>OU015751.1:56056244-56070623 GCA_907169655.1 Acomys percivali
TATGTGAGCACACAGAGGCAGCACTGGGTATGTGAGCACACAGAGGCCTGGAGCCTAGTGTGACCCATGGTTTAGCTGTGTGTGGCCTGCGATCTGGGAATAATTTCTGCATGCTAAAATTAAATCTAAATAAAAACATGGTGGCATGAAGAACTGTATTGGGTCCTCGTTTCAATGTTCATGAATGAAGCTTCTTCCAAACCCAGCCACGGGGCTTCGCTTTGCTGTTACCAACAGTTCGCTGGTTCGTTTGCTCTGTAAAGACAAGCTAAAATAAGGCCTGCAAGCTAAAGCTATTTACTATCAGGCGTTATGCTGAAAATCTTGCCTACTCTCTGAACTACACAGTATTATCTTTGTAGTAGTTCATGTCAGCCTCATAAAAATCATCAAAAATTTCATTTGGTTTCTCTTCCCAATGACTAGTACGTTTCTTACTGCTAGGTGGACGTGACATCCAGGCACAGCTACTTCTGCCTACTGAAGCTAATTTCACCTTCACAAAATACCCAGAGAGGGAAACACAAACATTAGCAAAGGGTGATATTTTTCCCCCTGTGAATAATGATATTTGAGAAGCTGGTTTTAAAAAACAATAAAAATGATCCATTTTGCTGATCAGTTGATTCCAGGTGCTCACTAAAGCATAGACATGGCAACACAGAGTCTTATCTACGAGAGTGTCACAGTGCGCCCTTCACGCCTCTGCTCATGTTCCTGAAGGACACCGAGCTGCGGACTCTGGTGACTGCCCTTCACTTAATCCCTTCCTGGTCATGGAACAACTGGGAAGATTCAGTAGCTACTGTCCTATTTCAGGAACGGGTCACTCAGATCCATTTTGACAGAGATAGGGATTTAGAAATAAGGAGAAAAATTTTATATATATATATATATATATATATATATATATATATATATATATATACTCTATTGACTCACAAATGTTCCTGTTTGATGCTGCTCAGTCCTGGTTTCACCCTTTGGTTGGTTTTCCTCCCTCCTCCTTGGTCCTTTGTCCTATCGGTGTGCTGTTCTGATTGCTCCCTTCATTTAAGTTTCCTTTCCTTGGTTCTGTTTGCTTCTCCATCGCTGTCTCCTATTGGCTAAGGTCTTGGTCAAACCTGGCACACTTCGGGAACTCCTCAAGTGTTACCATCTGGATACTTGGATTCCATTTCTACCCTTTTGTCCTTTCTTCAGCCCATACGTCATTTCCCACCCTCCGCTCCGAGGCCTTAGAAGGTGCACTCCACACTGACAGAACTGCACTCCTGCCTGGGAGAGAGCTCTAGGTCCCAGAGGCTGTGTTAGTGAAGAGAAGAGAAACATCAGGAACAGGAGTGGGCGTCTCTGCAAACAGGCCTCCTCCGCCTCCAGGCATCATTATGTTTGTCTGCATATCATTACAAGTGTTTTCTTGGGCTTCTTCGCATCATGTGAAGGAAGCAGCTAAAATACAGGGCACTGGTGATGTTGCAGGAGCGGTGCCAAGCTGTGCAGTCAATAATCCTGTTACCGTTGAGGATGCTCACCTGGGACGTTTATATTCCACCACCTCATGGATGAGTAAGTGGAGCCTGGCTGTACTAGTCACCCAACCGTAGTCACAGGCAGAGAGCAGGACAGCTGCATTCCAAGCTTCCAAGCCGGCACAGTAGTCCACCGAGGCAACTTTGGAAGCCCAAGCTCAGCTTAGGGCTGAGTTCCAGGAGGGAATGGATTTTTGTTGGATCCTGGGTAACGCAGGAGGCTGTCGTTGACGTGTTCTTATCATACAGGAGACACTGTCTGTGAAAGGAGGCAGTGTGTGGGGAGATGGGATTTTGGAATATTTTTTATTCTGTTTGACAGTGAGGTCAGTGGGCCACAGGCCATGGTCAGAGGACAGCTGCACCCACTGGCTACATTAATTCCCCTGATTACTGCAGCCTGCGGAGCCATAGTAATAAAACAACCAACAATAGATGATTTGAATACTACACATACAGATGTTCACTTTATTGTGTAGAATTACTATTTTATATTCCTCCAAATTCTATTGCTTCAGCTCATGAAGTGTTTCATGCTGTGGTTTTGGTCCTGTTTGTAAGAGAGTTTTGTTTATTAAAACAACCATGATTATGGGTCTCTGGGAATAAGTATTCTGTCACCTCCATACACTTGTCCTATAATTTTGACACCTTTCTGTCTTAGATCAGTCTAAAGTATTAGATCATCCTATGGTGTTTCTGCAATAATACCTTAGACTTGGCAGTGTCTTTTTTTTTAAAAAAAGAAGACATTTATTTTCTCATATTTTGAATTCTGGGAGCCTAAGGCTAAGGTGTCCAGCTTTCACCTCTAGTGATGGTCTCTCAGCTGCACTCCCACACGTAGGAGGCAGAAGGACAAGGGAGGAAGGATGGAATCTCCTGAGCACGGCAGGACGCTGCTTCTTTAGCTGGCAGAGTAAACACTGAGACGTGCAAGTTTCCCGTCTCCCAAAGGCTTCCTGTCTTAGCCTTTCTACACATGAAGTGGCACAGTGAAGGGCAAGTGGAAGAGAACCTTATTTATATGGGGAGAGCAACTTGACCAAGGTAAAGGGTGACTATGTGGGTGATCATCCAAACCAAGAAAAAGAAGAAAGAGAAGATGAGGAAGAAGAGGAAGGAGGAGGAGGAGGAGGAGGAGGAGGAAGAGGAGGAGGAGGAGCTCTGAGCTCCTGAAGATAAAGCAAACAGTATTCTTTATTGATAGCAGAGAAAGCATCAGGGAAGTGATCTCGAAGATGACATGCAACCCAACCACCTTGGTGAGACCCTAGATGGCTTTGAGCCTTGCTTGTCACTTCAATTTTTTTAAGGTATAGAAATAACTGCCTTGTCTTCCTACTGGAGTTTTGGTGGGATGGAGTGAAATGTTACACCTGAAGATGCTCTGAACAGAATTAAATTGTTTTAAGTATAAATTTTTATTGTTTGGGGCTGGGAAGAAAGCACCATTTAAAAAAGTGCTTGCTGAGCCGGGGGTAGTGGTGCATGCCTGTAATCCTAGCACTCAGGGAAGCAGAGGCAGGCAGATCTCTGTGAGTTTGAGGCTATCTTGGTCTACAAAGTAAGTTCTGGACAGCCATGGCTACACAGAGAAACCCTGTCTTGAAAAATAAAAACAAAAACAAAAACAAAACAAAAAAAAAGCAAGAGAGCAAGCAGGAAGGAAGGAAGGAAGGAAGGAAGGAAGGAAGGAAGGAAGAAATTGCTTCTTGTCCCAACATGAGAACTGAGTCAGAACCCAGAGAGAAAAGCTGGGTGCGTTGGCTTGCACTTATAATCTCAGGGCCAGAGAAGCTGATGGGTCTCCAGGAAGCACTGATTGAATTAACTAGTTCTTGCTGGTTAGAGACCCTGTCTCAAACAAGCAAACATCCTAAAATAAAAACAAACAAACAAAATAATTGTGGACAGCTGATCCCAAGGAACACCACCAGAGGTGTTATTCTCTGGCCTCCAGGAGGGCATCCCTGGAAAGGGAGGCCAACAGCCATCTCCTTCCCCAGGTGTGCCTCCGTCATAGAGAACACCGGAGCACAAGGCTGTGGCACGGAAAAGAGAGGGGCATGCTGATTGAACAAACCCCAGCAAATGTGTGCACTGGCATTCTGACAAGCAGGTGCACCTGCACACACAGGGACACGCATAAAATACACACACACATCCCATTGTTTTATTCCATCTCCATAGTTGCACTATTAAAAAAAACTTAATAAAGGTACAGGACCCCAGCATGGTGCCTTGTAAACAACCGGTATCTGTAGCACCTGATTTCTGGCTTAAAATCCAGCTTGTGCCTCAACAGTATTTCCTGCACATATGTGCATAAGTGATATAACTTGTTTGAAGTGGCTGATTCTGCAATATGGAGGCCAGGTAGAGTGGTCTTGGAGATTTTGAAGTTACACCCACCGTTTCTGTGGGAACTAAAACCCCTTCTCTTCGACTCCCGCACAACCCAGTTTCTGTGTTTCTCCTCAACAGGCTTCCACCTCTACCACAAGTTGCCCACGATTGTGCCCGAGAGTTGCCTTCTCATCATGGTTGGACTTCTGCTGGGCGGGATTATTTTTGGCGTTGATGAGAAGTCTCCTCCGGCGATGAAGACAGACGTGTTTTTCCTGTATCTCCTGCCACCCATCGTTCTGGATGCTGGCTACTTCATGCCCACCCGCCCCTTCTTTGAGAACTTCGGCACCATTTTCTGGTACGCTGTGGTAGGCACGCTGTGGAATTCCATTGGCATCGGCGTGTCCTTGTTCGGCATCTGCCAGATCGAGGCGTTTGGCCTCAGCGACATCACACTGCTTCAGAACCTGCTTTTCGGCAGCTTGATCTCAGCTGTGGACCCCGTGGCTGTGCTGGCCGTCTTCGAGAACATTCATGTCAACGAACAGCTCTATATCCTGGTCTTTGGCGAGTCTCTGCTCAACGACGCCGTCACAGTGGTGAGTAAAGTGGCTAGAGCGTCACAGAGCGTGTGGGAACCTCCCACCGCTTACATCTTAGCAGGCTCTCTAAGGTTGTAGAATTCAGTTTCTCCTGCTGTGTGTTAACGACACGCTGTGATGCCAAGGGTAAGGAATTGGTTCCCCCACAAACAATGGAGCAGAAGATTCTATAGCTGACATCAGATGACTTTCCGCTAAATCAAATCATTTCTGATACTCTCCATTTACACATAACGTCAGACACACAGGCCAAGGGTCCAGTCCCCACAGACCACCTCTTACTCACCTTCAAATGGGGTGATTGCAAACCCCAGGTCACTTGACTTGTAATTTTGACCAATGGGCTGTATAATCGATTTCCCACACTTTGTTTTTGCTGGAGCAGCTCACAAAGCTCGTATACATCTGTGTAATATGTCAATACTGTAAATGATGCAGACGAGGGGTGTATCAGGCAAGACTGGGAAAGGGCATGACGCTTCCACATCCCCTCCAACACACCAAAGCCCCACATGCCCAGCCATCTGCCCTCCAGCACCAAAGCCCCACATGCCCAGCCATCCAGATGCCCTCAGAACCTGTCTCTTTGGGTTCTTTTCACACAGGCATGATTGATTACGTCTTTGGCCATAGGTTATCAATTTCACCTTCCACCCTTCCCTTCCACGAGGGTGGAAGTCTCAACTGTGAACCCTGCCTTGATCTTTTCCTGGGCCAGGACCCCATCTTGCGCAGTCCGCCAGCCACCAGCCCAGCAGCAGCATACATTGGCACTTGCCACTGAAACGAGCCTAAGGACTTTAGCAGCTGGCTGTCTGGGGAGGGATGGGGAAACCGAGCGCAGACTTCGCAGTATCAGAGCCCTCGCTTGGATTAATGATCTTATGTTGTGATCTTAACACTCTTCATACACATTTTAACTATCTACCTATATTTACTTATTAGGGCATAATCAGATCTTTGCTTTCATTCTACACTGAGCCTCACAAAGGTGCAGCTGGCACCTTCATAAAATACAGAGCATAAACATAAGGTTAAGGAACATAAACATGATTGTGGCCATTGTATCTCTGATGGCTTGCCACTGTGATTTTTAAAAAGTTAATCATATTTGATAATAACTTAAGATCTAGATCCCCATGAGAAGTGATCATACACACACACACACACACACACACCACAAACATACACCACACACACACTACAAACACCACATATACCACACATACACCATACATATACCACACATACTCCACACACACCAAACATATACTACATACACCACATACACACACACAACACACAAACACAACACACACACATACATACCACACATATACCACACATATGCACACATACCACACACACACCGCATACAACACACACACACACACACACACACACACACACACACAAAATACTTGTGAAGTGATCTTTACTAGGAAACATTCTCTCTCAGAATGGTTTGTTTGTTGTTGATGGTTGTAGAGAAATCTTTGTCACATGCTCACTTTCTGCTTCTACTAAACCAGCACACCCATGGCCTTCATCCTGTTCCTATAGGCAAATTTTTTAAAATATAAAGCACTAATTACCTTAGTTCTCTCTTAATTGCCACACACAGAGTCAGAAGCTGTTCCCTTTAGCAGAATTTACTTCTCCCTTGCCTTTGGCTTGAGGCAACGAGTGCGGTGGCGAGGAAGATCTTCCCATGATAGAGGGACCTCCAGAGAGCTCTCCCTTCCTGAATTGGTAAATTCAGCTGCTTTGCACTAGTAAGGGTGACAGGGATGCAGCCATTAACTCCCAGAACAGTTCTTTCATGCTCAGCTCCTCAGACATCCTGTGAAGGAGGTATCACCACTTTGTGGAAGAAACTGAGGTGAGCAGATTAAAGTGTGCTCAGTTCACTGAGCTTTCAGTACTGTCCCTACTAGCTCTGACTCTTCAAATGTTCTTCTTGACTCATTTGATAGTGGCATGGAAACACGCATGGTTCTCTGTTAGGTACATACATATATACATACATATATATACATACATATATATGCATACATATTTATACATGTATATATTGGAAGTATGTTCATTAACTCTAGGTGGATATTATTATGGAGAAAATAATTCAATAGTTAACAAGTCACATAATTTTAGAATAGCTTCTAAGATTGATACTTTTAAGAGAACAAGTTGACTTACTCAGATAACCCAACTCAATTCATACATTCTATTGCTTATTAACAGTGATTTGTCATTAACTTTCAATATTAAAATTTAACTAGGAAACTGCCATCACATTAAAGACATTTTATAACTCATTCTAATTTCCTCAGGCTTCAGGTTTTCCTCTGGGTCTTGTATTTATATGTAAATTTTACCCTTCCTAGAGGAGATTGTGGACCTGTGAATGTGGAATCTATTTAATGTAAAAGAAACCTTATAAGAAAATAAGAATACCTTTCTGGATCCCAGAAAGTCAGGTTGGTTTCAGAATGCCAAGCATTTATATGACCTTCCTGCCACCCAGAAAATACCTCATCTAGTTAGCCCAGCGGTCTATTCTGGGTTTTTCCAGAATCAGATGTCAGGAAGGGATCTGGCAAACTCATTACTCAAATGTGCACATGGGTGGGGGACCTAGAGGCACAGCCACAGCTCTCAAGGGGGCACAGCCACAAGCTGTCATGTGGATGGAGACAGCTGGCTGGCCCAGGGGCGGCAAGAGAGGGACAGAGAAAGCACATGGCTGTGTGTAATTGTGGAAGATCTTGTCTGTGGCCAGAATTGTAAATCAGGACAACTTGGCTTTCTGTGGAAAATCATGCCTCACCTTACAACCTCCAAACATACACTCACAGGATATCAGACAAGACTCCAGGCTTGCCTACCTAAAGGTGGCAAAGAATAAACTTCCTGATAGTTCCCTCACAGAACCGAGTAGCTATCCCACTGGACGAATGGTAGGAACAACTGGAGGAATGGTGCAAAAACAATAGAGTTGTTTGTCTTCTACCCAGAGTCCTTCGAAGGACAGGGGTGCGGGCAATTTACCGAAGATCCTTTGACCCAGTCCTAGTGTCACTAGGGAAAGTTTCAGAAACTCATGGAATATGAAACGGTGTGAAAATGTGGATCATGATGTGTATAGCCAAATACAGAGCATCACCAGAAGTCCAAGATTGAGAGACATCCTTAAATCAGAGCCAGCTTCATCAGCTAACCCCTTCTTGTATTATGAAAAACTCATCTAGAAAGAATAAAAGGAAGAAATCCTAGCAGAAAACTATTTCAAAGCGTAAGCAATAATCTAAAAGCTACAGACCAATTGTCAAAGGCTAACGTAA
The DNA here is from genome assembly GCA_907169655.1 of Acomys percivali. Taxonomy (NCBI): domain Eukaryota; kingdom Metazoa; phylum Chordata; class Mammalia; order Rodentia; family Muridae; genus Acomys; species Acomys percivali. Next base: position 56,064,075 of record OU015751.1, read on the forward strand.
ATTAGAACCAAGTGGAGGAAGGACACACAATTGAAAAGTTAAAACTGATTTTTTACTAGTATTTTCATGTTAACCTTTTATGATTTTTATGAAAATATTTTCAAATCCAAAGACTGTCCAAGTTCCTAGATGCCAGAGACATCCTACTGATTCCATGACCACGATGGTCTGTGACAGATTGACTTACTTTCACATGGAAGTGTATAGCATCATGCCTAGAGAACCTAGTGCAGCCATTGAGTGCTGTATCTGATTTTCTAAGAACAGACAAAAAGCTCCCTTGAGTGTTTCCTAGTTACCTACCTGGAGCTAGCTAGGCCTAGTGAAGGACAGCTGACTTTGAAGACAGAAGTTGGTGATGTATCATGGTGGTAAGCTACTGTGGGCTGTGGGATGAACTTCACACATGGAAGGTAAACAGTGAGCAATGAATGCTCAATCTAGACTTTGCAAATCATGGAATTGTCTGAAAGTCATGATATAAAGTAATTACACTTTATGTGTCATAATAAAGTGAGCTGCATGCTATTTTTCTGGAATAAACAACTATATTTGCATAATTTGCATTATACACCCTCACTGAATAAGTGCACATTTTAAATCTGAATTCAAATTATTTAATTCATAATTTGCACACATAAATATATGTAAGTAATCATAACAAATAGACCTTATCATATGACAGGCTGGAGTGCAGTCAGCTATCACATCGGCCTATTAGTAATTTATTACAGAGGTATCACTGAATTTTTCAATTTTTCTTTCTTTCTTTCCTTTTTTTTTTTTTTTGAGACAGAGTTTCTCTGTGTAGCTTTGGCCGTCTTGGACTTGCTTGTAGACCAAGCTGTCCTTGAACTTACAGAGATCCCTCTACAACCTCTCCCCCCCCCCCACCGAATGCTAGGATTACAGGTGTGCACCACTACTCCTGGCAGAATTTTGATTTTTTAAAGATACATGTCAACTTCTAGCCAACAGCTAAGATACTTCTTCTCCCAAACACACCATTATTTACATGTATACAATACTCATATGTACCCATACGTAAATTAAAAATCTACATCTCTTTCCTGCATAGATTACCTCAGATAAAATGAAAACATTTAGCTGAAATGAATTATCTATGTGGTTACAACTAGTTACATAAAGCAAGTTGGCGCTCATAAAGGCTTTGTGCTCATAGATGATGCTTCTGCCTCTCCATTCCCTCCAACATGGCGTTGGTATCTTGGCAGTAAACTGGTCAAAGTGGACTTTCGCCCAGACTTTCTCCCTCTGGGAAGACCTTTATACCTTGACGAGGGAAACATGCTACTCAATGGATAGGCAGCCAGTACAAAATAGCAAAGTGTCCCGTGGTTTGGGGTCCACCCGTGAATTGCAGGTCAGACATAAGGACAGTTCCCGAAGGCTGTGGGAACTCAGAAAAGCCCTTGGGTAGAATGGCAGCTTCGGGAATGTTTCCTGGAAGACAGTTCCAGGGCTTGGAACTTGTCTTCTTAAAGGAAAATAACTGGCAGTAAAGAAAAGCATAGGCATGAATGGGGATCTATGGTGTATTTGGTAGAATAGTGGGGAAATTCTGACCCTGCCCAGGGTGTGGTGGAAAGCAGTCAATCAGGGAAGGAGGGAGGGAGGGGCTGCCCAAAGTCAGGGAACCAAAGACTTTGAATCTTGGGAATAGAAAATGCAAAGTCCAAATGAGGAGATAGACAAAGGGAGATGTGAAATCCTCTGGTGCCCGCTGGAGGCAGGCAGGGTAGACAAGGAAGCCGTGGGCCCTGGTGCCCGCTGGAGGCAGGCAGGGTAGAGCTGACAGAGTCTTAAGTAGAACTGAAGGGAGGCTGTGTATGCAAACGCTGAACTGGCTCACCTCCGAACACTCTGGAAAGCCACTTCCTCTGAGACACTGGTCATGTAGCACCTTTTCAATCTTATCAGGCCACAGTGGTGCCTCAGAGCTGCCTCTGTACCCAGATTCTGTAGCAAACTCATGACTGGAAGCAGGAGTTGGTGCGTCCACCAGGCAGTGCAAAAGACAGATGTCATAACAAAGTGCTGGTTGACCCCAGGGAGCTTGTAATCAAGAAGGAGGACAGATGTTTATGGCAAGCCTACGAGGGAGGTGGTAGACATTGTAGATGACTGAAGGGGGCGGTGGCACACATGGGCTAGGCCAGGTCTGCTTATCAGGGGGCAGCTGACTCGGGAGCCCATGCTGAACCCTGGACACCTTAGCCGGACCAGGAAACCTGTGTTCTAAGTTTGCTTCCAATTGACATTTTATGTCATTTGACCTTTGACGTTTTTGATTACCTTCGACTTTGTCAGAAGCCAAATGAATGTGCATCCCAGCCTGTGTCCCCAATGCCCTTGTAAGTTAGCTTTCAAAAGTTCTGAATGACACTACACTCGTTTGAGTTGAACTTGATTCTTGAAGTCTTTTTTTTTTTTTAATTTGACTCTTGAAGTCTTAATTAAACCAAGACTACTAAAGCAAACAAGCAAGGAAACAGGAGTGGTTCCATTACTTTAGAGGTATAAAGTGTGTGTGAAGCTACAACATGTGTACATCATACATGCGCACACACCATACATATATGACATCTTTACTTTAAGAACATCCTTGGGACTTTACATTTCAGCGGGCATGCTGCGTACGTGAGTAGAACAAGCCAATGGGAGAAGTGATGGTTGCTCTCCGGGTAGGAGGACCCCTTCATTGGGGTGCCTGCACCAAGGGTGCGCCCCCTCCCTGTTAAGACTCTATATAGGACCTTATAAGGTGAGTGTATTTTCACAGCAGGCTGATAACATTTCTCAATGACACTTGGATTCTGAACAATGAAAATATGAGCAGGGTGTGGTGCGCATGTATTTCAAAATATCCTTCCAGGTAGTTGCTGAAAAAAAAATAACATTCTAGGAATAATTTGGCTGATAGCTTTGTAATAGTCTCTTCTTTATTTCTCAAAATAATTTATCTGACAAGACACCAAGACACCTTTTTGTCAAAGATTTTGCTTATTTAAAGCCACTATATTATTTTTGTGGCAAATAACTCCACAACAAGTTTCTTCTGGCCTAGAACACATCTCCTTAGAAGATTTTGTGTGTGCCTGGGGTAATCATAGGGAGAGATAGGAGGGATATTTTTGTTCTTTCTTTCTTATGTGTATGCATGTGTGGATGTGCATATGTATATGGTGTGTGTGCCTGTGGAGGCCAAAGGTTAACATTGAGAGTCTTCCTCCATCACTTTACACCTTATTCACTGAGGCAGGATCTTGAAGATGAACCCAGAGTTCGATAATGCCATCTGACTTCTGAGATCCCCTGTCTCTGCCCTGAGATTACAAGCAGGCCTCCATGCCGACTCAGAATTTGCAAAGGTGCTGGGAATTCAAACATTGCTCCTATGGCTGTGTGACAAGCCGTTTAAACACCGACATGTCTCCAGCCCTGGAGGGATCTACAATGTGCTTTCTCATCCCCTCCCCAGGTCCTGTACAACTTGTTCAAGTCCTTCTGCCAGATGAAAACCATCCAGACTGTCGATGTGTTTGCGGGCATCGCTAACTTCTTCGTCGTGGGGATTGGCGGGGTGCTGATCGGCATCCTCCTGGGATTTGTAGCAGCATTCACCACCCGCTTCACACACAACATCCGAGTCATCGAGCCGCTCTTTGTCTTCCTGTACAGCTACCTGTCCTACATCTCAGCTGAGATGTTCCACCTCTCCGGCATCATGGCGTAAGTGTCACTGCTAACAGCCCTTTATTTGCGCGCATTTCATTGGACCTGCGCATTCCAAGATAGTAAAGTTGACTGCATTTTGTAAAAGACTAGATTTTTTCTTATCCCGAGAACAACTAGAATTTGATCTCTTTATAACCTTTTGTTGCACTGAGATGAAAGAATCTATTTCCCAAACTTACGCTTATGTGATCTGGCCACTGACATGCAAAGGTGTTGAAATTAACACCTGAGTTTCCTGTGAAAGACAATGAATTGATTGCTGCTGTGTGCCAGATACCAGCATTTTGTGAGTCTGGTCCATATGCTTTATATGGGAGGCAGAAAAATCTAGAACGTGGAGTTCTAGAGCTGCTCATGTGTGCCTACTTGAGTAGTCTCACTCACGGTTGGCTTCAGATAGACTATTTTAAATATAGAGTTGGAATTTTTTGATGCCAAGTTTGAATGATTTTGAAATAAGCAAATAATCATTTATATAAACTAACATGCGTATTATACTATAATATACTACATTATATAACATATATTTACATTTAAATAATAAATAAGCAATAATTATTGTTTCATTAACTAGCTAACTCGCTCACTCAGAGGAAGGTTTTTAAAAACTTGTACATCTGCAAACTGCAGATGGATAGTGTTTGGACCACCTGGTCCTCAGGCTGTTATGCTGAGGGAAAGTAGTCAATGGAGACTTTCTCCCCAAACAAGCCCATAAAATGATGGCTGTATTCTACCCAGGGCCAGTGAAGAATGCCTTAGCAATGAGGGAATGGTGGAACGCCTACCTTGGTTTTGCTTTGACATTCAGTTGCCCCTGTAAGTTACAGTCTATGTGTTAGAGTGTGGGGAATCTATTTGGAGTCTGCTCTGTAATGTAGGCCTCACTCTTTCTGCAGTTTTCTCTCCTGACCTGAGGTAGGTGGTTCTTTGATTAAAGAGCGTCTGGGTTCGTGCCCCTTGGCAGCACTTTCATTTCAGAAGCAGATGGAGTCTGTGGTGCAAAGAGGCAAAGGGAAGTGGAACACACTCTCATAAAAGGCGCGAGTTAAAGGCTAGGTGGTTTTCCCTTTCAAAGAGAACCTAAATAAAGCAACGTATTAATCCAGTTTGACCCAGTAATGAGACATTCCTCGTTGCTATTCATATCACGGTGTGACTTCCAATGTCACCAGTGTTCTGTAAGAAGCATCATTGAAAACGTGTGATCAGCTAGTGACAAGGTCTGTAACTGAGCGGGGGCTGGGCCTGGTGTCTAGTTTCTCAGCAGGATTGCTCTAGAAACAGGTTTATAGGAACCTTGGGTTTCAGAATCTCTTTGGGCTGTGTAAATATATCATGTCTAGAAACCCCATAGTAGCCATCAAAAATTAGTCATGTTGCGCAGTATTCAAGAGTGGAGATAGAGCTCCCTGAAGGCATGGAGTGGTCCAGAAGCTGAATGAAGGAGGAAGTGGGTGTGGCAGCAATGTCAGGGATGTCTGGAGAATATTGGGCCTAATCATTCTCAAATCACCACCAACTGGAGACCAAGTATCAAAATGCCCCAAACATATGAAGGGCATCTCACTCAAACCAACACATCTACATTGTATCAAAAGTAATAAAAGAACTGCTAAGTGATTCTCAGAGATTAAAATCACCCCACACAGCCATTACTCTCTGATAGCAGACGAGAGGGCGTATTTACATCAAAGCTCTATGTTCTACTGTGGCGTGGTGAGCTTGCGGCTCAGATCCTGAGTGGGTGTGGTGCTTCTGTAGGGTACGTTTGCAAGCACCCTCTCCTTGATGCTCATTGTATGAACTTCCAGGGTGTAGTTCTGTTACCTTGGGGCATTGATCAGGCATAGAGCATGCCCATGTCATGAGAAGTTTGCATCCACACTCTTCTTATGGGACTAATGAATGCTTCTGCACTTAAATTGCACTGAGCCTTGAAACTATTCTCACGCTTCCTGTTACTTAGACTCTTAACATTAAAAACAAAACAAATCTTAATTTTAATGGAAATAAAGATGTAGAGGGTGCTGGACGTGCTGACTTGGTTTGCTGAGGAGGGGGTGTCACCCCTGGAATGCAAGTAGGCAGGACAGTAGTAGCCAGCTGCCCTCAGATTCTACACTCCTCCCTAAGGACTTTTCTCCTCCTCCTCCTCCTCCTCTTCCTTCTTCTCCTCCTCCTCCTCCTCCTCCTCTTCCTTCTCCTCCTCCTCCTCCTCCTCCTCCCCCTCCTCCTCTTCTTCCTTCTCCTTCTCCTCCTCCTCCTCCTTCTTCTTCTCCGTATTGCCCTTGTGGGCTCTGGCTTTTGGTCCAGGAGCTTGGCCTTAGCTGAACTCTTAAAAAGCTTGTCTTGGAATGAGCAAGTCCTTAACACAAGAGTCTGGTTGGAAAGAAGCTTCCTCTGTAGAACAGAAGACTTGGCTGAAAAGAAAGCTAGACGTTCAAGGTGGAAAGCAGAGTTTGTGAACTGATGTTAATGGAATACCAGAAGCAAGTGTCCTCCAGGCCTCCAGGAAGCTGGCGTCTGCTGTTTGCTGTCATGAGACTGTAGTGTGATAGGCCACTTGTGACAACTATATTAAATAAGATGGTATCCTGTCTTCTGACTTCCACTGAGCATTCTTAGAGTCAGATTTGGATTTCCCTTGTGGTCTTGCCTAATGCTTTGGCACTTTGTTGAATATGAAAGGAGAATTTTTGCCTATATTCTGACTTATATTTTCAGGTGGGATTTAGATGTGGTGTGTGTGTGTGTGTGTGTGTGTGTGTGTGTGTGTGTGTGTGTGTG
>OU015751.1:56070633-56085545 GCA_907169655.1 Acomys percivali
GTGTGTGTGTGTGTGTGTGTGTGTGTGTGTGTGTGTGTGTGTGTGTGATGTATCTTTGTCCAGGTGGTACAGAGTTCATTTTCCATGGCACTAGCCCCAAAGTTACAGGGAGGTTTTCATACTGATGCCTATCAATAGTTCTAGACACATTTCGTTATCAAAGCATCACTGCAGTGGACAGAGAGGCACCTAACAGGTCTTTTAGGAATGAAAAGTGCTTGGCTTCATGCCTGCATTTTGAACTTTATGTTCAGAGCACACTCACTGATGCTTTCTAGCGATGGGGGATTTTACTTCTTTTCTCAAGGGCTCTGATGCGTTGACACTCTCCTAAATCCAAATTCATCTAAAAAATGAGCTTCCATAGACACTTGTGATTTCCCTTTGCATAGCAGGCTCTGGTCCTCAGCTTGTACCTCACACAAATCCCTGTGTCTGATAAACAAGTTATGCTGAAGACAGTTGCAGCCCACAGGGAAAGGATGGCTCCCCCTCCCCCACCCTACCACGGACAGGCTCCAGAGAGGAGATTTGACAGTCCGTGGTTTCTTTGTTTTTAACAGGTTAATAACTCCACAGTGTTTCCCCTCTGAAGGATCCTTTCTAACAATTTTCTATGTACTGTCCCAATTAGTGCACCTGCTTTATTGCAGAGAGTGTGGGAGGTGGCAATTCTTCTAGCATCCTCTAATGATGTGTACACTGAGGCCCGGACTTGGCTGCAGGCTGTCTGGGCGAGTAGTTGGAGCTGCCCTCTGGCACTGCAGAGGCTGAGCCAGCCCAGGCCATGTTAACTCAAATGGGGACATGTGACAAAACATGAAAAAGAAAGACAAGGGAATTTCTAGAATGCAGGTGTCTCTGGAATGTTCACTTTAGAACTGAAGTCTACTTGCTGGTTCAGCCTGTGGTCCTCATCAGGAAAGTAAAAATAAGTATTGCAATTTTCTGGGAACTTTCAGGGAAAAGAAAAAAAAACAAAGAAACAAACAAAAAGCTTATTATATTTTATTATCCTTTTTCCAAGTTTGCTTCAATAATAGGGTAAGAAATTTTTAAAGAAAGATTTTTTAACTTAATTTTATTTTATTGATTTTTGAGACAGGGAGGGTTTCTCTGTGTAGCCTTGGCTGTCCTAGACTTACGTTGTAGAGCAGGCTGGTCTCAATCTCACAAGGATCTACCTGCCTCTGCCTCTCGAGTGCTGGGATTAAAGGCATGCACCATGCCCAGCGTGAAAGAGAATTTAAAAGGAGAGAGTTCAGTTATGTAAGCAAATTGAGAATTCATTTGCATTTATTTGTGTTTTCAGTTGTTTACTTAGAGTCAGCTGCTAAATGCTAGCGTTTTCATGGTGTTAGTTTTTCCTTCTATCCTGTCTAGTGTGGTGGCCACCACCCTCATGTGGCTTTTGAGCATCTGAAATGCAGATAGCCAGAATTAAGTAGTGCACTAGGAGGAAAACAAATGTCAAATGTTTAGTATCAGTAGGAAAAAAAATTATAGAATACTTAATTAGTGACATTTATATTAATTGGATGTTAAAATCCAATAGCCCCACAACAGTGGGGCTATGAAAACCAGCATCACTAGTGTGTGTGTCTGTGTGTAAAGTGGAGTGATATCTTGGAATACGGAACCTCAATTGAAGCCTCTATCATGAGCAAGCCATGGGGAGCCATCCGGTATTCAGCATCTCTCCATGATCTCTTCTTCAGTCTGAAGCCTTTGGGTAGGGGTTGGATATCTTCAGAGCCCCATCAGGACTGTAACTCTTTTTGAGGGGAAGCCTGTGAGTCCTGTAAGGATAAGCAGAACCAACCAGAGCCTGTAGATTCCCTAGCAGCTACTTTTGTAAACTAAGCTTGTAAAGTCATGTAACTTTTGATATTAAAAATACATTGTGTTGCCTCATATTCTTATGTGCCAAAAACATTGTCAAAGACATTATTTTCAGCTGTTTATGGACACGGAGTACATGTCTCTTATCCCAGGACTTGGAGGGTAAGGCAGAAGGACCATCATGAGTTAGAGGCCAGCCTGGGCTACAGAGTTGAGATCCTGTCTCAAAAGCCAAAAGCAAAGAAAGGACATTCTTCTCATCCCAACTTACTTTAAAGATGGATTGAAAAATACATATTAGTGGGGCCCACTGTTGACTGTAACTTCTGCTTCTGCAGGCAGATCGCACTGGTGAGATGATGGCTTTAACATCCCAATAAAAGTTAGTTTTCTAGAGCGCATCAGTGGGATAAATCAAATAAACAATAAAAAACTGTGCTTGGCTGACTTAAGGAAGTCAGTACATTGCATTCCCATGGCGACATTTGTCTAGAATGGCAGAACACCATTTTCCTGCCACAACCTGGCTACACTGCTGGGCTCCATCAGTGGTGACACAAGGGCAGATTTAGGGTGCGAATGGGGACTCTGTAGAAAAGGAAACGTAGTGATGTCTGCCTGCTGCTCAGTTAAAAGGTCCAAACATTTCAGCTAAAAGGTCCAAACATTTCAGCTTGTTTTGAACATGTCTTGAAGAACAGAGACAGCTGTGTAAGTACATGGTGTTGCTGCCACCAGTTTTGGATGGTTTCTTTACTGTCCTTTACATCCCTTTAAAGGAAAGATGTGCGATGTCACAGCTGACTTATGTCTCATTACTTTCTACTAATGTTTTGCCCATACTGCAAAACAAGATAGCAAATCATAAGTCAATTGTATTGATTTATTGCAAAGAAATATTTATCTTTTCTTCCCAGAACTTAATTTAAAAAAAATCTTGATAGTGAAGAGACAGCCATTCTAACTAGAATCTCCTAGAAATCTATCTCAGTATTGGTCACTTGACTCCAAGCATCAACTTAAGTCACAGAAGAATGCAAAGGGTCTTATGGTTTAGTTGTATGACCCTAGATAACTGAGAGCAAGGTATTCAAATACGAGGGTGTCATGTTTGGAATCCCTAAATGACTCCCTAAAACCTATAGATGAAGGCTTTGTTGCTAGCCTAGTAGAGGTGGTAAAGCCTTTGCTAGGGGAGGCCTAGTAGAAGGAAATTGCCTGGGGCATGTTCCTGAGGGAAGTGTCATAAAGCAGCTTCTCTGAGACCTGCTGATAAACTTTCCCACAGGCCCAAAGCAAGAGGCGCAAGTGCCCGTGGCCTGACTCTTTGGGCCCAAATAAACCTCTTATCCTTTTTGGTTCTTAATCTCATGTTTCTATTGATAGACACCATCAACATAGAGAGTCAAGGTCTGCTCTTCCAGGGACCTGTTGGGCACCTGAAGGCGATTACCTCACCTTGATTTAAAAGACATTAATTTTCTTCTCCTCTGTCCTCTGCACAGGGAGGGCATGCCTGGGTGATTCTGAGGTTAGATGGTGTTTCATGGTGAGCAGCCAAGTGAAGCTTCTCTTCGTGCCAAAGTATTCCTTTAGACCTCTTTCTTTCCGTGCCGCTCTCGCTCTGTCTGAACCAAAGCTCTGAGTTTTCAGTGTTCCCAAGAGATCTGCCTAAAGGCCGGGCCAAGCCTGCCTTCCGGCGTGCCCTCACATTTGATCCCTAGTTATTTGAGGTAACTTGAGTCATCTGGTGCCTTGTAGCCAGGTGCCCAGTTCCAATAGGATAGCTGTGTGCATAAGAGTAGAAAAAACCGTAAGAAGTGAGGGCTGCTCGGTTGTGTGAATAAGTTAATTCTGGACAAGGACAAGTATGGATCATTGTGGACATGACACCAAAAACCCCCTCATTCACCAAACCATCCATGTGAGGTAAAGTAAGGTTTACATGGAAGTTGTGTTTTATCTATCTGTAGCTCAGTTGCTTGGAGAGTGAAGGAGATCAGATCCAACCAGCCAATTCCTGTTAGGGAAACATTGCAAAGGAAGGACAGTGACTGGCCCAGTGGTTTGGAGAAGTGATTGAATCAAATTTGTCTACAGACCAACCTCGAAGAAGGTAATGGCTTTACAATTGGCTCGGGCTAAGACAGTGGCCTAATCTATACTGACTACATGTTTTCAGGGAAAACAAATCACCTTTTAAAAAAATAGGATAGAAAGGATGATGCCATTTGGTGAGATCTCATTGATAAAAAGAAGAGCATTTTTGAGAGGATTGAGAAGCCTAACAAAGGCCCTCAGGGTGAGATGCTGTGGGGTCTCCAGGGAACTGAACTCTGAGGAGAGGGGAGCTGCCTCTCACCTCTATTGTGCAGGTATCTGAGACCCATTCCATGATTTACCCACAGAACAGATGCACTGTGTTAGTCTGTGTAGTGAGCGAAGCAGCCAGTGCTCTCACATCTCCTTTACACCTTTGCATGTGACAGTATAACTGTACTATGGGGTAAAAGCCAAAGGTCACAGCTCTGAGTTGGCTAGCTGCTCTCAGGGCTAAGAAAGGCCTCTCAGGAGAATGTGCAGTTGGCAGCAGCAGGAAGTGCCTAGTTGAAGACTGGAGAAAGAAGAGTAGCTGGAAACCACAACTAAAACACAGTAGCCCTCAAATCCCGTGTTAGCCTTTGGGTCCACCTTCCAGTTAAAGGTTAAATAATTAACCTCCTGTCCCATCTGTTTCCCTGTCCTAAGCCCTCTGACTGTGTCCCACTTACTTTCTTAAAATGTTGGTGCATTTAGAAACCACTTAGAAGGAGCATCACGTGCAAACATCCTGGTTCTCTAGGATGAAGCCAGGTGTTTGTATCAAAGATTCCCACTACTTACATAGTTTGCAGTCACACTGGTCTAACACACCGGCCCCAGGCCACGAGCGACTCCAGAAAGCAGCCACTTGAGCTCACGTTCCCATGACAGATGAGCAATCTTGAAAATACTTAGTGCATAACAGTGGTGCTAGGGTGCTGTGTGGCTGGTTCCACACCCAGTGCCACGTGTGATCACTTTTCACCAAGCCCAAGTGAAGGGCTCCACTTTGATTTCCATGCTAAGACCAGAGCAAATCTTGTGGGCTCTTTTAAATCTTTCCCACACCCTTTACCTAGAGTCACTCACCTTCCTGGTCCTGTGAGTCCATACACTTCATTACATTTTGGACAATGACTTATGGTTCTTTGTGTGATCCCACTGCAAAAACATCACATCTGCATGAGACATCAGTAAGTGATATGTAAGCATTAGTTGCATTAAAAGCATTTATTATAAAAGGTAGAATAAAAAATTAAGTGGGGAGTCTATAAAAAGGAGTAACCCACCATCTACAGTAGCTAAGAGTATTTATTTCATTTGTTCACACTTTAAAGAAGAGCATTCCATTTTTATGCTTGAGTCTTCCTCTGAAAACAATCTTACTTGCATTTTATAATGTGTCAAACTCACTTTCTCTTGGTCGTTGGGTTTCCTGGAAGAGACAGCTCACTCTATAGCAAAGCCAGGCTCTGGAATGATGAATTACTTCACATGAGTGAATTCTTTTTCTGAGGACATACACTGTGCCCAGAGGCACCATACGACCTGCACTTCATCAACACAGGGAAAGCTACTGAGCAGGCCTTCATCACTCCAAGGCTTGACTCTGAGCATGCCTTCATGTTGGCAGAGTTTTCATTAAAGGTATGTATTTTGTGTTATTCCTATAGTTGTATTTGCACGTTTTAGTACTGCATGCAGATTTGTAGAGGAAGCAAATGAACCTTGCAATGGCCTAACAGGTAGAACACTCCAAAGCAGCTCCGATTCTAGGAAGAATCTCCCAATGTTTAGGTCAAAATTGAAATCAGAAAATTTGACCACTCTATTTTTAAAGGGATTTATTCCCCAAACCTATAAATAATAGGAATGTCCTCTATAAAGATACACAGAAATATGTTTATGCACAAAGCATGTCTGTGCACATCTGTACAGAAATGATACACATATTATCTTTATAGCATATATACATGTATATGTACATATGCAACATATGTACATGTACATATATATGCAAATATACATGTACATACACATTATCTTTACACGCAGAGATCTGCCTCCACCCTGCTTTCAACACTGATGCATGGTCTCTTTGTTTTTAATGATCATGGCCGTCTAGACCAAGCACCTGAGCTTGGTAACAACTCAGGTACAGAGCCAAGCTTAGCAGAGATTGATACAAGCCTATGCTCCCTCAAAGCAACACACTGATAGAAGGAAAACGCAGTCTATGGAAGGCTAGCTTCATGGGATGCTATAATGGAGTCATGGCCTCCTTCAGAAGAAGGTGATCACCGCAAGAATTTTCTATTCGCAGTGACTGTTTAAGTAGAAAACCTGCCTTGCCCTTGGAGCCCTTATTAAGGTAATATCAGCTAGTATGAGTCTTGCCTATGCTATATTTTAAGTAATACCAGGATAAAGAAAACCTCAATTGCTGGTAAGTGCAGACCTCACTAATTACAGTGATTTTACTTTCCATCTCTAAATTGGTGATAATCGCCACACATTTATGTTAAAGCGAGGCAAGATAATGACAAAGCAGATGACTGACCTCTGTGTGGTCTCACACAGCGAAACCTGACACCTGTCAAAACATGCCCATGTTTTGGTGTGTTACACAGGCCAGGTGCTGGAATGGGTTTTGAAAATGAAATGACAAGCTATTGAAGGAAACAAATTATCTGCATCACTTTGGCTTGTGCCCTTCCAAATCTGTCCTCTGCACATGTGGCCCTCCTCCAGCGTTTTTTTTTTCCCCTAGTGTATAATTTTGTTCATATCAAAGTACCATTCCTGTTAAGAGTGTATCCATGTAGTAACTGAGTCAGGGTGCATTAATGATATGCCTGACACGTACAAAGCAGGGGCATTTTTCTTGTTCCTGATGGACTTAGGAGACACACATAGAAATAGAGATGATGGTGACTGGGAATAGTTACATTCAAAGATAGAAATCTCATTGTCTCATCCTGCCCGCAGACTCAAGTAGAAGCTCCTGATTGTCATGTGTAACTGTCACTTTCTGACCCCTGCCTTCTGTGACCTTTTAATGGTGTTTGTCCATTCTCTTCTGGCTACCAGAATATTCCAGCAGTTTCCTGAGCATGCCAACCAAGTTTTTCAAACGTCTATGCATGCTCACCTGCTTCTCTTAAGTTACACTGGTCTATCTGTGTGGAGTTGCCCTTATGAACTCCACCATCTGAATATCAGAAATGTTTGTAAAGGGTAATGGGTGAGGGTGATGGCCACTTCCTGGTGCTTATAATGTATTAGGCAATATAAGTCATCCACATACTGCTATAATGTACAAAGGAGTGTGCTTAGATTGTCTTCAGATACTGCCATTTTATGTAAGAGACTCAAGCATCATATTTTATTATCTTCAGAGGGTCTTCAAAATGCACCACTGTTGGCCTGGAAGGAAGGCTGCATTTTCCTTCTGTTTTTCTTTCTTGATGGCCTCTTACTGGTGAAAAAGTTGCACAGTTGGACCCTCCTCTGTAGTATAACTAACAATTTCCTTTCCCAAAGTTTTAACACATTCTTTCTTTTGATTTAGTATTATTTATCCTTAGAGAATTTCTTTTTTAAAAAATGTATTATAATTTATTCGGATTACATCCCAGCTGTTATCTCATCACTTGTATCTTCTCATTCCCACCGTCTTTCCCTTTTCCTTCCTATTCCCCTCTCCTAGACATGTGACCGAAGGGGACCTCCTCTCTCACCATATGACCATAGCCTATCAGATGTCATCCAGATAGCTGCTTCTTCTTCCTCTGTGTGCCGCTGAGCCTCCCCACCAAAGGGAAGTGACCAAATTGGGGGCACCAGAATTAATGTCAGAGTCAGTCCCTGCTTTCCCCACACCTGTGGAGAATGAGATGTCCATTGGATATATCTGAACAGGGGGGGCTAGATTTACTGCCTGCATTGTCCTTGGTTCATGCATCAGCTTGTGCAGCCCCACCCCTCCCTGGGTCCAGATCTGCCAGCCTTGATGGTCTCCTTGTGGGGTCCCTGAACCTTCTGGGTCCTTCCATTCCCACATTCTTCCATTTGCCTCTCGCCTGGAATCCAGCAGTGAGTCCCAGCACCTGTCCCAACCTTGCTGAATGTGTACACGGTGTGTTCTGATCATAGCCACCCTCACGTCCCTCTTCCAATTTCTTTTGAAGGCCCCAACACCACATACTTCTCCCACTTTCACATCCTCTTCTTTAAAAATGATAACCCAGACTCCAAGTAGTGTGGGCTACATGCATATGGGTGTGGGACCACCCACTAGTGGTGAGTGGAGCAACCTCCCAGGGAGAAGATCTCTGAGGAAAGCTGACTCCCTCTCCCCTATAAGCCATTACATTCTCATGAGCTCCCCCAACTCCATGCTAGAGTACCATCTGGCTTGATCTTTTGTGCAGGCAGCCACAGCTTCTGTCAGGTCCTGAGTGCAATGCCGTCAGGTCTAGAGGATGCTGCCAATGCATCCTTTCTGCTAACGTGGCTTGCACGCGCAGTGCTGTGTGGCAAAGACTCCCTTAAGATCACTCAAAAGCTCCTTAGACTAGGAGCTTCTGGAGGCAGAATCTGTGCCGTACTTACCATCGTCTCCATAGACCTCAGCACAGAATATCTCAGTAGTAGATGCTCAGAGAAATTTGGTTGACAAAAGTTCCTATTAATAATCGTATTGCCCACTATAAGAAATGAGAAAGCTAGATATGCATTGGACAGGGGATGTCAGTGAAAAGAGCCAGAGAGTCATGTCACGCTGGAAATATTGAAGGCCAATATGTTTGAATGACAGTAGAGTTAAGAAATTCAGCTAGAGTTTCCCAAACATGAAGAAATCTGCTTCAGCTGTTATATTTTGGTGCAGACATTGTCACACTGAACCCAGGGACACACACTCAAGTCAGATACTTCCATGAAGCTAAGGAGAGCGAGGCACTGGTCTTTCCCTCTCACCAGCTTTGTATGTGTGCTATGACTATTCTAGTAAAGTGAAGGGATAACAGATTTCCTGGGTGGTTAAAAACTGCCCATTTCTGTAAGGTAACCAGCCACAAGGGACTGAGGATGTTTTATCTTTCTCTATTTGCATGGTCCTGCTTCACTTGGACCTCCCCAGGAGACCAGCTCCTTTGCTGTTCTATGTCCTTATGAGGTTGCTGCTTGTGGCACGGTTTGGTGCACTCACACCAGAACAGTAAAATGTTTACGGTGTGGAAACAACATCCAGCCTTTGCTTGAGTGGCCGTGGGCATCAAGTTCACATGGTAGGCCAGAATGGCAGTATTTGGAAACTATGCCAACCCCTTCCGTGCATTAGCACTGTGGATGAACAGGGACTTCCTCAATAAGGTGCTTCTGGGTACCAGGATTGTGGTAGTCATCCAAGGTGTTCCTCCTCATGATATGATGCTGTGAGTCAACCTGCTCCATTACAGGCAGGGTCTGGCCAGCGTGGACGTCTCTCCTGGTCAGGCAAGTGATGTAACATAACAGAAAAGAATCCACTTGCTATCCCTACATCAAGGATACACTTTCATTCATATCTGGATGATTGTTAGTTGCTTCCTTTCATGAACCACATATTAATTTTTGCCTTCACGATTTGCTTATTGCTTAAGTAATAAGGTGGCCATGACTCGAGAGGAGTCATGAAAAACAGCCAAGTTTTTCAAATGATGGATGAAGACTCTGAAAGGCTGAGAGGAGAAGGGTTGAGTCTGGACTGGAGAACCACAGTGCTTTAGCTTGACAGCAGACAGTGTTCCCTTTAAGGATGTAAGTAACTGAGGCAGATGGGCATTTGCCTTCATTAGTCTCCATATCCACCACTACATCTAAGCATCTTCTTGATCTTGAAGCATCCTGCCCATGGGATCAGATTATTTTAAGAAGTGATATGGCCATTATAAATTACATCTAATTTTTTATTTCCTACATTGAGGGCAAGCTCACTTGTTCCTGTTGCCAAGCCTGTCTCCCCCACAAAAAGGCTGAAATCCAGACGATTTATAACTTTAGCGTAGCTTTTTTTTTTTACCTCATTGCTTTGTACTAGGTAATCTTAATTTCTAAAAAAATTTGATTTTAAAAATTCAAGTTATCTGAGCCTGATGATGCAGGCCTATAAATACAGCAGCCTAGAGGCAGAAGCAGGTAGATTTCAAGTCCAAGGTTGGGATTAGAGAACATTCAAGAGCAGCCTAAGTACATCAGTGAGACTTTGTCTGGAAATTACAAGTAACGCTAACACTGCAAACGATGCTCATTGGTGAGTGTTTGCCGAGCATATACTAAAGCTTGAGATTCAATCCCCAGTGACTCTGGGCCATATTAAACCAAAGCATGAAGCAAATAAATTTGGATTTCTAAGATGGTATTAACCGGGAGTACACAAAGACTTCTACATCCTAACTTATAGGCCTTGCTAATAACTTACATCATAGGACAAATGGGATATTGTAAATGAAATTTAATTAGGTTCTTGAGAAGTAGAGGTTGCACTGAAGAGTCACACAGGCTTGGCACAATCACAAGGACTCTTATGAGAGGGAGTTAGTCACTATCAGAACCAGGAGGGATGTTAGAGGCAGAGTGATGGGGCCACAAGCCAGAGAGTGCAAGCGGCCTTGAGAAGTTAGAGCACACACGGGACAGACTCTCTGGAAGCTGCCAGAAGGAAGCACCATCAACATCCTGATTTTTAGCCCAGTTGAAATTATTTTTGATTTTGACTTATCAAGTAAGATCAAATAGACCTTGAAGCACTAGTTTCTTACAGTAGACATAGGAGACCAATACAGATAGACAGCCTTATTCTTGGGGTGGGGGCAGAGCTTGACAGGATGTGGAAGCCTTCTCTCCCACAAGCCCATGGGGGCTCACTGAATACTACCAGGAGTGACTTTCTGGATGAGCACTTGGGCACCACCATTTGCTCACTGTGAAACCTTGAGTCCACCTTTGTTCTCCCGTTTACGAAAGTGAGGGTGATAATAGAACTTGCCTCATAAACATGTTATAAGGCTCAGCTGACACAACACATACAGAGCATCTACTCAGTTCCCGGCTCCTAGGAAAGGCTCGCCAAACACAAACCTGTATTGTTTAAGCCCTCAGCTATGCAGAGGCTTTGCCATACTTGTGGCTGCCCTGTTTTATTAGCTCACGGAAAAGGCCACCCTTTCTTCTGGAAACCATGTAAATTATATGTTCTTCATACATATAAATCTAAAAGAAACACTTTCTTGTTCTGGGGATGGTAACACTGTGTCTAAAATTCAGGGACCTTGCAAAAGTGTAGTATTTGTTTTGTTTTGGTTTCTTCATATAAAAACAATATAAGAACAATCAATTATGTGAGGAACTAGTCAAGGACACAAGCTTGTGGCTACCTGCTGGCTCAGATCTCAGAGCATCTAAGCTTCGCATTATTCAACTGTCCCATGTCATAGGAGGAAGCTTTCTTTACAGACAAATGTCTTGGGTTAATGAAGACCATTGCACAGGCAGTGCATACAGTGATGGTGTGGCTCTGGGGCTGAACCAGGTACACTAGGCCTGGCAGTTGCTTTATGGCTCAGTTATCACTCAGTGCAAGCTGCGGCCGCTCTCTAGAGTTCCATCCTTCTGTTTTCCCCTTAGCTCACTCTAACAATGAAATCCTTTGGCACTAAACGAGGCCCATAGCTCTTTATACAGGATGTGTGTGTGTGTGTGTGTGTGTGTGTGTGTGTGTGTGTGTGTGTGTGTATGTGCGCGCTGTCAGCTGCATTACCACACTTCAATTCCATCATCTTTGGGTTGCATTTGGGTTGGCTGGGGGTGATATCCTGGGAGAATATGAATTTGTGTGTCCACAAAGCAGACAGTATTTAAGACCATGGCATGCTTTGCAGGTGATGGGCAGTCAAGGTATGAGGTGTATGCCAGATCGAGTGAGGGAAGGGTGTGAAACTTGTGCTACAGTGAGAGAAATGCATGAGGAATGTGGGTGTCCACCTTGCCAGTGTGTGTCTGATATGTTCTTTCTCCAAGATATGCAAAGATGTCACATCAAAACAGGCACCATGAGAGTGGTAGCAAAGGGCTCAGTGGCCCCGAAGTTGAGAGGCAAATGCTAGAGAAAAGAAACACAAACTTCTTTTACTTGGAAATTCATGGGGCCTACTTTGAATTTGATAGAGGTGGGCCCAATAGACTAATTGAAATGACATCCAGAACTCAGATGTTGTGATAAGGAAATGCCTAAGAGATGCTCATGAGGAATAATTGAGAATGGCTGGTATCCAGTTATGTGGAGAGGGATACAGGGAGGAAGAGTGTTAGGGGAGAAGCCCAGTGCAACCTGAGAGAGTCCAGGACTTTATTTTGTAGTTCAAGATTTTTAGCTAATCTAGGAATATAGTATTTATAGGTAGGAGAGTTGTATTTATGGGATGTTAGGGGGTCTCAAATTATTTTAGACTTTAAAAATTTGGGATGCTCAAAGAAAGGTTGAAGGTGATGGTGACCATGGGTTGTTAAGAGAATTTGGATGTAGAACCAGCGAGCTAAAGGCACTAGAAATCTGGATAGAACAGGGTGCTCCAAATCATGGGTATTAATGACGCCCTCCAGAGAAGAGTGTTTTAAAGTTTAAATGCACATCCTGTTCACTAATGAAATCAAGAAGTTAGAGGGATTATTTAGGGCTCCCAAAAAGCAGAAGGCGGGGTGACTGTTTCCCGCTCAGTGGCTAACTCTGCTGATGTGACCATGGTGGAGGCTATGTTTTAACAGAGGCCATGTTTCCCTTAAGGATCACGGCGTGTGCCATGACGATGAATAAGTATGTGGAAGAGAACGTGTCTCAGAAATCCTACACGACCATCAAGTACTTCATGAAGATGCTGAGCAGCGTCAGCGAGACCTTGATCTTCATCTTCATGGGCGTGTCCACCGTTGGGAAGAACCATGAGTGGAACTGGGCTTTCGTCTGCTTCACCCTGGCCTTCTGTCTGATCTGGAGAGCACTGGGTAATGAACAGTCCTCAGTTCAGGGACCAGTCGGTGACACTGACCCGGCGGGACCTGGAGCTCCTTTTCTTACTCTTTGGTTTCCTCCTCATCTCCTCCCTGCTCTTCCTTTCTTCTTTTCCTATTCTTTTCCCACTGATTTCTCCTTTTTTCCCTAATCTTGTTCTTTTTTCATTCCCATTTTATCTCCCCCCTTTTCTTCAAGGTTATATATCTTTTCCAGGCTTTTACTGTAGATAAAAATTAGTTTCTCTTTCTTTCTCTAATTGTGTCTCTAAGTATGTTATCCCAGCACAATAAGAGCAAGGACTCAAGAGTTCCCATCATTTGTAGGATAGGGGGCAGGCTTGGTGGACCTCCTGGGTCACAAAAACTCAGAATCTGGGGTCCACCCCTGTCCATATTCACAAAGTCTGCATTCTCTGGGTCTCTCTTTGTCCACAGGTGTCTTTGTCCTGACTCAGGTGATTAACTGGTTTCGGACCATTCCCCTGACTTTCAAGGACCAGTTCATCATTGCCTACGGAGGCCTCCGAGGTGCCATCTGTTTTGCATTGGTGTTTCTCCTCCCTGCCACTGTGTTCCCCAGAAAGAAGCTGTTCATCACGGCTGCCATTGTTGTTATATTCTTCACCGTCTTCATCCTGGTGAGTGCAGCTCTTTCTTCTAGAAAAGTCTCTCCCTGCGTCAGGAGTCGTGCACTTCTTGGTTACCCAAAGAATGCTGTGTGTGGATGCGAAGCGGCGTAGGTGTATTGACGCCTTGGGAATCACCCAAGCAAGGAACAGGATATTTCCTACCAGGTTTCGTGTGTTTTACCATGTGGGACATTACCAGAGTCCAATTTGGTCACTTGGCCCCCACAGAGGAAAAGTTATTTAAGGAAACTCAGCTCAGGGAATAGCATTTACTACTGGAAACTGATGAACCACACAGCTAATCCCTGCCATTTGCCTTGCTCACTGACCCAGTGAATGCACTTGTTAAGTGCTGGGGCTGAGCCATGACCTTCCAGCAGCCATTTGACATGAGTTGGCTGCAGGAAGAGCTTACCTCGGAGCAGGGAAACGGTGAGTCCAGCATCCTGTGAGGAAGCAGCAAGCAGCTTAGTCAATATGCCAGCTCTCAGATTGTATTTTGTGAATATTCATTTAGCAAACACGCATTTGTCTTCTGCTTTGTGACAGGCACTGCTTTCAGAATTTAGAATTATTACCTGCACAAAATGTAGGACTATATCCTTGTCTTTTTAGAACTGCCATTCTTGTCAGAGGTTAGGAGAGAAACCTAATAGTAAAGTAAATAGTAAAAGGGCGAGATACTTTACGATGAGGTGGGGAATCAGGAACGGAGAGCATGACATACATAGAGTGTAAGCTGCAAACCTAAATTGGTTTTCACAGACGGGAAAGGTGAGGCATATGACATTTGAGCAAAAGCCTGTGGGAGATGGAGGCATTAGCCAAGCTGGAGAACATTCCAGGCACATGTGCTGAGGGAGATCTCGTTTCCTGGAAGCACAATGTTCTTAGCCAGAGTATAGGGTGGCCTAGAGTGACAGAGGACATGGTGGAAGCTTGTCTTAGGTGGGGCTGTGAAGAGCTTTGCTCTTCTCCAAGGGCAGGGGACACAACACAGAGAACAAGGAAGGCTGCGTACAAGCCCTGACGGTGGTTGGAAGAGAGGCAGGACCCCAGGGCACATTTTGACGCAAAGCCTGCAGGATCTCTCTGGGTGTGACAGGTGTGTGGAGAAGGAGGAGACTTCGCTGACTCCCTGGGCTGGAGCCACAGGAGCATAGGCAGTGGTACCCAATGCCGCAGAAACATATTAGCGGTACCCAGTGCCGCAGGAGCATAGTCAGTGCTGCCCAGTGCCGCAGGAGCATAGTCAGTGCTGCCCAGTGCCGCAGGAGCATAGTCAGTGGTACCCAGTGCCGCAGGAGC
>OU015751.1:56085555-56096225 GCA_907169655.1 Acomys percivali
CCCAGTGCCGCAGGAGCATAGTCAGTGGTACCCAGTGCCGCAGGAGCATAGTCAGTGGTACCCAGTGCCGCAGGAGCATAGTTAGTGCTCCCCAGTGCCACAGGAGCATAGTCAGTGGTACTCAGTGCCGCAGGAGCATAGTCAGTGCTGCCCAGTGCTGCAGGAGCATAGTCAGTGCTGCCCAGTGCTGCAGGAGCATAGTTAGTGGTGCCCAGTGCTGCAGGAGCATAGGCAGTGGTGCCCAGTGCTGCAGGAGCATAGTCAGTGGTATCCAGTGCCACAGGAGCATAGGCAGTGGTACCCAGTGTAAGGAGTAAACTGGACTTGCCTTCAAGGGAGAAGGGGAAGCATGTGCTTGAAGGACACCAGCACTGAAGGTGGGCAGTTTGAGGACAAGCTGGGTGAGCCCGGGGGTGTCTGTGAGCCTCACAAGTGACTTCCATGGATTGCGCAGGTGTTAGGAGCTCAGATTCGGAAGAGGCCAGTTCTCGGTGGATGGGATCTGAAGCCACAAGATAGAATGCACTGTCTGGAGAGTGAAATATATCCAGTGAAGAAACAGAAAGGCACCAAAACGGAGCCTGAGGCTATCTGACCTTAAGGCCCTGGCAGGGAGGGAAACAGTCATGGAGACTAATGCATGATTTTCATGCTGTCTAGGCATCTGCAAATGCTTCCTAGATTCCTTACCCGCAGCACCATCTCCAGTAGCCTGTTAGCTGACAGGAATTTTCTTGATGGCTAGTTCCAGGAGCTTACTACCCCTGGTCTCCAGCTAAGGGAAGGTGAGGCCCAGAAACTATAGTTAATGCGTTTGAGAGTTAACTCAGTACCGGATGGGTGCTTACCATGAGATGAGACCCTGCAAGGAAGGCAGGCCTGAGTGCAGTGAGTATTGCAGTGCATGCAGAACCTTCCAGTCAGTTCTCCACAAGACAGCTCAGCCTTGCTTGTGCTCAGTGTGAGGTCAGTGGGTTTTGTGGGATTCTGGCCATCGATGCTCAGGAGATGCTGTTAGGTTGAGAAATGACACTTTCCCTGCCACTTCCCTTCAGTGGTCTCCTCAGGGTGATGAGTGCGTTAGGTGCCAGGTTAGAACGTTGCTATGTTTGCCATCTCATTTCATCCTCAAAACCACCCTCTGAGATGAAAACCAGCACCACCTCCCAGGTCAGAGAAGAAAATGACGCCAGGGTGAAGTACTGAGCCTGAAGCCAACTGCGTTCTCAAAACTACCAAGAATTATATTGCTCAACACCCCTAACTCATGAAAGAAGGTGGTATTCGCTAGCTTGTCATTATGTTGAGTGATGGTGAGAATTTGTGCAGAGCCAAGCAGTCTGCAGATTCTGTTGCTGTGTTGACATTACACAGCCTGCCTGCACACCCCACTTACACACCCCGGCTTCCATATAGCCTATTTTGATGTTCAGTTTCCGGGAAGCATTTTTGTTAAGGTAAGACTCAGGCCCACACACTGGCTTAGGTCTTTGCAGGAACAAGATCATCAGTATCATTGTGTCTCGGTGAGAGCTCTTCTGGGAAAAGAGCTCCCATGGAGCTGTTACATCCATCGATAACAATGCTTTTGGGAATCTTCTCAAGCACCCACCTGAGGCTGAGTACAGTGACTTACTTTTGTAAGGAGCTTGTTCTAGAATAATCGGAAAATATGGCACAGGATATAAGTGAGCGAACAGTGGAGTATAGCCACTATTGCTCTCGAGAGCTGTGGGTGTGCATAGCTATACAGGGCATACATTTAGAGAACTGTCAGTCCAGTAGTTCCATCTGCCCCAGTCTCACCATACATAGGTGACTGACACTTTCATCTCTGGAGTTACAAGGGCTATGACATCATTGACAGAGGTTCTCAGTTTCCTGTTGTGTGGATGACCTACTGTTGATCACATGACACAGTGTAATACTTGCATTTCCATTATGGTTTTACTGTAGCATTAGGACTCATGTTGAGTTGAATCCTCTCCTTAAACTTGTGGGACAACCCATGTTCTCTGTGGACCGTGGGGAGGAATGTTCCCCAGACTCCACCATTTCAGTGTTTATGGAACATTTGCTCCTTACACATTCTGGGATAAAATATGATTTGAAGCAATTTTACCACTTGCATTTTCACCTCCACAGTGGCCTCGGGCAGTGGCCTAGGGATGGTCTTGTTCCTGCATAGGCCTAAGCCAATGTGTGGACCAGAGAGACACTACAGGTGGGAAACGCTGGAGATTGTCTGGTTCTTCCAAGACCATCACCCTAGGCCATCCGAGATGCACGGTGCACAGTACCAAGGGGCCGCCTCCTAGAACAGGTGCTAGCATCCCTATGTACCAGACACAAAAATAGAACCACATCACCCTAGTTGGTGCAGAGTGATGTCACCAGGAGAGAACCACAGTCCCTAGCACAAATTCTCAAGTGCCACTAGCACAGCGTGGTTCTTTCCAACAAAACCAGCCATGGTATTTATATAAAATTGCATTAGAAATTATGGGATTCAGGCTATCCAGAGGAGACCTGTCAGAGGTCTA
This sequence comes from Acomys percivali, assembly GCA_907169655.1. Classification (NCBI taxonomy): domain Eukaryota; kingdom Metazoa; phylum Chordata; class Mammalia; order Rodentia; family Muridae; genus Acomys; species Acomys percivali. The sequence continues at coordinate 56,088,099 of OU015751.1, forward strand.
GGGAAGAAGGTGGAGGAGGGAAAGAGGGTGGGAACAGGAAGATAAAAGTGAGGAGGCTACAACTGGGATGTATTGTGAACAATTATAATAAAAGAAAGAAAGAAAGATAAATTAGAGGTGTGGGGTGCAGAGCACAAGACGAGACTTCAGTAGGGCCAATCTGATCTGTTCTTTTGGCCTTGTTCCATGTAAGTTCTATCAGCCTCAATTTACAAAGCTGCAGGACATAGATTGTGGGGTCTCCCTCTCAGATATTGCAGGGGAACATGTATATACAGTACAATACCTGACATAGAGTTTTGACCTCATGATTTCATGTGAAATATTAGGCTATGCAATAATAGAAAAGAAAAGTTGAGTGTCATTCAGTATGCTCCATGTTTGGCAGAAAGCTAGAGTACAGTAGTCATTACTTAGTGATCTCTACAGTCATGCAGAAGACCCCCAAGATTTATAAATCTGTTCAGCAGCTACCAGGAAATGAATGAACTACATATAAAAACAGCAGTCCATCAGCTCTCTGTCGCCATCGCACACGGATGATGTAATTTACATCCCTGTGCAGACTGTGATGCAAGCAGGTGGGGACCGACACCAGTCTGATGGGTGAAAGACAGAAGACTTTATTGTTCATGGCAGAAGCAATAGCCAGGACATTGTGTGTGTTTGTGTCAATTTTCCTTAGCCCAGGGTTCCATGGAAGTGACACATGGCGCCCATAAAGGACATATGCATGCGTAATGGTTGGCTTTACAGGAGGCCAACAGAGCATAGGAATTTATTGCTGTCTGTGGAGGGTGATGCTACTTTATTTCTCAGAATTTCTCATTGTTTGCACCCTCAGGAATGCCCCTGTATGTACAAAGACTCTCTGTGCATGCAAGAACATTGGGATGAGCAGGGCTCACGGTGCCTTGAGTAATATACATTCAATCATGGTGCCTGCCAAACTGAACTGATGGCTCTCACTGATTATAGAGATCGCAAGGCCCCTACAATGTGCTTTCTGTGGATAAATGAACCATTATATTTAATTAGCATAACATTACTAACTAGGTAGAATGCCATAGAAATCGGGATATTTAATATAGTCCTGAATAAAATAAGTAAAATGATCGATTTTTTTTAAAAGAGGGAAAGTTGTGTAGTGAGCAATTTAGGATGTGAGGAGAACGGTGGAAGTTGTTGCCCAGTGCTCTTTTTTAATTTTAATTTTATTAATTTATTCAGATTACAACTCAATTGTTATTCCATCACTTGTATCCTCTCATTCCTCCCTCCTTCCTGCTTTCACCCTATTCCCCTCCCCTAGGTCTATGACTGAGAGTGCCCTCCTCCCCCATATGGTCATAGGCTATCACGTCTCATCTTGGCAGCCTGTTTATTCTTCCTCTGAGTGCCATCAGGCCTCCCCACCAGGGGGAGGTTGTCAAATATGGGGCACCAGAGTTCATGTCAGAGTCAGTCCCCACTCTCCACATAACTGTGGACAATGTCTTGTCCATTAGGTAGATCAGAGTAGGGGTTTGAGGTTTACTACTTATATTGTCCTAAGCAAGCAGGGTTAGTTTTGTGATGAACAACAGGGACTTATGGGGTTTGTAGAGTGGGGAATAATCTCTCTATAGCTACGCAGGGGTTGATGATAAGATAGCATGTCCATGACAGTGACAGGCTTATGTGTATATGTAAATCTTATGAGTACTATGCATGGTGTGTGTGTTTGTGTGTGTGTGTATGTTCATACATATGTATGGAGTAGATTGTACATGCATGCATTTGTGTGTGTGTGATGCTCATACATATGTATGGAGTAGATTATACATGCATGTGTGTGTGTGTGTGTGTGTGTGTGTGTGTGTATGTATGCCTCTATTGTTCACACTGCTTTATTCTCTTGAACTTCAAACAGGGTTTCTTACTGAACCCAGGACTCCTCTGGTTTTTGTGTAAACGTGTGGCCAGCAAAGCCAGTAATCCCCCTGCCTCAGCACCTTGCTGCACAGCGCTGTAGTTACAGATATATGTGGGCATGCCTGACTGTTTACATGGGTTCTGGGGCTCTGAGTTCAGGTCTTTATGCGTGTGTAGCAAGCTCTCTTGCATACTGAACCACCACACCAGCCACCCAAGGATAGTATTTGATAAATGACGTCTCCTGCAAGCTTTCTGGGGGACATCATTGTTAAATCAGCAAGGTAATATAAGAACCCACCTCCCACCTCTTTGTCAGTATTAATACCACAAACAAGAACTCATTTCCCCCATGAATGGACCAAAATAAAGCTTATGTTAACCTAACAGCTGGTTAGGCTTTTCGCTTCCTTTCTTTTGTCGATGGAGGCAGCGGTGGAGGGAAGCAGGGACAGACATGGTGGCCTCTCACCACCCAGTAAGTCTCCATGTCCTTGCTCTCAGATGACTCTGAGTCAGACCTCAGTTTGTGGGACTGTGTCTGTTGTGCCACGCTCGAATGGCAGGTGAGAACTGGTTTGCACTTTGCACAGATTTTATAGTATTTTGTTGCAAAACTTGGGATTTTATTTTTAATTTTTTTTTAGCCTCCACAGATAGTAACAAGCTATCTCATCCAGTAACAAGCTATCTCATTCTTCGAAGTCCTATCAAATTGCTTTCTAAGTAACAAAATTAGGAATTGTCCAAAGGGATAAAATAGGTGCTCCATCAGATGTATCGTCTGTCTGTCCTTCCAAACTAAAAGTGGTGACCCATGGAATGAAATACCCTGATTGGCCAGACAAGTCACGCACACGCGTCACACACTCTACTTCAAAATAGATGGTTGAGAAAGGAAGAAGGGGGCTGGTGACTAACCAGTGTCTAAGAAAGGACACTGCTCTCTAGCATAGTCAGACAACAGAAAAGTGTTCTGAGAGATGAGCGCATATGGTTTTAATTAGATGCACAGTCTTTAGGTTTTATTAACTGTGAACTTACATATGTTATAATCTTACAAACTTGAGTTGAGCTGGGGGTGCCCACACTTGCTTCTTAGAGCTGGTTGGTGCGATTTGCTTGTTTAGTTCACTGAATTCCGGTCTATGGATCCCCATCAGGGTTTGCAGGCCCTCCCCGGAGCTTACTTAGTGTACGTTGGCTACAAAGGCAGCATAGTCCCTTTTATATACTGAATACATGTTAAAGGAGAATGAACATGCATCATAGCAGCAGTTAAGCCTTCAGAATACGTTAGAGGTTTTCAATGCTTAGAGTTACACTGACTTTCTTGTTTTCATCTTGAGCGGCTAGCAGATCTATGGGACATGGAGTCATCATCTCTGAAAATCACAACTGCACTTTTTTTTTTGGAGTATGTTAACAATTTCAGAATGTGTTGATTGGGAAACTGTTATTAGTTCCTGTGTTATTTCCAAGTGACAGACTGAAATACAAATAGTACACAGAGATGTCTCATATTAAATTTGTTTGAAATCAGTTTTCACTTCAGAAAGTAAAAAATGAAGCTTATGCTAGAAACATGTTTGTACTGGATTGATGGAACAAAACTCCTGACCTTCTTCGAAGAGGTGTGCATGTGTGTGTGTGCATATGTCTGTGTGTGTGCATGTGTGTGTGTGTGGTGTGTGCATGTATGGGGTGTGTGTCTATGTATGTCTATGTGTCTGTGTGTGTCTCTGTATGTGTTGTGTATGCATATGTGGAGTGTGTATCTCTGTGTGTTGTGTGTGTGGTCTGTGTATAAGTGTTTGTTAGGTGTTTATGTGTGGATGTTTGTGTATGTGTGTGTATATATGTGTCTTTGTGTATGGTGTGTTTATGTATTTGTGTACATGAGTGTATGCTGCATGTGTATGTTTGTGCGTGCGTGCGTGCGTGTGTGTGTGTGTGTGTGTGTGTGTGTGTGTAGTATATAATCAAAACTACTCTTACATATTAAAAGGCAGCCTAGGAATGATGGCTCGCAACTACAATTTGAGCAACTGAGAGGCTGAGGCAAAAGGACTGATAACAGTTTCAAGGCCAGCCTGGGCTACCCAGTGAGTTCTAAGCTAGCCTGGGCTTGTTTCTAATCATCCCTGTGATTTTTTTAAAAATATCTAAGCATAGATGGAATGGTGAAGAAGAATCAAATGGCAGACAGTATAGTTTAGCATAATCCCTCCTCCCGTCAAGAAGCCCACAAGCACCACTCCATGCCATGTGTGGACTTCCATCCTCTGTACCCTGTCAAGAAGCCCACGAGCACCACTCCATGCCATGTGTGGACTTCCGTGCTTATGTACTCCCAAGCGAGAACCTGGTGCTCCTCTTGCACACCACCTCTCCTGACTCTTTTGCTCTCAATATCACAATGTCTGTGAGTCACGGCTGGTAGATTGTGGTGTATCTGCGAATTCCCCTCTGTTTTCCTTTTAGAAAAAAATTCTGGGTGCTCAAGTTCTGTTTCATAGCCTGAGCAATACATTATTATAGTATGTGGTGTGTGGATGCTAGTTAAGAAAAAAAAATATCATTGTAATCTAATTATCCTATTTAGAACTTTAAATGTATTTTAAAATTCTGAGTATTTCTAGTATCCTTCAGGCGAATTTTACAATTCTCTACATGAGGGTTTAATGCGATTGTCATAAGGTTTTATATACATAAATAAATGCAGATAGAATGTATCCATTATATGAGTTTAATGTGTACATAGTTTCTCTGAGTATATATGCCATATTATATTAGTATACATTAGTTATACAACCACACCCTGTAGTCATAATATGATGTAATGTGTAATAAAGTAAACATTGCTATTATGTGATTATTGTTTATGCTCTTTAAAATAACATATGGGATGGATTGTGTGTGCTGATTTTATACTACTCAGTTTCTTACTATTTAGATACGGAAGGGGTTGTCTTAAGTTTTAGAACAAACATACAAACTATCGGTTAGCAACAAATTATTGTTGCCAACACTTACTGCCTTTTCTCTGTTGGCTCTGGTTGGAGCACAGCTCGCGAAGCTGTGCCTGACACTGGAACCACGTGACCTCTGCCATCTGTGTCTCTAATGCAGATGCTTTTAATGTTTCATTATTGGGTGAGATGTTGACTATAGAGTTTTTCCGTGTTCTTTATTCAGAGATCTTTATTCATCTTGCCCCCTAGTTTATTCAGCAGCCTATATTTTTCTCCATTTTTCAGGTTGACTCCCGAGTATGCCTACCTCGCTTTTGCACGATTTCCCATTGCTGCTCATTAGCTGGTCTGAGGTCTCTGACGGGAGAGGGTGCCAAGGCCTTCAGGGTTCCTGCTGAGTGCCTCCTCTGTTCGAAGCGTCCTTGGCTCTCTCCATGTGTCTGTCTGTCACTCCTCTTCCGCCTGCTTGTAAATGTGTTGGGATAGAGATGACCTTCTTTTAGACCCAAAGTCCTAGAGTCATGGCCCCTCTGTGTGTTCTGGGGCCCAAGCCCACGACAGGCTTGCAGAAGCAGCTTGGTGAGCGCTGGCTCAGTAGAGCGGGAAAATGGGAGACATGCTGGAGAGTTTTTACCTGAGTAATACAGCAAGTAGCCAATTCCACTGAACTTCATTGTTTCTTACAGTAACCTTCTAATTTCTCCCATTTTGGGCATCTGTTATGTTGGAAATGGTATTCTGAAAATAAAACATCTGTGGAAACGAGAGATGAGAATAATAACATTTTACATTTACTAATTTAACTCTTAGCAACCGTCCAGCTTGCACTGGTGGCCAGCGAGGTGATAAGCTACAGCTGAACATTTTTTGTCTGAGAAGAGTTAGTTATTCATGTACCTATGTTCTTTACTGCAGGGAATAACCATCCGACCGCTGGTGGAGTTTCTTGACGTTAAGAGATCCAACAAGAAGCAGCAAGCTGTCAGTGAGGAGATCCACTGTCGGGTGGGTGCTGGCTGCTGAGCAGCTTAGTTAATATCTAACGCCACTGCTGAGAGAGAGCTGCACAACTGTACACTTCAGGAAAGGAAGGAACGAGCCGCCCAAGGGGATGGGGGAGGCATCAAATCCAAGCCTATTGACGTCCTGAGCCAGCAGAGGGAGAATAAGGCCTTCAACCTGAACATGTTTCTACCAGCCATTTCTTGTAATTGTGAAAATTATGACCAAACTTAGGATGATCAAAGTAGTAAGGTATTGCCAAACAAACAACAACAAAATAAGTGATTGACATACTGCTTTCAACAAAACTGGCCTTGGTGTGATGTCAGTCCAGTGAATATGACCAATTGCAGAAAACTTAGATCATTTGCCTATCTTTCTTCTGTTTTAGTTTTTTGATCATGTGAAGACTGGGATTGAAGATGTTTGTGGACACTGGGGTCACAACTTCTGGAGAGACAAGTAAGAATCCTTACAACACCCTGTCAGGGTGGCCCTGGGTCACTCTTGGAAGGAGAATATACTAAATTGTGCTGTTTTCCAGGATGAAAATCCTATGTTGTGCCATTGGATGTTTTTATTAAGGTTACATAGTGTCACACTCTTGTAATCCCAGAACCCTAGAGGACAAGGCAGGAGGCTCTACAAGAGTTTAAGGGCAACCTAGGCTGCTTAGTGACTGTTCCTAGGGCAGAGCCACACTAGCTAGGAGGAGCCTCCATGCTTACCTTGAGGAAAGTTACTTCTTCAGTGTCTGCACGATGGAAGAAAGACCACTAAACGACAAGACATTCTGCAACCCTTAGCCAAGTTCCTCAGAAGCAGTCCAGCAGCTTTTCCATGCAGATCCCATGGCTGGGGCCAACCTTTGTGGCCGTTTCCTCACTGCAGAGGAACCAAGAGTCCCACTCAGTGGGTTAAAGATCAAGGATTCCATTACCGTCTGTTCTGACACATCAGGGTGTGGCACATCCCAGCCGCTGAGATACACAGCACCAGGCAAAATAATAAACCTGTACAAAAAACATGAGCATGCATTTAGGGATCCATGGACCTGAAAAGTTACATTTATAGAAGCACACCTGTGCATGTGTGCGTGCGCGCACAAACAGACACACACACACAAACACACAAACACATTTTGTTGTTGTTGTTGTTTTGAGACAGGGTTTCTCTGTGTAGCCCTGGCTGTCCTGGACTCACTTTGTAGAACAGGCTGGCCTTGAACTCACAGAGATCTACCTGCCTCTGCCACCCAGTACTGGGATTAAAGGCGACATGTGCCACCAGTGCCCAGCATGAATTTACTTTTTAAAAGTGGCTCTGTGATGGTCAGATACAATTTAGTACCTGTCTTCATAGTTGTAATAAATAAGTTGGGCACAATTGGCTAGACAGAATGATGAGATCAAGAAGTGAGGGGATGCTGGCAGCTGCATTTGAGATGTGGGGCCTAGAACCTAGCTCTCACTAGCTAACTGGAGCCTATGGTAGCTCTCCTTTCCTCTGGACACATTTGGTACCATCCATGATAGCTATCATAAGCAGCCATGCTGGGAAGGGCCAATGCTACCGCCAGGCCCCTTTTCTTACAGAGCGATCTGTGAGCTGGGACATGTGTCACTGGCTAGGACACACTTCTGAGCAACGCAGGCTTCAAGCTGGGACATGAGGTCAGAAGGAGACAGTCAAGACTGTACTGAGATATTTCTTCTTGCTTTTCCTCTCTAACTCACCGAAATTTCACTCTACTACCCAGCCACTTATATAAACTTAGCCACCTGCTGATGTATGTGTTGAAAATGGCAGCACTTTGAAAGCTTAAGTTTGCTCACGCATGTAGTATGGTATTGGGTTACAGAAGATGTGTACGTCACAGACTTGGTCATCAAATTACATAATAGATACAACAAAGGAACAACGAAGCAGTCAAATAGTAAACAGCGCTCTCTGTTTCTGTCTCTGTCTCTGTCTCTGCCTCTGTCTCTGTCTCTGTCTTTGTCTCTGTCTCTCTCTCTGTTTGCCTATGTGTGACTGGAAAGTGAGGGGGAGAAAGAGGGGTGAGAGAGACAGAGAGAGAGAGAGAGAGAGAGAGAGAGAGAGAGAGAGAGACAGAGAGAAAGAGAGAGAGAGAAAGAGAGAGAGAGAAAGAGAGAGAGACACAGAGAGAGACAGAGAGAGAGACAGAAAGAGAGAGAGAGAGAGAGAGAGAGAGAGAGAGAGAGAGAGAGAGAGA
>OU015751.1:56096235-56108840 GCA_907169655.1 Acomys percivali
GAGAGAGAGAGAGAGAGAGAGAGAGAGAGAGAGAGAGAGAGAGAGAGCGCATTTAAGGAATACGGTGGGTTACAAACACAAAACTTAATGGATGTTAGAACGTCCCTTGAGCTTAGCCTTATTTCATAAAGTAAGGAGAGATGCTTTTGTACAGGCTGAACACCCAGTTAGCCACCTGGGTGCACCATGTAAGAAAGCAGACTAAAGCTGCTCCTCTGTCAAACTCTAGACAAATTGCCACTTCTCTTAGGAAGCATTTCTTTTCTTTTCTTTTCTTTTTCTGGAGGTGGGATTAAAGCCAGCCCACTCTGCCTGCCTTGATCTCTCTCCAACCCTGTGGTACAGTCTAGAAGTTTCCTCACATGGATGGGCCCTGTAACGAACGAAACCAAGAAAGCCAACTTTTTCTTCTCTTTCACTGTTTCATTATCTTCTCCCTCTGGACTCAATCCCATCCCCTCCTGTAGCCTCCCAGTGGTCTCTCAGCAATGAGTGAGTGAGAGACATAACACAGACGAGCATGTTTCCTTTCAAAAGTGAAGATCTCATTGCGTGTTCCTCCCACCCCTGTGAATCCAAGTACGGAGAATACAGACATGTGAAGGCAGACTCTAGGTCAGTAGCCCCTGGACACTATTAGGGACAAGAGATGATGCCTTATTTGGCTTTCTACTGCTGTGACAGAGACCGGAACCCACAACAACTTCTGAAAGAAAGGACCAATTCGTCTTACATCTTGCGGTGGACTCTGAGGGGGAAGTCAGGTGGGAACAGAGACCTGGGAAGGCCATTGCTTCCCGGCTTGCTCTTCATGGCTAGCTCAGCCTGCTTTTCCATACCACATGCCCCAAGATGGCACATCCGATGGCACAACCCACAGCTGACTGTGCTCTCCTGTATCAACCATGAATCAAGAGAGGGCCAACCTTGCAAAATTGAGGTTCCTGCTTTCTAGTTTGTGTCAGATTGACAAAACAAACAAACAAACAAAAAAACCTAACCAGCACAAGAGGCTGGGGGTGAGTTTGTGATCCTTTGTGATCTCAGGGGATGGACAGAGGAAATCATGTGTAAGGCAGCTCATGTTCCTGAGGTCCATGAATGCCTTGCAGAAAGACCTCTCAAGGAAGCTCAAGCTGGACTGTGGGCATTAACAAGAGGATAGTTAACTTGCCTGCCTTGTGTCTTGGAGCAAATGTTGTTTTCCTGTGATGTTTTAGTTAGCAACAAATAGCTTAAGCTTTAATTAATCCACTTTTAATTTCATTTCTATGTTCAATTACCACACAAACTACAAGGCTTTTTTTTTTGACTGTCATATATACTGCACAATCACCAGCAAAGTGGACATGGGATACTGGGTGCTGCCAGAAGCTATTTTCACATACATCCTGCACAGGCCCTCTCCGGTGTGCGCAGAACCAGTGACACTGCTGTAAAGAATGTCCGCAGAGACGTTATGGTCGCCTCTCTTTCCCTTTGCTCCAAAGCAGTGGTGTTACAGAGTCCCATTGGCCCTGGAAGAGAATTCTTGAGACGCTTGATTTGGTCACTTGAGAACAGAATGAAAGGTGACACAGTGGAGACATTGCTCAGGCCCAGCAACCAGGAGCCTAAGGATGTGAAAGAGAACACCCGTACGGAGCTTGGCAGAGGAACGGAACGGGGAATAAAGCAATAAGAAAGCACACCCTCCCCATGCAGGAGAGCACAGCTGCCACTCCCATCCGTGTCCACTCTCCACTCTGTTTATCTCCAGCAAAATCTAAAACAATAACAGTCACATGAGAAGCACTAGAGACTTTGTATTCCTGTTGAGAATCCTGGCTCAGGGAGCCTCACACAAAATTCAAAATAAACATCGGAAAGAGTAGGCCCAGCCTCCGCATAGCAGTGGGTCACTAGCACAGCGTATTCTGGGTGGCTCTTTAATTATACAGAACCCTCCAGCATTCAGAACAAAGGACCAGGGCCAAGAATGTGGGTTAGCATTGTTTCACTCATGGCACAGGTGTGCCAGTAAAGTTCTTTGGGTCGGTGGTGAATCAACGTTATATACTTATTTATTTCTTGACAAATATTTATTGTGTGTTGTTTTACTTATATGCTGGCATGTGGTGTTGCATAACAAGCCATCCACAAGGCCAGCTGATCAAAATAGCAGTCATTCATTATTAAACTGTGCGAGTCTAGAAGTTCCAGGTAGGCTGGACTGGGCTGGGCTAATCTGGGCTGGGCTTGTTTTTGCTGCTGCAGGCTGGATGGTAGTCAGCCAGAGCTTGGCTCCTATGGTGGAGTGAAAATAATGAATTCACTCACAGGCTGATGACCTTGGTTCATACCACTTCATAGAGACACACGATCTGGGATTCAGTGGCAAGCCTCTGTGATCGTGATGTCATGTTAAGCCTCTTCTGTCATGATGTCAGGAGATTAGTCACCAAAATGAGTAACGTTGTTGATCTCAGTGACCAGGTAAAAGGTAAAGGTTATCTAGACTATGACAGAAAGCTGTTGCTGGGTTTTGGCAGATGTGGCTATGGAAAGGCACTGGGGCCAAGTGATGCGTCTATACTACACAAGCTCACACTGTGCCTGGCTTATCTCTCGGCGTTAGTGATACAGAGGTGGGGGCGAATTCGTGGGGTGCTGGTTTTTCATTTGATTGCTAGGTGATGGACTACAACATAAGGAAAACACCATATCATGCTACGAAATGATAGCCTCCATGTAGAAAGTACAGCTGAGCTGTGGGAGAGGAGCTGGGGTGCAGAGGACTGCACAGCTAGCACAGGGTAGAAGGAGATGTGCTTGGGAGCTCAGCATGCAGGGCTTCCTCTGAGACAACTGCCTGCTGCTGAGAGACATAAGGGCTCTGTAGGGGGGACAGTGACTATAAAGACCCTCAGAGAACAGAGGGCAAGGGTCAGAGGTAGCAAGGAGCCCACACAGGCAGCTCTGCACTGAGGGGCAGGCTCACACTCCACCACAAGAGTGGAGTGCCATACCATAACTCAGATGGCATTTCCACCAGAGACTCTAGTTTCTGTGCTGAGAATACACTACAGGCATAGGGACACCTAGTAGGTGCCCACGTCCGTTTCAGAGTCCAGATTTAAAAAAAAAGAAACCAGTGGCATCTGGGACCACAATGAAAGCACTAGAGGTGGTGAGAAGTGACCACATTTTTGTATGCAGTTTGATGGTGGAACTTAGATTGCCAATTGAGTAGTAGGGAATATTTGTTGACCAGGGCTAGTTTAAACAGCAGACATGGGTTGTCCCAGTGTTATGAGGAATATAAAGTCAAACACAGGTTGCTGGCAGGAGCTATTCACCTGGAGGGCACTAAGGAAAGGAAGTATTGCTTTTTGCATGCAGGAGCTGGGCTCTTGTGACTGTTCACACTGTGTCTCTTTTGTGCCTATGTCTAACCAGTGTGCCAGTCACACTAAAGAAAGCCCACCCTGATGACTTCATCTCGACTTAATCATGTTTGTGAAAACCATATCTCTCAGTGTGGTCTCAGTCTAATGCTCTAGAAATTAGGAATTTAACATAGAAATTCTTGTCGGGACACCACAGCCTATTACATAGACTATAAAAGAGAAAGGTTATGGTTATGCAAGGAGCCAAAGAGTTTGACCTGGTGGAGGTTGGAGAGGCTAAGATCGGCTCAGTTTGAACACTCTAAATATGGACTCTTATTAGTTACGTCACACATGCCTGCATTTATATGCACACACAAAAGCATATATAAAAATATGCATATGGTAAGATGAGCTCAGTATTGCTAGGGTTTTACTTAGTACCTTTAGTATTCAGTGAAGTATTTGTTAATTCAGATTCTGACTTCTTATTTATAGGTTTAAGAAATTTGACGACAAATACCTTCGGAAGCTTCTGATTCGGGAAAACCAGCCCAAGTCTAGCATCGTGTCCTTATATAAAAAGCTTGAGATAAAACACGCCATTGAGATGGCGGAGACGGGGATGATAAGCACAGTCCCCTCGTTTGCATCGCTCAAGTGAGTATCATTTTGCCTAGTGAAGCTAATATCAATAAGGATGCTTTGAAACCCATGCCAGTGGTAATATTATTAGAATAGTAGTATTGTTGGTGTAAGGCCTAGGGTGGTGGCTTAAGAACTCACAACAGAGTGGGGTTCTGGGTAAAGGTCAGAGCTCCGCGTGTGTAGTACGAGTTTTATGTTACCCTTTTACTGTGTTATACTGGGAATGGCGAGCCCCAAAACAGAGTCATACTTGGGGTCTCTGTGCCTTTGTCAAATTAGCTTTGGAAAGTTTACTATTGGTTGAAAGTGAGTTAAGCTTCTCTCTGCCTTGTCAAATGGAATGTTCTCAAGGTGTGTTGTTAGATTTGCTAGATGGTTTCACACAGAATGCAGCTGTTTCCTTATTGACTGTTGACAGTAGTGCACTTAGGCTTGGAGAACACACACATGGCCCCTGATGCAGTGATTCCCAGCCCTGGCGGAATGTTGGAAACACCTGGGGAATATTAAAGACTGTAGAGGCCCATGTCACTCCACAAGAACTCAACACGGATTCCCTGGTGATGAGGCTTAATAAAATAGAGCTGCTTAAATTTCCACTGCAAGGGGCAATCAGCATTGCTTTCTGCTAGGGATAATGAGTAGATAACACTGTGAGCAATTTTTTAAAAACTGATCACATGGGAAGCTGGCTGTGGTGACATACCCCTGCAGACACGGTGTACTGTGGCCAAGGTGTCAGGAGGGTCAGCTCCAGGCCAACCTGGGTGACAACAAGTGACATGGGAAGGTGGGGGAGAAATGATATAATGGTTGACTCCAGACCTCATGCACAGTTAAGCTTACCAGGAATGATTTTATCAAGGAAATAAGTCCTACAAACTTAATTATTCTAAAACCGAGTATTTTAAAATATTTAGAATGTTTGAAAATATTGAGCAATCCCTAATTGCACTTTTAAAAAACTAAAGTCTTACTCTGGAGTAATGATGTTATAACACTAAAAAAGTAACTAATGAGTCTGAAATGTTTCACAAGATAAGATACATTTCCCCTGAATTTTTTACAGTGATTGCCGTGAAGAAAAAATAAGGAAGCTTACACCAGGTGAAATGGATGAAATTAGAGAGATATTATCAAGGAATCTCTATCAGATCCGTCAGCGGGTAGGAAAAATTTATGCATCAAAACACTTGCTTGATTATGGCTAAAAACCTGCTCTCCAGCTGGCACCATAAGTAGATTGCTCCATAGATACCAATCCTTGTGAACATCGAAGGCAGCACCCCATCCTGGAGACTTCCTAAGTTCTCCCAGACACCTCAGCAGAAGCATCAGAGGTCCAGGGGTTCTGATGCATAGGGAGGCGTGGGCTGAGGAGGGAGAAAGAATCCAGCTAGTGGTTTTTATGTATGAAGACACTTGTAGGTCAGTTGTTAAGGGCATGCCCTGGTCTTCTAGGGGGCCTGAGCTCTGTTTCCAGCACCCATGCAGGGTGGCATGCCATCACCTGTAACTCCAGCTCCAGTGGGATCCAGCGCTTCTTGGACATCTGCACACATGTGCACACTCCCCCACATAGACATGCACACACACACACACACACACACACACACACACACACACACTAATAATAATAATAATAATAAAATACAACCTTTAAAAAGTCTTATAGGTTGTTAGACTGTAAATTGATCAATTCATAAGGTACTAAAGTTTCTTTGTATCTTCTGAGCCACTTCTTTCATTGTATTTCCAATGTTAACACCCTACTATGAATACGCAAATGATATGGTAATAACACGCCAGTGATTCCAGAGTCTTGCCATTTGCCAAGAATCATTTAGCACACTGCTTGTCTTCACTCTTCTGCGCTCCTCAAAGTGCAAGGCATGACTGTTGTCTCCGTCTCACAGATAAAGAAGCTGAGGCAGTCCCATCTTGGCAGGGACTATAGCTTCCTGTTTGAAATTTAACAGGGCAACAGTTGTTGATTTTAGGGTAATCTGGGGGCGATGCTGCCAAGCTCCACTTCCTCCAACATGATCTGATCCATGAACTCACTTCAGACTCCCATACTCTGTCAGCCCCATTCTAAACCCGATAACACATGGGGCTTACGCAGGGCTGACTGAGCGATTGCTCTTGTGGTTCTATTAGACTCAGATGTCCAACTACATGGTGAACTTCTCGAGACACAAGCAGGACATACGTGACGTCACCCTTTCACTGGCCTAAAGGACCTAATGTACTTCAGGACATGGGTTGCTTTCAAGACGTTCATGCCAATTCTATCAGGAAATGAGCTTAATTACTAAATGTCCTGCATGAGGGGAAAGATCTGCATAGTCCCTGTTTACAGGTGATGGTAGCCTGGGGTGACATCTCACCATGGGAGCCCTGTGTCAGGAGGATGTGTTGCCACCAAGTGTCAGCATGACTCATGTTTATGACCATAGTCTCTACTCGGTAGAGATTGTATTTGAAAATGATTTTTGTTTTACCGTTAATCGTGACTGGACACATACAAAGCAGAGAAGGCTTTTGTGAATTAAATTGCTTTTCCAATTTACAAAGCCAATGCTTTTCAATAAAGAAAAAAACATACTCACTGGCTTATAGTATAATTAATTCTTTCAAAATCTGAGTGTTAACTTTGAGACTCTAGATCGTCATTCGGCTTTCGTCCCACAGAAGAAGAGACCTCACTGATGTAAACCCGACAAAAAGTCAAGCTTTAAGTTGAGGAGAACTGACTGATTGGTCATTTGGTAACAACTTCCCATGTGCGTTGTCATTTCAGACCTTGTCATATAACAGACACAACCTGACGGCGGACACGAGTGAGAGGCAAGCCAAGGAGATCCTGATCCGCAGGCGGCACAGCCTCCGGGAGAGCCTCCGGAAGGACAACAGCTCAAATCGGGAGCGCAGGGTAACTGCTGCCTTAAGAATCACAAGTCTCCCAAGGGCAGAGCCCTCAGCTGTTCTGCTAACCAGCTGAAAGGAAGACTCTCTGACTGTGCTGGTTGAATGGCTGCTGAGAGCCAATCCCCAGATATCCTGGGGTGGAATATATAATAACGTCATTGTATAGCATGGAGCGCTATGCTGGAAAGGCTTACTATGCAGCAGAGGCTTAAGGCCAGCCTGGGCAATTAGTAAGACATACCTTAAGAACAAAAGACAAATAACAGCTCATTCCTTTTATAGGACTTTTTTTTTTTTTTTGCTTTTGTTTTATTCAAAATCTTACATAACCCAGGCTGGTCTTGAGCTCATTGTACAGCCAAGGATGCCTTCGAACTCCTGATTCTCTCAGTTCTGCCTTCCATGTGCTGGGTCTATAGGCTTACATCACTCTACTCACTTTATATTCTTGCCGGTCTTACTCATATGGAATTCACTGGAGAATAAAATGAATGGATTCCTATGCCTAAGAGTCTTATGCCAGTGGAGAAAAAAATTTCCAGCAGTAAAATATACATTATGTTATACTTGACTATAGTAAGCACTTTGGAGAAAATATATGTGTTTGGGGGCTAGAGAGGTGTCTCAATAGTTAAGAGCACTAGCTACTGTGTTTAGTTCTAAGCACCCACACGATAGCTCACAACTCTCTGTAATCCAGCTCCAAGTGATCTGATACCCTCACACAGACATCCATGCAGGCAAAACACCCATTCACATGAAGTAAACCATATATATAACATATATGTATGCATATGTAATAGAAATATATACATATATATATATGTTTTAAAAGCCAAAGAAGGAAGTTAATAGACATAATTAAATCACAGTTTTAATCAGAGTGGCTTGGCAAATGCAGACCCTGATACAGTGGCATGTACACTCTGCTGGGATATCTTCTGCAGATGTGCGGTTGAATAATTCCTGGTGAGAACACCACACTTGAGGAGAACGTCACAGTCTCTCAGTGACGTTATCTTCTGAGAACACTACTGCATAGTCCATTGGCCTTTGACAGTCATGTAGCCTACGACTACATTTGAGGTACCAACAACAGGTACCGGGATACAACCTGCTGAAGGCAGGCAGGTCTCACCTTCTCTGCAGAACTACTGGAAGGCCCGAGTGCTTGTGGATGTGAGCATTCACAGTGCAGTCCAGCTAGGCAGGAGCTGGTGCCTCAGCGGATGAGGCAAACTATTGACAATGACACTCAGTCATTGACTGATATGACGTGGCAGGCTTTTATTTTCTAGAAAATTCTATATTGGATCCTCAGAGACGTGTGAACAGGAGAAAGCCTTTCTATGTATAATATGCAGCAGTGGCCATTACAAATTAGCTCTGGAAACTAAATATCAATATTCAAAATATAAGTAACTTGATTTTGTAATACTTTGCTATTCTGCCATTTTAGGACATATTGAAATAAATGAAACTGAAATGGTTGCATTTTAGTGTAGCTACTTCCTCAAGTAGTCCGCATCTTTCTGATGAACTTCCATAGGCAAGGGGGTCAGTTTCCTCTAAGGGCCAGTGGCTTCCACACCTCATTAAAGGCCTCCCATATTCACTTCCTTCTGTATTGACTGTGATTCTTTGGGTTTGGAAGGCATTGGGTTGTTGAAGCATGCTAGTTACAGGGTCTAGAAAAGTACCGACTATAAGATGAACAACTAACAGTATATTTAAAATTCTAGTGTTGTCATAAAATGGTGTGTATAACACAGTAGGTGGCACTTTTGTTAGCGGAACAATGTTTTCTACTTCTTTTACAGGCTTCCTCTTCAACCTCTCGGTATTTATCTTTACCTAAAAATACAAAGCTGCCAGAGAAGCTGCAGAAAAAGAAGAAGATTGCAAATGCAGGTAATTACCTGGAGCAGAAATGCTTTCTGATCTGCTAGCCGATGCTTATAAAGTAAAACGTCCTGGCTTCTCCACTAAGGATGAGTGAGCTCAGTCATTTGTGACCCCCCAAGGAGCAGCAGGCTCCATTTTATTAGCATTGTGACCGTGGTTAATGGAGCTCTATGCATATTACAAATAATTCAATCACTCGTTTTTCTTTGTTTACTTTTTTGTTTTGTTTTTGTTTTTATTTTTTTACTCTTTTTTCCATAATGATCCTTTAATTATAACAAAAGCAAATCCATTTACACCAGAAGATGTATAAACATATGCATTTGTACAGTAATTCTAATTTGTTTTCATAGAGTGGATTATAGATTTTTACTTCCTTGTTTGATAGTAATCTCATGTACACAACACACACACACACACACACACACAAGTAAACCCAAGAACCATATTAGGATTCCGTTTTTCTAAAATATGGGATGTAACAACAATTCAAACCCCCTTTGCTTGTTTACTGAATTCACCAAGAAAAGGACAGTCTAAAAGTTGTTTGTGGCAGTGGCGAGAGGGTTGAGAAACTCGAAGCAAGGGAAACGGAAGGCAGAGCAGTGACTAGTTAGTCTACATTCGATGCTACAGATGCAGCAAGAAGGCAAGAGGCGGGTTCTCACAGTGGTCTTCCTATGAACTCCAGCCCCCAGGCGGGCTCTAACGTCTAACCATCCTGACCTTGCCTTAGGAAGTGTATACTGATGCTTTGGTGCTTCTGTGGGCATGTAAAGTGCAAAGCTGCACGCAAAATTCCAGGTGAAGGGAAGAATCTAAGCAGCAGGAAGTTGTGAGATTATTTGCCAGTGTTAGAGGCAGAACTGAGCGCCCCCTGAAAGGATTCCGGGGGCAGCCGCAAAGGAGACAGAGCTTCTCAGATTGAATTCCAGCCCCAATACTTACTTGCTAATCTCTGTTGGAGCTACAAACTGTCTGTAAAAGTAGGATTATGAGGTGGAGTCGGTGGGGAAATATGTTTAGCAGTTAAAGTTACCTGTTTAAAAATTAGCACGGACACACTTTTGTGACACAGATATTCAAAGCCACTCAGCTGGAGTATGGCGAGCCTTCTGGCTGGCCCCTACCCCGAGTCCCCTAGGAGTGGTGTGACTCGCTGGGTGTTTGTTGTGTTGTGTTGTGTTTTTGTCTCTCTGTCCTGCTCCACTTGCCCACACTGCCTTTCTGTTCTGTGCCAGGTGGCAATAGCAGCGACTCGGACACAGATACTGGAACCACTGTGCTCAATTTGCAGCCCCGGGCCAGGCGCTTCTTGCCAGATCAGTTCTCAAAGAAACCCCCACAGGCTTACAAAATGGAGTGGGAGAACGAGGTGGATGTGGGCTCTGTACGAGTGCAGCCCAGTACCCCTCCAGCGCCCCGCAGTAAAGAGGGGGGCACGCAGACACCGGGGGTACTGAGGCAGCCCCTGCTCTCCAAAGACCAACAGTTTGGCCGGGGCAGGGAAGACAGCTTGACTGAAGACGTTCCACCTAAGCCCCCACCGAGACTGGTGCGTCGAGCGTCAGAACCCGGGAACAGGAAAGGCCGCTTCGGCAGCGAGAAACCATGACGTAAAGCCATGACGTAAAGCCAAGGCAGTTTCGGACTAATGGGCTAGCATGGTTGTGGCTTGTTACTCAGACTTGATCGGCTGTGGAATCCATTTAAAGGCCTCTATCTAGAAGCATCCTTTGGATGGTAGAGCCAAGCCACTGATTTATGGGAGGAATACTTATCTATCCCAAGAAGAGGAAGGAAATCCCGCAAAATGGCTTTCGGGACCTTTGGCTAGTAAATATGTTCTTTGCAAGCCTGAAAGAAAAAAAAAAGTGTGCCTTTATTGAACTTGAATGACAGAACTTGAAAATTTTAACACACCTTTGTTGGTGAAAAATTTAATATATGCCTCAGTTTTTATTTATGAAAAATGTGTTT
This sequence comes from Acomys percivali, assembly GCA_907169655.1. NCBI lineage: Eukaryota > Metazoa > Chordata > Mammalia > Rodentia > Muridae > Acomys > Acomys percivali. Next base: position 56,107,068 of record OU015751.1, read on the forward strand.
ATCTGTAGAGATCATTTTTTAAGGGAATAGCACTACACGTGGTGAGAACATCTTTTCAAGGGGGTGATGGTCAGTGCCTAGACGTGGGTCCTAACATTCCCGATCCCACCTTTCCCATCCTGAGCTGATGGACCACTTAGGAGATAGAACATCGTCCATAGCAGAGAAATGTGTAGGCAGACGCAGTGGCATTGGCTCTCAGGAGTGTGGGCCGGAAGTCCCTGTACAACTCTGAAACAACGAGGGACAGACTGCTTTAAGTCCGTTCCTGTGTTTCCCATGGCTTTGGAGTAATGTGTAACACCCCCACCCTCACCCCCAACCCCAACCCCAGTTTTTTTCTAGGAACAGAAAGATATGGGCAAGATCAGCTCATAGTGTTTATAGACTTGATGGCAGCTGCCGAGAAGCCCCATCTGTGAGGACCTCTTGTGGTCAGTGGGGGACAGAGCAGCAACTACTGACCGCTTGGTTTTTTTTTATTGGGTGATGCTGGGGGAAAGCGGAGGCAGTTACTTTCATAGGTATCCATGTTCACCTTCTTTAATAAAATTGTCCTGTGGTACATTCAGAGCTCCAAGCTGGGAAGGGTGGAAGCTTACACAAACCGTCTTCCAACGTGGAAGGGGAGGGGGAGCCGTCAAGTTCGGCCTTTGATGAGGAAGCACTTTGGAGAAAAACCCTACTTTTTGCACTCGTCTATAATTTGTTACCTCTTTGTCTTTGATAATGTAGTGCCTCAAATTTGTCATTAAACATTAAATCCTATTCTCTGGAGTACTGTTTTAGGAATGTGGCAGAGAGGAACGGTGGGACACAATCATTAAAGATTCATATAAAAATCAAAGTCTCTTAAGCTGAACATTCTTTGCCTTGTCATGTGTTTTCTGAATAACTGTCCTTTAAGATACACCTGGGTTTACGTTTTAAATGAAGCCACTGCTGTAGTTTTTTATTGGATCCTTTCAGCCTCAGGAAAGGATACAAAGTAGTTTGAAAGGGTCCCCCATCGCTTTTCTGTGGCTGCTATAAAGCAGTCCATTGACCTAGAAGACGCTTACAGAGAAAAGGGCTTCTTTCGCCTTATGCTTCCAGGTCACAGTCTATCACGGAAGGCACTCAGTGCGGGGACTGAAGCAGAGACTATGAGGAAGGTTACAGGCTTGCTTTTGGCTCATGCTTACCTTGCTTCCTTATACAGCCGAGACTCGCCTACGAGGGGTCACAGAGGGCTGTGTCCTCCCACAGCGATCATCACCAATGGCCATCTTTCCAGACACGCTGGCCACAGGCAGTCTGCTCAAGGCAACTCTTCAGCTGAGATCCCCTTCCCAGGTTATTTGTGGTCGTCATTACAGGTTGACAGCCCAAATTAACCAGGACAGACGATAGAGTGTGTAGAAGTGAGACCGAAAAGCCTTGCCTCCCGCTCTCCCCCGTCATTAATGTGGCTTTTCGTGTGCTCCCATCTTGAGTTCTGCTAGACCATCACGTGATGAGGGGAATTATGTACAGTGGCAAACCCAAATGGACCCATGGGACACATACAGCAGCAAGCCCACATGGACCCATGGGACACATACAGTGGCAAGCCCACATGGATCCCTGGGACACATACAGTGGCAAGCCCACATGGACCCATGGGACACATACAGTGGCAAGCCCACATGGACCCATGAGATACCTACAGTGGCAAGCCCAAATGGACCCATGGGACACATACAGTGGCAAGCCCAGATGGACCCATGGGACACATACAGCGGCAAGCCCACA
>OU015751.1:56114190-56143258 GCA_907169655.1 Acomys percivali
ATGACACTGAGATGCTGTGTGGAGGCATGGCCACTCATGCCATGCTTTGGTCCCTTAAGAATTCTTAGCTCTCGTGTTAAATTCACAGTGGAAACATCTTCAAAGAGAACTGTTTTTCTTATAGCCACAAAAGGAAAGGGATGACATTCAAGCTAAAACTGTCTTTCCAACTGTCATAAATATCTGCCCCCCCACACACAATGTCCAAAGCTATGGAAAAACCTTTTTCTGATTTATAAATAGTAAACATTAAAATTATGAAAAATTAGTGCACTGAAACACAACTTGCCACTCCATGTTATGTTAGGTTGAACACAGGCATAATTTACTAGAGGAATAATAAAAAGGATTAAAAGGAATGTGACTATTGACTGTTTGTGAGGAGGTGGGCCCACAGGCAATGCTCATGAACAGTCAATGTAACCCCGACTGTCAGCAAGCCAGGTCCACGTAAAACTATATATCTACCTTCTGGCCTTGTCGTGGGTGCTGGTGAGGGAAGGACACAGCCACATGCCCTTAGTCAGCCTGGCTCTTCCCAGCCAGGTAAGTAAAATGGAACAAAGCAAATAACTTCCAATACCCCAGCAGAGGCCACCCTCCCTGGCCTGGGGTGCCCACCCCTGCCCCTTTCTCTGGAGAGAACACTTGTCTCAATAGCTCTCTTGTGTTTCTCCTTCACTGCCAGCTTGTTAGCACCATAGTGATGTGATCCCTCAGAGCCCCAGAGCTTCTGGGAAGCTCTTCCCAAAGTCCTGAGTCAGCTGCAAGGAGAGAAGGCAGCCTGAGAGAGAGCTGCTTGCCGCTAGTGACCAGATGCCTGGGTGGCAGGAAAGGTGGTATGCTGCAGCTGCAAGCAGTAAGTTTAGGGGGCATGCTCAGTTAGTTGTTAAATTGTTAAATAGTCACTAAATTTTACTTCGATCAAAACTAGAATGTTTCACAGTGCCCCTCGTCCACAGTGAGAAACCCTACAGATCTGGCCTCAGCAAGGTCTGTGTATCTATAGTCTTGGAGGTGGGGTCAGCATCTGATGTTTCACTAGCCTAAGCAAAGCAGCTGGTTCAGTCTCTGGGATTTTGGCAGAGGAGCTAACTCTTGGCTTCGGAGAGATGCTCAGCTTGTGACCGGCACAGTGCTAAGCAACGGGCATTGGCTGGGGCTCTTCCCTCCTTCCACACATCACGTTGCTCGTCTACCACCATTTGCACCTCATGTGGCACGCTGTCTTTCCATGGAAGCAGATGTTAACTTTACTGTCCCCAGTGGGAAAAGATGCCTTTCAGGTAAGCTTCCGACATGTCCCCCGGGTAGAACTGTGCTCAATCTAAACTTCCCTTTCTGCAGCCAACTTCTCATAGGCCTGCTGGGTCACCTGTGTGGGCAAGGCCTGGGTACAGGCTTCTGGGAAAAACTGCTCTTACACGACCCACTCTCCTTTAAACGCCTCTTTGGTCCTTGATTTGCCCAGTTCTAAGCTGCTTCTCTATGTGGTCCACGCTACTCAGGTTTTAGTTTCTCGCTCCTGTGCCTGCTGAAGTGAGATCTGCCTAGTGACATGATTAAAATAGCCAGCAGGGCTAAAGCAGCACCCAGGCTTGGGGGACCACAGGGACTGATCTCCTGGGCCACTCCTGAGAGGACGGGTGCAATGATACGGCCCACTGCAGTCACAGACTGGCCCACACCTATGACAGAGCCACTGGCCTGGGCTCCACTCACACTCAGCTGGAGGTCAGTGATGCAGGTCCTCCCGATGGCGGTGGAGAAGGACAGCAGCATGGAGCAACAGACCACCACGGCCACGGTGCTCGCCGTGGAGTAGAGCAGCAGCAGCAAGCAGGTGAGCGCACTGGAGTGCAGCAGGACCATGTGTGAGTTGTGTTTGTACAGCCGCAGGATGGGCTCCACAGCAAAGCCAGCCAGGGTGCCCAGGGCGCTGGTGTAGCTGATGAGGTACCCGGTGGTCTTGGGCCGCACCCCAAAACGCTCCTCCAGGGCCAACACAAAGTTACTGTAGTACAGCATGACAGCCACTCCCATCAGCAAGCGCACGAGAAATATGTCCCACAATGCGGAAAACATCAGGCTCTTCATGTCCTTCAAAGCTGACAGGACTCCAACCCAGGGCCTCTGAGCTTTCCTCTCACTCCTCCTGGCCCTCGGGGTGGTGGCTGCTCCCTGCAGTGTACCTTCTGACTTTATGGGTATGGGAGCATGCTTCTCATCCATGCTCCAAAAGTTCTCTGGTCTACTGAGGTTTGTTTCTTTCCAAGGCAACAGCCAAACGAGCCCTGTCGGAATGGTGAGAGACCCATTAATGCAGCAATGTGCTGAACTCCTACACTGGCTCCTTGGGAGATAAGTGAGTATTTGTATTATATCAGTCACCTGTATTTCATACCAGATTGACTTGGTCATATTGATCCCAGCATCCCCAGCTCCACTGTGGCATCAGGGTCCTAGCAATGGACTCCTAAACTCCATAAAAGCTACTGAAACTATGCACAAAACAGTCCCTGTCTTCTCAGCTCATGTGCAGATGTCTTCTATGACATCACTTCAAGCTGTGCTCCTGCATTCACTAGACTGTACACCTAAATGCCTTTCTCACCAAACCTGCTTACGCATCTGCCTGCCCATCCACGCCCACTCGTGTGAGCACACATGGCTCACAGAGTGCGTTTGCAGTGTGCTGACAACGCCAGACATACACAAACAGGTCAAAGCCTAGTGAAAAGCCTCATAAACCTAAGAAGAGATTCAGACAGGTCAACAGGCAACTGGCTTACAATGTAAGGGCCGTACTAGGAGAGGGGTTGGGCCTTGGCCCCAGGCCAGTGGAGAGCCGTGGCTATCAGCGAACACCAGGTGGGGTCTTCTCTGTCCAGGCCACCAAGTGTTTTCATAGGTCACTCCTACGAAATCGCAGAGTGCCATGGTCAAGGACTATGACACACAGCCTAGTGCAGCAGCTACCATAGCCATTTAGACAAGCTGGCCACTGAGCCCAAACCTGGCATGCTTTCACTTTGGGTGTTACAGGCCTTTTTAGCAATCCATGCTCAAAGAATGTCTTAAAGTTGAACAAGTGTTTTCTATTCTAAAACATTCTTCTAAGCAGGTTCTTAATGGTCTCTCTGTACTCCACGTTAAGTCTTCAGGTTGTTTTCAACCACTTCATGAGCACACGGCTTTGTCCAAACAATACTATATAAAGATTTCAGGGGAATCCAAGATGGCGGTGAGCAGTGTGGACCGTGCTTGGAAGCTCCAGTGAACAATTCAGGGAATTGCACAGATTTCTGAGCCGGGAACACCAAGGTCCCGACACCACGGCAGCAGGAGTGCTACATGGTTCGGAAGGACCAGGGTGCGGAGGACCTGCGTGCCCCTGCACACGGGAGGAGTGCGGATTTTCTTGGAGCAGAGCAGCAGTGGCGGCACAAGCGGCACCAGCGGCAGCGATTGAGGTTTGCAGATCGATCAGAGCCTTCCGGTGGAGACGGTTAGTGTGGTGGCTGGAGGGAGTTACTGCAGGAGAGGGGACACTGGACAGGATTTGGGTCGCGTGGTGCCTTGTGACCCAAACTGGACTTGGCGGACAGTTCAGCCCCAGAGTCTGGGTAAAGCTCAGTGCACAGTGCTGTGGGACGCTGACTCAGAGCAGCAAGCAATTCTGCCCAAGGCAACAGCTCAGCGCAGCTACAGCTCCCCTGCTGTGACACAGGCTAGGCGGACGCTCAGTTCCACCCTAGGCACCAGCTCAGCGCAGCCACAGTTCACCTGCTGTGACACAGGCTGGGTGGAGAGCTCAGTCCAACTGGAGGCGCTAGCTCACATCAACGAGCAGTTCTGCCCAAGACACTAGCTCACCTCAGCGGGCAGTTTTGGGGCACTCACGCAGGCTGAGGTCAGTACGCAGATTCAGCCCAGAGGCCCTAGCTAGACTTGCAGGGAAGATTAGGCCCAGATATTCTAGCTGAGCTGTGCACACAGGCTCGGCGGACCCAAGACTCTGGCTAGACTATCCACGCAGTATAGGCCCAGAGTCCCGGGCTGAATTCAGCGTGCAGTGTGGGTCCATAGTCCCTGGTGGAGCTCAGTGCACAATTCCGCCCCAGAGACTCGGGTGGAGCTCGGTGTGCAGTTTAGGGCCAGAGTCCCTAACCGTGCTTGGCAGACAAATTGGGATCAGAGACTCTAGTTGAGCTTTTGGCACAGTCCCGGCTCTAAGACTCTGGTTGGACACAGTGTGCAGTTTGAATCCAGAATTCCTGGCTGAGCTGGGCGGATGGTTTGGACCTGAGTCAATAACTGACCACGGCACACAATTTGGCCAAAAGTCCCTAGCTGAGCTTGGTGCGCAGTCCCAGCCCAAAAATTCTGGCTGGACCCAGTGTGCATTTTGAGCCCAGAATTTCTAGCTGAGCTCGGCAGACGGTTCAGGCCCTGAGATTCTAGCTGAGCTCGGCAGGTGGTTTGGGCCCAGTGTCCCTGGCTGCACTTGGCAGGGAACCCAGAAGGCTGTGGATACCTTGGCCTGACCCCACACTCATCCAGAGACCCAGATCGATTGCAGGATGGACAGCACAGGGGAGCTGAGGATCACTAGCTGTGAGAGCCCAAAATGACAGGGCTAACCTCCTGCCATCCACAACAGTGAAGCATGAGAGCTTCCAGCCTATGGAAATCGTGAGAAAATAAGTGAATCTATCATCAGACTCCCTCCATCCAACTCGGGAATCTACCCAATGAAAACAAAGCCGGCAAGATGTCTAAAGGATAGTATGAAAGCATACGCAAAAACCCAAAAACAACATGGCGTCTCCAGTTTCCAGCTATCCCAAAGAAAACAACCCAGAGAGCACAAATACAACGGATATACAAGAAAATGACCTCAAATCCTTAATAAGGAGCATATTAATGGAGGAAACAAATAAAATTCGAAATCAAATACAGGAAGACGCAGCCAAACAGATGAGAGACTTAAAAGAAGCTCATAGAGTGGAACTGGAAAATTTTCAGGAAAATGCAAACAACCAGATGAAAGAAATAAATAAAACGGTTCAAGCTCTGAAGTCCTATAAAGAGGCAATGGAAGAAACTCAGGAATATACAAACAATCAGGTGAAAGAAATAAAAAAATCAGTTCAAGATCTGAAGACGAAAATGGATTCAATGATAAACACACAGACAGAAGAAAAACGAGAACGTGAGACCTCAGAGAAGAAGGCGAGCAACACAGAGGTGAGCTTCTCTAACAGAATCCAAGAGACAGAAGAACGAATCTCAGGTCTAGAAGATACAATCACAGATCTTGAAGCAACCATTAAAGAAAATGCCAAATCTGGAAAACTCCAGACACAAAACATCCAAGAAATTAAGGACACCATGAAAAGAAGAAATCTGAAGATAATAGGCATTGAAGAAAGAGAAGATATCAAACTCCAAGGCCCAGAAACTATTCTCAACAAAATCATAGAAGAAAATTTCCCCAATCTAAAGAAAGAGATATCTATAAGCATACAAGAGGCCTACAGAACACCAAATAGAATTGACCAGAAAAGGAAAACTGCCCGTCACATAATAATCAAGACACAGAACATACAGAACAAAGAAAAAATATGAAAAGCTGCAAGGGAAAAGGCCAAATAACATTCAATGGCAAACCTATCAGAATTACACCAGACTTCTCAGCAGAGACCATAAAAGCCAGAAGAGCCTGGACAGAGATCCTGCAAACCCTAAAAGATCACAGATGCCAGGCCAGACTACTTTACCCAGCAAAACTATCAATAACCATTGATGGAGAAAACAAAATATTCCATGACAAAAACAAATTCAAATAGTACCTATCCACAAATCCAGCTTTACAGAAGGTACTAGAAGGAAAACTCCATCCAAAAGGGTCAAGCTATAATGAAAACTACTCAGGAAATATGTAACCATACCATGGCAAAAACACAGCTATACACTCGATTAGAAACAACATCAAAATTAAGACTCTTAACAGTCACTGGTCGTTAATATCTCTCAACATCAATGGTCTCAATTCTCCAATAAAAAGACACAGACTAACTGAATGGGTGCATAAACAAGATCCAACATTCTTCTGCATTCAAGAAACCCATCTCACCTATAACGATAGGCATTACCTCAGGGTAAAAGGTTGGAAAAAAATATTCCAAGCAAATGGTCACAAGAAGCAAGCAGGCGTAGCCATTTTAATATCAAACAAAATAGACTTTCAACCAAAATTAATCAAAAGGGATGCAGAAGGACACTTCATACTCATCAAAGGTAAAGTCAACCAAGATGACATCACAATTCTGAACATCTATGCTCCCAATACAAGGGCACCCACATTTGTAAAAGATCTACTAAAAAAACTTAAATCACACATCGATCCCCACACAATAATAGTGAGAGACTTCAACACCCCACTCTCACTGAAGGATAAGTCATTGAAACAGAAACTAAGCCAAGAAATAACATCATTAACCAATGCCATGGGTCAAATGGTTATAATAGATATCTATAGAACCTTTCACCCAAACAAGAAAGAATATACCTTCTTCTCTGTACCCCATGGAACCTTCTCCAAAATTGATCACATCGTAGGTCACAAAGCAGGCCTCAACAGATACAAGAGGATTGAAATAATACCTTGTATCCTATCAGATCACCATGCTCTTAGGCTGCAATTCAACAACAACAGAAACAACAAAAAGCCTACACGTACATGGAAACTAAACAACTCTCTGCTAAATGACACATGGGTCAGGGAAGAAATAAAGAAAGAAATCAAAGAGTTTCTGAAATTCAATGAAAATGAGGGAACAACATATCCTAATTTGTGGGATACATTGCAAGCAGTGTTAAGAGGAAAATTCATAGCACTAAGTGCCTTTAAAAAGAAATTGGAAACATCACACATAAGCAACTTAACAATACAGCTGGAAGCCCTAGAAAAAAAAAGAAGCAGAAATACCCAAAAGGAGTAGACGTCTGGAAATAATCAAACTCAGGGCTGAAATTAACAAATTAGAAACTAAGAAAACAGTCCAAAGAATCAACAAAACCAAGAGCTGGTTCTTTGAGAAAATCAACAAGATAGACAGACCGTTAGCCAAACTAACTAAAAGGCAGAGAGACAGTATTGAAATCAACAAAATCAGAAATGAAAAGGGAGACATAACAACAGACACTGAAGAAATACAAAGAATCATAAGATCCTACTTTGAAGGCATATATGCCACAAAATTTGAAAATCTAAGGGAAACGGACGATTTTCTTGATCAATTTCACTTGCCTAAGTTGAGTGAAGAACAGATAAACAAGCTAAATAGTCCCATTTCCCCTACAGAAATAGAAGCAATCATTGATAGTCTCCCAAACAAAAAAAAAAAGCCCAGAGCCAGATGGTTTCAGTGCAGAATTCTACCAGACCTTCAAAGGCGAGCTAATACCGATACTCTTCAAGCTACTCCAAAACATAGAATTGGATGGAACATTACCAAATTCATTCTATCAGGCCATAGTCACATTGATACGTAAACCTCCCAAAGACTCAACCAAGAAAGAGAATTTCAGACCAATATCTCTTATGAACATCGATGCAAAAATACTCAATAAAATTCTTGCAAAACGAATACAAGAACACATAAAGGATATCATTCATCATGACCAAGTAGGCTTCATTCCAGGCATGCAGGAATGGTTTAATATACGGAAATCCATCAATGTAATCCACCATATAAACAAACTGAAAATAAAAAACCACATGATCATCTCTTTAGATGCAGGGAAAGCATTTGATAAAATCCAACACCCATTCATGTTTAAAGTTTTAGAGAGATCGGGGATACAAGACACTTTCCTCAAATATAATAAAGGCTATATACAGCAAGCCAATAGCCAAAATCAAAGTAAATGGTGAGATACTCAAGGAAATTCCTCTAAAATCAGGAACAAGGCAAGGCTGCCCACTCTCTCCATATCTCTTCAATATAGTACTGGATGTTCTAGCCAGAGCAATAAGACAACAAAAGGAGATCAAGGGTATCCAAATGGGAAAGGAGGAAGTCAAATTATCCCTATTTGCAGATGATATGATAGTGTACCTAAGTGACCCTCAAAATTCCACCAGAGAACTCCTACAGCTGATAAAACACTTTCAGCAATTTGGCTGGATACAAAATTAACTCAAAAAAGTCTGTAGCCTTCCTATACACAAATGACAAGCCTGCAGAGGAAGAAATTAGGAAAGCCATACCCTTCACATTAGCCACAAGCAATATAAAATATCTAGGAGTTACTCTAACTAAGCAAGTGAAGGACTTGTTTGAACAAAATTTCAAAACTCTGAAGAAGGAGACTGAAGATGACATGAGAAGATGGAAGGATCTTCCTTGCTCATGGATACGGAGAATTAACATAGTAAAAATGGCCATCCTACCAAAAGCAATCTACAGATTCAATGCAATCCCTATCAAAATACCTACACAATTTTTTAAAGACATTGAAAGTTCAATTCTGAACTTCATATGGAAAAACAAAAAACCCAGAATAGCAAAAACGATCTTGTACAATAAAAGGTGCTCCAGAGGAATCTCCATACCTGATCTCAAATTGTACTATAAAGCAATAGTAATTAAAACAGCATGGTACTGGCACAGCAACAGGGTGGTTGATCAATGGAATCGAATTGAAGACCCAGATATGAATCCACACACATATGGTCACTTGATTTTTGACAAGCCAAACCATTCAATGGAAAAAGGATAGCATCTTCAACAAATGGTGCTGGTCTAACTGGATGTCTATATGTAAAAAAATGCAATTGGACCCATATTTGTCTCCTTGCACAAAACTCAAATCCAAGTGGATTAAAGACCTCAACATAAAACCAGAGACAGTAAGTCACTTAGAAGAAAAAGTGGGGAAGAGCCTGGAACATATTGGCACAGGAGACAATTGAACAGAACACCAACAGCCCAGGCCTTAATGTCAACAATTAATAAATGGGACCTCATGAGGCTGAGAAGCTTCTGTAAGGCTGGAGACACTGTCAAGAGAACAAAGCGACAGCCTACAGACTGGGAAAAGATCTTCACCAACCCTACATCTGACAAAGGTCTAATATCCAAAATATATAAAGAACTCAAGAAATTAAACACCACCAAACCAAATAACCCAATTGAGAAATGGGGCTTGGAACTAAACAGAGAATTCTCAACAGAAGAATATCAAATGGCTGAGAAACACTTAAAGAAATGCTCAACCTCCTTAGTCATCAGGGAAATGCAAATCAAAACGACTCTGAGATTCCATCTTACACCCATCAGAATGGCTACGATCAAAAACTCAAACGACACCACATGCTGGAGAGGATGTGGAGGGAGAGGAACACTCCTTCATTGCTGGTGGGAATGCAAACTAGTACAACCACTTTGGAAATCTATCTGGTGCTATCTCAGAAAATTGGGAATAGGGCTTCCACAAGACCTAGCTATTCCACTCCTTGGAATATATCCAGAAGATGCACCAGCACACAACAAGAAAATTTGCTCAACCATGTTCATAGCAGCCTTATTCATAATAGCCAGATCATGGAAACAGCCTAAATGTCCCTCAGTAGAAGAATGGATAAAGAAACTGTGGTACATACACACTATGGAATACTACTCAGCTATTAAAAACAAGGAATTCCTGAAATTTGTGGATAAATGGATTGAGCTAGAAATGATCATAATGAGTGAGTTAACCCAGAAGCAGAAAGACTCAAATGGTATATACTCACTTATATCTGCATACTAGCCCAAGGGGCATGTCCCACGAAAGCCTTCCCTTTTCAGGAAACTGGGACAGAAGGGAGGACATCCTATTGGGACTCTAGATAAGAGAACCATGTGAGAATAGCAATGTAGAAGGATCCAGTGGGTCCTAGAAACCTACAAGTAGAACATTATGATAGGCAGATTTGGGCAAGGGGTCTCGCTCAAACTAAAGCACCAGCCAAGGACAATACAGGCGGTAAAATTTAAACCCCTACCCAGATCTAGCCAATGGTCAGAATATTCTCCACACTTGAGTGGAGAGTGGGATATGACTTTCTCATGTACTCTGGTGCCTCACATTTGACTATGTCCCCTGGAGGGGGAGACCTGGTGGCACTCAGAGGAAGGACAGCAGGTCACCGAGAAGAGACTTGATACCCTATGAGCATATACAGGGGGAGGTAATCCCTCTCAGGAACAGTCATAGGGGAGGGGAATAAGGGGAAAATGGGAGGGAGGGGAGAATGGGAGGATACAAGGGATGGGATAACCATAGAGATGTAACAAGAATAAATTAATAAAATAAATTAAAAAATTTTTTTTAAAAGATTTCAGCCATGAACATGCTTATGACTAAAAAAAAAAAAAAAAAAAAAAAAAAAAGGAACCACAGTCAATCATAGACCTGATTTTAAAAAATCTATTCTTATCTTAATGGAGCCATTTTTTCCAGGAATCCTGACAAAAACAGAGAAGAACTGCTGTTGGCAGGCTCAGAGGGAAGAGTAGAACTAAAACCATGAAACAAGTGCTGAGCATGCAGCTCAGTTAATACAGTGCTTGCCTAGTGTGCACACAGCCCTGGATTCCATCCACTACCACTCACAGTGGAGCCGGTGACACACAGCTGTAATCCCAGCACCCAGAGGGCAGGGGCAGGAGGGTCAAAGTCACCTTCAGCTACATAACAAATTGGAGGCTGACCTGGGCTACCAGGGGCCATGTCTCAAGCAGTAGATAAAACTGCTTTTGTGAGAAGTCTTCCTGGTTCCTGTAGACAGGCCAAGAGTTTTCCTAGCACACATTAGACTATGCAAGAAGGCAGAGAAGTCATTCTCATGGCTCGGGCTAAAGCAGCCAGGCAGGAAATGAGCCTGAGTCTGTTAGATACCACAGCTAATTTCTTAGCTGGAGAAACACAAGTTAGAGAGGAAGGCATGATGGCAGCACTGGGTGAGGGAACCAGAGGCTCCGTGCTGGCTCCATGGGTGAGGGCACCACCCTCTATTCCTGTAGTCACTGTAGCTGGGAACACACATACATGCAACTGTACGTTCCTAAGGCACCCAACATTTGACCATAGGCTCAGGCTGGGGCAAAATGCCAAAAGTGCTATCCCTGGGATTGGAAGGTGCAGAATGTGGCTCTCCAAGTAAAACAGCCACCACCGGCACCAGAGCAGTCATGTCCACTCGCAAGAATTCATCACACAACAAATATGCATTGAAGTATGCATGCCAGTAATGATCAAAAAGAAAAAAAGAAGCAGCTATCAACTTGGGAGTCAGTGAGGCGGACAGGGAAGGCTGGGAGGAAGGGCACAGCTGGCTGCAGACATGCCCTCATAAAAGGAGGGGGTGGGACTTGGTCTGGACTCTGGTTCCAAGGCTCCTCTCAAACTACTGTGTGCAATTCTACCTTAACTGAACAGGCAGGTGTCCAAGAAGGTGCTAGTCGCTGTAGGGTGGGGAGTTAGTAAGGAGGGTCTTCTCCTATGTGGCTGTTGGAGGGGAGCATTGTCCACACTGGATGCACTTCCCAGTGGGGCTGCTGAGACTCACTCCAGCTTCGGTCTGCAGCCCTCGCTGGTGCTCTACAGTACAAAGCCCTGAAGCCCGCTGGCTTCCCAGGCCGAGCTTGGGTGGAACTGTACTCCACTTTGTCCTTGGAGCCTTTTACAGAGGGGTGGACATGTTTTAGTCTCCTCTGAGAAGGAAGTCTTGCTACAAAAAAAAAAAAAACTCCGTAGTCATTTTATGCTGACATGCTTATAAGAAATATTAAATATTGATTGGTCTTTTCTATCGAATACTACAAAATTTGCTTTTTATGACCAGGAACTCAAATCCTTTTCTTCCTCTCTTTGTAAGACTTTTATGCAAATGTTTTAATCTCCCCCTAAGGAGTTCAACCTTTGTTTACACCAAGGTCCTACCACATTCTGGAGAAACTGATTAACCTTTGCCCCTTCATTGCCTTTCAACTGAGGCTTTTAAAGTAGCCAATGGTAAAAGATTCACAAGGTTCAGGACAATTCTCAGGACTGGCCTCCTAGGTGAGCGTGTGGGTTCCGATCCTGATAGAGATTAAAAGCGGCTCTGCCACAACTAAAAATTAAACTCCTGAACTTCCCTTCCTGGATCTGAAAGTGATCCAGCATGGATTTGTTGCTCATTACTATGCCCCAAGGTGAAGGTTCAAACCCCTGCAGTAAAGGCCAACCAGACAGTCTGCATGGCTTCTCTCACTCACAAAGCTGCTTACTCAAGACCTGTCCACGCCAGGGTCTCTGGGCAAAGAGGAAGAGTCATTGGGCACGTGTTTCATACAAGGATCCCACAGCGCAGGAGGTGACTACTGTGGACTATGTGCAGAGCCATGTCAAGCAAAGGGGTCCCCTGGCATAATGCTTGCCCCTGTGCAGTACACTAGAGAATAGAAACATGGGGCTGAAACAGTAACAGGGTTTTGAAGTGCTACAAAAAACTCTAAGCTGGTTTTGTTCAGAATGACCTGGTAAAGATAAATGAAGCAAATGTCTGTGAAGTGACTGACAGGAGGAAGAGGGCTGAGAAAGACACACGGGAAGAACATGGTTATAGGGGATGGAGCAGTGCACAGCCTTCCAGTGCAGCCAGGCCGCACGCGTGAGGCTGGCCAGCAGGGCACACGTGAGGCAGGCCAGTGGGGCACGCATGAGGTGGGCCAGCGGGGCATGTGTGAGGTGGGCCAGCGGGGCATGCGTGAGGCTGGCCAGCAGGGCACACGTGAGGCAGGCCAGCGGGGCACGCGTGAGGTGGGCCAGCGGGGCACGCGTGAGGTGGGCCAGCGGGGCATGCGTGAGGCAGGCCAGTGAGGCTATGTGGCAGTGCAGGTGGGACAGAGAACATGATGCTGCCCATCACTGTGCAGGATGAGTAAGGCCAGGAAGCACTGAGGGTTCTGTGGCAGGAAAATGTAGAGTTGGCTTTCTTTCAATCTTCAATGCTTTATTGAAAAATTTAACAGATCTATTAGAGATATTTTCATATAAATTCTAATATCTAAGATAATATATATCGAACAAAATAATTGGTCCCTATCTTATGCCATACACAAAAATGAACTCAAAATGGATCAAAGATGAATGTAAGGCCTAAACACATAATGCCTTGAGGAAGAGGGAGGGAAGCAACTTCTCAGCACTGGGCTTGGTAACCACGTTTCTGGGTGTGCAGTAACAAGGAGGACAATAAAAACACAGAGACAGCTGACCTACTGCAAATGGAAACGCGTCTGCTCAGCAGGGAAACAGCCTCACAGTCAAAGGTCAGTGCAAAGAATAGGGGTTATTTTAAGAACCCATATCTGATAAATAGTTAATATTAAGTCAGACAAAATTGGAGCATGGAGCCTGGAAGTGGGCACAAAGTCCCACTCGGGGTGAGGGGGAACTAGTCACTGTTGGCGAGGAGAGGAGAAATGGTTAAGAGTGGAACTGCAGAAGATGGCACCTCAATGCCAGGGGGACACAAACTTGTCAGTCACTATGAGAGCAGCAAAGAGGATCTTCAAATTAACGCTTGTTCTTAAACAAGGAATCTGCTGATTATTGTCATCATTACTGTATTAATGTGTATGTGAGTGTATCTGGTTTTGGGTGTCAAATGTGCATGAGTGCAGGTGCCCGTGGAGGCCAAAGAGGATGTCGGACCCCTTGGAACTGAAGTTACAGACAGCTGTGAACTGTAGACATAGCTGCTGGGATCCCACTGCAGACCTCTGTCGGGGCATCCACGTAAGTTGGCTTGATCTGTATTTTTAAAAAAAACTTGCAAGAAGATGAAAGAGCATGTGCCCAATGGAAAACTCACCAGCATTGAAGAGGAAGACAGAGCAGCAGATGAGGGCTGTCACATAGAATCCACCATCCACTTCCGTCAGATACCCACCAACCATGGGGCCCAAGATGAAGCCTACCCCTGAGGCCGTGTTGAACTGGCCCAGCACGAGCGGCCGCTCCTTCTCTGTGACCAGGTCAGAAAGCAGTGCCCTGGAGATGGAGAGGGTGTGTTTAAAGACACCTGCAAAGGAGAAGAAACGTGCTCTGTAACTGTCTGAACTGGAACAGAGCAGAGCCCTCAGGGCTATTCTTCCTTCCTGAGCCAAATGGAATTCTTGCTTCCATTTTCTGTGAGTCACTCCATCATAATGGACTCCAGCCAGCACCCCGACAGAGGCTGGTCACCACCACATCTCTGGCATCACGTGCCTGAGACTTCAGCTAGCCCATATCTCGCCATCATGCCCCAACATTCCTTGTCATCCAATTGAAATTCCTGGTGGCTGTTAGGTCTCAGACAGCCCAAACATCCAGAAATGGACCATAGGAGGATTTCTAGCATTTAAACAAGTGCCCACGTTCCTCAGAAATTAGTGAAAGCAAAACCAGTCCCCATCTGCCAAAGGAATCACTTCCCTCACTCCTGGCAGAAGGGCCAAATGGCAAAGTCCATGGCGGCTTCCCACCTCCCACAAAACCACAAGCGCCAATCATGCATGTCCACGTCCACATCAGCATCCTAGCCCCCTCAGCCTACCCACTTCCCTCCTCCGAATCATGGCAAGGTCTTCCCCACTGCCCCTGCATCCTCACTGTACTTCCCTCTTCCTCTTAATAGCCACTAATAATCTCTCTTCAGTATGGTCCACTCTCTCTCTCGCACGATCTCCCTATGTCCGCGACTCTCTCCTGTCTGCTAGCCCTGGCCATGTCCAGTCGGCTGACCATGCTCAGCCAGCTTTGTTCTATCTCTGCTCTGCATATTTCCTATCTTTCACCTACAATAAAAACCTTTAACCATACAATGGGGCAGTCATGCCTGCAATCTCTTTACTGCATACAGTGGCTCCCTCGAAGTCACCTGGTGACCATGGCTTCTCCCCTCACTCACTACAAAACAAATTACAAAATGCACACCGACCTATCCTATGCCACCACTGCTCCTAACCTGTGGACAAAGCAGTGAGCTTAACCAATAGCAAATGCTCAACAGACAGCAACCATTAGTCAAGCGGCTGCTGCCGTCATTTCTACAGGCATTGCTCTCTGAAGCCAGGCTCTGACTGAAGAGGCGTTATCAAGCAGGTTCAGCTTCATACAGAGAAATACACCTAAGTCACCTCCTCGGGGACCAGAACTTACCTACTGGGACTCTAGCCAGCGTAAACAGGAAGACGTTGGTGGACATGCCAAGGAGGAGATAACCCAGGGCACTGAGCAGAATGCACACTAGCAAGGAGGACCGTCTTCCAACCATGTCACTCCAGCAGCCCTGTGAGGAACAAGCAGAGTTGTCCAACAGCACAACCACCATGCAGACAGATACCAGGACAGTTCAGCATGTGGAAATGCCAGGGAATAGGATAGGGACACGGCTGTGGCGTGCCGCTGCCAATCTGTGAGAACCAACAGATGACTCCAGACCTGCACGGACACAGCGAGCTGCACGGGGAGACATCTGGATGTCAGACTACCAAGCAGCTGGGAAGACAGAATCACCTCTGAGGCCCTCTACTCTATTTTTAAAAAATATTTAATCAAAGTGGTTTCTATGAAATTACTCATAAATAATGCGGCGATTGGTTCAGTGTACATACTTCCACACAGAATGGTAGAAATGTAGGTGGAGCTGACTGCCGCCAATTACACAGCGCAAGCAACGGGTGATAACTTCTGTCTACATTTTTTTCTCCAGTAAAAAAAAAAAAAAAAAAATTCAGCACCGAGTCACCAGGACAGCGTGCTATGATGTAAAACCCCTTCTCCCCCAACATGTACCAGTGGCTCAGTGCGGCTCACAGAAGCAGCCATGTCTTCCCGTGAGCCACTCAAAGGGCAGAGGACGGGATTCTACCCCTGTCTTACATAGCAAAGCACACTCACTCTTCAGTAATCCTGGAACCTCCATTTTGTGAGCATCGCAGGTGGGTGACCCACCGCGTCATGTGACATGACTGTGTGCTTGAGATGGGCTGCTGGGTACAGGGCAGCTTACTGGATGGAGGATAGCTTACCACAAAGGTGCTGGAGAAGAGCTGCAAAACGCCGTACAAGGAGCCTGAAAAGCAATTGGCAGCATTAGAAAAAGCCGTGGCTCAACAGGCAGGCAGAAGGCGAAGGGAAAAAGGCAACTTCAGGAAGCTAAATCGCCCTACATCTTTTCTAAAATACTTTAAAAGCCCTCAAATTAAAATGTGAGCCAGTGGGTGAGAATGGCAGCAAGGGCCCGTCTTGGGAACGCCGCTGAGAGCAGTGCTGCTCTGTCTAAGAGTGAAAGTCCGAACCCTGGAAAAATCCAACAGAGCATCGAATTTTCACACCAACTCAGACAGCTCAAACATCTCAGAGGTGAGAGCAGCATAAGCGAGCCCATGACATTCATGAATGGACAGGCCGTAAGTCATACATGCTGACCACAGTAACAAAGAGCTGTTTAAAAACCAAGCAAAATTTAGAAGGAAAAAGCTTTCGTTAAATAACGAACTTACGAAGTTCTTTCCCTCCCAGGTCCACTTGGCTGTTCCTAGCGGTCTACATGCTACCAGTTGGTCAGCGTAATTCAAGGTACATCTCTTGAGGAAAAGAATAATCATGGGAGAGATCAGGATATGGCACAGGTGATGTGGAAAACCGCCTGGTTTCCTCTCCATCTTATGAAGGACGCAGGGCTGTTAGCACTAAGGGTTTTTCAGTACTTAGCAGGCAGGTTCTAAGCCCTGGGACTCCTGTCTCTTTCACAAATCAACACAATTTAGATGGAATTTCACGCTGTATGGACAGAAAGTCCACAGGCTTCCGAGATGAACTGGTTGCATGGGACGCTTGCAGCTAGTTTCCCAAAGCGGTCAGCCAAAGCTTTTCCCATTAGGTGTGACGTCCACAGATCACCCCTTTGGTCTCACAGTAAGTTCCAGAACTGTGCCTGTGGACAGGAGGCCAGAGTCCATGCATCACCTGCAACATTACACAGCCTATCCCAGAGGCCCAGGAAGTCTGGCTTCCATCGTACGGGCTGTGGAGATAACTCAGACCTCAAAGCCTTCCCAAGTGCAGGTGAACCGGGCAAAGATGAATACCATTGCTTCAGGATGGTACTTGGAAATAGTCCGGCAGTCATTTCACTTCCTGCTTCCTTCTGGGTGATGTTTGGTTAAGGGCTGAGTTACTTACAGAGGATTTGAAATTCACATTTTGCCGATAGGCAGTATTCCACACTCACCGACTACTCCAGCAACCACAGGGCTCACTCCAAGGGACTTGACGTGAAGGCTCAACAGTGGGACGACCATGCTGACACCAAACAAATCCTGCGAGACACCGAAGCCCAGAAGACTCATGAGTCCTGAGGCTCAGCAGGATTTACACTGTAATTCAAATTTCACACACGTAAAACCTGTATCTGAACTTCGGAGCAAAGAAGAAACCATACTGTAGACCACAGTGACCAGGTAATAAGTTGCGATAAAATCCAGGTACTTCTTCTAAATGCCCACGCCAACTTGACCTAGGATCAGTTTTTCACTTCAGCCTCTGTGGCTGGCTTTTAGCATCTGAGGAGGGTGCACAACACAAGTCCTTCACATGAAGGAGGGAAGCTAGAATGAACTGAAAATCTCACAGTGTTGTGTAGATAATGAAGGAGGGACAGTTTGTGTTTATTGGCAAAGCTGTTTTTGCTTTGGTGAGAGTCTCAAGTTACGGAAAGGAACAGATGGACCAGGGTCTGTGCTTTTTGAGACAGCATCATTACGTAGCCCAGGTTGGCCTCTGCGCTCAGCCTCCTGAATACTAAGATCATAAGCATGTTCCATCACTCTAGGCGTCAAAATCTGTCACACATCAGTACCTGAGAGGAAAGCCCCCAGGAAAGCATGCGGAAGATAGAAGGCTGGTGAGATACTGACATCCACAGACTAAGGTCTATGGAAGATAACGCAGAGGCGCATCAGCAACAGCTGCCGATACTAAGTTAGGGCCCGGTGAGTCTGAAGTAACTCTCTTTTTGCCAGGAAAGCTGGCGGCAGGCGCCTTCTGCTCAGGAAGTACTAATATAAAACCTCTTCTGCGTCACTGCAACAAGCAACTCCTCCCTGAGCCATAGTTCCCACAAACCATCATTTTTTCATATGCTACCTCTGACAGCAGGCCATGTGCTCACATCCACTCATGTTAAGACAAGGCCATCTAACCTCTGTTCCCTGCGCATCAGCATTTCCCCATGGAAACCGATGAGTACATTCAAGCTTCAGGGCCTTTTGCAGGGAGGGAAAACAGTGTTTCTCCCTAGTGGGCTATCTCAATGAGGATGACCTGTCACCTGCTGTAGGCTGGAAAGAGGGGACAGAAACAGAGCAGGTATCTAGAGGCACCATCTTGGCTTGCTAACCAACATGCACCAAATGAATGAGCTTGGCCTTCCCCGTGAGACAAATTAAAAACCCACAGTATCACGGGCTAAAACTAGGACTTTTACAGATGACTTCTCCAATCTTATGCCCTTCCTCTTCAAATCAGAAGCCTTTCCCGCAACCCTTTGGGGTTGCTAAATATATAAAAACAGCAACTAAGCTGTTCATAATATCCCTGGCATGTTAATTAGTAGGTCAGCATTAGCTTCCTCAAAGATATATAAAGCAGCACATGATAAAATTCTTCATAACATTTCTCATTGAAAAGAAATCCACCATCTTTTTAAAAACTACTTGGAAATCATATGTATTTCCCTCAAGGCATGCTCTTGAATATATTATTTTATTTCTCAAAGTTTTACACCAGACTAGATTTGTCATGTGCAGAACACATGAAAAGCACGAGAGTGGCTGTCAATACTCAAGTCGGCCTTGGAAGGGTGCATGTAAGGAATGAGGTATGAACTGCTTAACTTCACTGTAGTTCTCAAACCAATTGGAATTCTAGCTCCTGTCGGACACTTTGCAAACTGTGCAGTGGCTGTCTCTCTGTTCCTCACCCACATTGTTCAGCATGTACCTCCTAATTCTTTTTTTCCCCAGGTCATTCCTTAAATATTTAATACAAAAGCAGAAAACCATTTTTTTCCTTTTTGTTGTTGTTGTTGTTTTTTTGTTTTTATTATTATTATTATTATTATTATTATTATTATTATTATTATTAGTTGTTGTTGTTGTTGTTGTTTTTGAGACAAGGTTTCTTTGTGTAGCCTTGGCTGTCCTGGACTCATTTTTTGTAGACCAGGTTGGCCTTGAACTCACAGTGATCTGCCTGCCTCTGCCTCCCAAGTGTTGGGATTAAAGGCGTGCACCACCATGCCCGGCCAGAAAAGTGCTTCTAATGAGAGTGATTTGTCTTGTAGGAATTCCACTCTCACGAGCTGGAGTCCAAGGGCACAGTAAATAGGCAACTCCTCTGATGACTGTGCTCACTTCAGCTCAGAAGCTTCCCACTTCCTGGCTTGCAAGTTGGACAACTGGCAAGCACAGCACACAGTCTATTCTCCAAAAGCAAACTGAAAGCCAGGCATGATGGCTCCACAATGCCAGCACATGGGAGGTTGAGGAAGGAGGACTGTCATGAGTTCAAGGCCAGCCTGGGCTACAGTGACACCCTGTCTGGAAAAGAAAAAGCATGGGATAGAGCCTTTGCGTAAAAACAATCAAACAGTGCATTGGTGGCTGTCCTCTCAGTCAGGACAGTAGCCCCTGGCAGCCCAAAGGCTCCTGTGCCTGGCCCGGTGCCAACACAAAAATCAGCTTTGCACTGGTTGATCACCAGTCAGGGGATGTTCACTGCAGAGAACACAGAATTTCAGTCTGTGCTTTGACTACCAAATAAATGGTCCCAGAGGCATGGTGATGTGCCCACGGCCACTCCGATGGCTCTTCTAGCAGTCCTGTGCTAATTCTAGCTACTCAGCAGTCTGGGGGAAAAAGAAAACCCACTAGGCTTACTTCATCTGGACAGTGAGCAGTTCCTGTTTACCAGGCCCAGCGCTGGTCAGGTCAGCCACAAAGCCTTCTCCCACTGACCTCTCCACTAACTGGTTCCTTTGCCTGATGAGGAAACCCTACAGAGTGCGCCTTCTGAGCCAAAGGTAGACTTGAAAGAGGAGTGAGGGTCAATCAGGGTCCCTGCTCGGAAAATGGTCCAAGACTCCCCACTTACGCCTATCAGTAAGACTGTAAATGCTCTGGAAGCAAACATGGCCTATGAGACCACGGTTCCAGGGCACATACCACATGGCAGGCATTCAGAAATTTCATGAATATTAAATTAATAGGTGAACGGAAGAGTAACTTCTTAAGCTTATCATTCTACAAGGAAAGGACTGCCTGTGAACCAAACCAATGTGTGTGTGTGTGTGTGTGTGTGTGTGTGTGTGTGTGTATGTATATATATATACACACACACACACATATTATAACAAAACAAAGGCACGTGGTATTTTGCCAAAGGCAGTGGTGTGTAGTTCACACACAACTGTGACTTCCAATTTCAGTCTTGAAGACCTCGCAGGTAGACGGAGCCATTAGCAAAGACTTCCTGACCACTGCTGTAGGGGGGAAAGGCCTGTGTCCCTGCAGCACCAGCTGCCTCAAGCAGCCTCTGTTCTCTATCCTGTACTGGCCACTGCAAACAGTAACTGGGGTCATACTCCCCAGCGGCAGGGTCAAGGAGTCACAGCTGAGGTCGGTGGTGAAGGGGCAAGCGGAGGCGCCTCACAGCACACTTCAGGTTCCGGGCTAGAGCTGTGTTCATCCCCGGGAACCAGAGGTAAGTGCAACCCTTTCCAGGAGCCCAAGTCTCCCACCGGCTCAGTGCTTTCCCTCAGCCCCAGGGCGGGCACTCACCAAGAAGCCTACCAGGTAGAGGCAGAGCAGGAAGCGGCGGGAGCCCGCAGCACTGGAAGCTGAAGGTGCCGTCACCCGGGTCTCTGAGGCCAGCCCCTGCCCGGAGGCTCCAGGCTCGAGGACCCCCAGCGCCATCACAGGCTGGGGGCTGCAGACGCCTTAGCCGTCGGCAGGCCACGCCCCCCGCCGCGGTCACGCCCAGAGTTGGTCACGCCCATAGCGGAAGCGGGCAGCCTGCGCCTGCGCAGGTGGGAGCCTGTCGCGTGGGGTTGGCCCCAGTTTCGTGCCTTACTGGTGCAGCAGACATGTTAATTCAGATCCTTGACAAAGGCAAGTTCTCTGGCAAGTGAATGATGCCATCTTTCCTCGCTCCCTGGTGTGAGGCAAGAGGGGATGATGTCTTTTTGCTAGAAGCAGATTTTCCTCAGTGATAGCCCCAGGTTCGCAGTTTGGAACCTTCTAGTGTTCTGGACAGGGATCTAGGTTTAGAAGACACTTAATAAAGTGTTCATATTCATGTGTCCCAGGACAAAGGATTGCACAGGAACACATAATTACAAGAGAAACAGAAAAATTATTGAGAAAGGAAAAACAACCTGGAATAGGAGTGGCCTAGTGATATGGGGAAAGGCCAGTGTTCCAAAGCACTGGGCCTTGAGACTGTGGACTCATGACTGTTCACACAGCAACACCCCGTTTTTGTTTTTGTTGTTTTGGTTTGTGGGGCTTCTTTCATATGTTAATCTCGGTGTGGACCTTTCAGTTTCCTACTCTCCTGACACACTAGTCCAGCCAGGACCAGTTGGCCTTGTTGCTCACAGCTTTTTCAGGGCAACACAGCATCAGTGCGGAGTACGATAGAACAAAGCTATCACTTCATGGCTCTGAAGCAAGAGTAAACAAGGAAAGTGCCACCGCCCCGCAGTCTCATCAAGTGTCTTACAAGGACATGCGTGATGCAAACTATAGCACTGTCGGGATAATGTGCAAAAAAGAACATGTTGGTGTGATGAGATTTACCAGACTTTGTCTTTGAATTGATACTAGTTTTAGGGACTCAGAATGGTTTATGTTCCATCAGTCAAGGTAGAATTATGTCAGGAGTGCCCAAGTCCATTTCCCCAGATTCTGAAATGTTCTTGAAGAAGTCACAGACCTCATAAAATAGTTGTATTGTGGCTTAATTTTATTATGTAAAAGTGATAGAAAGTGTTCTAGTATGCTTTCTCTTGCTGTGACAAGCAACCATGACCAAAAGCAGCTTGGAGGGGAAAGAGAATTTCAGCTTACAATTCCAGCAATCATCTGGGACAGTGGTTCTTAGCCTGTAGGTCTTGACCCCTTCTGAGGGAAGGAGGTTTACATATAGATATCCTGCATACCAGGTATTTGCATTAGAGTTGATAATGGTAGCAAAGTTACAGTTATGAAATAGCAACAAGATAGCAATTAAAATCATGGATAGAGGGAAGGAGAGAGAGAGAGAGAGAGAGAGAGAGAGAGAGAGACTGTTTCTAAATGCACAGCCCGAGGACCTTAATCCTCTGAAACTTAATCACGAAATTACAGAACATTGTCCTTCCTGAATATCTTATGAAAATATCATCAGGACCCCAGTGTATTAAGAGTGAATAAGTGAGACAGAGGTAAAGCCAAGATTTCTTATAAAGGAGTTTCCAGAGAAATGTAAGATTGCAGTGAAGAATAACCAAATGAAGGGAACAAGAAGAAACTGAAGTCTCTAGCATCTCCTATGAAAATATTTCACATAGCCTAGTGCTTACCCACCTCACTATGAAACCTTGAAATAGAAACCCCGTCGCCTGAGATCCTGTTGCCTACTTCATCTTGTCCTCAACGGGCTTCACAATGGACAGTGAAAGATAAGAGAAACCACAGAAGACAGACATCAAGCATTAGAAATAGAATCAGAAATCACAAAGGTCAAAGAATCGACAGGCGACATGAAATGACTATGTTAATAGTCTAGGAGTAGATAA
The DNA here is from genome assembly GCA_907169655.1 of Acomys percivali. NCBI lineage: Eukaryota > Metazoa > Chordata > Mammalia > Rodentia > Muridae > Acomys > Acomys percivali. The sequence continues at coordinate 56,137,121 of OU015751.1, forward strand.
TATGTGAGAATCAGGGCAGTGGCATGATTAAATGGAAACTCGCTGAGAGCACCAAGTCAGCATGATGTAGTAAGTAGGCATTGCCTTTGAGGGGCTCGCACTGGTAGGCCTGACTCCACCAGTGCAAGAACTGTAGGACCTTCCTTAAGAAAAGTAAATAGAAAATCCCCAAACTGAAATGCCAAGAGGATTTTATAGAAAAGAATGGGATGCTCATGGGCCAGAGGATTTGAAGAGCTATAAGATGCACATAATAGAATACCTGACAGTGAAGCATGTTCTTCACCACCAGAAGCAGCAGCAGCACTGTCACCACCACCACCACCACTGTCACCACCACCACCACCACCACCAGTGTCACCACCACCATCACCACTGTCATTACCACCACTACTGTCACCACCATCATCAAACATAGAAAAATGTCTCAGTAAGCCAGAGGCCCACAACCATTTACCTGCAGGTACAGCCTGTGCTCCTAGTTTTTGGGAAGCTGAGATAAAACTCTAAGTTCCAGGTCAGCCTGGGTGACACAGTAAAAGCCTCTCTCAAAACCAACAACCAAAAATCCTAAAACTCAAGTCATGTACAGAATTTTATTGTTACAAGGGGTGAGAGACAGGCCAGGGACAACATGTGCACATCCTCTGTGGTTGTAGCCAACAGTCATGTCCTTTTCCTTTTTTCTTTTTGGTTGAAACTTCTATGTCATAGGGAAGTCATGCCATCTGGTGTTCCTTGGGGAAAAGATGTCTTCTTTCTGAAATGTACCATGTTTTTCCCCTCTTTGTTCTGTGTACCCGATTCTCCTCAAGAATACATTCATGTTCTCCCAGATGTCAAACTGTCAGAGCTTATCATGTGGTAACTAGTGGGTCTCTGTGCGCATGACAGGGAGTTAGTGGCTGAGCAAGGAAACCATGCTTGAGTGACTTGGGTTCAGGTCACAGGGCTTGGGTGATGTCTAGTTTTTCTTGGACTCCTTTGAAGTGAGTCTGGCAAGGAATTGTTTCTAGAAGCAGTACTTATACACACCAACACTTACATACACACCGACAGTGTCCTTTATGAAACACCACACAGCTACGTGACGTCCCTGTGGGTACCGACGATACCCTAAATAGATTCCTGTGGCTTCCCTTTGACCATCACACTGTTGAAACACTGGTCCCAAAGAATTGGTTTTTCCATTTCCTGGCTCTCATCAATGGAGCCGCGATGGACTAGTTATCAGGCCTCTCTCCAGTAGCACACAGATTCCTTTGGGAATATGCCAGGCACAATGCAGCTAGGTCACATGGTAGATCAATTTCTAGATTTTGAGGAGACTTCACAGTGATTTTCATATGCACCAGTCTCCCTTCTCCCACATCCATGCCAGTGTTTGTTATCAGTGGCTGTTGTTCTTAATGAGTCTGACCTGGATAAAATGAAATCTCAAAGTAGGTTTAGCTTGCATTTCACTGATGGCCTAAAGGGGTTGAACATTTTATAAAAAAATATGTCTTAGACTTCCATCTGTATTTCAGCTTTTGGATGCTCTCCATTCAATTATATTCCCTGCTTTTTAACATTGGGGTATTGCTTTCTTGATGTTTAGTCACTTAAGTTCTTTGAATATTCTACATGCTAACACTCAATCAGATGCAAAGATTTTCACTCATTCTGTAGGCTGCCTTTTCTCTGGAATGGTGGTGTCCTTTGCTGTAGAGAAGCCTTCTAGTTTCCTGTGGTACCATTGATCAATTGTTGGTCTTAATCCCTTGGCTCAGAAAGCCTTTTCCTGTGCCCATAAATCCAAGTGTGTTCCCTGTTCCCTCCTGTACCAGAACCAGGGATTTGGTTCTTATTTTAAGTCATTTTTTAAAAATGTACTTTGAATGTGGAAGAACTTTATTTCAGTCTTCTTCTGTATCTATCCAGGTTGACCAGCACCCCCTGTTAAACGTGCTGTCTTTTCTCCAGTTTTTCTTGTTGGCCTCCTTGTCAAAAGCTAGGTGTCTGTAGGAATATCCATTTATCTGTGGCCCTCAATTCTACTCCATTCATGAATGTGTCTGTTTTATGCCATGCTATTTTTACCACTAGAGCTCCATGGAACAATTTGGAACAACCTAGATATCAGCTGAACAGCTGATAATGAAATGTGAAACATTAACAAAGTGAGCTGCCACTTAGTTCCTAAGAATGGATTGGAAGTAAATGGATGGAACTGGTGACGTACATAACCCATGCACAGAAAGACAAATGTCATATAGTTTTCTCTCCCTCATCTGTGGATGTTACCTTTGAATCTTCAGATATTTGTGTTTCATTTGGAATACCCACTGAGATCAGGAAATTAGTCAGGGGTCATGGGGAGCCAGCACTTAAGGGAGGGGAGACAGAACATAGTGGTATAAATAGTTATAAGGGAATAGTGGAGCAGGGGATGTTATTTGGGGAGGAGATGGGAGAGCAGGGCTGACAATGAAATATGAGGAGAAGTAACGGACACCAAGACCATTCAAAACAGTCATATAGAAACTACTACTACAGAAGCTTACTAAAATATGAACACATATGCAAATAGTTTAAATGGCGTTACACTATAAAAAGGCAATGGTTCCCCTGGTCCACACAAACAGGGTAACAAATGACAACCCCGCTGCCAGGAGTGAACTACCTCTATTGAGACTATCAGTCAATGAGGTCCCATAGGCCCTCCAATATTACAAGAAATTGTCAAGATTTTTAGTTATCCTCTATTTCTGTATAATATGATACAGTCCTCTTGTATGCCTGCATCGTAGAACATGGAGAAACCAAGCTGGGACTCATCTAGAGGAGGCTCTATCCCCACTGACATTTATAAAACAATATTAAGTCTATGAGAATTCCATACCACACATTTTTATCATGTTTACTGTCCCTCATCTCTTCCCATAACCTCTGTCTCCATGCTCACCTTTCTACCCAACCAATGTGGAGTTTTTTTTCTTTCTTTCTTTTTTATTAATTAAATCCACTTCGTGTCACCCAACAACTCTTGGGAGTAGGGCCTACCCCAGAGTGCAATTGACCCACCAGGAGTCCTATCATTAAAGAAACCCGACTCTCCCCTTCCCACCGTCTACCAAAACTCAGCTAGTGGGGGATTTTGAGCCCACCCCTCCTACTCTATCCTGGGATTTTGTCCCACTTGACCTTTGCACAAGTCTTAGGCGTGCTGTCACAATCACTGTGCGTCCATATTTGCAACCACCCTTCCAGGAAGATCCCTCATGTTAAGACTGATTGCGCCACAGTCCCTGACTTACTTCACGTGGGCCAGTTGAAGATCTCTATGCTAATTCCATCTCCTGCATGAGGAAGCTTCTCTGGTGAGATTGGGAGGTACACTGTTCTATGAGAACAGTGAAAGTCACCAGTAGTTAGTCTACCGCGATACTATCCAGCAGAGTAATAGTGTTAGGGTCTCCCCCAGAACCCCTGACTGGTTTGTCCATAGGTTCTGGGCTCTGTTAACTGCGGCAGGAGAGGATTCCATTTCATGAAGTGAACCATGGCTCAGTTAGAAAGCAATGGGTCACTCCTATAACCTTTGTGCGATACCGGTTGGTTTATCTTGTCAGTCCAGGAGCTACGGTAGCTTGTGGGATTCCCATTTGGGAATGGGGCTGATGATCATGTTTCTCCTGCTGTGCCATGGCTATCACCTTTCAGCACCATGGAAGTCCTGGGTTTTACAAAATTCTCAAAAGAACTGATACAGAGAAAAAAGAAATTAGATTTTTCTCAGGAAAGCAGGAGAGGGCTGAAGCTCCGTGGCAGCCAGAGGAGACCTTGTGTCCCAGAAGGGGATTTCACATTGTTCAGACACATGGCCAGACACCTCTCAGGAGGGACTGATCTAAGGTAGTGGTGAGGGCTGGCCACACTCTGACCAGGAGTTTGTAACATGCGCGTCTCTTGACTTCTATTGAAACTTCAACCTATCCAGGCTGGGAAGGCCGACTTAGGGGTGTGTTTTCTCATCTTCCCATTAGCTACATTCAATAGACCTCCTCTCTCTCTCTCTCCTTCTGACTATTACTTGTCTAATTTAAGGCCTACTGAGGATGGATGGCAGGGTCTAGCTTGCTAGGGTTGCCAGGCCCAAGTTCTGATCCTAACTAAGCATTCCAGTACTAGCTAGGAAGCCGATGGGTTTTGACAAGTGAAATATACTTTTGTAATGCAATATCCCTCTGTGAGCCACTGGAATAATCCTCAATTAAATGGAGAATAGTGTGAGGTCCTGAAGTGAAGGCTGCTAGAACCCTTGTCAGAAGTTGTATTCAAATGTAAAAGTGTCTGCTGGGGACAGCAAGTGATAGAATGCAATATTTACCTATGGCCAGCAGATGGCAGTACTCAAATCAATTCTAGTCACTATCAGTAAGATGGACAGTTGAGTTGCTGAGCAATCCTTTACAGTTTCATGGCAGCTGTTAGAGATGCAGCGAGACTAAAAAACAAAAACAAAAAACAAACAAACAAAAAAAAACAGAGCCACGGGTTGCCCATGTAGAGTTTATTCTCTGTTATTTTGTCATATAGTATAATCATATAACAATGGAGTCTCTGTGAAGAGTACTTCAAAATGCAATGACATCCCATTAATAAAAGATGTTAAAATCCCTCACTCCCAACATCTTCTGGAGGGGAGGTAGAGAAAAGGCCACATGGTAAAAATGTGGTCAGGGAAGATGGGAGAAGGCACAAAGCAGGCTGGGCATTTAGGTTGGTGTCTGAAAAAGAAACTGAGAAAAGGAAAAGGAAAAACATGCTCATACTGAGTTCAGAGGACACAGGGTTCTGGGTGAAGGATTCAACTGTGGACACATGGTTAGAAATAAGGGTTTATTTAAAAAAATAAAAAGTGTGCCAAAGAATCAAAAGGACAGTGAGCTGAAGAGAGAGCCCAGAACAACATGGGGCCACGAGGCACACAGTGGCTGCAGGAACAGCACGGGGCCACGAGGCACACAGTGACTGCAGGAACAGCACGGGGCCACGAGGCACACGGTGGCTGCAGGAGCAGCACGGGGCCACGAGGCACACGGTGGCTGCAGGAGCAGCACGGGGCCACGAGGCACACGGTGGCTGCAGGAACAGCACGGGGCCACGAGGCATACAGTGGCTGCAGGACCTTTCTGTATCGCCTGCTTCCTTAGTGTTTTGCTCTTTTTTCTCATCCATATTCTTTTCTGTAAGTGAAGCCCGGGCGACGATGGGCTTCATGTCTTCTGTGCAAGCTAATCCCATGGAATAGTGCTTTGGTTTTCAACTCCAATGCCTATTCTCGCACCACAATGCAGAGAAACATCCCGCACAGGAGCCATTAACTATGCCACTACTGCACCCCAGGCCAGTTACAGTTTTCAGGCTTCAGAGCTGGGTAAGGAATAATAATTCCTGCTTTCTGCTTAGATTTAAGGTCAATCACATGAGAGAAAAAAAACTTACTTGGTGTTGTGAACCTGGCCAAGAACGCACAGCCAGGGAGCTCATGGGCCCCGGAGTGAACAAACCACTGTTACTGAATGGATCAAACCGCCCTTTCAATTCCTATCGCTATATCAGTAGATTCGTGTAGCTCTCACACCGCATCAGAGAAACTTTACTATGCAGTGGATGGCAATGAACAGAGACCCACAACCAGTGAAAGTGCTGGGAATAAGTGAGAGCAGAGTGCTGAGCCCTAAATGGGATGTCCATATCACAAGCCCCTCCCCCCAAAGCTCAGGGATCACTGAATAACATTGACTTTTGTTCTTTCAGGAATTGAATGGCTATGGCTAGAAGTGATCTTACTGATATCATTTGAATGTATGAGTTATAAATCTGGACCAAACCTAGGTTTCTTCTTCCCCTGACTGTCCACAGGTAATTAAGAGGTTAGTTACGGACTGGAGAGATGGCTCAGAGGTTAAGAGCACTGATTGCTCTTCCAGAGGTCCTGAGTTTAATTCTCAGCAACCACACGGTGGCTCACAACCATCTATAATGTGATCTGATACCCTCTTCTGACCTGGAGGTATACATGAAGGCAGAGCACTCTATACACAATAAATAAATAAATAAATAAATAAATAAATAAATAAATAAATAAAT
>OU015751.1:56143268-56172566 GCA_907169655.1 Acomys percivali
AAATAAATAAATAAATAAATAAATAAATAAATAAATAAATAAATAAAAATGGTTAGCTACAAATCTCACTGTTTTGGGGGGCTCTCTTGGCTCTCAGTAGTGGCTATTTCCATTTCCAAGGGCCTCTCAGATTTCTCCAGGTTGTGGAGCTCATTTTAGCCATAGAGGGGGGGCCTGTTCAGACACTCAGGCAGGAGGCCAGAAAAGAACCCCACGGCCTGCTGGGCTTCCCTGGCCTCTCCACTTGTATGGACTACACAACAGCCACAATGATAGTCAGAACCTGCTACTGCCTGGTTATAGTCATGGGAAGGTCAGCTATTTTCTGATCCCCATGGGAGAAGGCAAGCTTCTCAATCAGTGTCTTAAAATAGCCAGCCATTCTCAGCTGCTTGGGCTGGAGGCCCTCCAGGGAGAGCAAGGGGACAGGGTGGAAATGAGACACTGCCAGAGCTCCAGCAAGGACCTGCTCCCCAGACCTTGCCGACTCAAGGGTGGCACTCTCTCTTTGCCGTTGTTATTTAGAAGTTAACTGTTTGCAAGTTGTTCCTTCATTTGAAAGGAGAACCAGTCAACTTGAACAATGAGACTAAACGTTGCCATTTTCTTTGGGGCTCTCTTCGGAGCTTTGGGGGTTTTGCTGTTTTTGGTAGCTTTCGGATCGGACTATTGGCTTCTTGCGACCGAAGTGGGCAGGTGTTCAGGTGAACAGAATGTGCGTTTCTTCTTCAAAATACCGAAGTGCTTCATAGCAATGAGAGCAGCTTTATGTGTCATCTTGAGGAATAGCAGTGGGGTGTCTATTTCTTCACAGAAGAGTTCTGTAGGGAGCTGGTGGGCATCGTTGCTGCGGACGACAGGCATTAAGATATAGCAGGCTTCTTTATACTCAAGGGTTGACAGTGGCTCGCTTTTCTTCTCTGCAGATAGAGAACATCACTTTTCACCATGAAGGCTTTTTCTGGAGGTGCTGGTTCAATGGCATTGTGGAAGAGAACAGCTCCAACATCTGGAAGTTCTGGTACAGTAAGTGCAGCTGCCTTTGTTCTGCCCCCTTTGAGTGAGACAAACGCAAGCAGCCTCTAATTTAACACTGGCCAAATTCAAGTGGACTGTTCAGTCTCAGTCCAATGGCATCGAAAGGGTCACAGACTCCTTTGCAGGAGAAATGTCTCTAGAAATAATTTCTATTATTTCATCAAAGTAGGCATCTGAATTTTATAATAAAACTCAAGTACCTGCTGTTTCTCTGCCCATATTTAAAATATACTGCCTCTAACTAAAAAAGAAGATTTTTTTTTCCATCGTAGTTTCTATTCAAGTGTCTATTATTGCTATGTTTCAAATAAGTGTTTTGGAAATCCATTTGGCTATAAACTGAAATTTCAAATACAAAAGCCCAGAAATAGAGGTATTATTTTATATCCATAGCTTAAAAGGTTTTTTAAAATCTCTCTTTTTGTTTGTAATGAAACTTAATTACCAGGGATAGCAGATGAAAGCCACCTTCATTGGGCTTTACCCAAGTGTGTAGGCAACATCAAGACATGTCTTCCTTTTGATGTGTGTATTCTTACAGGAAAATTTCAAGTTCCCTTTTTGAAGTCCAGGAACTTGACGACTATGATGCATTCCTTGAACTGTATTTCTTCTGCTGTCTTTATCTTTGAAAAACAATTCATCTAAAATAGCTAGTATTCATTTTATTATCTTCCTCAATAAAAGAACTAGTTATTAGCGTAAACCTTTGGGAGGACTGAGACAATGGCCCTATTTCAAATTCTTCTGCTTTTTTTTTTTTGTGTGTGTGTACGGCAAATTGTCACTAGATTACATGAATCTCCGGTGACCTTACATCCTCCTTATATATTCGGCCATCTTAGCCACTGTCAGAATACAGACTTAGATCTTGAAACCTAAGTGCACATGGGACAAATTCTAAGATTCTATAGGACATAAGAGTTATTCTTGTGGTTTCCTCAAATGCTGGAGTTTTGTTTGAATTCTTAATTTTAATGTTCCATCATTTGTATCGTTTGCCTCACATTAGAATGAATGTAAAGGAAACTTTCTGCTAGTCTAAACTAGTCAAGGTCAAACTCGACTTTATTAGGTTTCTAAAGCAAACATTTTGGAATACCTATCGTGTGCCAGGCATCCTGTTGGCAGAAGAAATATATGAAAACGGGCGCAGCATTGTGCCTGAGCTTTCAGGACCCGTGGGAACTTGTGCTCTTTCCACTGTGCGGCAGCTGTTTTAGAAAAGCCTCATTCCAAGTTTGCCATGTTTTTCAGTAGAGTTTTCCTCATCTGGCAGAGCGCCGAGCTTGCTGATAGGTCTGTAGTTTTGTTTTGTTTGCGTGTCCCTGGTTCCTGGGTTCCCATTCCATTAGGCATGAGTCATCTCTGAGCCTTCAGTAATGGACACCATTTCTTTGCTCTTCCTAGCCAATCAGCCGCCGTCCAAGAACTGCACGCATGCTTACCTTTCTCCGTACCCCTTCATGAGGGGTGAGCACAACTCCACCTCCTACGACTCTGCCATTAGTAAGTACCTTGACCTACAGGTGGCTTCCAGGACTGGCTTTGATGAAAACGGTTTACAATTAAAAATAATTTAACATCTATAATTACAATGATCCATCTGATACTAACTTGCTAAATGTAAAGTATTAATATTTTAACAGATCATTTATAAGTTTAATTAGAATACATCGATCTGAAACTGGAGTTACTGTGGTTTACTAGCTATTATGCAAATAATGTTAAATGTAGCCTTGGATTGGAAGCTAGGCTGTTTATCAGGAAGAGCTGCTTCCTGTGTGTAGCTAAAGTATTGTAGTAGGCATCCTATTTACTGTTTTCTATAAGTGTTACACATGGAATGTGATTATACCACCTGCTCATAAAAGTGACTTAACTCCAAAAGTGTGATTGGCCATCGACAGAATTAACTGGAACTCGTATTAAAAACATTGTTTGGGGCAACTAAATAAAGGATCAGTACAAACTATCAGTACCTTACAGCGAATCACATGTATTGCTTTGGGAAAAAAGTCCTAATTTGTGTAATGTTTTGAATAAAATTATATTAGCCAGAGTTCTACAGAGCAGGGCCATTTGAACCTTTTTCTGTATGTTTTTCTGGATCGGGTCCAGAAATTCCCAGATACCAAGATCCTCATATGCTGAAGTCTCTCATATAGAGTAGACAGCATTGCATATAACCTGCTCACACCCATCTGCATGCTTTGAGCCATGTCTAGGTTTCTTACACTACTTAATAAGTTTGAAAATTGTATATAAATAATTGCTATGCTGTAACATTTATGGAATGACAAGAAGAATGAGAAATGTGGGCCTGCTGGGTAGAGGCGTATTGCTTTTCTAAGTTTTTATATCTGACAACTGGATGAAACCACAGGTGTGGAAGCTGGGCATGAGAGGAGGGGCATATACAAACGGTCTACCATTCACATATCTGTCTGCCTGTCTGTCTTTCTGTCTGTCTGTCTGTCTATCAATTTTAAGGATTTTTCTCAGGGTACCTGTGGGCCTGGGAGGTCTGAAGTCTGTGAGGACGGTGGTAGGATGGATACTCCCATGAAGCTTTTATGTTGTGTGGCAAAAGTCTTTCTTCCTCGGGAGCCCTGTCCTTGCTCTTAGGTCTTCACATTACACAACGAGGTGCACCCATTTATGGCTACTGATGCGCTGTACTCAAACTGAAGGCAGCTGATTACAGGCACTAATGAAATCTACAAAGTGAAATCTTCACATGTTTGGCCCGGCCACTATAGTCTGACACACAGCATTAACTGTGTCACACGACTCATGGTTCAACCATTTTTCTTCTTTCTGTTAAAAATACATACATGACAATTTTGTGTTTATGAACGGTGATATCGTTTGCCTCGTGGCAGCCCCTTGACACTCTGTGGAGTAAATAAGTAGTCTGGATAGGAAGACAGATGAGGGTGAGGTCACCTGCAGCTGTACTTGTCCATGCAGCCCTAATGACTGTGGCCTTGAGCAATGGCCATGATGTGAATTCCCACTGAAAACTGAGGAAGGCAGAGCCTCCATATCTGCCTGAGGCTCCTGTGTCCTGCAGGAAGCAGACAGTCTTACTGATAGCAGAAGAGATGGGGAAGACAGACAGGAGCACAGAGACTTATTTTGATTACAGGGAGGTCACAGAGCCATGTCTTTGCCACCATTCTTAGTTTTATACAGTGAACTAGGAGGTTTTATGGGGTTGGGTTTTCAGAACTCGGGGTCACTACCTTAATGTCAATATCGTCATTACCATTCTTATTTCTAGGTCTTTCAGTGGATGAGGTATTATAGCTCCCATAGATTAAAAACTTGTGCCCCTTAAGGCGATGCTGGAGAGCTATAAAAATGAAGAAGTATCATCATCTGTGCATAATAATTATGTTAGAGATGGAGTGTAAATGCATGTCCTGGAAATCCCACTGCAATTACACTTAGAATTATTATGTAGCACTTGGTGTAATTATTGGCCAGTAATTTGCATCCAGAGACAAAATTGTATCCAATTTTTAAAAATAGTACCAAACTCTAGTTTGGCCTCCATATGTAACTTCAGATTTGCTTTAAGCAGCTTTATTGGGCACTGAGTAAAAATGACGAAGTTGGACAAAGATGTGTTCTAGAGCAGAATTAAGATGCATGCCTCCTATTTCTTGAGATGATGAGCAAGTCTGCCCTTTGTTTCCTACATTCAAGGAAATGGCAGCGATTTCCTGAGTAGCAGCCCACCTGACGTCTGTGTTTGTGTTTCCCAGTTGATGAGACTCATGTTCCCTAGACCCCAAAGCTGTTTTATAGGCAGCTCTATGCAGCTTCATAATTACCAGGTATCACAGTCATTTTCAGTAAATTGGAGGTATTGTTTATAAAATCTGAAGTATCATGGCCTGGAAAATTGTTCATATGAGTTTCCACTCACGTTGAGTTTTTGGATGGCTGTTGGTCAGCATTGGTTTCTCTGTGAAAATGAAGCAACCGCCTGCGCATGCGCTAGCTGGTTATTGGCAGAACTAACACAAAGGCCCACATGCCTGGCTTCTGTTTCACTGCAATTTTATAAACTACAGTGAAAGAAAAGATGGAGTGGCATCGCTTAGTGCGAAGAGACATGAGGCTGAGGTTGGTGGCACATGACTGTTCAGGAAGCAGATGGGGAATTCAAGTCTAGACTGAGACACACAAAAAACAATCAAATGAGCAGCAGTACACACGTGTGCTTCCTGTATCTTCATCTGAATCGAAGCTGTGTGTGCGTTTGGTTCTAATTCAGTGTTTTCTTTATATAGTTTTAACTTTCAAAGACACTGTGAGAACCACTCATTCTCAAATTTATATAACAGAATCATTGTCCAAGCCTAGTGAAGGTGGCTTAATTTTCAATTGTCGAAACAGGCTTATGAATTTCAGAGTTCATTAGACAACCCCATTGGAGACCTGCCAGGGCTTAGATTTCCTGGCTCTTTCATGCTTATGCTCATCATAGTTCCCTTGTTTGCATCATTTGGTGATGGCAGACTGGAATGCATTAATTTTCACGATAATTCAACTTGAATTATCGCATTTTCCTTTGTTGTGCCCCATCGTCGCTGGCCTTTCTGCCCATCTCTAGTGCTATTATGATTATTGTAATCACTCGCCTGAGCCCCTTCTAGCTCGGCAGTAGCACAGAACAGACTAGACTACTTTGGTTTTTATTTTTATTCATATCGATGATTCTAGAAGTTAATATTATGCCTCATAACTGAGAAATGTTAATAACTTACGGAGAGTAACTTTATATCAAATTTACTTTTAGAAGCTGGAGACAGCTCAGTGGTAGAGCATTTTCCTAGCCTGTAAAATTATCAATGAATCAATCAAATATTTCAGTAATATATCATTTTAATTACTCTTAAGTGAAAAAATTAAAACTGAATTACAGACTTGGTTTCCTTTTTTCTTGGTAAGGGCTGAGGATAGAACTCAAGGCCTTATAGGTGCTAAGCTCACACACTACCACAGGACTACACACTAGCTGCTCCCTCCCTCCCTCCCTCCCTCCCTCCCTCCCTCCTCTCCTTCCCTCCCTCCCTTCCTCCCTTCCTCCCTTCCTCCCTCCTTTCCTTCCTCCCTCCCTCCCTCCTCCTTCCTTTACTTCTTGCTTCCTTCCTACCTTCCTTCCTTCTACTCTGTTTTCTTGTGTGTGTGTGTGTGTGTGTGTGTGTGTGCGCGCGTGTGCATGTGTGTGTGTGTGTGTGTGTGTGTGTGTGTGTTGTAATGTGTGTGCACCACAGGGTTTTGTTATGCAGTCTGTGCTGGCCTGAGACTGGTTATTTCCTGCCTCATTCCCAAGTGCTGGAATTACAGATCCAGCCACCACACCCACCTCCTGGTTTCTAAGCAGTAGCATCTCATGGACATAATGTCAACTTTTCTTGAGCTAAATGGAATATGCACACGGGCTGGTTTCTGGACCTTTGAGTCCTGCAGAGTCTGTTCTCTCTTTCTGGGCATGACTGTTTGCCACGTCTCAGCCCTCCCCCATTGCTCTAATAAAAAAGAATCAGGTTCCAAGGATTCTGAGGAAGAATTCCTATGTTCTTCTGGCAGATCTATGTGCTCATGGACTAGGCCAGTTTCCCCCTTTTAACAATATCCTTAACTGTATCCTTGAAAACCCACTTTTTTCTTGCTTGCCTGTATACTTATTTCTTTCACACATTTCTAAGCAACTCTATCTTACTCTCCATGGGATGGGAGTCTCGTCTGTCTGGCTCAGGACTGTGCAGTATCCTCTGTATCACTATGTCTTCCTGTATGTGAGCGCTGATGCCTACGCATCTGTGGATGCATGTTGGTGTTGCCTCTTTACTGAACAGACCAGACGCCTCTTACATTATTGCCCTTTCCCTCTCCTTTACACTTTTTGGTCTCCAGCACAGTTTCCAGCAGTCAGCCATCTTTGCCTCATTGTCAGTGCTTACGTACTGAATATTCTTTTCCAGTCTTGTCTCTTCTGCCCTCATGTAAAATGTAGGCTGAAGTGGTTACTGGGAAACTAGCAGCAGAAAGGCAGGAGAGATCCATTTGCAAGCTAAAGCTATGCTTTAGAACACAACACACTTGCAAGTGCCAGAAAGCACCTCATCAAAGCAAGGGCGGCTCTTTTCCTCATGGGCCGAGAAGGTTGAGGGTGCTGCCATGGAGATGCTGTGTGGGAGCAACGCTTCCCCTTTCCTTCACCAACGACATTTGTCTGTCACTTTGTGTTTTACTAACATTGGCCAAGTGTGTCTAGACTCTGCTTGTGGGTTCCTCTCCATCTTTATTCATCAAACTGTTACACTTTGTAAAGGTGGGGCCAGAGAGCTTCGGGCTTCTCTAGCCCCCCTGACAGATGAAGACTAAAAGGAACGGCAGGAGGTGAGGGTTTGAGGTAACCGAAGGCTTCCACCCTAGAAACGTGGGCATCCTGCTGAAAAGTCACGAAGGTAGAATGAGCACGGGAGAGAACCTTGCAAAGAGATGACAAACAGGATTGAGTTTGGTCACCAACAAAACCTTGGTCACCAAAGAAAAGAAAAACCCGATGACTCTGGGGTGACAGGAGGAGAAGGTGTCATCCAGTTTAAACAACATACACAGAGAAGCAGCATGGTGCTTGTCTCCTGCTAATGTGCCTTTTGAGCACATCGAGGGGACAGCAGAACTGAGGACACACTCAGGAGCAATATCAGAAGAGCCAACAGCAAGGAGGTATGGTCTCCAGTGACAAAGGCAGAGTGAAAGGGGTCCCGAGGCACAGGAAGGAACAAGGTCATGCATGAACAATGCAGTTGCTCAAGTGACCATCACAGCCTCTCCTCACCGAGAGCTCTGCTCTATGTGCCCAACAAGATTACCATCTCTGATTCCTTCCTCTTCGCCTAAACCTGCCTGCCCTGATGGTGCCACCCCGGACTCCCAGACCTCTGCTCTACAGTGCATTCTGGCTCATTGCCTATTCTTAAATTGAACTTGAGGCTCTGTTCAGAGAATGCCCTTCTCAGCCCCTGGGGAACTCATTTCCAGTTCCTGCTCAGTTTATCACCTCCTAATCGGCCTGAGAGCCAAGTCCCATTCTAGCCTTGCCTTGCCTTTTCCTTCTCCCAAGGGACAGCTTAATAAGCCTTGCCCCTCATAAAGGGGTGGGGCAGTGGAGTGCCGCAGTGGCAGGAGAGGGAGGAGTGGAAGGGAGTGTGCAGTGAGAAAGGTGAGGGTCCTGTGGTTAGCCAGCCCTGGGGCTTGGAATAGCCACTATAAAAGCATAGCATGACTGAGGGGCCTTACAAAAACAGCCACACTAGCAAACTCATCTTAGTGTGCTGCATGAAGCAAAATAGCATTTTGAAATACATGTCCTGGCATTTGCCTTCTTGATCTGGCATAGGACTGAATTCAATTTTTGTGGAGTTAAAGTAAATTCTTCCAATATGTAAGAGACACAGTGGCCAATCCTTGGTGCCTAATAATCACACTAGACTGTCTTTCCTATTTTTCTCTTGCAGATCAACTTTCTTGTGTATCTCTGGTCTATTTATTTTATTTTATTTTATTTTGCATGTTCATAGATGTCAATTCTATACACTGTTCTAAAGTTCACAAGTATTTTAAATATTCCAAATTTATGTAATTAGAAAAAAACTACACTTTAAAACTGAATAGAAAGCATATCTAGTCAAGTGCCTAGAATTTGGAAATGCAGTCTCATCAACTTGATTTTCTGCTAGTCATTCAAACATTTGGCCCCAAACAGCCATGACCACAGACTGATCATATATTGCATGGTTTCTGCAGTTCCTAGTTAATAACTGATCTTTCAGGTGAGAGCTTCCAACACAGGTTCCAAGTGACTTAGCTCTAAGTACTAACTCCACAACCTACACTGAGCTGCTCACCGTCACCCCTGAGGAGAGAATTGGCTCTGCATAGCCAGGCCCCAATTGCAGTTAAAAATTATTATTTGAGAGGAAGTTATTTTGTATTACTTGTAGTGTATTCAAGTGTTTCTTGGATTGTGTAGTGGTTCCCTTCTGAAAATAAGACTGTGCACTCCTTCATAGCAGTACGGCTTGGCTTTCTTTTGGGAGGACAGGGTCTCACCTCTGTGTGTGTCTGCGGAAATGCTTACTGTTCTCAGAAGTGGAATTCCCTTCTCAAGATGGCGGCAGAGCAGGGCTTCTCAATCTTGGTATCGTTGCATGGTGGCCTAGCTGATCCTTTGAGGTGGGGACTGTCTGGTGCATAGGTAGATAGTCTGCAACAAGTTTGGCTTCAGCCCACTAGACTCCAACAGTGGCCCCTCCTTATGACTGTTAAAATTATCTCTATATATTGACAGGTATCCTGGGCAGTGAAGGTGGGGTTGGCACACACACAAATATTGGCCTCTGACAAGACCCCTGGGGACTTAGAGACATCCACTCCTAGCATTTTCAGCCCAAAGCATACACTTTTGAAAACATATTTGTTCCTCAATAATGTGGGAACATTGATTCCAGGACCTACCCCATGGACACCAACATCATGGCTGCTCAAGTCTTTTATTAAAAATTGTCTTTCTTTCTTGCTTCCTTGCTTTCTTCCTTCCTTCCTTCCTTTCTTTCTTTTTTTGCCAAGAAACTATGCAACTCATTCCATGTCCTTTAGATGATTCTTAGTGACACAGTTTCTATGTGACAGCATTTTCAGTGGTCACTATGCTGCGTTGATTGGAAAGAATGGTTAGAAATGTGTAGTGTAGTGTCTGTCATGAGCATCTATAATTTTGTTTTTACCCATATTCCCTCAAAATTATTGCTCATTTCCTGAATATTTTGATCCAAAGTGGGATCCTGTGCACTCACCCTGCCTGCATGTTGTCTGGGTAGAGTCTTGAGCCCTTGGCCACATGGTGATGAGTGTTCCATTTCTGTCTTCTTTCATCAGAATGTGTAACCACAAAGGGCGCAGGGAGCTCACCCAGGCCTCTTGTCTTTAAATAGTATTGTCATGGATTTCGGTTTGGGGCCTTTCCCTTGAAGACAGTATCCAAGTATCCACTGGAATATTTTTTTATTACTAAGTGCCTACAGTATCCCTGGCACTATTGTGAATGCTTCAGGAGACGCCTAGAACTTTTGCCCTCCTATAGGTAACACTGTATAGATAAGGCAAAACCAAACCAAACCAAACCAGATTATCCCTCACAGCATGGTGATGGGTGTAAAGGTTTGTAAACTGGCTTAGGAGTGTAAATTCTAAGCAATTGGAAAGGGGAGGTCTGTGCTGGAGAGGCTTCTGCTGGGCAGCTGAACCGTCTCCATGGCCCCAAGTGCCTCCTGTGGGGCCCAGATACAGGCTGCAGAGAGCAGGTGTCACACGGGGACAGGCAGGTGGCCAGCTTCTGTGGGGAGTTAACAAACCTAGCTTCCAGACAGTGCTCAGCCTCTGGCCCAGGCGCTTGAGCTAAGAGCATTCACAACAGCTTCTTTTACAAACGAGTTTGTAAAATGGACATAAAAATAGAAGCCACTTGGTATAGTTGTGAGTCAACGGAATAGAGATGATAGCAGAAGTACTTAGCGAAACAGTTGCCATGTCATGACTCAACAAAGGCCAGCTATTCCTACGATGCTGCCCCGTTCAGAACTCCCAGAGTAGGGTGCCATGGGCCAGAAGCACCCATGATGGCTTTTCCCTAGTGCAGCATTTCCTGTCCTGCTTTCTTGTGTGTGTGTGTGTGTGTGTGTGTGTGTGTGTGTGTGTGTGTGTGTTTACATGAGGCATTTGGAAGAGTTTTCACACAGAGTACATTTTTGTTGTCGTTATAATTACCGTTCTGCTTGTAGCATCATCCTTTAGTAGAATGCCATGTGACTTGATGAACATCTGGCATTCTTTATCTGGTTATTGGTTGAAATCCATTCAACAGATGTTTGTTGACTGCACACTATTACATGCTAGAAATTTTTGTGCGGGCTATGGCAGTTAGTGTTAGCTAGATGGTGTTCTGTTTTTGTCTAGAAGAGTCCATTGGTGTTTTGAACCATTCTGATTGTGGCTGGCTTCACATTTTCTAGTCATCTGATAGTGTTGTGGTGTCTCTTTCATTGCCAAATGCTGTCCTCGGTCTCAGTATTATGTCTGAGGTTGGCAGTTGTCATCTTCCAGGTGCCCCAGTGCCCCGGACCGCTTGCTTGTGATACATAGTCACAGTTACCATTTTTATGTCGATGTAAGGAGTTATCCTTCATCACTGTGTTGGGGATTCTTTTCTTTGCCCCCTGCCCCCACCCTTCCCTGCCACCCGCCAAAAGCCAGAGTTTGATGTATTTGCCGCTGTTACAGTTTTGCTCTGAATTTCTTTGGCTTTATGCCATTTGGCTTCCATCTCATCTGTACATCTAGTTCTTTGGGTGACTTTGAAAACCTTCAGCAATAATTTCTTTGAATGTGTTTTTCCCAGCCCGATCCTATTTATTCCAACCTGTGAGGCATAGAATACAAACATCTTCAATATTTTGTCGTAACTCTACCGCATCTTTGAGTCTGTTCATCTTTGGAAGTCTATCCGGCCTTGTTGGGTTAAGGGAGTTCCTGCCCCTTCGTTCAGAGTGCATGCCTGTTTCCTTGTCTCTCTTCATTCCGCTAATCAGCATATTTGTTGTCACTTCAGTTATTTCAGATAACTCAATTTTCATTTTGAAATGCTCTAGTTTTTGTCTGATTCTAGAGTTTTCAATTTTGTTCCTGAGGTGTTTTCATAGCAGCTGCTTCAAAGCCCCCATCAGACAAAGAGCTCTGTACCTCGGCCTTGGTGTGTAAGGACTTCGCTTTTTATTAATGTCACAATTTCCCAGATCTTGGCTTTACTGATGATGTTTAAATTAGAACTGAAGTAGTGAATAGACTATTATATGGTCATAATCCTTGTTAAAAATTGTCATTTAAGTCAGCTTTTATTGACACTGCTTTGGAGAGGAAAAGGGTGGACATGGCTTCATTTACACACGATGGAGATGGTTTCTAAACTTCGCCCTTCATAACCCGTGACACCTGTGTGTGCATGTTCTTTGTTCTGATGACTGATAGTGAGGGGCTGGTCTCACGTCTGCTTCCTCTGACTTTGGCCTGGCTTGTGGAAGCCCTAGTTACAATCCCACCCAGAGTCTTTACTCACAAGGGAAGGGCTAGGGAGAAGTGGGCAGCTAGAGGTGAACGCCCTGTCCCTGCAGTGGGCCTCCCGTCACTCTGTGCTGGTAAGAAAAGTTGTGCTTCCTCTTTGGCTATGGTGAGTGGGCGTATTGGCACCCCACGTGCTCCCCACTGCTACCATGGAGAGTGGTCACTTGGAGGGGATGAATGCACAGGCTTTTCAGATGCAGAGTGGTTGAGCTGAATCACATCTTTGCCTTGGTGTTTGATGAAAACGACTCTTGAGCTCCCCCGCTCTTCCTCCAGCCTTTGGCCAAAGTAGAAGGGCTTGCTTTGGACTAGTGGCAGGATTGATAGCTTGTCTCGGCTTCAGAGTGGAAGAGTTTTGTTTTCCTTTTAATATATCAGTGCATCTTCTTGATTCCAGCTTTGGGATGCACAGGGTAATATTCTGTTCTGTTCCTTGAGTCCCAAGGTCCCTAGCTTGCCTGTCTTTGCTAGTCACCTTTATAGATATTTTCACCCCTCATTTTATGTGTAACATCCAGGGTGTTTAGTTGTGCTGGGCAGAAAGACTAGAAACAAGTATGTTTATCTCATCTCCCTGGGAGCAAGAGGGCTTTTTATCTGGTTGTGTTGTGCAGGGACAGCTGGCAGGATTGACTGATGGATTAGATGTGGGTGTGACAGAAAGGACACACCAAGTGATAACACTTTTTTGTCCTTAGCAACTGGAAAGTACAAGTGCTGGAGACAAGGAAGGCTGGGCAGGCTGTGCGAGCACCTAAGCATGCTAAGTGAATATTACGTCAGCCTTGGGATTAGAGTCTGCGCTTGAAGGCAGGAAGTGTACCTTGAGCAACCATTGTGTGGAGGTAGCTTTAAAGCTTCCAAACAAGAGGAAACTTCTTGCAAAATGAGGACAGAAGGACAGGTCAATGTAAGAACAGACATAGGATGTTCCATTGACAAGATCAGAGAGAAGAGCCGGGACCAGCCCAGGGAACTTAGAACGGGGATCTTGGAGCTTAGCATCTTGGGTAATAGCAAAGACTGTTTAATGAAACGTTTTTACCTCTTGTGTTTCTTTTAGATAGGCCCATTAGTCTAACTGATCTCTTAGCCTAGAGGCCCAATTCTGGGGCTTCCAAGGAGCCTAGAAGAGCTATTTAGTTCCCAAAGGCCAATTGAGAAGAAGATAATGAAGATGGAAAAGGAATTTCTTCTTAGCATAGAGAAAACCAGCAGACCGTGTCTGGACAGGCCCTCCTTCTGAAAGACTAAACCAGTTCTAGGGTGATGCCACCAGGGTGAGGGGTATGCATGCAGAGCTAGTCATCTTAGTCAGGTGACTGTCTGGCTGATTGTGGTACCAGGGTGGGTCAGGGAGTGGCTTTTCTTCAGTAAGAACGCTGCTGCTACCTGGTGAGGTGTTTTGATTTCTCACTGGACGCCTACCCATCAATTCTGTTGTTGAATTCAAGTGACTGTGGGACAAAATGCCTCGGAGAAGGGAACCAGTCTGAAGGGCAGGATGGAGGTGTCTGGCCTTCGGGGTTAGGACAGCCACTGGAGGCATCTGTATATTGCCCGTGGTCTGGAAGAGAATAGCATAACAACAGCCACTGGGATTCTGTCAGTTATGATGTCCCTTCAAACCTTGGAAATAACTTATTCTTACCTTGACGTCTGCAGCATTGAAGATAGAGGACTATCATCTTTAAAGCACTCTCCTTGGGTAGTTGGCAAGCCTATAGGCTTAGGTGAGCAGGCTCAGAGTTCACAGCGGCAATGAGGGTAGAAATGCACCTTGCTGCTCATCACAGCTGCTCAGGCCCGAGTGAGTCAGTGCTTTTACAAAGAGCCACCTCTAGGCCAGTGTTCTCAACCTTCCTACCACTCTGTTTATTACAGCTCCTCCTGTAGTTGCCACTCCCAAATTATTTCCATTGCTACTACGTAGCTGTAACTCTTCTGCTGTGATGAATCATGATGTAAGTATCTGATATACAAAGTTACAACCTCCAAAGGGGTCAAGACCCACAGGTTGAGAACCACTGCTCTAAGCTGAGCCTAAGTCCATCATAAGCCATAAAAAACACAAATACTGCTGTAATTTCAGGGCCAATAGTAGGAATTTAACCTTTGTGAAATTATCAATAACTGGAGACCGAAAGCCAGAGTGACACCATCTGACTTTCTAAGCGGTTAGTTACTTAGGTTCTTATGTCATCTTATCTGTCTGTAGAAACCTACTAACACTGATAATGTATATAAAAACATTTACCACAGGTTTATGTTTTTAATTAATAAGAATTAAAAAAGCACTATGAGATAATTTAATTTTCTTTCTTATTACAGTTTCGAAGAGCAGTAGAAACATGCATGAAGCTAACATTACATGTATTTCTCATGTTAGCCTCCCCTCCCTGCTCCCCCCGCCGTATGTTTGTGTGTTACAGAAGAATCATGATTGGCCCAATGCAGCATTTGAAACAGCCACTTGGAAGCCAAAGAAATAGGGCTTAGTGTTGCCATCCAATGATGCTACTAAGCTCTCAGCTGCCCCCATGTTCATTTCTTGCTTCACAGTTAATCTCTTGGTCATATCAACACAAGCAAGATGTACTTCTAAAGAATAGGTGATAGGTAATTCTGCTCCGAGAAGGAGTGTAAGTGGCCTAAGAACGCAAGCCCTACTTGCTGGACTCTGTGTTCTACCTTAGAAGGGGATCACATGAACACTTAGAGCATAGAACAAAAGGAAGTATTAGGTCAAAGCATTTACCAAGCAGACTCTTGGGACGTCGGGTACCACAGCACAGAGCTCAGCTTTCAGATACTAAGGGGTACATGCTTAGCTTTGATTGGTGGAAGCTGATGATCTGCTAAGTGAGTGTATCCAAAATGCTCTGATGTAACTCTAGAAAGAGCATTAGATACAGAGCCAGGGCATATATGGCTCCTAAAGAGAACCCATCATAGATTTCCCTACCCATTTGCAGTGTTCTAACCCTCCACAGCCTGAAGTATCCGTAGAATTTTCATCGGGATGCGCCTTAAAAAAACAAAAAGCTAGGAAACATTATTTCTCTATTTACACTGTAAGGGAAAACATTTCGTGCTCCTCAGAATGACAAACATGTTAAAGCACACCATGCTGATTAATTTAGAAGACTGACATTTTTCTTCTTAGTTTGGTTGAGTGAGTTGGTGTCACGTTTCCTTTTCCTATATCTCTGCTGTCCATAAGTTAGCTGGGGGTTCTGAGGTAAAATGAAGTTGAGTTGTAGATACGAGTAAAATGAAGTTGAGTTGTAGATACGAGAATTTTAACATGGGCTTGCCTTGCCCAAAGTGGGTTTTCTAGTGTTTTTAAGCCATTGCCCCCTCTCAGTCCATAACCTAGGCCGCGTTTGCATATACAGGTTTTTGCGGTAGTGCTGTTAATGTCCCACACAGCGTTTATGAATGTCATCTTGTTACTTTGTTTCCAGGGCAACAGCAGTTGTTCCACAATCAGAGGGTGTTTGCTGGAACAGCTCTTCATGTCCCATAGTGCTTAGGGAGGGAAACCTTCCAAAAATGTGTCCGCCATCCCAGCAGATAAATGGGTAAAGCAAGCTCATCTACAAACATGCAGAAGTGGCTGCAGGAGTCCTGGGCTGGGTCTCTGCTGTGGTGGTTTTCTCCTTACAAATGAGCAGTTTGAGAAAGCTGCTTCTTTCCGGCGGAGACTCGCAAGTTCCAGGCCTGCAGATCATCACAAAGGGCGTACTGACAGTGCTCTCACCAAGGCTCTATAGAGAAGAGAGGGAGGTGACCTCTGCGGCTGCTGCTTCAGCCTCTTTACAGAGGAGACAGCCTGGGAGCACATGACAGTTAGTGTCTGGGTAGCCAGCAAGGAACTCAACAGTGAGCTAAGGCTGCACTGCACATTTCCTCTGCAGTCCTTAGGCTCTGCCCCCACCAAGGGCAGACCCCAGCCAGGTGCATCTGACTGCAGTTGGTCAATGCTGGCTTTGGAGGTCCAGAACCATGTCTTTTTCTTAGTGGGGTAATGCTGCAAGCTCAGTGTAAGGGTCACAGGAAGTTTTCATATGCTCTTGGTGAAAAGGATAAGGAAAATGAGGGGTTCAGGTGAATCCCAGTGGGGGAAGTAAACAGTGGGTTCGGAGAAGTACCACATAGCTGGGAAGGAAAGTTGCCTCAGCCTGCATAATAGACACCAGATTACAAATAATTGTCTTCAGGCTGTTGAATGGGACCAAAATGCATTCGAAGAACTGCGTCTAAGCACACTAGCCAATTTGTGTTTTCTTCTTGTACTGAGAGCTTAGAGAAATGAAAATTCTGGAAAAGGACCAGTTTTCCAGAAGAAAGTGTTTTGTTTCTTGGTGGCTCCAGACATGTAACAGGAAACAGGTATCACAGTCTCTCTGCAGTGGCATGTGCTGTTCTCTTCATCCCTTTCATGTAAAATGATCAACGTACAGGAACAGTACATGTTAGGATGAGAGATCCCAGAGTCCTTAATTGTGTGTGTATGTACCATGTAAGAAATGGTACCATGTACCATTTGTCACAGAGTAAGCATGGGCGTCAGAGATGTCCCAGGCATCCTGTTTGTTCTAAGGAGCCCTGTATCCTCTGTGTCTTTTCCTGAGATGCTCTGTACACCTGGAGGTCATATCTGGACCCACCCAGCTCCTGCTTCTTTCCTGGCCAAGCCTTTCAGGGACATCAGCTGGTGGACTTGAGCCATCTCCATAACCATGTGCCTCTTCTGTTCATAGTTTCACTTTCCTGCTGAAACTCTGTGGTCCTTTCTCTTTAGCTTCAGTTCCGTGGGAATGCCTTCTAAATCATTTCCTTTGTCCAGGAGACAATTTCACTGCCCTGAACTTTGTCTGGTTTTCAGTGCTTTATCTAAAAATATTTAGCCTCCAAGCAAGGATATAAAGTGCTATAAAATGAAAAAGAGATGTGAGATTTCTGCCTTTTTGTTTGCATTTCTCTTGCAAAACCGAATTGTTTGCTTGATGGTTTTGACACCAATATATTGAGGGGATCTATAGGCAAGTTTTAAAGAGCTAGTGATTTAAAAAGAAAACATTTTTTAGACGAAAGTCATAAAACTTGAGGCAGAACTATTACTTAGGAAAGTGACTGCATCCCACAAGGAGCAACGTCGAGTATCCCTTGTGTCCTCCTGGGTCCCTTGTCTAGCGTCAGGCTGTTGTCCTGCACCCTGGGACTACGCCACTGGCCACTGCTGCTGTATTCCTCTCCTCCGTTTCTATCTTCATTGCTTGTGTTGTCTCGGGGTTGCCATTCTTCCTGGCCATGCCTGCTCTCTCCTCTCACAATCACTTTCACCAAGAAGCCTTAAACAGTGTGTTAAAATGGAGCCTGGCACACTTCCTATGTCCCATGTAGTGTACCTGCTGTGCAGCCGATCACTGATGCCATCCTATAGAGCGTTTCTCTGCTGTTTATGCATTTCTGATGTTATAATGCAGCACCAGTAATTGGTTGCCTGCTGCTACACTGGACATAAGACAGAGCTTCAATTTGGTGACTTCAAGAATGAGATTCAACTTACTTGCTGATGGCTTCTTTCTTTGCGTGTCTTCTGGTACAGGTGGAGGGAAACAGCAGAGCATCTTCATGAAGGGCAATTCTTAAACAGTTTTCTCTTTGGTAGGATGATGGAGACACTGTCATAGAGACATCATTTGAGTCACTTCCCAAGAAGAAACATTTCATAATCACCTTCCTTAATGAAAGGCCTCAAAAATTCCTGAAAAGACGATTTCTAGGATGTTAGAGATTTGCAGAATCAAATCATCTGAAATAGAAGAATAAAGATGCCAAGATCCCAGGACAATTAGAATAGAATCCTTGCCAGTAAGCCTTTGCCAGTGGTTTCCTAGGATCAGGTCAAGAGTTTTGGGCAAGGAGATTACAATTTTGAGTTTAAAACTGTGTGAATAAAGCAGTTTTACAAGCATTCCCTTTATGGCTTGCTGTTAAGGCCAATGGAGCTTTCTTTTTAGATGTCAATAAGCCATTTTTGTTTAATGAGAAGGAAATCAGTGGGTGGGGAACTTGGCCTGCCTTGGTGTTCAGAGCGGGACAAGAGTCAAGGCAGGGGGTCCTAGACACACCCCATCCCCCGCTCTTGACTCATAGGTGCCCACTGCTCTGTTTATATCCTATTGAGCATCTATTTCATGTCAGGCAAAAGTTTCCACTTGAGTTAGAAAGCATGAGTAAATCTCATTCTGCCCAGAAGGAGTTCTTGGCTCAGGGGTGGGACTGGAAGTACACACAGAGACTAGTGCAAAGTATTCATTCTAGAAACTCACATGTATCAAGAACATACATGAATCTTTGGGTCAGGTACTCTGCTTCACAATTATAGCACCCCCAAATAGGTAACATTATTGTGACATATTAAGGAAGAAACGGGCCTGGAGAGGCCACTAAACAGGCCCCGGGTCATAACACTGGTCTTGATGGATCTCCTTTCCTGCTTGGCCTGCTCATCAGCTACATGTACAGGCAAGGACATCACTTGCTACATGCTTCAAAGAGAGAAGGATGGTGATCAGGTCCTAGAGGTGAAGAAGCGCCTTGTGGCAGGCCACCACTCATCATGGGTAGCTTATGAAGCAGACGAGTTTGCTTGTGACTGTTGAGGAAGGAGGGAGTCAGAGTGCACTGTGCCTGGGTTCCCGAGAGGACCTGTGCTTCCTGTCTTTTTATACCTCCCTTGCTTGGCAGAGAGGAACTGGCTCTGTTTTTCTCATCTACTAAAAGTCACTATTTCCATTATAGGACCGCATACAAACTAATTTCCTTCCCAAAGGCCCCCTAACTTCCAGTGCTCTCTCACTGGGTCTGGGCTTAGACCTTCAGCATATGGAGATGGGGCAGGAAAGAGAAACCTGCAGCCCCCACCAGAAGGAAGACTGTTGGCTAGAAAGAGCTTTGCAAAGCCCTTGAGGCCTGCTGAGAACACCGCCCTCCTTTGAGCTGAGGGGTAAGCCCAGGGCACTCATGTGCTTTCTCGGCTTGGACATCACAGGACTTTGTACACACTGTCTCGTTCTTCACTGCCCCGGATACTGACCTTCTGGATGCTTCTGCTCCCGAGCTTTACCTTACTATCATAGACATGCCCCATGACTTACAGGGGGATGTGTCCCGATGGAGCCATTATATGTTGAAAATGTGTTAAGTACACTAACCAGCTCACCATTCTAGCTGAGAAACACAGGCAGCTGTAGGTACTGGTTGCTTTCCTTCTGTGACAACAGACCTGACTGGAAACTGCAGCAGGCTCAGGCAGCATACTGTCAGTAGACAGGATCTATGCCCCTAGCCTAGGGCAGGATCAGGCCAGGTTACAGTAGCTACTGACTACAGGCCATTTAGCACCTGGTTAAAGTTGGAAAATTTCAAATGAGGCCATGTGAGTTGGTGACCAGAAATATTCCGATTAGTGTAGGTTCCGCCATTACTGTCTCCAGCACTGCAAAGCTCCTTAGGAGGCATTAAGAGGATAATAGACATGAATGCACTCACATTGAATATTCTCTTCCCTTCTGGAAGAAACACAGGGTATCCCAAGCCAGAGTTAAGGGGAACCATGCTCTTCCTGCCAAACATGCTTCCTCTTTGGTACCTCAGCTCGTTTCACAGCAGGAGACTAATACATCCACCAGGTCGCTCACTGCACCTTCCGTCCTGAAAACGTCCCATCCTAGTGATGAGTGGTTGCTTGATCTGGGTCAGTCCACAGATGTGGACACATTGTACAGACTGTCCTCCCACCCTGGAACAGACGTGCCTGTATTTTTAGTCCTGCCTGTCACTGCCAAGACCAGCAGCTCAAGGAGGTGAAGGACAGATTACTGGCCTCCATGACAAGCATCTTGCCTCAGCCCGCAGCAACATATCCTGAAGGTGCTTGTTTGTTCTGGAATGAGATGGAGCTGTGACCTTTGCTCTGGCCTCCTTGGCAGCCCCTGAAATTGTGGTGAACACTTTCCCCTAGCTTTGTGTCCAGGGAAGGCAGTGTAGTAAGGTTCGGAGAGTGAATAGTGGGTATCTTTGAGCTACAGGTAAAATGTTTGTAACACGACAGATTTGAAATTGTGATCATTGTGACTTCTCCGTCTGTACTGTGGATAAAGTGAGTCTCACTGTCTAAATTATAATGCTACAAAAATGTCAAGAAGACACTTGTAACTTGACAGAATGAGCTGTGGAAATGTGGGTACAAGACAGCCAGGGCATTTGTTTTCCTTGCTGGTTGCTCATCACCTGGCACAGCACCGGGAACACTGCAGTAACTGGTGCTGTTGTTCTTCCTGTCTGTTTAAAGATGCATGTATTTCAGTACCATGATCACTGATGATTGATTAAGGACCACCATGGACTCTCTAGCCCTGTGAAGCCACAGGCCCAACTCTACAATGTCACATAGGCTTCTCTGTCCTTCTGGCTTCCTCATTTTCTCTTCCCCAGTTCTTCCAGAGAGTCAGCTGTGGGAGACGTTTCCTCCTACGTCCCCCATGGAATTTTCCTCTCCTCCAGTTAGAATGGCCCTGGCCTCTGTCTGCTGCTTCTGGAGATGGCAAGCAGACATCGAGGCCAAGCACAGTGTATCTTTTCTCATTGTTGCTCGACTGTGAAATGACAGCATGGTGTACAGATACAATAAAGCCTGCCTCCACTGGGGCACTTGTCACAGTGTTAACTGGGCCTGCTTTTCCCAGCTGTAATGAACTTGTGAAAGGATTGTGTCTTGCCCTTTCAGTTTTGGGCACTTTGTACACAGGCAGCCTTCTGCATGCATTTGCCAAATTGGGTAGTTTCTGGTCACCACAACCCCAGGGACATTCTAGGTGGTTCCAGGTAGATGCTAATGCCTTGGAATGAAATTTACTAAGAAACCCACAATTAAAGCTTGGGGTGGTTTTGCCCATCATCATTCACATTAATGAGGTTTTATTGATTTATAGTGGAAAATAAATATCTTTTTGTTTTTCTCTTTACATAGGAATTTGGAATTTATGCTCATTGTGCTATTGAATTCTTTCTTGCCTATGGCAACTTACTTATGTGCACAGATATACCCATTAACACGCACACTCACACGCACACATGCACACACTCACACACTCACACACACGTACACACGCACACACATGTGCACACACACACACACACACACACACACACACACACACACACACACATTACACCACAAGAGGTGTATTAGAACTGAGAGGCTGACTCCACTATTGATCCATGAGATTAGATGATATATGTTAGTGCAGACTATAAGAACATTTTATTACAAGGTATAGCAGATAGTTATAACCACAGCACCTTTTTCACAAATGATCCTAGTGCATCCTCACATTGAACATATGTAGATAGCACTGTTTCACTTGCTACCAAGGCTGTCATGAGACTCATGCCATTCTTAAGCAGGAGACCCCGTGGCCTTGGATACATAGAGCTTCCCCAGTTCACTTCCTGCTGCTGATCCTTTATGGTTAATTTACATAGCAGTCAGGCTCCCAGTTCCACATAGGAAGTGTTTTATTATGAATGGTCATATATATATATAATATATGTATATATATAGACCTCTGCTCTTCCTGAAAAGGAATTTGTTGTCATTGCTCCCTTGGATGTGACACAGCACACTATTTTCTCTCTCTAGATATGTTCAAGATATCTCTAATTATTGGTCACTGTATTTTCAGCTGTCTGAGAATTTCTTTGACCTTCTGAACTTTGGAGTTTCTTGTGTCTATTACTTTGTCTTTCCCCACACTTGCAGAGATGATTGGCTTTGCTTTATCAATAACTTCGTTTCTACTCTAAAATTTCTTGCCCTTGCCTTAGGGGCACACAAATGTCTGGAACTCTGTTCACTTTTCTCTTCCTCATTCCTCTCAGAGCCTTTAATTTGCTTCCTCCTAGAAGCCACGCCCCTCCAGTTCCTTGTCTCCTTTGTGATGCTAAGCCCACCCCAGCCTTTCACATTTTCAGAACTTGTCACTGGAAGTCCAGACAGCCTGCCTGGTTTGCCTGCTGTAGACAAGTCCTCTCTTCTTGTACATTTCAGGAGCCCTAGCTGCAGTCCTCATGCTCCTGATACCCGCTGGGAATCTGCCTAAGAACTGGGCTCTGACTCCGCCCCTTCACAGTTGCTCACTCCTTCTGTGTTCCCCAAAGCATTGGTCAGAGTTTCATGGTGCTGGTATAGAAAACAGCTTTAAGTTGTAGCATAGACAGGTTTGAATGTTACATTTCAACTTTATATTTTAAAAATCAAAAAAAAAAATTAACCTATCATCCCAGGAAATCTGTCTTTTTATCCTTTCTGTCTGTCTTAGCAGTTTGGCATCACATGACTTCAGAAGCTTGGGTTCTGCACTTGGTTCGCCCTACCTAGGGCTGGCTCTGCGGTGAAGTACAGGAAACATCGCAGTGTAATTTGGTTCTCAAAGACTTTGTCACAGTCCCTTGGGAACTCAGGAGTGAGTTTAATGCTAGCTAGGGTCCAGCATAGAACTGCAGTCTTGCAGCTCCCTCCCCCTACAGTTTCCTCTATCTCCCTTCACTTCTAGATTGAGTTCTAGTCCAGTTTTGGCCCCTAGTACTATGGCTTAGATCTATGTAATGGGGCCATGTGGAAAAACAGCAAGAAACAAACGGAAATACTTAAGGAGGATTTCCCCACTGCTGGGACAACAAAGATCCCCTTCCCAGGCTCCTCCATGGCTCCTCCTTGGGATCTTGAGTGCTGTGCTTCCCTGGGGTAGAAATTGAGAGGCACACTCGGGGGAGAATTATGTTTCTTGGCTACTAAATATTTTGCCAACCTGACTACGAGACATATATCACAGCAGGCCTGGGAGCTATGGCCAAGTGTCAGCATTGAAAACTAAGCCGAAAGCTAAGCTCTTGACCCCTTGCACACAGAGCTGAGTCGCCCCAACCAACAGCAACTGTTCATCCCACCAAACTGTGAGGCCTCTACCTCAACTTCCTATAATCCTACCCTTTGTCTCTTGGGCTTGCTCTTGATTGACATATTTATTCCTCGAAGGCAGGACTGAAAAAAAAAATAACTTTTATTTCCCAATAAAGATGCTATATTTTCCTTAAGAAAATTACAATTTGGCTAATATGTCTCACTGAGCCCACACCATTTACAGAAAAGGGAACTCATGTTAGCATTTTTGCCTTAGGGAAATGATGAATTTGTTTAATAGATTGGTAATTATCCAGCTCAAAAATGATCATTAGGATGCCTTTTCATTTGGTTACTATAAATCACCAGACCCACAATCCATTAATCACCAGCTGCGTGCAGCACCTCATTCCTGTCTGTCCTTGAGGAAAAGGCTCCCAAACAAGTTCACACTGACACACTTTTCCTGTAATACGTTTGATAAAAGCCACATTGCATGCATGTCGGATTTTATATTTTAGCTTTTGTATTCTTCTATTGATATGAGCCTTTCTTAGCAGTGTAACTTTTATTATCTTAAGCTTCCAAGAGAGCCGTGGTCTAAACAGAAGCTAGCCTTTTGGTTGGGTCTGTCAGAACTCACCATTGTACAAATGTTATCTTAGTTAGATGAGGCAGTATTCATAAGTCATAGGGTTGCCATTCATGTGGCCCTTGGGTGACTGGTGTCAATCAACTGTCAGTGGTCACATTGGGCAGATCCTTCCAGAAAGGAAAACCTGTGGTCAAAGAAATGAGCTCCCTGTGGCACATTCAGAATGTGGGTGATGCTGATGCTGAGCAGGAAGCATTACTGAAGTGTTTGAGATGGGCGTGGCCGAGCATGGCTGCCTGCTAAGGATCCCTGGTCGTCTGTGTGAGCTTCTACCCAGAAGTCCCTGAATGAAATAAGGACAGTGAGGGACAAACTCCTTGTGTGTCAGCCTGCTACAAACAGGGCTAATGTGTTTCTCTGTCTTTGTTCTCCGGTTTCCAGTTTACCGTGGCTTCTGGGCGGTCCTGCTGCTCCTGGGCGTAGTGGCCGCCGTGACTGCGAGCTTTCTGATCATCTGTGCAGCCCCCTTTGCCAGTCACTTCCTTTACAAAGCTGGAGGAGGCTCCTACATTGCCGCAGGTAGGTTCAACACCCAAGGCACGATTTCTAGCCACACTCCCTGTAATTTTGTTTTCCATTTTAGGCTTAGGTCTAGAGTGCAGACTTTTGTTAACAGTAATACAATGACGCTCAGAAACTCTGGCCTTTGCATGCTCACTATATGCCTGGTCTTTCTACAGACTTCCCATTTTCCAGGAACTGGCATGTAATTGACTCCCCAGTAGACAGATGTAAACACTGAGGTTAATGATCCACCTTGGTGTCTGTAAAGGATAACAGCCTGTAATTGTTCATCTGTGAACTGCCTTTTATACCATATCAAATATGAAACTGGGAGGCTGATCTTCACAATGACAAAATTTCCTAGTTAGGGTTCCTATTGCTGTGATGAAACACCATGACCAAAGTCAACTTGGGAACGAAAGAAAATGATTTCACTTACACTCTCACATCACTGAAGGAAGTCAGGGCAGGAACGGAAGCAGAGACCATCTATGGGTGCTGCGTACAGACTTGCTCGGCCTGCTGCCTTACAGAACCCAGGACCACCAGTCCAGGAGTCGTACCACCCACAATGTGAGGATCCATCTCATATCAAACATGTATTAAGAAAATGTCTCCCAGACTTGTCTCTAGGCCAATCTTATGGAGGCATTTTATCAATTTTGATTTCCTCTTCTCAGGTAATTCTTGTGCCAGTAAGATAAAACAAAACAAACAAAACTAAAACCAAACAACAAGAACAAAAAACCAAACAGGACAGAAGGACTTGAGCATGACCGACTGACCAGAAGCCCCATGGTTGTGCTGTACTGTGGCATGTGACCAGATACGCCATGGTTGTGCTGTACGGTAGCATCATGGGAAGGCCACAGGAACATGATGCTGTCCTTCAGAGTTCAATCAGTGATCAGATAGCAATACCCTTTTCACATAACACTGTGCTTAGTTCTTCATGATAAAGATAATGGTCACATATGGTTCCTCTGCTAACACGGCATCATTGTGCGGAGCAGCCTGCTGGACCGGTTCTGTCCTTCCTTTACATTCTGTTCTGATGCCTTTCTCTAGTTGTGCACACCTGCTAGAGCTTGTGGCCATTTAATCTTTTCCCATCTTTACTAAGGTAGAACCCACGTACCATTCAAGTGTATGATCCAGTGGAATGTTAGTACATTCAGTGACTTGGATAGACATCTCCACCATGTGATTTCAGAATAAATATTTTCATCCTGTTGTGAAAGAACCCCATCTTTCCTCTCTGTCCCTCTATAGGAAATGACTAATCCCCTACCTGTTTTATGTGCTGGCTTATTTAGAATGATTTATGTAAAGGCTATCCCATGCTTTCTGGAAGATTTAGAACACAAATACCATTTTCCTCCAAGCTGGAACGATCCTTATTCTGAAAGCTAAGCAGGTGATGTTGAGAGTCGATTCTTTGCCTTTTCATTTTCCTGATGGCACAGGTATAAATCACGTGTGTATCATTTTCTAAGAATGTGAAGACAATTAACACTGCATGGAAGGCAGCATCACAGTTCATTGTATCGTCTGGGGCAGGAACAGCCATGTGTTCAGAGACAACAGACGTTAACTTTCCACTAGAAGCTTCTATTGGAAAACGCAGTCTTTTCAGGAATGATGATGCTGGCAACTCAAGGGTTAACACTGAGCACTATCTACCAAATCTTAGCATCTGACTATTATTAAAACCTGACAGCTTTAGCCTCTCAACGTTACACACCATCATATGGAGAACCGTGGAAACATGGGCAGTTTTTCTTCCCTAGCTTTAGCAGCCGGGACCCATTTCCTTTTGCCACATGGGGTACAGAATTGAGCTTCCAGTACTGTACTGAGTTAGATTTTGTAAATTTCAAATTGAAGACATTTCAGTCTGTGGGCCAAGGGCTTCCACTTCCCACTCTTTCCAGGGCTTGCTGACTGCTCTCCTGACTCTCATGAGTGTTGTTTCTCTGCTGTCCTCTGCCAGGCACTTAGGCACAGGCGCGGCTCCATCTCAGGGTTCTGCAGTCTAATGCCAATGCCACAAACACGACTGGGTGCTTTATTTAGGAAGATGAATCTTAGCGAAGGTCATGACAGAATTCCAAAGGGCCATTCTGGGGTATGTACATAGACAAAGGCTTTTTGTCATCCGCAGAGGCCTGTGTGGGGCGTTCCGTGCTCGGCATTGGGGCACTGAAGTTGCAGCTGTCGGGTGGGAGCAAAGGGTTGATCCATGATCTCTCCATGCTGCGCCAGCTCAGGGCAGGGCTTGGAGGGCAGGTGTGGCCTCACCCTGTACTTGGGCAGATCCCTCCTTGGGCAGGGCAGGCACATGTTTCTTGAGGAGGTGCAGATCTGAACAAAATTTGTAGTAACAGCCAGGTTACTGTAACTCACATACCAGAGAAAGTCCTAGCACAACTGCTGGAGGGCTCTGAGAAAGAGAAGATGAAGATGCCCTCTTTCTTAATATTAACATGGAAGGAAGACAGGGGAGGTATTTGAATGAGCAGGCATAGCGATGTAAACATTCAGTCATATCAACAACATTATAGCGATGAATAGTCCTAGTCCCAGCACTGGCGTATGTAACCAGCGTAGCAATTGCTACGCATGAGCAAGACACAGTCGTGTGTAAGAAAGTGCAGTGACACAGTCTGGACAGTGCACAGGAGTGGCAGGAGGGCTAAGCCATCATAACTGGAAGGAGAGAGCTGGGGCTGGGGTTCCATGGCTAAGAGCACTGGCTGCTCCTCCAAAGGGCATGGGTTGGATTCCCAGCACACACGTGGCTGTTCATAGTCATCTGTAGCACAACAAAACACCACACATGTAAAATAAAAACAAATGAATGTAAAATGAAAAGCAGACGCTGTTTCTCCCTTCTTATCCCTTGTTCCGAGCTCGGCCTGGGGTGACCACCGAGGTGTGTGTTGAGAGTAGAAACAGGCGGCTCTGCACACCGGCTTGATGGAGTAGCAAGAACATCTAAGTTTTGGTCAAACTCTGGCTGGCCTCTTGGCTTGGCATCATCTTGTCAATCAAAAGGTGATGATGGGAGGAGCATTTTGAGTAGAAGCAGGGGATACCTCGCCTGTGAGAGTCTAGTGTTTGCCCACAGATGAGGCAGAGCTCACATTGTGTTCTACGTATACCCATGTCCTCTGCCTCCTTCTGGGATGGCATGGTGCACCCCTCCTGCAGGACAGCTGCTTCCTGGGCTAGCATTGCTCACCAGGGACATGGGCCGAGTGCTCTGGCATGCACTGTATCTACCTCCCATGATGCAGGACAAACAGCCTGACCCCGACTTTCAGTGGTTTACCGTGGCTCCTCCTGCACTGGAGGTATTGCCATATAGAGTGCTTGGCTGTGAGTCCTCTTAGAAATGCCATGTCAACAAAGGCTGGCTTGGAAGACAGTAGGACCTGTGGCTTCTTTTCTTTCAGAAGCTCAAGGATACTGCAAAAGTATCCCAAGCTTCCTAAGAAATCACATTTCTTTCTGCATGTGATAGGAGCCCTCAGGGCAACCTCAGACTGGAGATGCTCCCCCTATGTGTGAAAAGAGGTAGCCATCCAAAGCCAATGGGTTTAGCTCAGAAGCTCCTTTCCCCCTGGCCAAGACTGAACATCAGGTTCACACCTTATGTGACCTCTGTGCACACCTTGTCACAGCCATACTCTTTGATATAAGGAACAGAAGAGAAGTTCACCGCACCAAGAGGCCCTGATCAGAGCAAGTGGTGACGTGAGGCCCAGGGCAGGGAAGGGTTAGGAGGGAACCTGCTGACAGGCCAGGCTCACAGTGGACCTGCTGCCCAAGTGCTTGCATTACGAAGGTTCCAGGCTGTAAACAGCGCCATGCTGTGTGAGGAGAACAGCTCGGAACAAATATGTGGCCTTGGTGGCTTTGCGAAAGCCACTTCCAGACATGTCTTTCTTGCTGTGCTGGACGAGGCGGTTGTGAAAGAGTGCTTGACAGAGTCTGTGTTCCGACATGTGCCTGCCGCACGGCTCTGAGTAGAAGGATTCCCGCCCCCCACCCCCAGGGAGGGGGTCTTCTGAGGAGCATAAGTTTGCATCTTCCTAGAGCAGTGCTCTTGGGGGAAATATGAACAGCAAGACCCCACTACACTCATGCCCTGCCGAGAGAAGCCTTCAGGCACCTCAAGTGGGACTGTGCCTGCACGTGTTTTCTTAGTTCTGATGCTGTTGTCATTTGGGTCAGGTTTTCTTCAAATTGTTCTTTCTACCGTCCAGGGTCTGACATTTTGCACAAATGCCACGTGGTAGCCAAAGTAATTGAGCCTCATCTTATCCTGTACAGGAAAGATCCAGAAAGGTTTTTATTTCAAAAATAGTTTAAAATGTTACAATCACCCCAGATGCTTCTGTGACCCCTTGGTTTTATTTTGTGTTTTCTTTTAAATTGTGGGTAACAGGCTCTCAGAAGCCCTTTCTGATGGGGTACCATATGGCATAAGTGATAGGAGCTTGGAAAGAGGGGGGCACACCTCCAGAAGCATTCCAGGGAGGGTCCTTTCAGACTGTTCCACGAACCAGGATCCTCCCAGGTGTAGGAGCAGCTGTGGAGGTGAGACATAGGGTGGGGTTCCAGAGAGCTGCACCCCACCTTCCCAGAGCACAGAGCCTGTGTCCATATTGGGGATCTTTCCAGGCACATCTAACACTCACATGCACAGCATTGATTTGGGGGATCCCTTGTGGGAAAGCTTGGGCTTCAGGTTGGAATGATGTGCCCCTCTGAGAAGTGGGGCTCTTCTGAGACTGACAGCTAAGGCTTCACCATTTGTTCCGACTCACACTATTATGCTATATAATTAGTCATTTACTTCAGGGGCTTCCGATGTGTGACGCAGCAAGGAGGTTTGCTGGTCTTTAAATACTGTGTC
>OU015751.1:56172576-56183097 GCA_907169655.1 Acomys percivali
CCTCCCTTCAAGACAGCTCCATTTTGAAAGTCCCTGCATCCCTCTGTAGCTTCCCAGAGTGTTTTTCTTGTTGTTGGGTGCTTGGGGAATAGTGCCAGATGAATGAGAGAAATTTACCAATAGATTCCACTCTGAGATATCCCCTTGGGTAAAGTTTGGTCTTTGTGGACATTTAGCTACTGTAGATTTCCTTTACCTTCCCTCCCTTCCCCCTCCCTCCTCTCCTTCTTTCTTTCTTTCTTTCTTTCTTTCTTTCTTTCTTTCTTTCTTTCTTTTGGGAGTGGTAGGTATTGCTGTATATCTCTGATCTGTCTAGTGACTCATTACATAACCAGATTGGAATTTATAGCAAACCTCCTGCCTCGACCTCCTGAGAGCTGGGAACAGGCATGTGTCATCCTCCTGAGAGCTGGGAACAGTCATGGGTCATCCTTCTGAGACCTGGGAACAGGCATGGGTCATCCTCCTGAGAGCTGGGAACAGGCATGGGTCATCCTTCTGAAAGCTGGGAACAGGCATGGGTCATCCTCCTGAGAGCTGGGAACAGGCATGGGTCATCCTGCATGCTCACAAATCTCATTTTCATCCTCAGAAAGGAGTCTGTGCATCTCCAAGTAGAGAAAAAAATGTGATGATTCTAATTTTCTTTTTACTTTAACTTCCTTGGAAGGCACTTTTAAAAATTATGACATTGAATGGCCTTTCCTATATCCATTAAAACTTGAAATAATTTGTCAATGAACTTGTCTATCAGCACAATAAAAAGATAACATAGCATTACCTTGGATTCATAATTATTTGCAAAGTAGCCCATCACCACCTATGACTTAAATTTAAACACATGAGTGAACAGTTGAAGATCAATTTACCCTTTCAACTCACTCCCAAATATTTTTTAAATAATTCATGTACACTCTATCAGTTACCTTTCTGCTGCTATGATAAAACAGCATGACTAAATTTAATTTATGAAAGAAAAACTTTATTTATTTATTTATTTTATTTTATTTATGTGTCCATCAGGCTATGAGTCCATCATGCCAGGGAGGCGTAGCAGCAAACCTCAGGAGCAAGAACCTGAGATATCATAGCTTCAAATGCAAGTGAAGTAGAGAGGGCAAAATGGATGTAGGAGAGAGATTTTACTCTTAAAGCTGACCACTGGAGACACACTTCCTCCAGCAAGGTCAAACCTTCTAACCCTCCCCCTAAATCTCCAGCAGAAGGTCAAGTATTCAAATACCTGAGATTATAAGGTGCATTCTCTTTCAGTCCAAAACACACACACACACACACACACACACACACACACACACACACGCACACACGCACACATGCACACATACACACACACGCACACACATATACACACAGGCATGCACGCACCTGAGCACGCATGTGCACGCGCCCTCACA
This sequence comes from Acomys percivali, assembly GCA_907169655.1. NCBI lineage: Eukaryota > Metazoa > Chordata > Mammalia > Rodentia > Muridae > Acomys > Acomys percivali. Next base: position 56,173,992 of record OU015751.1, read on the forward strand.
CACACTGCCAGATGAAAACATAGAACTTTGACAATTTATCTTACTTCTTTAAAAATAACACCCTTTCTTTGTCTTAATTTTCTGCATACAAATGTGCTTATAAGTCTGTTTTTGCAGCATGATGACAAAAGTTTTGTTGTGTCAGAATTCTTCTGTTCCTGTGTTTTGTGACATAATGACCAGCTTTCTCATCGTGTGTAGACTGCCTTGGCCTTGGGGGAGTCTACTTGATGCTTACCCTCTCTGTTGCTATCACCAACGACTGTGCTCACTGTCCATCTGTGACTGGATGTTGTGCCCTTTGTTTTGGGGTAATGGGGGGGGGCAGGTTTCCAAATTGAACTTAGGCATATAAAAGAAAATGGTAACTCTGTGAGATGATCCATGTAAAATCTGCAGGCTAAGTGGCACATGCTGTTGATGAGGGAGTCAGTGCGCCTTTGCCCCACTCACTTACTCACTTCCTTATCCATGGTTTGGCAGGACCATAAATCCTAATGGTTGAGACCATTCTTTGGTGTTTTTTTCTTTGGTGAGCTATTTCATAACTTTTAAAATTATACTCCAGAAAACAACTATCACAAAATTTAATTATAAATAAGTTTGGGCTTTTGAAATATATGGTCATGTTTAATAATAATTTTATTTAAAAATAAATGGCTGCCTAATATTGGCACTGGTTTCTAGTCTACTAAAGTCAGATTGTCAGGTGGGTTTGAATTGTAGCCCCTTTGTTACCCTATCATTTTATTGTTCACATTCTATAAATAAGTCCTAAACTGTACAGAGACAATAGAGAGTTCATGTAAGTAGTGCTGTCCCATGGAGACACTCCACATCGCGTAGTGAGGAGCCAAGGGACGGGCATCTTTCCTAATGGATGCACATGTTGTCTCCAGCCTCTCCACCCACGTTCCTCTCAGCACAAGTGGTCACAGGTTCGCACCACTTTCCCCTTAAAGTCATTTTATTTTTTCTTGCTTTGGGACTGTCATCAGTTTTATACCGATGTTGCAAGTGATTTCACCCAGCTCCCTCCATTATCAGTTTTGTAATTGTCATTCTATTAATTTTTTTTTGTAACAAAGGGTCCGACGCCGAGCACGAATTATATTTACTATATCACAGGGGTCTCCATAGAAGCAGCTTTAGTTACTGTGTGACGGGGGTTTCCATCAAACCAGCTTTAGTTCTTTGACTTTTGGGACCTCGGAACTTTTGAAGAGCACAGGCCCGTGGGCTTTTGGAATGGTGTTGGACTTGGTTTTGATGCCTTTTCATGAGGGGATTAGGCTCTGCATCTTGATTCATTGACACTGCCCCTCAGCCCCGTACCCCCCATCCCTCCCACCCTCGCTATCACATTGACATAGATTGCAGTGGTTAACTTTGATCGCTTTGAATAGGGTGGCACTTGACAGTTTCTCTAGGATCATGTACCCTTCTCTTTTCTATGGTTAGTATTCTGTGGAAGGTCTGAGCCCATGGAAGCATCATTGTCTCATCTACATTTCTCATGTCTATCAGCCGCCTACTGGCTCCTGGGAATCTACTCTGATGCATTCTGTTTCCCTCTGACAGGACAGAGATCTTCCTTGATTTCTATTATTTTTCAAATCTGTAGTAGTGAGATACACAGCTCCACTGAGAATTGATGATTTCGTTGTTTGATTTGTCTAGCTATGTGTAGCAGCTACCTGACTCCCCTCTTGGCCAGAAACTTGGTGCAGATTCTGGTGATTAAATCTGACTGCATTAGCAGTTAAAGGACCTCACCCTATCTCCCACCCCCACTTACTATTTGTAATATAATGGGCAGGGAGGTTCCGAGTGTTTTGCCCCATGGGTAAGACAGAATCACAGACTGATTTCAGATAAATTAAATGGGCTGTGTTAATTTGCGTCAATTAATGACCAAATTAAAGAATGAACAGAATGAGTGCTTTTAATGCTTTCACGATGCACTTCCTCTCCAAATAACAGCATTGTTTAGGTACAAGTTATTTCTTATTAATAATCATCGGCATTATTTCTCACAATGTACTTTTAAACATTCTAAATCCAATCACGGCTTTTGAGAAGATGCATATAAGGTGACTGGTTTTTCACAAAGGCAAGTTTATATCTTAATAAGAATATCTGAATAGGTGATGTTTCTGTGTTGGAAGGAAGATCAAAACTATAGCAACAAATAACATCGAGACTTGTACTGTGTTTGAAGGAGGCAAAGGATGCTATGGCAGTGCCCAAACCTTCGCGCTCACAGACAATACTGTGTATGTAGGTGCTGTGAAATGTAGTCAAAGGCACCGAGTCATTGCATACCACATGGCACAGGTATACTGTGGCCAAGCCTTGTCAAGCATTCGCTCTCCAGCTACATCTCCGCTGTTTCTCTGATCCAGTTGGTACCCAGTGGTGGTTGCTTCATCCCATGGGCCAGTGTATGCACTTACCATATAGATTCCCACATGAAGAGGGAGTCTTATTAGAGGAATATTGCTGTTACTTTCCCGTTGATCTGTAGCTGGAATGGTCATTAGGAGAAGGCCTTTCTTTAGTCTAATCCTCAAGATTCTTTCTGAACTTGGTGGCCTGCTGGTAGTGGGTCACCCCTCAGGTCTGTAAGACAATGATGAGTAAATGTGCTGAGCAAGTTGGATGGCTGAGCTCTCACAAGCTGTTTTCCTCCATCAGTATGCTGCCCCTTCTGCTTAGCAATAGAAATGCAGTTAGCTTTTAGACACATAAAAATCAAAATGTCAACTTTTTATACTTGCTATCATTTGGATCTGAAGTCTTCTTCAATGGATACGTGTTCAAGGCTTGGCCACCAGCCTGTGGCTCTACTGTCAGTGGTAGACTCTTTAGAAGATGGGACCTAGTGGAAGATAGCTAGTAGATAGCTAGGCCGTTAGGGACACACTCTTGGAGGGGGATGTTGGCCCATTCCTCTCTCTTGGTGCTTCACTGCTCTTCCAAAATGGTGCCCTCAGCCAAGTGATTCATCTATGATGTTTTAACTTGTGACAAGCCCTAAAGCCACAACACCAAGAGGCCACAGGAACTGGCCTCTGAAACTGTGAGTCAAAATAATGACTTCCTCTTTAGAAATCTATTACCTCCAACTTATTGACACATCAGTGGACTATACACCATGCCAGTTGCTCATTCCACCCACTAATTCAATGAGCATAACTGGAACTGTCATACTTGCTTTAATCTTTTGGACAACAGCACATGCCCCCAATCCTTCAGGCTGTGCAGGTTGTGTGGAGCCAGCCACTCACTAGTGCATGAGAAATCAAGTGACGTCATCAGAAGCCGATGACACCTCAGGAGCCGATGATGAGCTATTGCCTGGTAGTTATAGTAGCAGCTACATTGGAAGAGTATGCTCTGAACGCTGCGCTCAGATGTCACTACTCACAAGCTTCTGTCTTCTCAATGGTTGAGGTCAAGGTCTCATCAGGATGATAAAATCTCCACTCATATTTCTAGCAGGGTTTCGAACTGATTGGCTATGTGGGGGTGTTGCTAAGCTGTGATGCTGCCTCCTGCCCTATTCCTCTTTGGCTCCCTCCCTCCCTCCCCCATCTCTTTTCTCTTCTTCCTTCCCCCTTTCCCTATCTCTTCCTCTCCCTCCACTTTTGGCTCCCTCCTCTCCTGCCCTTTCTTCTTCCTTTCTCTTTATTTCCTCTCTATCTTCTCCTACCTCCCCTTTCCCCTTTCTTTCCTTTCTTTTCTTCCTTCCCTCTTCTCTGCCTTTCTTCTTTTTCTCCAGTTTTCTTCTTCCTTTCCTCCCTTCCTCCTCTTTCTAGTCCCCTTTTCCTCTTTTTATCCTTCCTCCCTCCCTCCCTTTCCTTTCCCTCTTTCCTCCCTCCTTTTTCTCCCTCCATTTCTTTCATTTAAATAAAGCCTGCTTGGAATTTGATTAGAATCTGTGGTTTTATATTTCTCAGACTCTGTTGTCATCAATATGATTTCTTTGTTCTTTCAAGACAGTGATTGTATCATATGTGTGTGTCTAATTCATTTAATATATATTACAGTGATTGGATGGATGGGTGGAGGGGCTGATGGAGAGATGGGTTAAGAGGGCTGGTTGCTCTTATGATTCCCAGACCCTGATGGTGGCTCACCCTCATCTGCAACTCCAGTCCTAGGGGGGTAAACCCTCTTCTGGCCTCTTCCAGTACTGAATATATGCACATGGTACATAGCTATACATGCAGGCAGAACGCCCATACACATAAAATAAAATATCACATTTGTTTGTCATTTCACGTTTTTACATCCCAGTGGTCATGTCTGTCCTTGTGTGGGGCTCACATAGCTTTTGTATCCATGGCCACGTTTGGTTGCAGCTACCTAGCATTAGATGGGTTCCCATGGTGTAGCAAGAGTTTGAAGAAAACCACTAGCTGTGTCCATGCACACTTAATGCCCTGGGGCTGATGGTACTATTTCTACTAGTCCAGGTATGTATTAAAAGGAACAGTGATAGATTATAATGCTTGCTTCTAACCCGGCATCAGTTAGAGTGCATAAATGTTCACAGACTCGCATACACTAAGCACTCAACAAACTCACACCAACTGCGGATGTTGTCTCTTACTGCTGATACAGCTGTCTGCAGAATGCTTTAAAATAGGAAGGCCAACAGCACGTCTGTTTAGCTTAGTGGCTCTCAGCCTTCCTAATGCTGTGACCCTTTAATGTAGTTCCTCATGTTGTGGTGACCTCAATCATAAAATTATTTTTATTGCTACTTCATAACTGTAATTTTGCAACTGTTATGAATTGAAATGTAAATTCCTGTGTTTTCTGATGGTCTTAAGTGACCCCTGTGAAGAAGTCATTCAGGCCCCAAAAGGTCAAGACTCACAGGTTGAGAACCACCGATTTAGCTCATAAACCATAGCGTGGTGTCTGACTTAGCTCTGAACGGAGGCATTCACCTGTAAAAGAATGATTACTTTAGGGTAGTTTGGAGGATGATACCTTCAGAATGGCTAATGCTCTCCTCTCCTTCCTAGGTGTCCTCTTCTCCCTGGTGGTGATGCTGTATGTCATCTGGGTCCAGGCGGTGGCTGACATGGAAAGCTACAGAGCCATGAAAATGAAAGACTGTTGGGAGTTCTCACCTTCCGTTCTGTATGGCTGGTCATTCTTTCTGGCCCCCGCTGGCATATTCTTTTCTCTGTTAGCTGGCTTACTGTTTCTAGTTGTTGGGCGGCATATCCAGGTCCATCACTAACTCTCGCCACAACGGTTTCCAGGAGGGATTTCAAAACACTGTTCTTCCTCTTTCCGTTCTGTGTTAGTGATGGTATCTGCATAAAGATAGCTGAGGTACATTTAGAGTTGTTAATTTCATGAACGAGTCAATCGCTTTACTTGTGATTGCCCCTCATAAGCAGGTCCTTTCACTTCTCTAGAACCCAAAGCTCTCTGTGCTGGCAAGGAATTAGTTCTCTAGGGAGCAGGTGGTGGGTCCATCAGATGACTTGGAGTAAATGCAGAGTGTGGATGTGGCTACCCACAGCAAACCAAGCTTAAGTTCAGGGTCTCCTTGACATGTACTTCTGCTAATTTTTTAATGAGGAGAATGATTAAGGATGGAAAACAAATTCCAGATGACTCACTTGTTTCTTCTCCGCCTACATGCCCACACACAGCCACATGCTTGCCCACTGACATCGTTGAGCAAATGATTCATTTTATAAAAATAGGTAACAGTTGTTCTCACTATCAGAACTCTGAACTCCTGAGCTCAAATGGCCCACAACAATAACACCAAATGTGCTCTGTCTAATTTAGTGCCAACTGCATCACTTGAGATTTTTCTTAATTTTGCATGTTTACAGAAACCCTAACACCATTTAAAGCAGCAAACCCACAGGGCAACAAAGTGCACACAATGCAGAGCAGAACTGAGTAATGCTAAAGGGGGCTAACCCTGGATTGTAATATGATTTAAAATTTGTAAAAGCCAAAAGCCTCAGCTTAGTGCATAATTCTACTTGATATTTTAAATTTCCCATTTAAAACTGAAATTGCTAAGATGTTCAGCATGTTTAAATTTATTGAGAGAATGTGCCTTTAATATTGCGCAGCTATAAAGTTTCCAGATTTCTATGTGAGGCCTATAATAACCTTGCTTTATGAAGACTGTGGCATATTACCTTTCCCTAACATTTTACGGGATCCAGTTCTCCTGGTCATTCGATTCCCATATTTTCCCTCAATTTCTTCTTCTTCGCAGTAGATGTATTAACACTCGCAGATGTACAATTTCTTCTTACTTCATGCAAGACAAAGTTTCATGGGGAAATATCATGCTTTGTTACTCACTAGCATGGGCATTTTGCATATCACAGAAGTTCCTTTGCCAGGACTGTTGATTGAAATCAAGTCATGTCTGAGAGGCTCCCTCCATGGTACTCACATTCTGAAAGTTCCCCTCAAGGAGGGGTTTGCTGTTAGTGAGGCGCAGAGAAACGCAAAGCAATGAGCTTTGTTGGGGACCCAGTGAGGCCTTCTGCGCTTAGCAAGAAGGAAAGGAAGCACTGAGTCAGGGGGATGACCATCTGGAAGGTGCTCTGGTGATCAGGTTAGCTCTTCTGATCTGCTGTATGCGTAATGGTGATGTTGCCCCAGCCTTCTCCATAGCCTGCCTGCTACACACAGGGAGAATTGCAAGGGAATCCAGAGCCTGCGCTGTCTGTCTATTGAGGACATTCTAGTGATCGGACTTGCGTGACATGGTGCCAGGTATTTGTAAAGCTCCAGGGGTTTTGTTCATGTCACAAACCATTTCAAGGCCATCGGTACATTTCTGTGTTACTTTCCCTTTGTCGTCTTCTGTTTCCTTTTGATATTGCTTCGTTTACTTCTTTGCTTTCTTTGGCTTGGTTATCAGAAAAGTAATTCTGGGTTCTGTTATGCATATTGCCTGTGATATTAAGCTACGGCATGCCATTAAGTTTTCCAGATGATGCTTAGATGTATCTGGTTAGCTTGTGTCATCTGAACATACAATTCTTTTTTTGCAACACTTTGGAATGGAACCTTTTTCAGGACTGTATGCCATTTAAATTTCACATGCAAGCTGTTTCTAGTAAAAGTTTGAATATTTATAAATTTCAGATGGTTGCCCTTATTTTTTATTCACTTATGTGGCTACTGTGTGTTTATCATAAGGCAATTGGCCAAATAGCTGATGGGATGACAATGCATGCAGAGGCACACAGCAGAAGTCCTTCTGGGTCACACTGATGCTATGTACCATTGTCAACTGCCTAAGAAGTGGATGGGATGCAGCTGAGTTGTGTTTGCTGGGCTGGTCTATAAAGTGTGGCTTGGAAATGAGTGTGACAGTGTCACGTCTGCGGGCACTGCATCCCAACTGTCCATGCTGTGTTCATTTCTGTTTTGGGCACACTTGCCCATTTGGGAAGCAGTCAAGGGAAAGGTTTAACTGTCTTGAGTGTTGTTGTTGTACTGTAATGCATCCATTTAACAGATGAGATAGTGCTCCAGTGATGCAGGTGAAAAGAACAAGAAAGGTGTGTGGATCCTTGCTGTTTCTGGCAGCTGTGAAGTCCCTGTGTATTGGACTTTCTCAGTGGGCTTAGGTCAGTGAACAGCAGAAAACACATGAACTAAAGCCAGCTGGAGAAACTACACAGTGCAGCTTAATGAGGGGTTCAGTTTAGGTTCCCACGGCAGGGGAGTGTAAAATAACACACTGTCTGGCATGCTCTCTGTGGTCATTTTACCATGAATCTGTGAAATACTGTGTTGAATTTGAAGGTTAAATTCATTTGTGAAGGAATACAGTAGAGAAAATAGCACCATTTGGCAATTATCATTTAAAAGTACAGGTGTGTGTGTGTGTGTGTGTGTGTGTGTGTGTGAGAGAGAGAGAGAGAGAGAGAGAGAGAGAGAGAGAGAGAGAGAGACATAGACAGACAGACAGAGACAGAGAGACAGACAGAGAGAGACAGAGACACAGAGACAGATAGACACAGACACACACACACACACACACACACAGAGGGACAGAGAGAGACAGAGACAGACAGAGGCACACACAGATTCAGACAAAGAGTGTTGTGATTGTAGGTATAAATGGAAAGGGAAATGGATTGGTGTAGTCAGTGTAAGTGAGCTGGGGAGCTTTACAGGGTTGTTTTCTGAGGAGAGCAGTGATGTCATCGTTTCTCAATGCCATCCTAACAGTGTCACTCAACTGATGACGATTTATTTAACTCAGCCATAATTTGATTTAGGTTTCATGGACGTTACCAAACTGTCCTTCTAAAGGACCTTACCCTGCTGGATGCAGACACAGATGTCTGATCGATAGCTGGACCTGAGGATGCAGGAGCCAGGAAGTACGAGGAACCCCAGCAGTGTTGGGAAACATAGTCATGAGGAAAATAAAAACAACATTTGCTTTTGGTCGGTCTCCACTGGAGATGGGAGGTTTGTAAACAGAGACGAATAGAGAACTGGATTCTCACTGATTCTCTGGAGGAATCACATGAGTGGAGATTTTTCAGTAGTAGTCAAATGTAGGGGAAGATTCCAGAAAGATCAGGAAGACTGCATCTTACCTGTTCAAAATTAGGGAGGGCACAGGGAGATTTTACGCCTTTCATATTATAACACACACATACACTAAGCAATGGATTCTTTAAAATAGATGGAAAAGAAGGGAAAAGAAGACAGAGAGGAAACTATCTAGTCAAGGCTGTCCAAAGACCAGTGTGCTGCTGCCCACTGTCCTGCCATGCCAGCTCCTCAGAGCAGAAGCAAGTGTAGCTCAGTGTTCAAGGCCTGACCACACCACACACTGAGTTCTACTCTAGCCTGCGCATCCTAACAATAATCCTATCTTAAATAGAAAGGGAAAAGGGGGTGGGGCTGTTGAATACCGCTTAGTGGTAGAGGTGTAACCTAGTGTGGTCCAAAGTCCTATTCAGTCCCTAGACTCTGGGCAAAGGCGTTCACAGAAGCAAGCTCTGGTTCTTTCTCAGCGGCAAAGTCAGTGTGTGTGTGTGTGTGTGTGTGTGTGTGTGTGTGTGTGTGTGTGTGT
>OU015751.1:56192538-56256389 GCA_907169655.1 Acomys percivali
ACAGACAAATACAACATACACACACACCACAAACATACCACACATATATACACCACATCATATAGACATACTACAAACATACTGCGCACAACAGACATACCATACACATACTACCCAGACACACAGATACAACACACACACACACACACACACACACACACACACACACACGAGGGGATTTATCAGAGTGTCTTACAGGCTATGGTCCAGCTAGTCCAGAGACAGCTGCCTATAAATAGAAATTCCAAAAGTCCAGTGGTTTATTCTGTCTATTATACACTGGGGTCCAGAATGAGCAGGCTCTCCAGTCAGTGAAGGCGAGGAGCTGCCCACTAGAGTGAGGGGAGGCAGGCAGGCAAGGAGCGAAGAGCTTCCTCCTTCCATGTCCACCAGGAGGAGCGGCCCAGATTAGAGGTGGGTGTTCCTACATTACATTATGTAATAAAGAGAACTAGCTCACAGGTCTACCCAGTGGCTGGGCCTTCAGCTCATTCCAGATGGAGTCAAGTTGACGCCCAGAGCATCTGTAACACTGAGCATGCTCTGTTCAGTGGATGATGCCATGGGAGGAAGGGCTTCCCATTAGCTTCTATCTTCTTTCTCATATTAATCTTTATGTAGCTTTCTCAGTTTCTACTATTCTTCTGCATCTGGCATACCTGGATGTTCGCCCAGCTTTCTTTCTTTCTTTTTTTTTTAACTTTAATAATGTTTTTCAAATTTTGGCTGTTTTTAACATATTCTTTAAAAGATTTATTCTTTGAAAATTGCATACAGGGACTGCTGCTGACCCTGTGACATGCACTCTGGTGCCTCTGATTTGGTCATTGCTCCTTGGCAAGGATGAAGGTGATGCAGGCTATCCTGATGAGACCTAGTAGGCTGTTATCAGACAGTTGGGGTAGGAGGTCTCCCCCCCCCAATCTGAGGTCTAGGGGAGGGGAATAGGCAGAAGAAGGAGGGAAGGTAGGAATGGGAAGATAAGAGGGAGGGAATAATAATCAGAATTAATGTGAATAAATAAATATACATTTAAAAAGAATGAAATTACATACATATGTAAATGAATCTTGGTCATGTATCCATCCCCGACTGCCCCTCTTCTCTTCCCCCGTGACATTTCTGTCCCAACGCCATGCCATGTATTACTTACTTCAGTGAGCCCAATTAGCGTTGTCTATGGACACCAGCATGGGGATCGTCCACTGTCACATGGGCAGCCTCCCATTGGCCACAGTCCTAAAGAAGAGTGAGTCTCCTGCCTCTGCAGCCACCAACCATTACCAGGAGCTTCCTAGTTGAGAGTGGAACTGGGGAAGGGCCTCACCCCTCATCCTGGGAGGATTAACTGGCTTGATCTTGGGCAGGAAGGAAGCTGCTCAGAAACCTATGATACTGCCTTCCTAGAAACAACAACAACAGCAGCAGCAGCAACAACAACAACAACATCAACAACAGGAAAGAGAGAGCACCTGGGATATAAAGAGCAGGGCAGGAATACTGGGAGCCAAGTGGTCTTGGCTGCAGTGGGAAAGGAGGGGCGTGGAGGTAGAGGGTGGACTCACCAAAGCATATGAAGAAGCCTTACGAATCCACACTAATTTACAAGCCAATTGAAAAAGATAATCGTTTAAAAAAGGATTTTAAACAAAGGCACCTCACATTGGCGAACAATTTGGCTACCAGAGATGTGGGTTAGTAGATGAAACTCTTAGCGCCAGGCATGTGGTACCTCCCTAGGAGTCACGGGAGCCCCAGAGGCCCCAGGGGTTGCTCTTGACTGGCTTGCCCTTTTAAGAGACCCTACTAAACAAATCTGCAGGGGTCTTTCTCTGTGAGTGTTATGGCTCCTACTCCCGGGTTCCAGGCAGCCTAAGTGGTTACCTTTTTCCCGCTTGGCTTTTTGTGTTACTCTGATTTTAATTTCTGAATTTTGTCTTATCAACTGCCTGTCCCCATCCAACGGGCACGGAGCATGCCCCCATACTGCAAGAGTCAGAGCAGAGACGAGAGGAAGCACAGAAGCAGTTCACTCCAAGAGGCTGCAGTGCACGCTGCACAGAGGCCCACGGTGGGTGCTGTGTTCCTCGGAGGTAACCCACAAACTCAGGGCTTGCTCTGTTCTACCCAAAGGCTTATGTGTCTTGAGGTAGATTTGCCTTTTAATCTTTCTCTCGTTCCTCATCAAGGCTCTTGAGACACCTTATCCCTGTAGCTGGTTTCACCCAAAGCTTTACCTATTACTCTCAATCCCGTAATCCTCAGACTTAATGACCAATCAATTTTGGACAAACACTTCATTCAACGGACCGCTTTTACTCAAGGAATCATACCTCTGTATTCAGAAGTGTGTAGAACTGTAGGGGTATGTTTTAGTATATGGGTATTAAGCATTTATATACAGCTGTGGTCACGGCCGTGGCACCAGAGCAAATCTTGGATTTGTGAGCTTTCATGGCAAGTCAGCTTCGTGCACATCGCAGGGACTTTGGGAAAGCACATGCTGCGCTCTCTCCGGCTGACAAATGAAATTTCTGTGTAGAGACTGGGTTCAGCCCATGCACATTTTTCATGGGGCTGTGTGAAGAACAGTGAAGCAGGCTCAGTGAAAAATCGACTTCTTGGGGCCCTCTGCTCCAAGGGGGGTTTCCAGCATGGCCTGTTGTAAACATAATGTGTCCAGCTAAGAAGAACCGGAGGTAAGCTCTCGCCACAAGATAGCTGCTTTTCCATAGGACACGACCCACATTCTCTGAGGTATTATATAAAGGCACATTGTGTATGCCAAATAGAGAATGTTCTAGGGGAAAAGGAGTGCTAGGGGTGAGGTGAAGCTCGTGGGTAGAGTACACTGTCTCCGGTTCAGAACTCATCACTCTACAAGCAAACATAAACCACAGTAATGGAAATAACTGAGATGTTTTGACAGGTTTCTCCACACCCAATGTGACAGTGACAGATGAACATCTAGTCTGATGAAGCGATCACACGTGTCAATGCATTTTGCCTGTGCCCTTAGCTCTGTGTTTCCACAAACCAAACTTCTGGCAGAAATGTGGGGCTGGGTCAGAATTAGCCCTCTGTCTGAAAGACCCCTTCAGACTTCTCCCAAGCTTTGTGCCCTGTAAAGACTTCCAACTATGGTGACTTTGGCCTATTCTATGGAAATCACATTTATCTGTACGGACATGACAGAGGTTGGATGCTTTTCCTTGAGGGGGGTCCCATCCAGCTGAACAAGGTGAGATGACAAAAGTCTCACTATGGGGAAGATGTCACTCCAAACTTCATTTTAAAAAGATAGGAAAGAGGAGGAGGTGGGGGTGGAGGAGAAGGGGGGAGAAGGAAGAGGAAGAAGATTGGGAGGAGGAGAAAGAGAAGGAGGAGGAAGAGGAAGAGGAGCAGGGAAATGAGGAGGAGGAGGAAGGAGGAGGAAGGAGGAGGAGGGAGGAAGAAGGGGGAGGAGGAGGGAGGAGGAGAAGGGAGGAGGAGGAAGAGGAGGAGGAGGGAGGAGGAGGAGGAGGGAGGAGGAGGAAGAGGAGGAGGAGGGAGGAGGAGAAAGGAGGAAGAGATGGCTCTGCACCTAGGATGTGCAGTCTAAAGGCTGTAAAATATCAACTGTTTAAGCCCGGCCCTTTAGGAAAAGGCAGCAGAAGCTAGAAGCCTTGTAAGCCTTGTTTGTGATATCGTTTGAGGGACAGCTGGGGTCAGTGCTAAACTTTACACCATCAGATGCAGAGAGGCAGCTCGTGAATAACAATAAGCGCGGGCTGTCACATTGAAAGGAAAATAACCGCATTTTCACCTTGGAAAATCTATCCTAAATAGAACGGTAATTGTTTTTAGAAAGCTATTCAGTGACCCCACCCCCACCCAAGAATGGCTCTGGAATAAGGTAAACTTTTTATTATAATTTATACAATGTGGTAATTTTTTTTGAATAGTTTAGATTTTTTTTATAGCCTGATAACAGATCCGCCAAATTGCGCACAGCCTCCTGCACTGGCAGGGAGACAAGCTTGGGTGACCTGCCGGGCCTTCTCATCGCTGATGTCTGTGAGTCTTTGAAATACATCCCAGAGCTTAATTATGACAGCAATCTTTGTTATTCCGAGCTCCTAACAGCACACTTCACGGGAACAATGTGAAAAGCGAAGAGTGGGTGCTGCGGCAGTACTTGCCACACAGAATGGAGATCATGTGAGGACTTGGAGGGGGCGTTCCCCCCTCTAGGCAAATGGAGGGTTCGGGAGGTGGAGGGTGGGCTGGGAAGAGGAGCGCTTAGCGGGGCTCCTGGGGTTCTCACTGACTCCTTCACTGTTGGACGTGAACCACTCACGGATCTACTTCTTGTTGGAAGAGCAGCTGAGTTATTTTCGTACTTCACGTGGAGTGAGACGTCTACTTCGGCGTTCTTCCCTGCCTACGAAGCCAAGCATGCCCTAACTTCTCAGATCAAGTGCTATGTGTTTCCAAAGTTTCTACTTACAAAGTAGTGGGAAGGTGGGGGATGGGGGGTGGGGGGATGGGGGTAGAGGGTCCTGAGGGGGTGCAGAGAGGCCATACAGCTTGGCTTGTTCTCTCCACAGGTGGCAGCTCTTGAAAGCTGTGTGGACCTTCCCGAGGTTAGAGATTCTCCTTGGAGCAATAAGAGCACTGGACTGCACCCTCTCTCCTCCAACATTCTACACAAGATCATCTTCTGAACCCTGCTCTTTATAAACTAAGCTGCAATGTCCCTTGGTCTCCTCTGGTCTGTGGCAGTTCACCCATCTGGAAAGACAATTCCCTGCTCTTTTGTGACCTTGACAGCTTTTAGAGTTGATTAGTCAAGTACTTGTCCAGCATACCAGACACTTTCATAGATTTAGGGAGGGACTTCGGTGCCAGTGCCATATTCTTCTCAGCGAATTGCATCAGAGGGCTCCAGAGGGCTCGCAGTGAGAGCATATTTGGTATCATGACACTGATGTGAGATGACAGGGGACGCTGCCACGTCAGTGACATGGCATCTTATCCCATCTATGTGAATAGGCTACAGTCACAGAAGGACCCTGCACTATTAGGTTAGTGGGCATGTAAGTTAATTAGCAGGCATGGTCATTAAGCAAAGACCCAGTGCTTTGAATTATTGATTGGGCTTGCATTTTCCATTTTTTTTTTCTGCTTCATGACTTGGGGCCATCAGGGCATAAATATGTCTACACGCGTAAGTCTCCAGGCCTAACATGACTATGTACGGCAACTCAGCAAATTATTTCTCAGCCCCATTTTACCTTGACACCAACTGTAAGGGGTATTAAGAGCCCATCAACAAGCTAGCTGTATGTCCACAGCCTGCCTGAGGAGAGAAATGTGTTATGCTGCAGCGTTTGGCTACTCTTTAGTTTCAAGTCGGGTCTAGGAGGAATGTAAAGGACCCCACTCCCTCGTCACCTGGCACCCCAACTGCATGCTCTCATTTGAATGGCACAGATGGCTTTGGGGAGATGGGTGATTCAGGGAGATTATAATCTGTACAAATGGATAAAAAAGAAGAAGAAGAAGATAAAAGGAAGAAAAGAAAAAAAGAAAAAGAGAAAGAGAAAAAACAAACCCAAGCTGGACCCAACTACTTGGGAGGCTGGGGGGTGGGACAGGGAACCAGCTAGCACTGAAGTTGGACCAACAGGAGACCAGGGGGGTCTCCATCTGGACAAACAGACAATAAAAAATAAAAATGACAAATACTAGGTGAAGGGGCTTTAGCAGGCCTGAGCACGGCAAACATGGCTCTAGCAGGCCTTGTTCTACTCGCTCTGCCTTGCTAAACTGTTAGCTTACATTCCTAAAGCTAGCCACCAGGCTATCCCCTGCCCGCCCCCACTTGGCCACTTCCTCCTCCTGAGGCTGACTGCCAAGGCCCAGCTATCAAAGTCTTGAAGTTCAGCAAGCAGAAGTCCCCTTTGGCTCACCTAATTAACATGTTCCATTAAAATGAAACACACCGTCCTAACACAGGGTTTCCCTTGTACCTTCATGAACTGCAATTTGCCCATGTGCCATGTCTGTGTCCTCTCTATCCAGAGGCAGTCCTTTGTCTCTCAGGGGGCGAATCTCTCTCTCCCTCTCACCTCTTCCCTGTTCCTTTCCCCTTCTCCCTCATCCTCTATCTCTTGTCTTTGTCTCATATTTCCTGCCTGTTTTTCCATCTGGGACAAGTAAACCTCCTTTGTGTTGAGAACTCGGACTGGTGGCAGGGGTGTCGTGTGCTGACTTCAAGGTCCTTTCACTAGGGTAGGTGGAGACATGGTTCTTCAGTTAAGAGTGAATACAGGAAATAAATACCTGGATTTGATCCCCATCATCTACAAAGAAGCTCACACTTGTAATTTCCATTCCGGTGGATCCTGTGCCCTCTTCTTGCCTCCTACATGTGATGCACTTACATATATGCAGGCAAAACCCATAAGGAAATAATAAATAAGCCTTAAAATAATTAATAATAAAAATAATAGAAATAATAATAATACCATTCAAACAAACAGCAGCTGTTTAGGTAGGTTCAAGGTTACAAGGTTGACTTGGAAAGGGTGCAGAGCCACTGGGATGCAGGAGTGTGGATGCTCAGCTCACTATTGACCTGCCTGGAGATTCGTGCCAGAAAGAGAAGCTAGGGCTCCGGAGGAAGCAAATGGTCCAATATGTAAGCAGGTGGCTTGAACTCCGAATTTATTAGCAGGTTGTTACAAAAGCCGAGGCTCTTTAGTGATTCACTCCGGCTTCCACTTGGTGGTTGTTTTCTCTGTAATGAAACATTCCTGGGGTCTACTTCTAATTTAATGCAGAGATGAAAATTGCCCATCACCTGTTTCACCCGAGGTGTTATTGATGCCCAAATAGCACCCTTAGATGAGGACCATTCTACTTGTCACCCTCTTTGGAAACTCAGGTTAATGAGCACAATCAGCAGTGCACAAAGCAGTGTTGGAAGTTGGCGTGGGAAGTGCTTAGTGATTTTAACAGCTCACAGAAAAGCCAAAGAAAACCAGAGGGGGGGGGGAAGCCTTTACGGAAATGCCTCACACACTAGTAAGAATTATAACATCCCTGTAAACTCACCCCCACAGGCCAGGGTAATACAAGCAGTTGGCAAATGTTAACTTAATTCAACAAATTCGTGAGCCACATAGAATGTCAGAATCTCCAGACGGAGGGACAGGGATTGAGGCGTGATGGCACCTTGGACTTTGGGATGACACGTTTCTTCCTATCGGTTGCAGGTTCATAGTCACACGGAGCGGAAGGTGGAAGGTTCAGAAATTGCCCATGTTCTCTGTCCCCACAGACAGAATCTCTCCATGACACACACCCTCCACGAGAGCTGGTGAATGATTATCGATGCATTGTTGTCCAAACTCAGGGCTAGGCCAGGCTTCACTCTGTGGATTGTATATTTTATTTTAGGTAAGTTCATGATGGCAACACAGTAGCACCATGCCTCGAAGTCATCTATACTTATGCATTGCTCCTGCCAATGCCTGAAATTACTTATTTTGTTTTGTAAATCATCATCATCATCATCATCATCATTATCACCATCACCATCATCATCATCATCCCCGTCCTTTTCCCCAAGAATGTTATATATTATATCCCTTTAGAAATTGCCTTATTTTATTTAGCATAAATGTTATTTTTCAATTCTTGTCCCTCCTTCTCTGTTCTGTTTTGTGGTGGTAAGAGTAAAAATAAGGGCTCATATTTGCTAGGCAAGTGTCTTTTTCAATCTTTTCATGGCCTGATAGTATAACTTATTACTAGCAATGAATAATAATCTATTTTCTGGATAACCCAAAGTTCTTTCCATCTGTTGATATATTGAAAGACATCCTGATTATTAGTAAAACTTGGCAATCATGAATCGAGTTTTAACAAATATCATGGTTAAGTGTTTTAGTGACAGACATTTTCAATTCCTTTGGATTAGAAAGAAGACAGCAATCACTGGATCATACCCCAAGACTAGGGTTAACTTTGCAGCAAACATGCAAAGTGTCTTTAAAAACTTCAGCATTACTTAGCACTCCACCCAGTACCAAACAGGAGCTCCCCTGTTGGTGTCCTGGGCTGGTTCTTTCTAGCTTCCCTGGCCTTGTAGTGGTAGCTCATTTGTCTAAACCTTTCTAAGTGTATAACAGATCCAACACTGAGGCAGGAACCAAACCAGAGGTGTGTTTCAGAAGACAGTTTTGACACTCCATGGAGAGCTGAGGGGAAGGACTGCGTGACATGAGTGCAGAAAACACAAATTTATGAGGGTGTCACAGCTGTTCAGACACAGACACGTTAAAGACTAAACCAAGCCATTGGCAAAAGAAAAGCAGAAGGCAATGAATTTGGGACACATCATGAATGTGAAAAACGAGAGAAAGAAATAGGTCCAAGGACACTTAAGGAACAGTGCTTTCTCCAGGTAACGGGCAAAGGAAGTTGACTGTTCCTGTGCATAGATAGCCAGCGTCCTTGATTACGACACTGCACAGAGAACAGAGTCAGTGGCAGAGCCATGCTGGTGCTTTTCTGGATAAACAGATCTCAAATGCTTTTCAACTATTTGATTTTTTTTTTCTGTCTTATGTTTGACCACAAGTTTAGTGTGGCTAGGATTCTTTTTGCTGTTATCAGTTTGTTGGTGTCACGTGGTCTAAGCTGGGGGTGCTAAAGGCATCCTGTCACTTCTGTGACTGAGTGGGATCCTGAGGAGGACATCAGAGCATTTCAAGCAGATACTTGGATTTCTGATATTGACTTAAATGCCTGGAAGATGAGAAGACATAACAATCACTACCACTGGGGAGTCCATCTGGACCAGAACTGACTTCACTGCCTTAAGTACCTTCATATGGTACCAATTCTGAAGCCTTCAGTTGCTTTATCTTTTTCCACTTTAATTGACAAGCAATGATTACATGTATTTATGGGACACAGTGAGAAAGATTATGGAATAATTAAATCAAGCTGCTTTAAAAGTCTATAAAGTTTTTTTTGTTTGTTTTGTTTTTTTTTGTTTTTGTTTTTTTTTTTTTTTTTTTTACTGTTCCCCAGGACCTGTTATAAATTTTTGAAACTCCTTTTCACAATGGCTCTTTTATTGGTGAGATCTGAAAATATTAATACAAACAGGACCCACATGAGAGGTGACAGGCCTCAGGTGTAAACGCTGAAACAGCACAGAAAGTCAACACCACACACAAGAGCTAGAGCCGTAAGCAAGCCGCGCCTGTGCTAGGAAGAGAGCCGTTGCTGAGTCACATCAGAGAGATGTGTGTTAGCCCACCTGACGGTTTGCCAGTGGCAGTCTCACTCTCAGCGGGGGACTTCTGAAACCTAATTGAAACTGCAACCCAGAAGCACAGGAAGTCAGTGCTTTTCTGGCAACAAACCAGGGAGAGAGAAGTGTCTAGGCAAAAGAAAGTCCCTTAAAGAGCTTGCACACTGGGACAAGTCGTAGGTTTGTTTTGGCGAAAGGCAGTCGCAGGTCTGAGATTGGTATCAATTTATAGTGACAGCTGGCTATTGATGAGCCATTAGAAGGAAGCAATTGACCTATAGCTTTAAAAATCATAAACACAGGTTGCAACTTTTAAGCTTGCCACAAGAGGGCGAAATGCACCTATGAAGAAATCGTCCTTTTGGAAAACCAGAAAAATTTCCAAAGCCTTGAGCTTTAGAAATCTAAGGATGACTGAGGTCTGGCCAGACAGGAAAGGGAGTAGAATGGAGTGTGGGGAAGAAATGGCAGAAGAAGGAGACTTGTCTCCTTGGAAGGCTTGGGGAAAGCGAGCGCCTCAGTGTTTACAGGGCTTTTAGGGTCTGTTTTCCAGACTGTGATAAAAACTCAGCTTAACCCCAGGAGAAATTAGAAGGTAGTAGTTCCTATGCAACTCTCCTGTGGAGAGATCCAGACTTGGTAGTCCTGCTTGTTCCCCAAATCCCGCCCCCTTTGGGATAAGTAGGGCAGGAACTCGGGTTAGCACTGGGATTCTGAGTCTGATAAATGATGTTCAGGTGCAGAAATTTGGGAGAGACCTCATACGTCAGGCTGTCCTGACATCAGAGTGTCTGTTAAAAATCGAAACAAAACAACAACTAAGAGGTGAAAACAAAAATGGAGGAACATTGGCTTAAGAGACATTCCATCGACGGCACAGACTTTTATTTCTTTCTCAGAAACAAGACTGCTCTAAACAATAGAAAGTTCTCAGCAACATGGGGAGGTACGACTCAAATTAGAGCTGATTTTCTGGTATACACACATACACACACACACACACACACACACACACACGCGCGCGCGCACACACACACACACGCATACACGCCCGTCCCCCTACCCCAAATACACACACACTTACTTCTCTATTTGCCACGGCATGGACTACAGAACCAACAAATCTTCAGTTCACATTATATTTAAGTGATTTCTCCATCAATCCTCACAGTTAAAAAATACATCACCCAAATTACTATGCTACCTGGTGAAACCCGCAAGGCTGTTTTCTGCTTTATTTCTAAAACATTTTGGCCTTTTCTGCAGAAGTTGTCGCCTTCTTGGTCATGCAGGGGACCTCTTCAGTTTCACTTTATAATTGAGCCACGAATCCTGGAGACGTACAGGGAAACAAACAGAGCATCAGGAGTGGTGTGCCTGGGAGACAACTGACTGACTACAGCGGAAGTGGTGTGCCCGGGAAAGAACTGACTACAGCAGGTGAGAGGAGCTCAGACCTGGAGCTGAAGATGCCCTTCCTTTGAGGACTTCCTGACTTCATTGTGGAAGAACTCGACCCAGCCCCTAAGGACCCGGAGTCTGGGTCCTTATCATGTGAGAGCTCAGCTTTCAATGTGCACCCTCATCGGCCAAGTGTGCAAGGAAAGTGGTGACTGCTGCGCAATCTGAATAGCCACCCACTCTGCTGAAGCCGCAGGAGTGCTTCCGCAGAGAGCCAGGACCTGAGCTGCGCTTTCCTCCAGCAGGTGTCACTGTGGAACTGTTAAAACCAGGGAAGAAAGGCTGGCACTTTAGGGAGCTGGGCCCCAAACAAAGGACCATGAACCCCAAAGAGTCATGCACCATTTACAGATGGAGATGCCCAGATGGCTGTCATAGCGGACCCCATAACCCCAGCATCTGTGAGTTTGAGCACAGCCTGGGTTACTTATTGAATACCAGGTTACCCAAAGCCACGCAGCAGGAACCTGTCTCAAAAACCAGACAGTAAAGGAAAGTAAACGGAGCAAAAGTCTCCTTCCAGTGGCCAGGTCTGTGTGCGTACCACATCTGCCTTGCACTTGAACTATTTGTGTCCTTCCATCTTTCCAGGTCTAAAAAGTCAGCTAGGAGCTACCTGAGCAACTATTTGGTGCTCATTAATTACACAAAGTAACGATTTTAGGACACATTGACACAGTGTGCAATCTACTCTGACCCCAACCACCCCTCGTCACCCCTAGCTCCCTCCTAGGCAATAATATATATATATTTCAAAGAGGAGTGATCATGTGAAACTTTTTCCCTAGGAAAGAAATTTTTGTTGCATTATTTTTTTCAGTTAGCGGAAGTCTGGGACTGTGGTGACAAAGACTGGGGATTCCTAAAGCATAGACTTAGATTCTGCCTTTGCCTTTCCTCTGTATATGCTGCTTTGGAGAATTTGCATAATTTTGAGAGTTGCAGCTAAGTTCCATGACAGGATAATTGAGAAGGTTAAATGCAGTAATGTTCATGGGAGAAGCCCATGTGGTTAGCGAGCTCTGAGTGTAGGCACGCCCATGAACTGCTGTTCCCACCTCATTGTGATTTTAGTATTTTTACTTCATTTTGAGTAAATTGTGCACATCCAGGATTATCATGTGTACAATATGGTTGATGCCATCAGCAGCTGACCCACGTCTCGTCTCCTTGAGCTTGGTTGGTATTGCCTCACCAGGGACAGCTGTTTGCGAGTCTGACCTCCTGGACTCAGATAAAGGCATTATTTATTATATTCTTGGCCTCTCTGTTTTCTTCATTCCCTTTGATGGTATTGGCCCTCTTTCCTGACCCTAGGTTGGGCTTGCCTCAACTTTTCCTTCATCACTATGCTCCATATTCTAATAGATCCCTGCCCGGCAGTGCAGCTCCCAGCATTTGTTTTTGTCAGGTGTCCTACCTCAGACACACCGAGGGTCCTGTGAAGTTTGTCACAAACTCCTACCCAAGGCTCCACTCAGGTCCCTGGCCTGAAAGGTGCAGAAGAGCCATGAGAACGCAGCCTTAACACGCACTCTGGATTCTGTTAGGAAACACTGCTGCCTTTACCTCTCACTTCCTCAGATATACTTTCAAACCTGAAGTAGCCTTTACTGACAGAACTTTTAATTTAACCTCTCCACTATGCATCCCATGGTCCCTGCTTCCTGCACAATGGATTTATTTCACAGCTAGGTAAATTCATTCGATTATACATTCAGTGCAGCAATGCCAGCATGCATCTTGCGCATCACTTGGAAAAGTGTCTGGCCATGGTAGGCATCTCTGTATAATGGATACCTATTGACAGTTGCCCTGGTACAGCCATTTATCGCCTCCTTGGACTTTCCTGGCATAGAGAGTGTCCTGACTCAGCCCCTCAGCTACAGGCCTTGATTTACAGAGTACAGAGTCTGATGGACCGATGCTTGGACCAGAAGTTCTAGGCATCAACTCAGATGAGTGTGTTGGCTGAGTTCCCCTTGGTGAGGCTCTCAGACACATCTTCAAGGCCCCTCATCCCAAGCTCAGTGTGCTTGTGTCATCTAAGATAAGATAACCAGCCACCACCAGCAAATAGTCCCTGGCCACCCATTAAGTCTCAAAACCAACGGCCATTCTCTCTAGCAAGCAGAAGACAGAACAGAATTGAATACGTAGTTGAGGATTTAGTCTGCTCACTGTGTTCTTCTTCTTTTTTTTTTTCTTTTTAATTTATTCAGATTACAACTCAATTGTTATCCCATCGCTTGTATCCTCCCATTCCGCCCTTCTTCCTGCTTTCACCCTATTCCCCTCCCCTAGGTCCATGACCGAGGAGGACCTCCTCCCCAAGTCTCATCTTGGTAGTCTGCTTATTCTTTCTTTGAATGCCATCAAGCCTCCCCTCCAAGAGGAGGTGGTCAAACATCGTGATGGGTGGATGGGGCCCAGGTGGGCCTGCTCAAACTATTGCACCAACCAAGGACAATACAAGTAGTAAACATTGAACCCCTACTCTGATCTAGCTAATGGACAGGACATCCTCCACAGTTATGTGGAGAGCGGGGACTGACTCTCACCATGTACTTCTGATCTACCAAGTGCAGGTCATTTCTCACTATTCTGTCCTAATTTCTATCTTAAAAAAATCACGCAACCCTGTCAGCAGATTTCCGTCTTTTCTACGGGGAAGTTCTGCTTTGTCGCCCAAGATTCTGAAAGGCCTCCCATCCCAGCCTCTTCCTCAACCTTGAATGAGGCCTCCTTCTTCCAAACTCATATTGGCTAAGGACCAACCTTTCACACAACATTTCCAGAAGATGGCTGAGAGCCCCACTTAGTCTCCTACTTGTACACAACGTATCTGCCCAGTTGATGACAAGCCACTTAGCAGCAGATGCTAAGGTTCTTATTTGTTTTTAAATGCTTTATTTATTTATTTATTTGTTTGTTTGTTTGTTTGATTTTTGTTCCTCTTAACTGGTTAGTACTCGAATGCTCCTGTATTCCGTTTCCTTTTGAATGCTTACTGTTTAAGATTTCCTCTCCTTCTGCACCAGGTCTTACACAAACCCATGCAGTGACTGTATGGAATCCAGGCTTGTTTGAATCGCTAAGGGAAGGGAGTTGGGAAGTGGACTTCCACGTTATGCTTCCAATTATCCCCCCTCTTTCCAGTTCCCATGCAGCATGGAAGCGCAGGGCTCGCTTCGCACAATGCGTGCTTTGTAACCACTGCTGTCAGGGTGATTAATGGATAGTGGTTTGTGACCAGGAGCCTCCGTGGTGACCCAGTGGTCAGCTCAGGCCTCCTGGTCTCAGATATTTCTATCCCCACATGAGATTGAAAGAAAAATGATGGCTTTGCAGAGGAACTCAGGTTGCACTATGGGCATCTTTGCTTGTGGAGTCCTAGAGGCTGTCGATAGCTA
This sequence comes from Acomys percivali, assembly GCA_907169655.1. NCBI lineage: Eukaryota > Metazoa > Chordata > Mammalia > Rodentia > Muridae > Acomys > Acomys percivali. Next base: position 56,206,726 of record OU015751.1, read on the forward strand.
ATTGCATCCAGGCGGGAAGCCCAATTTGCCTGCCAATCCCTCATGGCTGGGGATGGCTGGGGATGGCTGGGGATGGCTGGGGATGGGATGGTCACTTCAGGCCAGAGCTTTGGGCCAAGCCAAATGTGTTCTCTTCCTTGAGGCTGTCTGCCTGCTGCTTGAGCCTGCTGTAACCTCCCCTGACATCAGACTGAGAATCTCTTTCCTGAGCAAGAAGGGAGACACAGGAGAGCAGGACCTATCCTTTCTGCACAGTGACTTATAGCCAAATTAAGGCAAACAGGCCTGTCTCTCCTCTAACACATCTTCTTCATGATTCTGTGGTATGTGTCCTGCCTTCCCCCACCCGCCTCTCCCCCCATAAAAAACTCCAAAGCTACTCTGCCTGATATCTTCTCTGGTCCATTGGAAAACCGCAATGGCCAACCCTTGAGTTGGGGATACTTATGTACGGGGATAACTGACTTTGGCCTGTGGCAGGGGGACCTTCTGTTGCTATCACTGTACTGTCCTCCCAGACAGTATCCCTGGTCCTTAGGGAGTGGAGGTGGTGTACTAGAGCTGGTGTCTTGTACTAGATGGTTTTCTGTGTCAAAGGGACACAGCGAGAGTCGTCAGAGAGAAAGAAGCCTCACTTGAGGAAATGCCTCCATGAGATTCAGCTGTGAGGCATTTTCTTAATTAGTGATCACTGGGTGAGGGCCCAGCCCATGGTGAGTGGGGCCATGCCTGAGCTGGTGGTCCAGGGTTCTAACAGAAAGCAGGCTGAGCAAGCCACAAGAAGCAGGTCAGTAAGCAGCATGCCTCCATGGCCTCTGCATCAGCTCCTGTCTCCAGGTTCCCACCCTGCCTGTTTGAGTTCCAGTCCTGACTTCCTTCCTTCCTTAAGCCGAATAAACCCTTTCCTCCCCAACTTGATTTTTGGTTATGTTTTTTCATCACAGCAATAGAAACCCCAAGGAAGACATGTGCTCATTCAAGTGAGCAAACACAGCATACCAGGGCACATGGATAAGAATGATATAACACCAAGAGATTTTCTCACAGCCCTTACTGACAACATAATGAGTTACCTACAGCCCCATAATGCATTTGTTCCTTCGAGCACCCTTATAAGAGTGGTGGAAACAGTCCTGTAAGTCCTCTCCCTATGTTAGGTTGTAGACCTGTACTTGGTCAATCCACAATTATCTACTGAGCATTTATTACTAGGTAGCCCAGTTACACAGGCTGAAAGAAATATACCAAAAAAGGAAATGCTTACACTATAGATTAGGGAAGGACCTTTCCCTCGACTCTTTCCCTCTGCCTTCTTCCTGTGGCTGGGGGCCCCGTCAACTGTAGGGACAAATATAGGTGGAGGCATTTCAGGGTGGAGATACAGGTGGTTAGAGCAGTTCCCAAACTGGTCATGTTTGCCCATTACTTACTAGCAATATCACCTTGACTTTCAGTTCTCTGAATATCAATCATATTACCTGTAATGGGGGCTAAATTGTAACTGCTAATATATTCGGCTGTTTATGTGATAGAAGTGTACCATATTTTTTGGACCATAAGACACACCCGGTTTTTAGAGCAGTGAAACAAGAAAAACAGTAAAAACAGCAATTGGACCACAAGGCACACCCTTATCCATGTCCCCCCCCCCCTTTCTGTAGAGAAAGTGCATCTTATGGTCTGAAAAACACGGTAGTGTATAAGGGCTGTTGAGACTAGTGTGTACACACTGAGTCAGTAGCCTAAGCCTCCATGCCCCAATCCCTTCACCTTTCCATATCCCCCTGTGCTTCTGCAGCTGCCTTCGATTTGGAAAGAAGTACTTTGTGCCTTCTGGAAACTTCCACACCAACAGCTCTTGCTATCACCTCTCTCTTGGGAGAGAGGCCAGGTGCTCTGGTCAGTTGCTGTAGAAATGTATCTGCTCTCCTCGCAGTGTAGATTTCTATTATGCATGTTTATTTGGACCTACTATGTTCCAGACTCATGCAGTATGGCCCAGCCCTTCTGTGACCTTAGGCAGAGAAGCAAAGTCCCAGATTAAGGGAAAAAGTCTTCCTGGGTTGTTGGCAGTGAAGCTGAGGTAAGCATGACAGATGTGCAGTATTGTCAGGGTGACCCCACAGGAAGGGGTGAATAGATGGCAGAGGGAACAGATGTAGAGGATTCAAATAGGAGGTGCCCACAGGTGTGAGGTAGGGGAGAGGCATACGGCCTGCACTTTTCACTCCCAGGTAAAGTTGAACTCTACCTGCAGGGGTGTGGGAGGGTGGGTATGGATAGGCTGTGATGTGACAAGGGGAGGGGTGCCCCCTGCTGGTTGGCCCCAGTTGATTCTCCCACCCCCTTCTGTTTTGAAGGTGAAGGGTTACAAGAATCTTACGCGTACAGGTATGATTTGTGTTGGATTTAAAAAAAAAAAAAAAGAGCACTTAAGAGGTGGAGTTGGTTTCTCTGGTCACTCACTAGTAATGATTGAGCTGGGATTTGCACTTGGGCCGCAGAGCAGAGTCTCACGCAGTTGATGATAGGTTAAGAGCATGCTTTAAACAGGAAGACAATGACACTTTCAGGACAGTCCCCCATTATACACCACATGCCACTTGCCCTCTCACTGGTAGAATGAAATGACCATTGTTAGTCATCAAAAAACATGCAGTAGTCTTCCAACACAAACCCATGAAGTAGTCTTGACTCAGGGATAAAATGTTCAGTTTATAAGGGCTGTTGCTGTATTTGGTGTGTGTGTGTGTGTATATATATATATATACACCTTCCCCCACTGAGCCATATGAAAAAGAACATAGAAAATTTAAAAAGAATTTAGAGATTATTATAAAGCTATTTTAGTCAAAACTTTAAAACTCTGTTGAAACCCTTTATTGCCCTTCCTGTTTGGACATTTTCCTGCCTTCAAATCTGTAACATTTTATAAATCAATGATCACACACAATACGGTTAGAGTCTTTCTGCTCACAAAATACAATCATGAAATCAAAGGACACTGGTACCAATGAAAAGACTTCTGCTTTGGTTTATGTGGTGAACCAATAAATACGATGTGATCATAGGCATCCATCTATTTGAAATTTAAATACAAAAGGCCAATTTGATTTTCAGAGTTTTTTGTTTCCCCCACGGAGTAGCAAAATATATTAAGATGAGCCTAGGGAGTGACTATTTTTTTTTCAAAAAAGAGAAATAGACTGCTCACTCACATGTCTGTTTTCTATCTTTCTGAAAGAGAGTGTCAACCAAAAATAAAACCACTGAAGTCAGAACAAAAAATGTTACATTTGCTCAGGATGAAGTCACCGTCCATTCATTCTTGTGTGGCTGTGTTCATAGCTTAAAGGCAGAGAGATCAGTAAGTAGCCATGTTTTAGGCAGGGTTGTGAAGGTGCTAGAGAGAGTCAAGGTACTGGGCTAGAGAGAGGGCTCAAGCATCAGCGTCCTCCCAATACCCATGCCAGACAGCCCTCAGCTGGCAGTAAGTCCAGCAGCAAGGGTCTGACACCCTCTTCTGGACTCAGGCACCTTCACTTACTTGAGCACAATCCAACACATTCACACACAAAGGGACAGGTACCGTCTCAGTCTCTGGGTAGTTTGGGAGAAACGGCACCTTGTACAGCGCTGAAGAGATGTGGAGCCATGCTTTGGGCATCTGTGGTTTGGCCCTGTGGGAAGAGGATGTGTGTGCGGCCCACCTCATCATATAGATGTTTCTATTAAAAAGGGGAAAACATGGCTTGGTTTTCCACACAAGGAAAGGTTAAATATCTCTATTATGTATCATCAACATTTATAGTAGTCTACAACTGCATGGTTTGATGGATACCACACACTGCCACACGGAGAGCAGCTGCTGCCATGTTGCACACCTGTGTCTGCGTGTGACATGGAACAAGAAGCTCAGGAAATGCCCACTAGCATGGTGGAAATATTTTAGCATATCACAATATTGAGTTTCAAATCAACAGAAACTTCCCTTGCGGGTCAGACTTTACCTGTTAGAGAGCTCTTCAGCAGTAAGAGCTTAAAGAACAACGCCTTGATTCTCTGTGCTCCCACCCCTGCAGCTGTAGCAGGGAAATTCCACCTTTGACCTGTTATTAACCTACTCCTTGCCAGAACCTTTAATGCAGTCCCTTGATGTGTAATCAGCCATGCATGCTGTCCTTCTAATAGCCAAAGCGTTCTCCTAAAGATAACCCCAGCACCGTTATCACAAGATTTATAGTTTTCTACTTTCGTCGGACACCCAGACACATCTGCTTGTCACAGTGTTTCAGCCCTCATGGTGTGTGTGTGTATGTGCCCTCTCCTTCGTGAACCTGTACATGCTGCGTGTGTACATGTATGCGTGTGTATACGAGAGGGCAATGTTGGGTGTCCTCCTTGATTGTTTATTTTCTGAAGAATGTCTTTCACTGGACCTGGGGGCTCACCCGTTAGGCTAGGCTGTCTGCAAAGTGGTTTCAGCATCCTCCTGCCCAAGGCTTCTCAGCGCTGGGCTCACAGGCGGCAGGTCCAGCTTTGTTCTGAGAGTTCTAGGGATCTGAATGTAGGTTAGGTTTATGCAGCAAACATTTCATTGAGCCATTTCCCCAGACCCTTCAAAAAGTCCAATTTTCACAGCTTGCTTGCTAGGATAAGGATTCAGATGAGATCACCACATATGTGTATTTTTCCCTGCTCCCTGCTTCCTAGCACTGCCCAGTCATTGTTTTTCCTTCTCATCATTAATTTGATGAAGACAGTGGACTATTATTTTCTGAAATTTTCTAATTCTGAGCCTGGCTGACTGTCTCCTCCAGCATCAATTTTTAGTAAGCAGCGATTCTAGACCTGAGAGTTGATTATGTAAGGAACCTCTTAGGAGTTTCCGCATTTTACCTAGGAAGCCTCCTCCAGGAATGACCACTTGGTGGCAGTGCTGATCACATTTTCTTCACTGCAGTTTGTTAGAAATGACCTTGCCCTTTTGTTAGTTAGAGCTCTCAGCCTGCCCCAGAGGGCACTTCTCCTGCACAAGAACTGGCTTCCAGCCGGCCTGTGGGACCTGTGGGACCTCTGGGACCTGTGGGACCTGGTGCACGAGGCTCTTCCCCAGGGCTCTGCTCTACCCACCTGGCCACATAGATCGGCCTGGAGTGTGAGGGGTGGATGTTCTCCCAAAGGTTACTTTACTTTCCTTGTAGAAATCACTGCCTACCTTTCTAATTGGTTAAAAAAATACTAGCTATCTACCAAGAAGAGACTTGAAATCCTATGAGCATATACAGGGGGAGGAGGTCCCCCTCAGTCACAGTCATATGGGAGGGGAGTAAGGGGAAATGGGAGGGAGGGAGGAACGGGAGGATACAGGGGATGGGATAAACATTTAGATGTAATATGAGTAAATCAATAAAACATATTTAAAATAATACTAGCTTTATTGTTACTGTTTTGTTTCCTATGTACGAGTTGGGGTTTTCAACTTATAATAAAACAATCACTATGTTTGCATTCAGCCAGCAGTTAGTTTGATGGAAAGCCACACAAAGAACACACAGTGTTTATCATTGCCCTGGTGTCCCCACAAGACAGAACCATTAACTACGTGCTTGGGGGCTGGAGAGATGGCTCAGAGAAATACTTCTAAGGCACTGAACAGTACACACTCCTTTTTCCTTTCTTGCGACTATTGGACAATGCCTAGACTACTTGGCTTCAGATTCCCAAAGTGGCCTCAACTGAAATGTACTGCAGGAAGCTCAGATCTGCATGGGCCTCTGTCACCAAGTCACCGAATCATACTTCGGCTCATTTGTCAAAAGAATGCATGCAATAAGCACTGGGCAGTGTATCAAAGGCTGAACGACTTGGTCAGGGTGCCTGACACACATGCTGTTAGACAGTTGGCCTGAGTCCACCAGCAGGGAACTCAGTCAGTCACCTGGGTCCTACCACCCAGGAATCTGTGACTTTCAGGCCTTTTAAAAGCCAGAATCATAAACTGAATGAAAGGCCTGGCAGTGGAGTGCAGGAGAGGTGTTTGCTTCGCGATAAAATTGAGGAGTTAATCCCCAAGCCCCAAAACTGGTGTCTTCAATTTATTTGTTAGTTAAACTAGGTAAGAACTGTTGCACCTGGCCTATTTTCTTCCTTGTAATTGAAAATTAAACCTCCAGCCCAGGCAAGTAACTGTGATCTGAACGAAGTTCCAACTCTGCTTTTGAGAGCTTCCTCACTGTATGGTACCTGCTCATTACTGCATCTTCCCTCACAAGGCCCGTTTGCTGGTGACTTGGTTTCTTCAGTTTAGAGTATGTTATTTAGATAGTTTAAACTGTTTAGTAGGCTTTCTGACAAGCATATTTCAGTTTAGAGCTAGGTCAGTGGGGAGATGGAAAAAGAGCAAAACGTAGATGGTTTTTTTACTCAACATCTGAAAATCGTACTTTGGGCATAGATAGCCGTGTGCTCCTCTTTAAAAGTACGGGATGGTAAGCCAGGGTAAGTTGTATAAATCATTCAAAACACATCCTTAACTAAAAAAATCAATCATATGTTTCTCTCTGTCACATTTTGGGTTTGAACTAATTTATTTGATGATACATCAATGATGAGAAGAAAACAAGAATATTTAAGAAATTAATGATATGGTGCCATGGATCCTCTGCCAACCACTTACAAAAAGAAGCCAAAATATTAATGGTATAAAATATGTTTCTATACATTTGGAATCTTAATGAGAGTCTTCTGATGTGTTGTGGGTTTGGATGCCAAACGCATCTACACTGCAGTCTCAGGTATGCGGGCAAACCATGTGAAACACAGATGAAGGCAAATTGAAAAGTTACTATTCAGAAATATTAGTCAAAGCCCATTCCTCAGAGGAAAGCCTTGGGAATTATTCGAGTTGTGTTTGTGGAAATACAAAAGTTAAGACACTTCATAGTTTGCTGAGGAAAGCTGTGATGTTTCTGCCACTAGGCCCCTCTTCGTTAATTTAGACTCTTGCTTGGTGAATCTCCCTTCTACACTGTAATTTCTAGTTTACCCTAAATATAGACTCTGGATGTGAGCCATCCTAATTAAACATCGAGGTGCTTTCATCGCGAGCTCTGATGCTCCTGAAATCAATTTCAAGCTTTACGTGGTAGGGCACGTGACCTTTCTCTTTGCCTTTCCCTTTATCTGTTACCTTAAAATGGCCAATTTCAAGTCATATTTTAATGTCACATTCGCACAACGTTTTTGGGGGGGGGGTCTGGCTGCTTGCGTTTCCCATATTACATACATGTGTACATTGTGTGATTATAAATCTCACTCTGTTGTGGGGAGATTTGAGTCAGTCTTCAAACTTCTCCCACCCTGAAGTAGACATCCGTTCCTTTCAGCGGGAAGTTAAGTCTTTGTATTATAAATGAAGAAAGTGAGATAAAATGGTTTTTTGCCTGAGGCTACCCGAAGCAACACACTTCAGATCCTTTTGTTGTGGCTCAGAATTCATGTCTTTTCTTGACACACAGCTGTTTGAGATAATAGAATTTTCACTAAGGGAATAAAAGGTGAGGCTCAAATACCAGAACTTCCAGCACAGGCCAACGGCAGGAGGAAGCTAGAAGCTGGGGTGCAGTACTTCGGGTGCTGGCTCAGGAGCCATGTTCTTTTCCGCCTTTCTCAGAGCTGGCTCAGGGCCCCTGAGACAGCGTCCAGCCTGAAAGTTCAGGTTCTGAGCATGCGCTCAGAGTCCGCCCAGCTGCCATGTACCCCAGAGAGCACCACACAGCTCTCTTTAGGCTCTGATTGTTGGAGACAGGAGCTTGCTCTGACTACAGCTGGGACAGGGAAGAAGGAAGCGATCCAAATTCTACAGGAAGGCTGCAAACCATTTTCTCTGTAACCCAAAGTCCCATATCTGTTGCAGGTGCCTTTTGAGAGTACCTTTAAATAGACTTGGATTTGTCCTTTGACTTCGGCTTCCAGAATGTAATTTTACTCTGTCTCTCTGATTGTTGTGAGGTGCTGAGCACCACGGCTGTCTTTTTAAATTGCCTTTGAAAGGCAACGACTTCTGAAGTAGCTCTTGCTTGCCCTGGGGCTGATGAGGTCAAGGAGCAAAATTCAAACACACAGTGAGCTAGAGTTCTCCTCAAAGTGCATGCATCCCGGCCAAGCATTAGAATATCACTTCAGGGATGCTGAGGTAGTTAACTCTGGGAAACCTTCCTACTGGCTAAATCAAGTTCTTCAGGATGTGCTAAGTGCATGGGTGCGGTTTTTAAAGTTCCCCTGGTGATTTGAACCTACAGTTGTGTCTGCAGATGGGTGTGGTCACAGAAAACCTTGCCGGTTTCAGAAGTGAGAGCCTATTATGGTCTGCAGCTGAAGTTTCATAATGCTTTACTAAAAACAAAACAAGACAGCATCCTAGAAGTATAAAGCAGGCTGGACAAAGATGAGACCTAAGCCAATGCTTAGCTGCTCACTAGCAGTGCTGCTCCATCCTAAACCCTCTGTGATCTTCAGGCTGGATGTCCTCTGTGTGGGGTTAAGTTAAGATGACAGCAGAAGAAAGAGAGAGAGATGGTTCTAGAAAATAAAGACTAAGGGGGAGGTGGGGAGGAGCTGGCAGGAGTAGGAAGGGAAACATAATCAGAATACACTGTATGACAAAAATCTACTTTCAATTAAAGGAAAAGTAGAATGACTTTTAAAATACAAAGAAAGAAAAAAGAGAAAGAAAAGAAATCAGAATCATGGCTAGTGTGACAGACATCTCTCTTTTTCAGTTAATTTGGTAATATGACAAGAATGCTCCATTTCAGCTACTAGACATGGCATTATCATACCATCCACTTAACACCATGAATACTGCTGAAGAATTGAACCATGTTTGTCTAGGACTTATTATTATTGCAAAATGATTGTGCTAAGCCTGTTGGTACAGGTCTGCAATGCCAAGTACCAGGAGAGGGAGGCAGAAGGATAGCAAATTCAAGGTCTTCTGGTTAGAGAGTGAATTCAAGGCCAGCCTTTGGAATGTACAGATACCGTGTTAAAGTAGAAAAACAAACAAACAAACAAAACTAACAGGAGGGGAGGAGGGTGCTGGCTCCTCAGTGGAGCGGATCTCCTGGAGCATCTGTGAGGGTCAGAGGCTCAATCCCCAGTGTAAGAACCAGAACACATTTTAACGAGATTTCATACACATCGCGGAGCAGTGGCTCTCAAACCTGCAAGATTAGATGCACGTACAACTTGACAAGACTCAGGCTGTTGGGTCCCATGTCTGGAGTTTCTGGTCAGGGGACACACGTGAATGTACAAACAAGTCTCACAATTTGCAAATGATACCCACACTCTAGGCACTGGTCGAGAGCATAAGAATTGCTATACTGCCTTTCGTCAGTTTCCAGGGTCCATGTTTCACCTCAGCTTTTGTAAAAGAAAGCCCGAAAGAGGCGCCACTCCTAAAGACTTCGGGGAGGTATAAGTTCCATGAAAGGGAGGCACAGTGTGACCAGGGCACCAGTGGATGCAGATTGGAACCTCAGGGAGCAGTGGAGGCAACCTTTGCTCTGTATGCACTCAGCGGACTCCTGAGAAAAAGGCAAAGCAAACTTGTCTCCATGTTCTTCTCAGTCAGCCATGCGCCTTTGACCCAGCTGGCTCTCTCGAAGATCTCTTCACCTGCACTTTACACTTTGAGGGATCAGCCCCAGTGAACACGATCCTGCCCCCAGGCAGATGAGGCACAATACACACGCTTGGTGGCAGAGGGACTGTCCAGGATTCTATGCAGAACACCCTTGCCAGGATGAGTCTAGAAAGACAGCCAAGTGAGGGCCTGAGCCTGGGCAGCCCCGCCCTGACCTGCTACTCAAAGGATTCCCTGTGGATGGCAGGTGCTAACATTTCTGTTTTCTCCGTTTCTGCCTCTTGCTCTGTTGTGCTTGCTTGGCACACAGAGTGTCATCTGTGGCTCAAAGAAGGACCCGGATGAATCCACCCTTGTTGAAGTGGAGGCTTACCAGGCACAGACAGGGACGTCACACATGTCAAAGCGCCACAGAAGCCCCTGGAGATTTGCCGAGTTTCTCTTGGTTGTCTCCTTTTCAGCAGCCAGCACATCGCATGGTCAGATCGTTGGCAGACCACTCACTGGGCAGCATAAGTATAGATGATGTTTGGCCACGTTTTACACTTGTCAGCTTGTGTTTTCTTTTATCATAAGAACATGAAGGTTATGCTGTAGCTTTCAGGAGACTCTGAGCGGCTCCTGTGTCCGTGACCACGGTGGCGACCTGGGATTTAGAGAGGGGTCTGTGTTGTCTGTCTCTGGACCTGCTTTGATGGTGTCATGGACTCTTGCTCCTGAAAAGCCACAATGAGTATTGGGTTAATTTTGATTTTAGTCCAAGCGGCGTCCTGAGGATATGAGAGTATCTGTTTACGTGGAACAATCAAGATCTCCCCTCAGGCAGCTGTGATGAGTATTTTGGGCTTTTAAAAATCAATTTCTTGTTTGGTAGGTTTTTGTTTTTATTGTAATATTATAGTGGTGCTAAGCTTTGTATGCCTTTGAATTTATGATCAGCGTCTTTGAACGGTGTTTTTTGACCAAATCAGGGTCAGGTTTTGACCTAACCAACTATGGCTGTTCATATTTACAAGGGACAAGAGCTCCTGGGAGCTGGAGAGATTCTTGAGAATGAAAAGACGTAGCCGCTTGGTGATCCTTTTCTTATTTGTAATTAAACCTAACACAGTTGCCATAAAAAAAAAAACCAAGATAGTGCTATATAAAATGAAATATCACTCAAAGGCTCAGCAATTCAAAAGGACTAGTTACAAAGAGCTATGTAATAAGTGATTTTCAAATATAGGAACTCTGAGACAAGGGGGTCCTAGTGTCCAACAAACAGTGTTGTCACTTTCTTATTTGCATATCAAAGTCCCCAAGATCTCTCTTTCCTAATGTCAATGGATGCAAGGCCATGGAAGGTCAGCACAGAGAGTGAAGAACTGTTTTTGCGGACAGAAGCACACTACCAATTTCTGCTTCTGCAATTTGGTAAACACGGTGACAGGCATGACCTTACTCTCCAGGAATTTCAGGCCTTTCATGCTAAAAACCAAGGAGAGCAGGATGACCTTGCTCAGTGCCTTTACTCAGGATGGTGTCATAGAATAAACACACGGTATCTGTTAGTTGCTCACAAATTGCAGTTCCTAATCTTTTCTTCTGGGTGCTCTGAATGAGCCGTATCAATGCTTTGGTGATGAGCCAGTGCTGCAGAGACTGAGAGATGCTCTCTGTAGGCTTGCAAATTTGATCACTTGGTCACAGGCAGTGGAGCTTTCTGGAAAGTTCTCGGACTTCAGAAAGTGGACCTTTGCCAAGGCGAATGCGTCACAGTTGGAGGGGCCTCACATCTTGTTTACGTTGTTCTTTCTGTCTCTGTATGTAAAGTGACCTTCCAGACTCCTTCTGCTGCCTCCATGGCTTCTCTGCCTGCTGCAGTGTCTTCCCCTCCAAGGTGGACTGTCTTCCTCCTGTGTGCTCCACACCTTCCCCTCCAACTGAGGAAATAAGCCCTTTCTCCCTTCAGTTGCTTTTCTCAGGGGATCTTGTCATAACAACAAGAAACAGTCAGATTGTTACTCTTCTATATTGTGACCTGGGATGATGACAGGGAAAAAAGAAACCCAAAAAGTTGATGTCTTCAGCTCCAGTTTGGACTTCGTTTCCATAAAGACAACTGTACTGAAGGCTTAGTTCCTAGTCTACGGTACTGGGGGAGGATGTGGAGACTTTAGGAGTGGGCTTAGTGAAGGACAGCTAGGTCACCAGGGTGCTGGCCTTGAGAGCATGCTAGATTCGACCCTGTTTTCTCTTTTTTTCTGGCCACTTGAGACAAGAGGTTTCCAACCACTTCTCTGCCTCACCATGGGGCCCAAACGGGACCAACCAGTGTGGAATGGAAGCCTCCTCCCCTCCCCCTCCTCTTCCTCCTTCTCTCCCTCCTCCTCTTCCCCTCTTCTGCCTCCTCTTCCTCCTCCTCCTTCTCTTCCCTTCGTCCTCCCCTCCCCCTCCTCCTTCTCCTCCCCTCCTTCTCATTCTACTTCTCCTCCTCCCCCTTCCCTCCTCCTCCTCCTCTTCCTCTGCTTCCCTTGTCTTTGTCATTTCACTGAAACAGGCAGAAAGAATCGAGTGTGACTTGGATGATGTCCTGAGAGTCTCCGGTTCTGTTCATCTCCTGTTGCTGCAACCCTGGCACAAGGCAGCAGGAACCTTCTCCCAAGAGTTGAGAAAGTTTGCCATTTCCTTGGAAATCCTCAACAACTGTAGGCTCACTGTGGAGTTTAGGGTTATGTTTAGCAAGTACCTATGAAGCTAAAACCAAGGGAAGCTCAGGCTTCATCTTCATGCCCACACTGCCAAGAGCTAGTTAAAACCTTAGGCATGGAGCTGGTGAGATTCCTTAGGCCATTAGGGATCCAGCACCAAAGTGGTCAGTGGACTGGGGCTCTGTGCTCTCCTGTTCCTTCCTGTCTCTCTTCCTCCCCTATGCACTCTAGGCCAGGATGCACTGACTTGCCTTTGTTCCAAGGCATCAGGGCCAGCTTACTATGAACTAAACCCTCTAAAACGTCCAGTTCTAAGTAGCCTTTTCTCTTTGTGAGTCAGTAAGATCAGATACCTTGCTATATTATCAGGAGGCTGATTAACACCCACACAATGTGATTATCTGTATGACGTGTGTTGTATATGAGAGGGGCAGGCAGAATACCCAAGGGTGAAGGAAGAGGAAACAGAAGAGACAGGCAGACACATCAGAGAGAAATACCAGGGCCTCAAGTTGGAGAATTACACAGGGTGGTGGCATGGGTCTAGGTCAAAGAGATGTGTCTTAGCATTTTGTCACCCCACTAGACTATGCTGTAGTGACATGATTCCAGGAGCCACTGAGGTCTCGTCTGCGTATGTTCATCATTTCATGAATTAGACGGACAGAACTGCCTCTATCCGGGAGGAGGGCAGACAGGAAGAGTTTTGAACTCTCTCCACTTGTAATCAATTGGACAAATCAGGCAAGGTGGTTTCAGAATGACATCAGAGGGGCAGGGAAGATAATTGTACTCAATTCTACTGTGGAAGGAAGCATTAAGTACAAAGAGTAGGGCATGTTTTGAACATTAATTCAGTCTTCCCCACCACACTTTGGAGAGTTTAAGACAGCCATCTTAATATATGTGTGTGTTCATGCATATATATGTATATATAATTTATACATATAAATTATATTTACTATGATACAATTAAGCTAGAAAGCAATGCCAAAATATAATGCAAAGTTCCCATATGTCTGGAAGTTTAGGAAAAAATGAGTTATGGATAACTCATATATCAGAGAAAAAGAACTCCAAAATTAGGAAGTAAATACGTACATTTCTATGTGGGATGCAAATAAAGCCATACTTGGGAATTTATAGCATTGAGCCCCTGTGCAGCAGGTTTCCAAAGCCTACAAACTAGACATTTTAGCTGAACACTCAGAGTCGGATAAAAGTTTACACCCAAGTAATTTTGGATGGAGAAGCAAAGAACACAGAACTGGAGACATTTCACAAATGTGAAACACAGTCCGGGAGTGGTGGTGCGAGAGTTTAGCCTCAGGACTTGGGAAGCAGAGGCAAGGTGCAGGCAAGCCCAATTCATAGTGAATCCCTGGTAACCCAGGGCAACAGAGTGAAATTCTCACAATAAGGAAATTAAAACAGGGCAGTAATCGACTGAAATAGTATATAGCTAATGATGAATATATATCTTTTGAAAAAGGCCTTCATTGGTATCAACACTTGTTGGGATGGAGCTAGAGAAAAAGAGTGGTGCCGAGGAAGCAATGACAGGAACGCTGGGAGAGAATCCAGTTCTAGTCTGTGGCTCTCCAACTGCCAGGACAGCATCACAGACAAATTTACCTCAACTGACGTGAATTATTTTGTGAAACGAACTGTGGGGCATCAAACTGACTAAAGCAGGTGTATAAAACTTTAATAACCCTCCATCTTCTTCTTCTTGTTTTTTTTCAAGACAGGGTTTCTCTGTGTAGCCTTGGCTGTCCTAGACTCAATTTGTAGACTAGGGTGGCCTCGAGCTCACAGCGAAACCCTCCATCTTTAAGAGAAGCCAAAGAGTAACTATGAATGTCCCCCAAATAGAACAGATACAGATGTCTGACAGTGGCTGACCAGGCACAGAAAGAATAAATGTTGAGGGTATACCTTAGGGGTAAGAGCACTTGCCTAGCCTACAAGAGACACCCCCACCTTAGAATAAACAATGACCACAACAAAGCATTACATATTGTCAGTCTATCCCAAATGTTCATGAGTAGGAAAGACGAGAGAAACAGCCCAGGGGCACCTGCAAGCGCCAGTGACAACACAGTCATCTCACCTTGGGGAAGGTGATATGCAGGCCATTCTCCAGTCACAGACACAGTAGTGGGATTTCTAAACAAAGTAATAGCCAATGTGCAATCTAACCTTGTAAATTACAAAGGAGGGAATTCGGCTCGTCAGGCTGGGTGTTTTCCAGAGATGTAAAGTTGACTTAAAACTGGAGAAATCAAGCAATGTAATTCATTATATTAATAGAATAGATGAGAAAAACAAGACCATCCACGTAGATGGAGGCATTTTAAAAATCAAATCAATATGCATTTGTAATTTTAGAAAAACTCAACAAACTGGGAATAGGAAAACTTCCCTAACTTGCAGAAGATCTATAAAAAGCAAGTACTATATTTAGGAGCCAAGTGTAAAAAGCTTTCCCTGGAGAAGAGAAAATGACAAGAGTTTTACTGATTCTGTTTTGGTTCAGTGTTATGCTGAACGTGTTTGCATAGTAGAGTTGAGGATGGACAGTAAACAAGAGACAGAGTATTCAAACAGATACATATAGAATATGGAGTACATATAGAACCACACGACTATATGTGAAGACTACTAGGAAGAATCTGTAGAGAAATTAATAAAATAAAAATCAATCAGATTATTACGTAAGCTCAGGTTTCAGGTGGCATCTGCCTGAGTCAGTTTTGGCTGCTACAACAAGACACCATAGACTGCTGGTTTGAAAAGTATCATTCATTGACCCAGGTCCAGAGGCTGGAAGCCCAAGATTGAAGTGTGGGCAGACATGGTTCCAGGCGAGTGCTGGCTTAGCTTCCTGACCTGAAAACTGCCATTTCACTTTGCATCCTAACATTTTGGGAGGATCTTTCTTCTTCTTTGTCAAAAGACATTAATCCCATAATAAGGATGTTTATGACTTAGTCTAAACAGAATTAATTTTTGAAGTATTCAAATGCGCACAATAAATGTTGGGTCTCAATATGTGGATGTTGGGTCAGTCAGACCATAAAACCATATGGAAATATGAATATAAAAACTGTATTTATGGCATGCAGTACATTTATACATAAATTGCATACTACGAGCATTTCATTGAAAGATTAAAATGAATTGTATCACCTGTAGACTCATGCCACTAGCTCCATTTATGACAATAACACCTAACAGTTCATCAAACAAGAATTTCCCAAACCTCTAACTGTAAAATTTTATATAAAGCATCTAAAGAAGACTTAAGTGAATGGAGGAATATAGGAATTTGATCTTGAAGATAAACTACTTTTTCAAACTGATCTAGAATATTAATTTTCTGAAACTCAGAGCTGGGAAGTAACTTCTCCTGCCTTCTAAACATTTCGACCTCACAGAAGGGGGACATGAAGACCAGGGAGGGAGACGGCTGCTTGTTCCACTGTGCTTCTGCTCTGCTGTGATAGCGTCTTCTACCCCTGCTTTTCCTTATGACCCGAGTCATTGTCATCCCAGCTGTGTAGCCAGCATCATCAATGGCATTATTTGCTAAGTAGCTTGTCTGCTTCAAGGACCTGCTACTTCTTAATATTTCACCACATTTTAGCATGTGGTGTAGAAATAAACATGGGTCTCTATTATTCAGAGACCTAGCAGAGGCGTGAGGGGGGCATGGGGTGGGGAGAGGGGGTCACTGTGAGTTCAAGGCCAGCCTGATCTACAAAGTGAGTCCAGGACAGCCAAAGCTACACAGAGAGACCCTGTCTCGAAGAACAACAACAACAAAAAAGATACCCTCATCCATGGAGTGCAAATACATGAACTTTATCTGCATGGATGAGTTACTGACATGAATGCCACCGTAAGCCGGTTAAACCCAGTATTTCAAATCACCACTGTGGCAGGTGCTTCGTGCTCTCACACCTTTTTGTCACGGCACCCTAATAGACTGATATCACACTAATGTGATAAGAGGTGACCGAGGGTGTGGGATGGAGGGCACTGGTCCTCCCTGTGCATGATGCAAATGAGTGCTGATGGCACCTGCCAAGTGGTAGACACGCAGTCTCTCCTGGGAGCCATATCCAGAAGTGGAGCTCAGGATGTCTACTGTGGACAACGGTGCCCCTAGCTCCCTCCCTGGAGTTGGAGTGCAAGGAGAGGTGCCTGGAGTAGCTGCAAGCATGTAGACACAAGGCTCTGCTCAAGAGTGTTTCTTCTACATGGTAATTCGAATGCAATGAATTGTGCCTGAAGAATTGTGCCTTCTGTTTCTTGGTTTCAGTAACAAATACTATAGTTTGTATTTTTTTTCCATTTTTTTCTGGAACTCTATGGAACATCATGCCAGGCAGACAAGAAGCAGCAAGACAGATCCAGAGAGGAAAGAGCTAGAGTAAGGCATGGTCCTCAAAGGGAGGCCTCAAGTGACCTATCTTCTCCAACCCGCTGCAGTTCTTAAAGCTTCCATGATTTCCTAACAGTGGTGTCAGTTGTTGTGAATTTGTCAGTGTTTTAATGCATTGATGACACTAGAGTTCTCATTGTCCTGTCCCTTCCAAAGCTCCACCTATGAACGCTGGGGCCTTGGGAGGCTAGCCTGCCACATGTGGGACTTTTGGGCAGACAGTCCACTTCTGGGCTGTCATGGCCACAAAGAGTTCTAAGTCTTCGCCTTTAACCCTGTACCTTGGGATTATCCAAGATGGTTACTACTAGTCCCTGGAGTAAGAGCATGATGGGAAATATATGGAATGGGTATTCCAGTACCGGGCCCTTTAATTTCCCCTCTTGCTTTTTCTGTGGAATGGTAGTCCCTGAGAGAAAACCTGCAGGAGTTGGAAGAGCAGATTCTGATTGATGTTGAATGATGAAAATCTATGAGCTTTCATATGCTACAAGAGTGATTTATTAGGAATATAAAATGACTAGACTATTCATGTGTACACCTGTGTGTTTGCATATGTTCTTCTATACCACATGTGTGCAGATCCTGAGGAGACCAGAGGAGGGTGTCAGTTCTCCTGGAACTAGACTTAGAGGTGGCTCTGACCTATGAGTGCTAGGAACTGAACCAGAGTCCTCTGCAAGAGTAGGAAGCATATTAATTGTAGAATCACCTCTGCAGGGCCCTTTTAAGAGGTTTTATTGCAGATTCTCGTGGTAGATGTTCCCACGGGTTGGCCTCACACAGTCTTCAGTGGTGTCAGCTGTGAATGCCTCAAAGCATTAATCCATTGATGACGTCACAGATCCCAGTCCAAGCCTTTCCCAAAGTCCTGGCTATGGAGCTTGCTACATTGGGAAGCTAGCCTGCCACATGTGAGACTTCTAGGAAGATACTCCATTTCTGAGCTGTCACAGCCAGGAAGATTTCTCAATCTTACCTTTGATGCTATACCCTGGAATCATCCAAGATGGCGTGACTACTCCCTGGACTGACTCTGTGATGGGTAACATGTGGACTGTATATTCCAGGGCCAGGTGACCTCCTGCATCTTCTCCTCCTTATATGTCCTCCAGGTTACTTGCATTCCCTGATCTTGAGGGCTCATTTCTGATGAACACTGAAAGGGTGGGAAGCTATTTCTGAGATTGGACCATCAAACCACAGTGACCTCCCTGTCTAGGATTAATCTCTTTTCTTTTGGGTGTGTGCAGTGTAAGTATGCTTGTGTTTACATGTGACTGTATAACTATGTTTGCATATATGCTAAAGAGGATGTCAATGTTGGTTGTCTTCCTCAATCATTATCTATCTATCTATCTATCTATCTATCTATCTATCTATCTATCTATCTATCTATAATCTATCATTATCTATCATCTATTTATCTATCTATAGTCTCTCATTATCTATCTATCTATCTATTTATCTATCTATCTATAATCTATCATTATCTATCATCTGTCTGTTTATCTATCTATCTATCTATCTATCTATCTATCTATCTATCTATCTATCTATAATCTATCATTATCTATCATCTGTCTGTCTACCTATCTATCTATCTATCTATCTATCTATCTATCTATCTATCTATCTTTCATCATTTTGAGGCCAAGACTTTCAAATCATCTGTACTGGCTTGTCTATAAGCTTTAGAAATCTCTCTGTCCCCTCCATGCTGGGGTTACAAGTATCACCAGGCCAGAGATTAATCTCCTTTCTTTTGGGCACTGGGGATCTGAACTCAATCCTTATGGCTGCATGACAGACACGTTAACACACTCAGTGTGCAGCCCTCCTACAAGTACTATTGCCTCTATTTCACAGAGAAGCACCAAGAAGCAGGGGCCAAGAATCTTTCCAAAGTATTAACAGGCAAAATCCTGCATAGTCATGGGCTGAGCTTCCACTTAGCTGACATGTTGATAAATATTTTTCCTTCCCTTGTACTCTGGAAACCATTAAGCAAGGAGTAGAATTCCATACAGCAACAGCATGCTTGAAGACAATTGGTCAAGGGAAAAAGTGTTGCAAAAGGTTTTTAAAATCTTTAAAGGAAGGCTCTGTGGGAAGACAGCAATACAGGAAATGTCAAATGTGACCTCTTGTACACCTTGTCATATTTAGTCATACAAATGTTAAGTTAGACATGTTACCACATGTGTTCCATCCTATGAGCTTTGCACTGAGGTTCTGAAACAGCATCATTATTCTCTAGTTCAGTACAGTTTACTCAGGACTGTGGCTGATATAATAATTTAGTAAGTTTTATGAATATCAGAAATGACTACATGGAAAGGTAAGGCTGTAACTTCTTTAGCAGGGACACTGTGGTCATTGGTGGCAGTAAGAAATGAATTTAAACCATTATTCTCAGTGTAATAGGAGTTTCTTATAACTCACACATGCTTAGTATCAAAGAATCATTACAGATACTAAAACGAAAGTAAACAAAATCCTCATTATAGGGTACACTGCCTTTAGAAGGGAGGATGTAATGCTTAGAGATAGTATGGTACAATACTTAGAGAAGGTAGGATGTAATGGCTAGAGATGATAGGGTACAATGTGTAGAAAAGGAAGGATTAATGCCTAGAGATAGTAGGGTACAGTGCCTAGGGAAGGAAAGATGTAATGTCTATAGATAGTCACGTACAATGCATACACAAGGTAGGATGTAGAGATAGTCAGGTACAGTGTCTAGAGAAGGAAGGATATGAGAATTCTGTGAAGTGGTGTTTATTCTAAGACACGGATTTACTGCATGTCAATATCTTCTTATTAATGGTGTTACAGACAAAAATGATAACTTGCTTTTATTCAAAGTTAAGTGTTCGTTTCAATCAAGAAAGCTCTACTGATAGTATTATTGGAAGATAGGAGGGGTACAAAAGTTAAATACAGATGTCAGTAAATGTGTAATATGGCAACATTTTAAGACAATCCATCTCAGAATAGTACTGAGCCATTGAGAAACTTATGCAAATTCATTAAAACTAAAGTCAGTTTGTATGCTTTTTCCGAGAAAGAATGTATAGAGAGGCTAGCCATGCAATCTAACTTATTTTTCCTCTTATGGCTTATGTCTATTTCAGAAGAAAATGGACAGGTAGCCAAGAGATGGCCCTCCTCCCTCTTTCCATTCCTCCCTCCTTCCTTCCTTGCCTTTTGTGTGTTTTATCATGTGTGTGAGTGTGTCCACATTTGTGTGTGTGTGAGTGTGCATAACCATGCACAGGTACAGAAGCCAGAGGAGAACACCAGGTGTCATATTCTATCATTTTCTATCTTATTCCCTTGGGAAAGGTTTTCTCATTGAGATTGAACAAGGCTGGTGAGCAGCAAACCACTGTGATCCTTCTGCCCACCCCAGGCATTACTTGCCCGTGCTTGTGGGTATTTACATGGTCTCTGGGGATTGGAACTCAGGTCTTTATAGTTGGACAGTAAGCATAGTTCCCTTCTGAGCCATCTTCCTAGTCCCGAGTTCCTGTTTTGATGCAGGAAGTACAATGGATGGATCTTTTTGGAAAATGGCTTATCATATGACTTCCCTTTCTTGTGGTTTATCCACTTCCATAAGCAGTAACTTTTATTTGCATTGGCTCATTTGACCTTATTGACTTGTGATAGTGGATAATTTTCTTTTGAAAAGAATCATCACCAAATGTCTGAGTTTATAGTATTTAACTTTTGTTTTCACACGTCTTAAAATTAAGCTTGTCTTCTGTATTTCTAAGTAGAAAGTGTCAGGTAGAAGAGAAAATAACAAAAAATATTAATTAAGCAAAATGAGAAGGATGGTAGAATTCAAGGACATATCTAGAATATCTAGAATCTTACCAGAGCCTCTGTTTTCTTTTCTGTAGTGAAATACAAAGTAGGTTGCAGAAATGACCATGATGTCAGTAAACATGATTCAGAGTAAGGACAGCAACAG
The DNA here is from genome assembly GCA_907169655.1 of Acomys percivali. Taxonomy (NCBI): domain Eukaryota; kingdom Metazoa; phylum Chordata; class Mammalia; order Rodentia; family Muridae; genus Acomys; species Acomys percivali. Next base: position 56,227,503 of record OU015751.1, read on the forward strand.
CAATGACTAGAGCTGTCCACTCACTTACGATGTGCCACCCAAACACCTAGCCCAAGGTTGTCACTCCTTACCCAAGTGTCCATCAAGGACGGCACACGTGGTGGTAGAGGAACAGATTGTAGAATCTGCCGGGGGACAAGCTGGCTGCCCTCCTCCAGCACCATGTGCCCAGACCACTCTCACTCTACTTCTACTTATTAAGCAGGAAACTTTGGATCTATCTTCTTTCAGTTACAGAGAAGCCCAGTTCTGCAGGTCGAGGACCCCTACTCTGAAATTTCTGACTTTAAAATACTCCAAAATCCCAAACTTTGTCAATATGATGACAGTGCAAGTAGAAAATTGCCAGATTTTGTACACGAAGGTGCAGTCAAAATGCCTGGGCACAAGAAGCAGAGACTAAGATTATCTGCAAGTTAGGAATGGAAGGCACAAAACAAATGAATTTCAGGTTTAGACTTGAGTTTTCCCCCTAGATATCTCATTTTGAATATGAAAAAAAATCCCAAATATTAAAGAATCTGAAATCAGACAGGTTTCTGGTCCCAAACATTTTGGGTAGTGAGTATTCTACTTGTACACAAACATTGTATGTAATGTATATAAACCCATTTGGGACCATATAATAGAACAAGTCTGTAACTCATGGGAAATTGCATAACTACATCCAGGGCAGTGTTCAGACTCAGGGTTCCTGAAGCCTGGTGCACAGTCATTTCTCCATCTCCACTGATGCCTTCTCTGAGTGGTGACATAACAAAGGAGGGCGTGGTCTCACAGATGATTGGCTAATCTCCAAGAAAACTTGGCATCTAGAAGGCAATTCTTACTTCAAGTTCACGTGGGTGGCTCCAGTGTAGTTGGGCATTCTATCAACCTCATAAAGATCCATGCTGCTTAGAAATTAGAGTCAGTGTCACCATGAACTTTTTTCCCCTGGAACTTGGAAATAAGGGAATTAAAGGTTTAAGCCCTGGGACACACTGGTCCAGAAAGAAGACAAGGGTACCTCTAACGTGGGCACCCTAAGCCATCTTTGGATGTCTCTTTCACTCCCATGTTCATTCCAAGACCCATACTTGCCTAAGCCTCTCATTACTCTTGTATCTGTTCTTCAAACACTGCACAGAGCATCCTTAATGATGGAACTTGGCACCTAGTTTCTCTGGATCCTGGTGGCTTCAGCAACCCTCTCTCATATGCAGTATCAATCACTACATCATGCACTTAGTCCTACATCCAGGTAACTACAAGAGAGCCACATCCTGACACTTCAGCAGGCCTCTTCAACTCTAAGGTGACAGAAATCTAGGGCACTAAAACTGCTTTCTAACCCCAAATCCTCGAGAATCTGACTCCTGCATCATACTGGAAGGCTGCTGGATTCTAGCCTTGGCACACACATAGAAGCCAGGACTCAATTTCCAGTCCCCTCAGTGTTTCTTCACCCTCTCTTGCCCTTAGCCTTGTAGGGAAAAGCATGTAGAATACTTCACATTAATGTTCTATTAACCGAAGCTTCATTTACAGAATAAATACTTCTGCTGACATTTGACTGATTATATCAATTCTGAAGTTCAAATTTTAATTAGGTATTACCAAGCACAAGAACAAACAAGCTAATCAGGCCCAGGCTCCTACTTCTGTCTTTGTATTAAATGATAAGTGAACCTAAAGCTATGCTTTGTCTTATTAATATCTGCTAAATATGGATGGATTACTGAATATATATTTATTCTTAAACTCATTTGGAGGCAAATATTTACAAGGCTTTTCTCTTATAATCTGATTTTAATATCTCAACTGAAACTGATTTATAACACATGACTTCAGACGAGGCATTAGTAAAAAAGGCCAGGAATTAATGAGCCGATCCTATCAAGGGTTTCTTGAAACTGACTTTGAAAGGAGAAAATATTTCTATTTTTTTAATCAAATTTTAATTGTAGGAATTTTCATGGCAAACATCAGAGTCCCACATAAACAAATCTTTAATAATTTCATGTATGCGAATAGTTGGCTGCACCTCACTGTTAGATGAGTTAGGAGCTTGCTTGAATATTCTGTGCCATCAAGGGAGTGAACATCATTTTGAGCTGGGAGTTGGCTTTTGGAGTTTGGAGTCAGGTGGCAAGATGGTTAGCAAAATCCCTCTGTTTTATCTTACAGGTAGAGAATGTCCCCTATCTACCCATTTTGTAGTAATGGCTTATAACTGGTTGTATGCACAGCAGCCTGCCTAAGTGGACTACAGTCTTAGCGTGAAGGAGACAAAGCGATCTGATTGTAACGAAGCAGAAGACATCCTTGCTCGGTGACCTGCAGATACTCTAAAAGGTCTCGGTGCCGTGGGGACTGTGCGTCCTGATCCTTAGTGCTTTCCTCCTGGAGCTGTGGACTGGTCCGTTATGAAGTAAATCTTATATAACATGGGAGTGAATGAACTACGTATCAAAGACTGTCTGCTCATCTATTTTGGAAGAAAAATATTTTGAATACTTGGCCCATATAGGCCATAAATTGCCCTTTATCGGTATTGCTTGGGATTATCCAGAGGAAGAGGACTGTTTGTGTGTCTGGGGTAGGCAGTGGGAGGGGCAGGGGCACTGGTTAATGCAACTGTGTGGACTACTGGGGATTGTACAGTCAAGCAGACAGCAGTCTGTGGTGTATGACTCATCAGTTGGGCCACGGCTCACACAACTTAAAACAACAAGAGTAGCAACAAATTATATGTGAATTTCATTCAATAGTTAAAAAATATTCCTTTTGTTTTGCCATTATTTATTTGATCCAACTTGAGAAAGCTTGAAGTGGTTTTCTTATGTAAAATCTTTTTTCAAAGATCTTTTTGAAATATTGTTTTTATTTTTACTTGTAATCATGTGTGTGTGTGTGTGTGTGTGTGTGTGAGAGAGAGAGAGAGAGAGAGAGAGAGAGAGAGAGAGAGAGAGAGAGAGAGAGAGAGAGAGAGAGAGAGAACTGTGTACTTGTATCTTCAAAGGCCAAAAGAAGATAACAGATCCCCTGGAACTAGAGGAAGTTGTATTTGGCCACCTCACTGTAAGTGATGGGCATAGCTCATGGCTCATATGTGCTAGGATGTTTCACAGATGCTTAGCTATGCAATAGTATTCAAATATATAGCCCACAGTGTATTCTTGATATTGGTATTTCTGTGAGAGGTCCTTATTTTATTTTGCTTTGCTTTGCATGTTCAAAGATCTTAGCATTTCCACTTGCAGCCATGTGCAAAGCTGGTTGCCCTCCATAGTGTGTCTGTGTGGGGGGAGGCATCTCATTCAACCAACTGAAAACTTCCCTAGAGAACTGATTAAGGCCACTCTTCCTGCTCAGTCTATAGTCTCAGCACTTGGAGGCTCACACAGGAAAATCCTGAGTGACTTCATCCTTTTAAAAATCTGTCACAGGATAATTTTGTTTTGCATATAGCCAGGTGTGGTGGTGCATGCCTTTAATCCCAGCACTCACTTGGGAGGCAGAGCCAAGTGGATCTCTATGAAGCTGACTGCTCTGCACAATGGGTTATAGGCCAGCCAAGGTTATGTTGAAAGAGCTTGTCTTTAAAAAAAAAATCACAAATAAAAAGATAGGACATAGGGGGACTCATGCAAAATCAGAGGAAGTTTCCAATTTTTCATGTGAATGAGGCCAAACCCTGGAGGGAGAGGTATTGCTTAGATACAGAGGAACTCAGAATGGATACCGGCATGCCCAAATACCAAGGGCAGGCATGATGTTTGCCACGTGGGCCTCACAGCAGGGCTGCTCATGCTGGGAATAGGGTAAGAAGCTGCTGCACAGGCAATGATAATGTCCCCATTATGGTAGCTCATGGGACTTTGATGCTGAGACCAGCTCGTGTGCTGTCTGTCACTGCATAGCTGCCACACTCTGCTTCCATGGACTGACTTCGTTAATGGCATCGCAAAGCGAGTGTGCTTCTGTCATAGTCGCGTTTCCTCTGATGGATGACTTTGGCTCCAGGATGCTTACCGACCTCACCAAACCTCAGCTGCTATGCATCCTAGGTTTTTTTTCTTGTCCTTTACTCTAGCCTCTTCATGTTGACGTAACTCTCCTTGTGGGCTTTTTAAAAAACTACTTCTTTCTTTCCTCCACAGCCATTTTGTTTCAATAAAAGCTTTTTCTCACATATTACCACATTTTTTGACAACCAGAGGTAGAAGAGATGTCCACACTAGCTCAGAATAATCATGGGATAGCATCATATAGGATTCTGGCTCCTCTAAGTCTTCATGAGAACCAGCTCAGACATCCCCGACCAGCATGGAATTGATGATAAGATTCTTACGGATATACTTGGTACTCTGATAGAACTTCTTGGAATGTTGAGTTCAATATATTTTTAGAAGCTTAAAAGAAGTAAAAGTTAAGGAACTATTAATAAAATTACAAGCAACTTTATACATTTAATGCAACTACGGACGTTCCCTGGCTGACAGTGGCGTTACTATCAACACATGCATCAAGCGAAAAGAACTTATCTACCCAACTTAGAGACTTCACAGCATGGCCACATGGAGCCGTGTGAGAATCTGATGGCCCACGGGGACTTTCCGGAAGTATTATGCATGAGGTGCTGTGAGGAGCTAAGAAAGATGAATACATGTTTGGTCCATGCCCCGTGTGTTTGTAAGGACTCAATCATAAAGCAGGATGTGATAACTGCCAGATGTGGAGGAAAACAGTGGGCGGCTCACAGCCTGCTCACGGGGAATATATTCTTTGTGCTGGATCTCACAGGAGGTGTGGCAGAGTGTTTGGGGCCAGCATCTGGTGGAGGGGAAGTGGGAGGGGGATATTCCAAATACAAACCTGTGTGGAGCGTCCTACGTCAAGCATCAAAGGGGCAATGAGACCAGAGGTTGCCTGCTCATCATTGAATTGCCTGCTGCCTAATGAAGAAATTAGGAATTGGCTCTAGGAGTCAGAATTCAAGAAAAGATGTGCTTATACATATTTTCATACTGATTATCAATCTATAACTCCTAATTAGGTCCAGATAGCCACATAGTTCATTCTACAAATGTCATGGGCATCAGAGCATATTTTCCTATTCTGTGTCAGATAATCTGTATGGAGTCAAAAGTTCATTGAAAAGTAAGTTCGTATATTTGACTTCATTGTCTGTGAATAAGTACTAAATTATAGGTATTATCATATAGTTATACTGACATGAATATAATGAACATTATGAATCAGGTAAGCAACAAGATGAGAAAAGATTGTCAATAAATAGAAAAACTTTATCCATGTAGGATTGATCTCTAAAGGAATATTTCACATGTTCCTTTAGGCAACCAGTGGCGGATGTGCCCAAGATGATTTAAAATAAAATGGAGGTAGGGAGATGGCTCCGCAGGTATGCACGGTTACTGCTCTGCCAGAGAACCAATGTGCACGTCAGGAGGCTCACCTCAGGGCCTGGGGAATGTGATGCCTTCTTCTGGCCTTTATGGACACTTCATGCATGTGACACACAGACCCTAGAGTGGTACAGACATACACATAAATAAAATGAGTAAATGTAAAATAAATAAGTGAAAGGTTAAGAAATGTCCGCTATGATTTTAATAAGACAAAACATTCTTCCATAGCGCATAACCCATCTGTTCAGTGGGTTCACCACTAAACGGGTGAGTGAACATGGTGTGAAATAAAGAGCAAATACTATGTAACTAAAGAAGTATAATTTAAAAATTATAATTTCAAAAATAAATGTTATATAAAGAAACAAAATGTATTAATTCTACAGAAGCTTCAATACTATTAAAACTTTTATTGGGTTATAATTTTTAAAAATTTGAAAATATTCAAGTGCACTGGAACGTTGGAAGTATAACACAGAGAACTCTGTAATCCCTTCAACTAGATTCAGCCACTTGTAGCATGTTTTCCCATCTGTCACTTTTCATTTTTTCCCTACTATTTTTCATCAAAGTACTGAAAAGTACCTAGTTGATACAGTGGTAAATCACCACAACATGCCAATATTTCCCCACACAATCACTACACCATGAGGAAATCTATGTAAAAATATAATACAGCTTGCAGTCTGTCCCCAAAGTTCAAGTGATCTCAAATGTCTTTTCCATTTAATTGTGATTGGCATACAAAAACATGTACATATTTAATAAACACTACTCTGAAAGTCCAAGATCTCTTTATACCAGTGTGCTGCAAATATACCCATCATCTTCAACATCTCCATCATTTCCAAAATATCCATCATCCTTACATGTGTATTATCTCCAAAACTGTTTCCGTCCCCTTTATTTGCAGTCACTATGTTTTGGTGTTGAGAATGTTTACCATGAATCCTTTTATTTTATCTTCTTGGGGAGCCTATTGTCATTACCTAACATCAATGTAACCTGGCTCTTTAGATCCTACCCACCCTGAGCAACTGAAGCATAGTACCTTTAACCAATGCCTCCCTGCTTTCTTTTCCTCCTAGACCCTAAAAGTCATTCTTCTTCATGATTTTAGCTATTTTAGAATTCTTAAATAAGTAGGGTCTTGCAAAGCTTAGTAGTACTTAAGTAATGACTCTGGGCCCATTGTGTGGCTACGTATGATGAAATCTTCCTATTGTCATCTCTGATGAAACATATTTATAATTATTTTACTAAGACTGCCACATAATTTTCACCTACCAGTTTCGATTTCTGGATAATGTTTTCTCACCCTTAACTACGGACATATCCCCCCCCCCCTTACTCTGTACTTTTCTAAACTGAGTTGCAGAAGGCTTTGAAATATCTTGCAGAATGTTGTACCCTTAGATTAAAAAAAAAAACCATTTTATTTAGGTTTCTAAAATGCTTCCACCTCCCTTCCAACCTACTGACCAGAGGTAGAAGAGATGAGGGTTAATAGGGATGAGAGATGTGGATCTTTTTAGATGTAGTTCCTTAGGTCAATTTCACTCTGTGTTGTCAGGATACCAGCAGTGCAGTTAAATAGCAAACACCAAACAGCAACACAAATCAGTAGTGGAGGCATGCTCTAGCAGAAACAGGGAGATTCCACTGAATCTGGACAAGTCAGCAGAAGTGGCCAGACTCAGCTGGAGGAGATATCATGAGAAGTTTTCTGGCATGCTCCTCCCTGAATCAATGTGTTAAAACAAACAAAAAACAAACAAACAAAAAAAAAACAGAGAAGAGATATAAACCTTTGCAAGGCATAGCAACGCAAAATCATTCTCACTGTCTGTGTGCTTCTGTTTATATTCTCAGAATCCACACAGGGATGTTTTTGCCAGCTGCAGAAACCATGCCCCTCACACTAGACAGTTTTTGTCAAAACATCACGTGCCCTCTCAGGGTCTATTTTCCACTAATAATGGTCAAGTGCTTCTCCTGAGTCTTTTTTCAGCTGACCAATATCATGGGTGCTTACAGATGGAGACTGATCCATTCAAAGACCTCCCACCAAGACTAGCCAGCTCCTCCTTCTGGTGCAGCACATAACCAATGTTCTAGGATGTAAAGTAGCTGGTACTGCTCTATCAGGGTGCACACAGGCTACCCAAGCCTAGCTTTACTGGATGTGTGTCTGTCCTTTTTTCATTATGTGCCTCTAGTGACTGGGAAAATATTATCACTGGCCTCATCCCACCATCTTGCCTCCCAAGCGGTCAACTGCTCATCTTTTGCAGAGGTACAGAGCAAGCTACAGACTTGTACATACTCAGCTGGCAAGAATCACTATTGCTACATTAGCACTAATAAAATAATTGTGCTGATAAAAAATAATAAAATTTAAAGATAAACGCTGTGGAAGAAAAGGACAAATTGGTTTTCTGTTTTTGAACCAAGGTTGCACCTTTTTTTTTTCCAGTCTATGTTGGTCTCTAGGAATTATGTAGCTGACCTGATGATGGTGAGGATTGGTAGAATTTCTCTCCTCTTTAAAACACTTTTATTGAATGTCTATGATTTATACATCATGCACCAAAATCCCTCTCCTCCCCCCAGTAAAATAAAACAAACAGACAAACAAAAAATCTTGTCACAGAAGCTGTAGTCTATCACGCAGTATAGCCTTTTGTCTACATATGTTTACTTTCAAATATTCATTGCTACGAGTCATGGGTCTGGTTTGAGGCCTGCACTATCGTTACCGGATCCTCACTGGGACTGCTGTCAGATATGCCATTATTGTTGTGTGTCAAGAAGATTCTTAATTTTTGAATCTGCAGGTCCAACCCCTTCATGTATTCCAGCAGGTCATACATGGGGTAGATGTTGTGGTGAGGTCTACTCAGGGCCCTGGATCAGGGCCTGCTCACTTGTCCGTAGGTCAGGGTCTGCTCTCTCGCTTCCATGTCCTCAGGGCAGGGATGGCTCACCTGCTCTGTGTCATCATGGCAGGGCTGGCTCACCTGATCCCATGTCCTCAGGGCAGGGTCTACTCTGGTGTCACCAGGGCAGGGACAGCTCTCCTGCTCCCATGTCCTCAGGGCAGGGCCTGCTCTCCCACTCCTGTCATCCTGGCAGGGCCAGCTGTTATCATGGCAGGGCCAGATCTCCTGCTCCCATGTTCTCAGGGCCAGATCTCTTGCTCCCATTCAATTCGCCAAATTGTTGCAGGACGTCAAGGCCTGCATGGCCTTCAACTCCTGTGGGTACTGAATCTTGTGGGCCATCAAGTAGGTGGCAAGTGGAGGCTCTTCAAAGTCTTCGATGAGTAGCTTGCAGAAACCATTGATGTTGGCCCAGCTCAGCTTACTGTCCCAAGGAACTGGAATTTGTGGCTCTGTTGATTCACAATTCCTGAGTCTCTGGTTCCATCGCATGCTCCACCCACTATGGGCCTCCACTTTGGTGCTGCCTCTAGTATCCACCTCTCCAGGACCTAGCTCTCAGCACTGAGCATGGCCTGGCCCCTGATAGGATGTCTGTGAGGCCTGTGGTATGTGCGGTGCAGTCCTTGCTTGGGCTCAACTGGAATAGCACCCCTCCTCAAATGCCATCTCCTTGACCTGGGGACCCCAAAAAGCAATGGTGGCTGCAGCAGGGACTTGCGGCCTCACCGGAACATGGTCCCATGGTCCTGTTGCAGGAGGGCATGGACGATACACATGACAGGATTTCTTTCTGTCTGGGACACACCAGCACTGTGTTTTGGAGCTCCCAGTATGGTCCTTTGGTGGCTTTGCAATCACTGCTGTTCCACGGATCAGACACAGTATACGATCGATGCCATCTTGGATGATTTCGGCTTGGGTATTTCTAATACATTACACTAAGCATTTCCTCCCAATCAGGCCGCTCTTGGGGGTGAACATTTCTGTGTAGCTCTGGAACACAATCATCCTCAGAATGCATTGAGGACCTCATCTTTCGAACCCCGCGGACCCATGCCCACTGCTGAACTTCTCTCATTTTAATTGCCATAGCTATCACCTGCTTCATTGCAATTGAAATTAATGTTTCTCTGAAAATAACTGAAGAAAGCTTTATTTTTTTTTAAATAAATGTACTTTAGCAGACAGATATGTTGAAAAATATGTGACTCAAGGTTTGAATTTGGAACACTTTTGTCCCACTGATAATGCAGAAAAAAATATAGCTTTGTCATAGAAATGTTGAGAACCATTGATAATGATGGGCTCTAAAACAACTACATTAGAGACTACAGAGATGGCCAGTGTTAAGGGTGCTGGATCCCTTCCAGAGGACCACATGGTGACTCACAAGGTTCTGCAATTCTAATCCTATGTGATCACATGTCCTTTTGTCCTCTGTGGGCAACAGGCATGCATGTAGAGCATGGTTGTACATGAAAATGAAATACATGCACACATAAAAATACAGTTAAAGCCAGCATGGTGGCACATGCCTATAATCCCAGCACCAGGTAAGGCAGACACAATCAGATAGATCACTGTGAGTTCTAGGCCTGCCTGGTCTACAAAGAGAGTCCAGAACAGCCAAGGCTACACAGAGAAACCTTGTCTAGAAAAAAACCAAAATAAATAAATAAACAAAATTAAATCAACTTTAATTAAAACTAAAACAGCTACTGTAGGAAGCACACCATAAAGCCACAAAACAATGTGGGTGCTGTGGAAAAGTTTTTCTTGATGTGACAACCTATAAACATAAATGGTTCTGTCCCATGCATTTCACGTATACAAGAATCTAGTGGTCTGAAGTATGAGCCAATATTTGAAGCTGTGATCAGAAGGAAAGAAATTAAGGAGACATACTAACAACATGATCCAAAAGAACGAGACGCACATTTAACAGTGCTGACAAAATGTGGAAAAACTCTGTCATGAACAACCCAGGAAGACTAAAACCAATTTGTGATGTGTAGCTGTGCGGCGCAGTGTCTTTGCAACACCAGTAGTGTGTGATCACAGGTGGATGCAGTGTAGCCCTGCTCTGCCTGGCACTGGGCAAAGCTTGAGAAAGGGCCCATTTCCTCACAGCACGGGAACGGGTGGCACTTCCATCAGCCACAGAGCACACAGGCAGGAAAGGCCTGTGAATTTGGGCCTGTGTTGTTCACTTTGTCCTTCACACTGAAAGTAAATTTAAGACACACCCAATATTTCCAAAAAAAAGAAGTTCTGAGTGGTGCGTGCATGCGTGTGCATGTGCGTGTGTGTGTATGCGTGTACGTGTGTGTGTGTGTGTGTGTGTGTGTGTGTGTGTGTGTGTGTGTGTGACTTTTATGTGTCCATTAGTTTTGGGATCTTGGAAACCTAAGGGATAGTTGGGCTGTGCGTTGCTTCCTCAGCCTCCAAACCTCCTTTGATTGAAGTAATCTGTAGTCACTGTTCCTTGTCCAGGTCAGTTTTCCACAATGATAATCCTTATAACCCACACTGTAGGGAACCTAAGTAGTAAGCTGGCCTGTTTGTGAAGGGGAGTGTGAATAACCTCTGAAATAGCTCTGAGGGAATTTTCCCACCAATTTTCATAACCTTCATATACCTGGTCTCTGTCTTCTTAAGCACTTCTGTTTATTTGATTTTTTTTTTAAAAATTAGAAATTTAAAATCACCTCGTGTTTGGTAGACTGGAAAGGACGAGGTGATTGCTGAGTGATCCGGAACTTCACTGAGATCCCTCTAGTTTCAGCTTGTGAGTGTGCTGGCTGTCACCCAGTCATCCTCAACTCCAGGATCTCTGATAGACACAATCCATTTTTAATCCCTTGTGTCAGGCATCCCTACTGCCCTCTAGCCATTCTTAATAATAAGACAAAAGTGATATTTTAGGGTAACAGTTAATAAATAATGTGACTTATCCAATCATACCTTTCACTAAAATATTATTATCTTTTGGCAGATTCATTACTGTAGAGACATCAGGATCTGATGAAACACTCTCTAATTCTACCACTAGTACATTTTCTAGAGTTGTCTTTCTTTTAATTTAATTCCCCCACCTTGAAAGCATACTGTCCATTGCAATTACGGAATAAGCATTTAATCTCGAGTAACTAAGGCATTTTAATCTTGTCTACGGAAAGACGATTAAAAAGGCTCTAATATTGCAATGATAGGGATACATTTTGTCTCAGCCCAGCGAATCAAAGTTTCCTTTGTTCTTTTAAGCACGAGTCGGCAGAAACCGAGTTCCCAGGCTCTATTCTGTGGTCCTCAGCCCACAGCAAGGTATGATAAATGTCTCAAAATACAGGTTATTGAATAGAGAGGTTTTCAGATGCTCCTGGGGCAAATTTAAACTTAAGGACAGAGATTCACAATCAAAGTTTCTAAGGGAAGTTTTGGAAGTTTGATTTATAGTCTATTCTAGTTGTTTCAATACACAATCTTTTTGGCTTTTTAATTTAATTTAATATATGTATTTATTTTTGCTTTCTGACTGCACTTCCCCCTCCTTCTACTCCTTTCATTCCCCTTCCTCCTCACCAGATCTGCTCCTCCTCCATTCCTCCCCCAAAAAAGAACAGGCCACCCATGAATATCCACTGAACATGGCATAAAAAATCCACTAAGACCAGGCACATTTTTAAATGCTGTGTCACCAAGAGACATATAGAGTCCCTTTGAAATTAAAGGTTGGTTTTATGATAGACTGTAACACTGATAATTTCAGGTAAAACATTAGAACATAGAATTTTGTTTTAAGCCTGATCAAGCATTAGTCCCACTCTCTGATCTCTGTCTTCGTGCCACTGCCCAAGTCTCTGAGGCAAAGCATGTCTTGTTAAAAGGATTGCATCCCCAGTGTTTGCAATGTGCAGAGGTCTCTGCACTGGTAAAACTATACCTGCATAGTGCTGTTCATCTAAGAAAGTATTTTCCCCAGGACCCTTTCACCTGGCTATCACTGATGACAGTGTTTTTGTTTCCATCATGCTGGTCACTGGTTCCTCACAAGGCGCTTCACTCTGTCCTAGGCACTTTTGTATCTGAGGCTTGGTTGAGAAATGTCACACCCTGTTTCATCAACCTATAGATATCCTTCCTATCTGTTACAAACTGAACCTCCCTTCCCTTCGCACACCCAAGCTGTAGAAATGTCCCGTGCTGGTTAGCAAGCTTGCATTCAGACCACACCACAAAACACCTTTTATTCTGCATTTATTTTTCAACCATGGCTTCAACTTCAAGATTATTGCAGATTGGTAAAAACAGTGCCTCTTAGGCTGATAAGGATCTGTTAAACAATGTAAAAATGTAAAATATACTTATGGAACAAACAGCAACACAGTTTTGCCTCAAAAACTTCACACAACCGAAACAGTGATTTTAGTGGCTATTGCCTTTGAAGGTCATCCTTGGAGGAGAGAAAGGAGCACACTTCCATTCCCTGCCTTGCTGCTTCGTCATGATTTATTATGAGGGCTCTTTAACAGCACACAAAAAGCTTACTAAGTAAATGTTTGGATGCAATTAAAAGTTGTCATAAAATATCATATAGGTTTTTTTTTTAAACATAATGACAATAGTGAAAGATCTTCATAAAAAGAGTATTGGAGAACTTCTAGCAATACGGAAATTCATGAGGTTATAAGATATATTTTGTTTGCATATTGCTTCTTTATTAGGTGGGAAATGCTTTGATTATTTGGGTTGAGGTGTTGACAGCCCGAGGTGCAGTCCTTGATTACAACATACATTAAGCTGAACAGAGAGTGGAGATCAATGTAGGCTAAGTACATTTAATTAGCTGCTGCTTAATCAAATGCTATAGTTTCTCTTTCTATGAATGAGTCTCTCTCTCTCTCTCTCTCTCTCTCTCTCTCTCTCTCTCTCTCTCTCTCTGTGTGTGTGTGTGTGTGTGTGTGTATGTGTGTATGTGTGTGTGTTTGTGTGTATATGTGTGTGTTGGAAGTGGAGATTTGACAATATTAGTACAATTTCTTTTGGATGAGGAGGAATCCTGGGGGGGAAAAGAGCTTTTCTTACAAAGATGCAAGCAGTCCAATATTTCCAAAAAGACTACAGTATTTAATTTACTCATTCTGCATATTTCAACTTCAACACTGATAATTTGCATTTTCTCATTTGTACTACAGTAGCCTAAAAAGGGAAGAAAGTTAGGATAATTTTAGTATGTTTCTGTGAAGCTCTACTGGTTATCCTAGAATTTTACTTGGGCAAGAATGGGAGCTCGCCTCTCTTCCTTTATAAAGGATGCCTTCAAGGGTTGACAGAACTGAGGAGCCAAAGACCACAATAGATGAGGTAACTAAGTCGGCTTCAGCATTTAAAATTCACCCTTTGTTTGAGCAGGATCCTAAGGTGAGGATTCAAATAAAAATCTTGTTGTCTGAGTCAATCCACCTCAAAAAATATAATTCATTTGCCAAAGTCTACAATAATTAAGATACAGAAATCGAATGTCAAGGCAGCTTGAATTGAAATCTTGGCTTTAGTGTTTTCTTATAGGATCTTGCATTTTAGGCTGGCTTCAAACTCTTGATGCCCCTACCTCAGCCTTGGTCCCAATTGCTGGGATTAAAACATGTGCCATGACACCAGCTTAGTTACCTTTGTCTTTAACCACCCTTTGGCCTCAGTAAAGGCTTCTGAGATTTTCTGACTTTTAGGGGAGACAAGATTGATAACAAAATGCCTGCTTTGTAAGTTTATTGTGATAATAAAGATCATATAAGTAGGGTTCTTAGCAGAGTTCTTGGCATAGAATAACAATTCAAAATGTGCAGCTTATAAAAGGACAAAACAATAAAATATTTAAGCAAAAGATTTTTTTAGCCTTTTTTTTTTTGTATCTTGCTGTCTCTTCTAACTGGGCTGTTGGAATTTCCCTTAGAGCTATAAAGTTATTCCTCTTGAACTTTCTTTTAAAAATAATGCCTAGAAAACATTTTAGAAATAAATGACCTGTTAAAAAGTACAGAGCAGCCATGATATGACCTTGAGAAGCAGTTTATGAATTCTGAAAGGGTGAAGAAAAACATAATAATTAACTATATACCTGCCCATCCACACTGTAACTGTGGAAGTCGACTTGCTCCACCTGTTTTATACCAACTGTGAAGGCTTTACCAGGATCTCTGTGTTCAGCCAGTCACCCAGTAACTGTCAGGGAAACGTGGCCTCCAGAAAATGAAAGCCTGCCACCCACAGTATTTCTCCTTCTAACTCGAGGACTCAAGTAGTTTTCTGGGTAGAGGGAATGTAGTTACGCTGATCTGCTCTCTTCTCTCTGTGGCAGGAAGCACAAAGGCTGCTGCTGCTGGGACGTCTCCTTCAACCATGACTTTGGCTGTAGCTCTACACCATTTTGGCATGAAAGGCACGCCAATACAGATCTACAGAGTGTGGATCCAACACCATGTTGTTAGGCTGAATTGCTATGTGTTTCTGTCAACATATAAAATGTGGGAATAATGAATCTTCTTTTGCTTGGAAATACTTTAAAGAAACACTGGACTATACCATGGACTCCCATATTTCTCTCTGCATTTACCAACTCAGGTGCACTTGAAATTCTTCACATGTAAGAGGCCAGCTGTCCTCCAACTGGTGTTCCTTTATTACCTTAGACTAACTTAGACTAGCTCTGACTGCCTTGGAGTAATTTAAGGTACTGTCTGTACATCCAGATAAATGCTGTGCAAAAGTCCATGATCCCTAAGGCTTGTCTTTCTATGATGTGGGATGATTCAGCCTACCTGGTACTTGATTTCGTAAATAATTTCTCTGCCATCCTCACGTCCACAGAAGGATCTTTGGAGATTGATTTGTGATGGCCACTTTCAAACTTTATGGATAGTACTTTGAAACAGAGCCTTCACATTTTGGATTATTTATATTTATAGGCAAAATAATGAGAGCCCCTGTCACCAAAAGGCACTAGATTTTTGTCTTAGATGGTAAGTGGCTAGTGAGAATTTAACTCTTTGAAGTCGGGATAGAGATACACTGACTCTTCATAGTATTAATTCAGGAAGTGGTGTAGTATAATTGGCGAACGTCCTTTTTCTCATGGGACATACAAGTAGCTGGGAAACCACTCTGGAGGAAGGTGTTTTTCCAGAAGGGGTCTCCGGCTTCAGTGGATTCTGCACTCTGGCAGACATGTTAAGAATTCGGTTAACACTGGAGAACTGTAGCTGTTCTGGAGTGTAGAATTAATTTCTCGTATCCACATAGCTTTTAAAGTTTAGAACTTGACATAAAATGCCAAGGTAAAGGGGTCACATCTTACATGAATGAAAGAATGAGACTGAGGTCTGAATTACTGCCCTCTACTGACAAGTATTGGTATCCAGAGCAATGCTTAGACTAAATTTGCGGGTTATGCTGATGGAGGCTGCTCAGTTTTCAGGAGCAGATGATTAGAGTTGAGTCTGGACTCCAGTTTTTCTGGGCAGCACACTGTGCCCAAGCTCTCAGGGTCTTGCGTGAGGTGTTCTCCATTACCATCCCACCCAGAGCACGTATTCCTCTGGGCTTCTGGTACCTGCAAGCAGCCTTCCTCTTCTGTGCTCATTACAGGGAGCTGGCAGGGACCATGGGAGAATCTGGGATCTGGTCCCCTCTGCCTTGCCTACCTCCTTCTTTTCCATTGCTTCATTTCCCCCTCTCCATCCTTTTTTTCCCATTAGGCAAGAAAGAAAAGCCAAAGCCCAATTAAAGTGGCTTTTTCTGAGTCACTGGCCCATAAGTGTTCTTTATAAGGAAGCTGAAATTCAATCCCCTTTTAAGAAAAAAAAAAGAGTCTTTTCTCTATACAAACAGGATCTGGCCGGCTGCAGGTGTTCCAGGAGAGAGCAAGTACTTGGAGTACTTGCAAAAATTGTCTATTAAAGATTGAACAATAACCACAAAAATGCAGGAGATTTCCTGGGGGTTAATGAGTAGCTGTAAGGAACTGGTGACCTTCAACTGGACTCCGGGCAGTTAACCTCAGCTGCTTGGTGCTGCCGCTGCCTAAGAAATGCCCGCACCAAGGTGGTGATTGCTTTTGTAGGGCGCAAACATGCAAGAACACTTTAGGATGATTGCATTTCAGTGTGCCCTTTGCTTCTGACGCTCCCTATGGAGTCGTGTGGTGCACTTGGCAGCAAACAGCACAGTACTTTTTACTCTTTAGCACAAGTCATATCGCATTAACCAAACCGACTACAATAATGTGTTAATATTTTATTGTGGTTTAAAATGCTTCTATAAATCCATAACAATCCTCAATACATAGGTAAAATTTGTTAGGACTACAGGAAACTAGGTGTGACATCATCAGAAATCCAGTACTACCATTTTTATTACTACTATTTTAATACTTTAAAAAAATATTTATTTTTATTTTATGTGCATGGTGTTTCACCTTCATGTATCTCTGTGTGAGGGTATCATATCCTCTGGAACAGGATTTATAGACAGTTGTGAGCTTCCATGCTGGGAATTGAACACTGGTCCTCTGGAAGAGCAGCCAAGTGCTCTTAACCACTGAGACACTTCTCCAACTCAGCTGGCATTTCTCTTAAGGCTGAGGATTATCATTTTCATTTAGTTTTCACTCAAAAATAAAAAAGTCTACTTCATCTCTTTCTGAATAATTATTACATAAGTAAGATAGTTCCTTAGCTAAAAGTTTCATCTACTTTTCTTATATAGCCCTGACCTACATGCCTGAGGATGGTACTGCCCACAGTGGGCCAGGCCTTCTTATGTAGTTAGTAATGAAGAAAACGTCCCTCAGATATGCTCACAGGCCAGTCTGATGGAGGCAGGTCCTCAACTGAGGTTCTCTCTTCCCAGGTGACCCCAGTTTGTATTGGAGTGACAGAAACCATCCGGCATAGCAGTAACCAATGTCCTTTTGGATTTTATTTAACATAATATTCACATGCACATCATAGATTAGTAGGACTGTTGGTTGCCTCGCTCCTTGAGGAACTTGTGTGCTGCCTCCATGACAGGTGGTCCTCAGTGAGGAGGCTTACATGTTAGTTCCAGCTCAGCGGCCTCTTGGTGTCTGAAGTACATGCTGTTATTGGCAAGAGGGACTTATCTTCTACTTCTATGGTCCACCAAGGGCACTAGCAATAGTCTAATATTTTGGGAGACTCTTGGACAACTCTGCCCAACAACTCAAAAGAGGGCTTTTCATGCTCAGTGTTGGGGATTTTATTAGACAGTCGTTTACTCCTGGAGAGAGCAGTGTCAGGCCAAATGAGAAATTTTTATTTATACAAAGACCTACATATATAATAAAGTTTTTTTGGTAGATTGTTAATACTATGATTCCTTATGAATATTTCAGACATCCTTACTCTTATTTTACTTCCCTCTCTCTGTATTTATCCTCCTCCAAATTAGACTTCCTCCCGTTTTCCCATTTCCCCAGTCAGATCACTGGATCCTGCTATGAGCCATGACAATGCCAGCATAACATAGGCTAAGAGTGTAGTAGTGGTGTGTATTCCTTGACAGTAACCACCAGCTCCCTAACTGGACTTAAAGCCCATTCAACAAGAGGGAAATCACACCTGGTACTAGAAACCTGGCCAATCATCTAGGGCTAGTGAAGTCATGGGTCTTGGAGGAGAACCTACAGCCACCACTATGTTAAACCAGCATAATTCCTTACTACACTCTAAACATTTGTCCTTACATCCACAGACAGGTGTGATCCTTACTCCCCAACAAGGAAACTTTTCTTCAGAAAACAATGACCACTCAAAATGAAGAGTTGTGGAGCATAGACCCAATGTATGCATCTACAAAACACTTCCATATCTATGGCTCAGGGAACATTGAGGAAGAGGGGTGGAAAGAGTCTAAGAGCAGGCAGGGCAGGACATTGGCAGGGAGATTGTGTGTCCTAGTAACATCAGAAGACCTACTCATACAGGCTCACCAACATGACTGCCCAAATATGAGCTGACATGCCAAAGTGGAAAGGGAAAGTTCCTGAGGTGTCAACACTACCTGGCGACCTAGAGGCAACTGAGGAATGTGGAGAAAGGCTGACATAGTATCATCCTCTAGGAAAAGGCAATGATTACCAAGAAGTCATTTCTGAAAACTTACATAAGGTAACATTATAGAGCTAGATTATGTTATATGTAGGAGTGTGTATGCGTGTGTGTGTGTGTGTGTGTGTATGTGTGTGTGTGTGTGTGTGTGTGTGTGCAATGTCACACCAATTAACGAAGAAAGAAGCTATGAATTTGAAAGAGCGCAAAAAGGAGTATTTGCAGCAAAGAAAGGGACATGGGAAATAAATGAATTACATTATAATCTTAAAAACAAAAATAATTTAAAAGGAAAATAGTCTTTGAGTATTAAGATAACTCTTTTGAAGATAAGGCTGTCTAGGGCTGCTATGGTCACATCCCATGGGCTGGCTTCATGTCTCACTGTTGTTAAGACCAGATGTCTAAGTTCACCACAAGTGGCCTTCTTTGTGTTCAGATAAAGTTATATTCTGGTTTACTCAGGTAGTACTTCAACATAGGGTATTTGGTGAATGTGTTAGTCAATTGTGGCTTAACCAGTATCTGAGATAAACATCTTTTTAGAGAGAACATTTTTTTATCAGTTGTCCCTGTTGATTTTGCCCTATTAAAACACAGCACGTCATTGCAGAGGCATGGTGCAGAGCAGAACTTCTCACTAGGGTCCTGGAAATGAAAGACAGAGAGGAAGAGACCGAGAGAGTCCACATATGTCTACTGACCTGAGGAGCTCCCTGTAGGCTCTACCATAATCCAGCAGTACTGCCACTGGCTTTGCCTTTTCTGAATTACAGTAGCGATCACAAGGCAGAGCATTACAAGGAGATACAGTGATAGAGTAGCCAGATGATGTGTGCTACAAGAACAGAGGAGGAGCTGCTTCCAGTGATGCAGCTGTGACATTAGGGGTTTGGCACTTAATTAATGTTGACAATTTTGATCTTCTTCAGTCTTGCAATTGAACCACAGCTGAAATCTCCTTTGCTTCAATGTGAGGATTACGATCCCATGAAACTTGATGTAAGGCAGCATAAGCAACACCACCACCATCATCATCATCATCATCATCAGCAGCAGCAGCAGCAGCAGCAGAACAACACAACTGCCTGTTACCACTGGTTCATCTGTGTGGGAAGCCAGCATCAGCACCACTGTCATCAGCAGCAGCAGCAGCAGAACAACACAACTGCCTGTTACCACCAGTTCATCCATGTGGTAATCAAGAAAGCACCACATATTAACAGGCGATTATCAAAAAAAAGTGGCTAAACCATTAAATATGCTTCTTCCTTTACACCTATCCAGCTAGGACCAGATTCTGTTGCTGCTGTGTTTGTCAGAAAGTAACCAGTTCTTTGGTCTCCAGGACAAAGCAGGGAATTTTGGATGGTGCTCCGGGTTTTATAGATGTTGCTGCCGCTGGGAGGTGCTCAGGGTTGTTTTCATTTGTGGGCTTTTTTTTCTGTATTCTTTTCATTTTTTATGCCGTTACTTTTGTACATAAGGTTATTATTCCATTTTTTAACCTATCTGACACACGGTACAGTAATAAAATACTAGACGTAGATAATGATTCTAAATTAGCCATTTGTGCAATGGCAGTGTTAAGTAGGGCTTCAAGGACCTGAGTTTTGTTTTTACTGGAAAATCTATAAACAGGCTGAATGCCAATGGTGAATTTTGAGTTTTAAGAAGTGTCAGTATTATGAGGACACATGCTTTAATTTGATCTTTTAGTGCAGTGATAAATGTAAATGTTGGGCACATTGATACTTTTATTGCAATGATGCATTTTTTGTAATATTTTCCCTTTATTTCGCAGATGCGACAGAAACCTTCTACCTCATGGACTGCCCCCTCTCTGTTCCTCTTTCCGACTACAAGCATGAAGCTACTGAGTATACAACAAATCAGAGTTTGCTATTTTTCCAAAGAATGCTCTTTTACACTTTTGTGTCTCTTTAGTAAGCCTTTGACTGGAAGACGTTTTGTCTTAGTCACTGTTCTATTGATGTGAAAAGGTACCATGACCAAGGTAGCCCATAAAAAAAAAAAAGCATTGGAGTCTTGCTTACAGGTTCAGAGGGAGTAGTTCATTAACAGCATTGTTGGGAAGATGGTGGGACTCAGGCAGACAAGGAGGAGAGGGAGAGAGAGACAGAAAGAGAAACAGGAGACAGAGACAGGCAGAGAGACAGAAGGAGAAAGAGATAAGGAGAGAGAGGTAGAGGGGGAGAGAGAGAGACAGAGACAGAGAGAGAGAGACAGAGACAGAGAGAGAGAGAGAACTGAAGCTGGCATGGGGTTTTGCAACCTCAAAGTCCTCCCCTAATGACACACTTCTCCAACAGGGCTATACCTCCTAATCCTTTCCTGGCAGCTCATCAACTGGGGACTAGGAGTGCAAATATATTAGCCTATGGGGGTCAATCTTACTGAAGCCAGCACACATTTATAACAAACGCCCAATCATTAAGGCTAGTTTTAATGACTTGCCATGAGTTAGAATCACCTAAGAAGGGAGCCTCACCTGAAGAGCTCTCCGGGTGGCCTGAGTTAGTGTAGGAACACCCACTCAGAAATGTGGGTGCTCTCTTTATATAGTTCTCCAGGTAAGGGGTGTGGCAACAGGAAGAGTATCTGTCTTTTGCTCCTTGCTGGGCTTCTGACTGACTCTGTTACTGCTGTTTCCTTTCTGATATTGGACCTGATATTTCCAGGCTTTTATGATGAATGATGGATGAAGCTTTAGTTTCTAGTCTCATGCACCTGTGAATCAGATGTTGTTGCTATCCTAGTGTAAACTGATTAATAAGAAGATGTATGTGTGCACGTGTGTGCGTGTGTGTGCGCACATGCGTGTGTGTGTGTGTGTGTGTGTGTGTGTGTGTATGTATGTATAAGGCCCTAGGACAGTGCACCGAATATGCAGATGTGCAAGACACTTACTCTTACAAGCACCTGGCTTTGCAGGGTCCTGGGTATAAATGCAAGGCCTTACGCATGCAGCTAGCGAGTGATCTCCCCAGTCTCATAACCAATCATTTTAAAGAAAATCATGAACTTGGACAGAAAATCTTCTTCTCTACTTTCTGTCAGCCTCACTTACCCAGACTCAGTGAGGCCCCCTTTCTTAATGAGCACATGCACTGTTTCCTTGGTATCATATACTTTCTGGACTCAGCCTGGAGAATGACTAGTAAGCCCTAGGACAAAACCAAAACCAGACAGACATGTCTTAAAAGTCTGTCTGTGATCTCCCAAACTATAATTATATATTACTATTTTTCAATTTTACAAATTAGAAAATACTAATTTTATACCCACATGATTATAGAGCCCTATTCTATATGTGAATAAACTAAATTCTTTAAACTATTGTTATATTCAGAGCTACATTAAGTCATATATATGTACTCTGTGTTTTGTCTGTCTTAAAATCTCATTGTTATTCAGAGTGCACCCTTGGGATTTATTCAAATAATATTGAAAACACAGTACTCTTCTGTGAACAGTAGGTTAGCACCTTACAAATAATTCCTTAAATAGGGACAAATGTATTTTTAAAAACAGGGTGGAATGGATTAGTAAGAATGTAATGCGTTTTATTCTTTTGGAAATAATTGAAAGGTAGTGCAAAAAGTGATCCTTAAAAGCGTAGGGCAACTCACGTGATATTTGAAGCAGGGTGTAGTTCCTTGTAGAATGATCCTGGTACATTTTGGGAAGGCTGGTATAGTATCTGAAATCGGTATTTTTAACTGAATATAAGCCTAGCAATTTAGCCTGGGATGGGGATTCTGAAAGACCTGTGTTAACATGGCATGTAGAACTTCTGTGTTCTTCATTGAGCCCAGTGCTGTTATAACACAAGTAAAAACACATTTTTCACATGTACACATACATGCTTATGTGGAGAGGGTAATCCTTTTCTTTGTCATGTTATAAAATTTGATTCAGCCAACATTTTTAGGTATAGTGGGATAGATATTGTGAATGTTACACTAGCATCCTGGGGAGAGATGAGGACCGCAGGTGAGAACTAAGTACTGAGAAATGCATTCTAGATTACGTAGTAGTAACAGTCCTTCTCAGTCTTAGATGGTTATAAAGCAAGCCCATGTGTGTTATTTGTGGTGTGGAGCTCCTTCCATATGCTCATTGTGAGTCTGCTGCATTTCTCAGCGCCTCTCTCTGGGACACTGCCAGGTTCACGTCACAGCATCAGGAGAACAGAGCGACAGCCTATTTGCCTTTCCACAGCTTTGCCCAGTGCTATTGAGGTAGGAACACCAGGTGAAGAGTGAAGGCCGGAAGACTTGTAGAAAGCCACAGAAGGAAAGTATGCCTCAGAGCGGGAAATCTAACCCAGGCCTACTAAGCCTAGCCAAAGCCACAGGCTGAGGACGTCAGCTGTCTGTGAATGACCTACCACTCGTTATGGCACTAACATTGGGTGGGAATTGAAGATGTTTATGGTGCGTGTGATCCTTGGAGTTACTCCCACGCAGGAGAAAGCCCTGCGTCATGCCACAGAGGCTCCAGGTCGTTGTGTAGCATGGTGCTTCGGCAGAGGCTTTCTCTCTGCTCTGCGCCTTCCTCTCTTGGACCCATTTTTTTTTTTCCTAACAAACTGCCCTATTTCTTTTTGTACCACTGTGTCCCTGTCTAGCCTTTGCTCCAGGACACAGGAGCCTAGAACTCCTCCAGAGAAGCCCAGTGGACCCAAAGCTTGCCAATGTCAGTGCCATGTGCCACTTAGGGCTTCACGTTTCGTTAGTTATAGGAAATCATGTGGCCAAGATTGGTGTCCATTCTAAGTCACTTGGCTAACTTTGATGCTACAGAGTGAAGACACAAAATCTTCCCACAGGGGAAGGAGTGAATATTTAGAACAGTAATACAACTTACCACAGTTAGATAAGGAATTAGCCACTGTCTTAGTGAGTAGCAGAAAAATAAGGAAATGAATGCTTTTTAGCATCTGTCTAATTAGCAAACAGTCCACTAGGCAACATACATGCTATTTAATTTAGGGAGAGACAGAAGGGGAGCCCATGAGTGTGCTGCTCATAGAATGCCTCAAATGGAAGCTCTCCTGTTTGACAGCTAAACAGAAAGGAGGAGAAATAGTTTTGCATAGAGAGACAGAGCTGACTAGATATGACTAGAGCATTACTTTCTGTCAGACTAGCTGGAAGCCAGTGTGATGCATCTACATATCACAGGGATCTGAAATAAAATGTATGGCGCTCAGCAGAGCCCGTTTACTGGAAGACAGTTTGACAGAACTTGCCAGGGAAGCATGTCAGGAGGGACCCGGTCCAGCATCAGGCAGAAGAGCAACCAGAGGCCAGCTCTGTGGAGGAGCCAGGGCTCTAAACCAGGGCATGACAAGCTAGAGAAAGGTTGAGGCACCACATGTTTATGATCTATAGCGGTGAGCTGTCCTGGTCCTTCTTTAGAACACACTTTTTGGCCTCCATATGGTCAATTTGTTTGAAATTAGAATTTGCTATCCAAATACAATGGAACGGTGTCTTAGTAAATGTCCTATTACTACTGTAAGAGACACCAAGATCATAGGATTTTGTCAATAAAAACCTTTAGTTGGGGCTGGTTTACTGTTCAGAGGTTTAGTCCATTATCATCATGGTGGGGAGCATGGGGCACACAGGCACACGCAGTGCTAGAGAGGCAGCCGAGAATTCTACAACCAGATCTTCAGGCAGCAGGAAGAGATAGAGAGGGACACTGGTCACGGCTTGCGTATTTGAAGGCCCAAAGCCCACCCCACTGACACACTTCCTCCAACAAAGCTCTACCTACTCCAACAAGGCCATACCTCCGAATAGTGCTACTCTCTGGTGGCCAAGCATTCAAATCTGTGAGCCAATGGGGGCCAATCTTATTTAAGCCACCACAAAGGAGAAGACTTTTATTTAGCCTGGTCAA
The DNA here is from genome assembly GCA_907169655.1 of Acomys percivali. Classification (NCBI taxonomy): domain Eukaryota; kingdom Metazoa; phylum Chordata; class Mammalia; order Rodentia; family Muridae; genus Acomys; species Acomys percivali. Next base: position 56,251,926 of record OU015751.1, read on the forward strand.
GGGTCTAAACAAGCAAATGGATCCCGTCTCCCTCTGGCACCCACAACACAAATTTCTGAGACCTGTGGTTCTAGTCTGTCATGGATGGTGCTTTAATGTGTTCACTTGTCCTTCAGGACCCAGTGGGGACTTTCCACTTGTCACCCTTGTGTTGATGCCATGTTCTCTCCCTGCTTTACAATGCCCCATGTTGTTACAGCATTCTCTGGTGCTTTGTATTTAACTAATTGCTTGCCCTCACCCAAGATTCTTACTGTTCTGCATGTGAACCCTCATGTTTACCAAATTGATGCTGTGTAACCTTGCCTCCAGATTATCCCTGATTGGCCAATAAATTCCAACACCCGGGCAGGGCAGAAGAGTGGTAGGCGGAGCTAAGGTTTGACGGCTTGGAGGACAGGAGGATCATGGGAAGAGGAGGAAGGAGAAAGGGGAGGCTGCCATGAGTTAGCATGAAGAAGAACCACATGGCTGGGAGGAGCTGGCTCTGAGGATGGGCAATGGAGAGAAGCAGACCGGATGAGAAGCATGTGCAAGTGTTTGTGGGAATTATGTGTGGGAAGTAGGCCAGGTAAGAATGATTAAAGCAATGGCCTGGGATGTGGGGCTGGGGGGTAGGCCTGGGGTGTGGGGCTGGGAGGTAGGTCTGGGATGTGGGGCTGGGAGGTAGGCCTGGGGTGTGGGCTAGGGGGTAGGCCTGGCGTGTGGGGCTGGGGGTTGGGCCTGGAGTGTGGGGCTGGGGGGTAAAGGATAGGTAGGGTCTTTATATCTGCCCTTCCCCAGTGGCTTAAGGCTATTAGAAATCTCATAGGTGTCTGTGTCTTTTATTAATACGATAGCAGCTAAAAATAACTGATATAATAATAATCCGTGGATTACTAGTAAATATTAATACCCAGTTTTCTATAATACCATGTTTCTTAGAGATTTCCTATTTGTGAATTGAAGTACTTTGTATATTCATATATGAAAAAGGACATACTGTATACTTTTCATCTTTTTCCTCAAATGAGCTAAACACATATTTGTTTGCTTCTTTGGGGTAAATTGTGTCCTAAGCTACAGCTTATATTTTTCTGACCTTATAATCCTAGCATCTAGAGATTTGATAAAAGTTTGTGGAATTACTTAACTTTCAGGTTTTCTGCTTTTCAACCATATACTAAGAATACATACACACATTCCGAAGCAAAGCATTCACATAGAGTATTAACTGTCATTTCTGGACAGCTTGAGAGTTTATCATATACAGTGCTCGATCCTTCACATGAGCCATTTTATTTTGTGTAATCCTCATAGAATTTTTGTAAACTCAGCATTAGTGCTCTTGTTCCATTGATTATAAATAACATTGAGGATGAAGGAGACAGGATAGGATTAAGGGAATTCATGAGTCTGCCAATACTGTTGTCTTTTGGAGAACCTTCAAAAAGAACCAGAATGAAATGATTGTGACAACTTGTGGAAGCAGACATTCTGTTGCTCCCTTCTTAAAAACATCCTACCTTATGTGAATACCAGCTACTACTCTCTAACTAATATTGCCCAAGAGATCTTTTCTGGAGTTGAACAACAAATTCAAGATGGCAGATAGTTATATAAATATTTATTTAAAAAACAATACAAAGCAGTTAGAAGGAGAAATACTGGAACCATCAGTGTCCTAAATGCAATAGCGCTTTCATGTCCAGAAGTCTTCCCCATGGGAGAAACACATGTATGGCATTCTACTGAAGGGTAGGGGCGTTTGGGTGATGATGGATGCTGGTGAGGCCCTCTGGGCAGGCCTGAGCTTCTTAGCCTCTAACAGTGCTCACCTCTGGCAAGAATAATGGCCATCATTTGTGGTGGATTGCCTTGTGCTGGGCATTTAGATAACACTTTCCTTACTCTTCTGGCGGCTTCAGACAAGGCCTGATGGATCCCCTTTGCTGAGCCAGATTGGAAGAATAGAAAGGTCTCGTATCTCCTGGGGTCTCTGCCACACAGCAGTCAGTCCTCAGATATGAAGTGCACTAAAAAAGCTGCCCGCATCTCAAGGCCTACACTCTGAAGCCGCAGTGAGAAAGGATGGCAGATTGTGTTGCCTGCTTTTTAAAAAATCCCCCTGGACTCAATCACACCTTACAGATGGAATGGTGAATGGTCTGTTTGGGCTTTTGCAACTGAATTGCGGTATCTCTTGTGGGATAGACACATGTTGACGTTTTCTCTCCTAAGACACTTCTATAGGCTCCTGTGTGAGAAGTTCCTACCGTTCCATAGTCACCGGTGGGGCTGGCATGTTTTCTCTCCCTCTCCATAATCTAGCACCTTACTCTCTCTCTCTGTCTTATTGCCTCTTTCTACTGTCTAGAATTTCCTGGCATCTGAGGAAAATTACATATTATATGTCCAGCATTAAGAGTGCAAACACCTCTCACTACAGGTTCTCTTCATATCTCTGTGGCTAAAGAAATTTTCTGGCCTGCAGGGTTCTGAGGATTTCTGTGATGTGCAGAGTCCAAGGACACTGGCTATGTGCCCCCAAAAGTTCTTTCCTTTCTTTAGACACCGATTCTTCTTGCTTGGCATGTTACTGGAGTAAACATCTCATGTCTTCCCACAGAACAGGTACACATCGACCCTCTGTGTCTTCAGGAAAACCTCTCTTGGGTCAGCTTTTGGTTCTAACATGTGGCTGGTGGCTGGAAACTGGCAAATCAGTTTGGGGTGTGACTATAAGATATCACGGTTTGGTACATGAACTCTGGCTCACCAAAGATACTCTGCTGTGACGCCCAGAGACAATGTGGATTTGCGGTTGTAATTCAGGTGACAGCCCTTAAGCTAGGGGCATAATCCTGGATTGTTTCATCACCTCTAGTCTCATTTTATGAGTCCCAAGACAGGCTCGAGCTCTGTCCAGAGTCACAACAGATGAGACAGAGGACAATATGAGAGCGATGGAGACTACTAGATGATTCAGCCTGTCAGTGGGTCAGACGCAGTGGGCCGGCAGCCGAGGAAGACATTTCACTTGTCCAGTTGCCTGAGCCACAGAGCTAGGCGGTGCGCATCCCTTTTGCCTTGATGCAGTTATACATTGCTGGTGCTCTGTCAGGGCATGATTAGAATCTAGCACAGATGCTTCTGCCACATCTTGAGAAGAAAGGTGGAGGAGATTGTTCCATTCTTCACACTGTTCCATTCTTTGGTACCTCAATCAGGACTACAGGGAAAGCCATACTTCCTACCATGCTGCCGATTTCCCTTTTCTTAGTGAATACATGTCCACCCACCTGCTTCCTCTCCGGAGCCTCGACGCACCTGATGGTTCATGATGCACAACAAGTGGGGGGATGTTGGGCACAAGGCCAAGACCAGGCAGTACGTCCATTAATATTCTGTACACCTCTCTTCAAAGAAAACTAAATGTTAACTCTAATGCACAATACTCTCTATTTTATTGAGCTCTAGAGAGAGGAAATTAAAAGCTTACGTTTATGTCCAGGAGTTATCGTTCTGAAACCCTTGGAGTATAAATTCAACCTTCTCAACTTCACACAAATTCTTAGTGCCCCGTGTATTTCTCTTATGCATATATTTCCTCAGTTCTCCACAATAGTGCATGCAGTGCGTAGTGAACTCACCCATGATTAACTTCATTATAGTTAAAATCTGATGTAGAAGGATGTTACCAAATGTGTTATATACTCTTTTAGGATTGGTGTTAGACTCTGCCATATTTTCTTATGGGTGGAGGGATGAAGCAGGACTCAAAAATACCTAACAGACATATTAAAGAGAGCCATAAATTGAACTTTCTGAGTTAATATTTTGAGAACTACAATGTCTTTGCCACAAGTATCCACTTACCACTGCTACTGTGGAGAAATCCCACCAGCATCACAGATTATGTTTCCTTGGTATTTTCTCTTGGACTTCAGGAACATGTGCTGTTTCCCACATGAATAAGTTAGAATCTGCGAGAGTGTGCTGTGGTAACAAATAGCTTTTACATCTTAAAGACTTGGCCCAATAACACCCTGAGGTAGCTCATCACTGTGAGTTAGCAAGGTGCCTGATCTCAGGGTGGTTGGTAGAGGAGCCGAGGCGGCTGCATCACTCCCAGCATTGACACAGCAAGTGAGTGGGGAGGTATTGAGTCACGCTTGGAACCCGAGAGCTTCAACCTGGAAATCGCTTTGCTGGTTATATTCACTGACCAAAGCCAGTCACACTGCTTCTCGCATAATAAATAGGATGTAAAATTTGATTAAGTCCTTGGAAGTTAAAGTAAAAGGACAGTATTTAGCTAATAGCATTGATTACCACTATGATAGCCTAAGAAATTCTTAAAACTTCTCTTGATAAGGAATGCATTTGGGTGTTAAAGGGCTTGAATATTTCTTCTGAGAATATAAATGAATTTTCACATAATAGTTCAATTTCATCTTTTTCTCTTATGTTATCTCATGACTA
>OU015751.1:56262629-56277584 GCA_907169655.1 Acomys percivali
TTTTTTTTTTTTTTTTTTTTTTTTTTTTTTTTTTTTTTTTGAAAATGATCAGTACAGTGCACTGGATGAGAGAGAAGGAGATTAAATCCAACTTGCTTTCATCCATGAATGCTTTCATCTCTTTTTCAAACACAGGAAATGATTACCACTGCTATAAGCTGCCATACATAGTAGCAGAAAAGGGTAAGGGAATATTGAAAATTCTGTAACCAACAGTAGGACATAATATAGGTCCCTGACACCCACCGAGAGACATGTGCCTCCCTTTTCCATACTGCCAATGTCAAGAGTTTCAAGTTTCAAAGGCAATCTTCCTGTGGGGGTTGACATTTTGGACCAGGGAATATACCTATCCCATCTCTTTTTTATTTGGACCATGTTTAATAGGTAATTAAGCTGAAAATAGTATTTACAAAGTCTAATAGCCAGTGGTTACAGAGAAATGCTACTGCAGGTTTTTTTTTTAGCAGTCACCATTTCATCAAGTGCACCTTACAATGTGTTAGCAAACAAGAGTCTTAAGGGCAGTTCCCATTCTTCATCTGTGCTTGTCCAGATGATTCACCCTCACAGTTGTTAAGGGAGAAAATGGATGCATTTCTGTGGGTGTTATCCAATAACCAGAGAAATAGATATGGCATTTAATTGGCCATATAGAAGAATACCAACTAGGTCTTTTCACTACACACACGCACACATGTGGACATAAGCGTGTGTGCGCACACACACATGCACAGGCACACACAGGAGTATTTATGTAGCCTAGGGATGGTAACGCTGGCTTACTTCCCAAGTCATTTTCTTTCTTCTTTAAAATATATTTTATTAACTTATTCTTATTACATATCAATGGTCATCCCATCCTTTGTATCCTCCCATTCCTCCCTTCCTCCCATTTTCCCCTTACTCCCCTCCCCTATGACTGTGCCAAGTCATTTTCATAAATCTGTCATCTTTCCAAAGAGTGTGGACTATGTACGTACTGTGGTAACAGTTATTTTCTTCATCATAATGCTGTGTAACAGAACCACATAACCCTCAGTAGCCTTGAGAAGAGGCATTTGGTCCTTATGAGTCTGGGACCAGCTGTGGCTTGGCTAAGTGTTTCTGATAGGTTGGGTGCATCAGTTTAAGGACGGGATCTTGGATGCTGCCACTTGGTTCCTCTACAACCTAGTCCGAGTACCTTCAGATGACCACAGAGACGTAATGCTGAAACATCAAACCACTGGCTCCCACACTTGAACCTGACGCTTCTCCATCCATGAAAGGAGAAGAGGTAACAGAAGTGTGTACCCTTGTGGTGAGAACTCTAGCCACATGCTAAAATACCCAGCAGTGGGGGAGAAAGTTTCAAGCATTTCTGTTAATTGTATATTTGCTATTACATGTCTTTAGAATAAAGAAGGGCTGGCTGTTTTGAGCTGACTGCATTTGCAGTTCAGAACCCTTCTTTGTGACCTTGACTTACACTTGCACACAATGAAATTGTGTCCAAATGAGATAAAAGGAAGAAATGCATTTTCCTCACACTTAGAATTAAGGGGCAAGTTCAGTTCCAGGCCACTGGAGAGGACAATCTTTTCTTAAAGATTTCTGGCTTGATTTCCTCTGTATAGGTGTGAAGACAGAGCTGCAGAGTCGGAGAGAGGAGGGGGACCCTAATAGAGAAATAAAAGAGGAAGTGCTGAAGGATGAGGAAGTGTGGCAAGGTGGGATTTCCAGTTCCAACCTGGAGGCTTTATCGCATTCTAATTCTATCAGAGACAGTGGAAGAGAGGAAAAAAAGAAAGATGTCTTTCAATGGATCAATAAGTTGATCACCAAACAAAGTCTGCGATCCAAGGTTGTTTGGGTATTTCATATTTTAACTCATTTACATTTCATGAGGCCCAAATAGTTCTTCTTAGTATTCAATTTTTTTCTCCATTGATTTTAATTAAGCTCACCATAGGCTAGCAACCCTGATGAACAAGGGAGAGTGTTTTCTATCAAAAAGCTATCTTGCTTCGGAGGCAGGGATTCTGGGGCTCACCCACATCTTATTCAAAGTATTTTTACTCCCATCGTGTGGCGTGATTCCTAGAATGTGAAATAAAGACACATTCAGCTGCTACACTATAAACATTTTCCACTCTGTAACTGTGAAAATTACCATATTACTCCTGATTCAGACGTGTCGTATGGAATCTGGGATCAGTGAGAAGTGTTGTGTGTGCAGTGACTCTTTGCAAGGAGTGGTACTTGGTGAGTTCAGGACGGGCTATGCTTGCAGACCTCTATTTAGATGATGTCCCATCACATGGCTCTTCTCTCACTTTCCATCATTTCCTCCTCATCTTAGGATTTCAATTCTGCATCTCTCACTAGAGCGTGAGTAAGGACCAGATGACTCAGTCAATGTTTGGGGAACCTTATGCGTTTATTATAATAATTGATGGGAAATTGATGCTCTCCTCTCTATCCTATCCTCTGCTCCTCCTCCTCCCTCCCCCCTCTCTATGTACATAAATATGAATATATAATTAAATATGTGTGTGTTATGTGTACAGGGCGTAGCTGATCGCAACCTTCTTCTTCAGCGTCAAGAATTCTGGGGTTACCGCTCCGTTCCACCACCACACTGCTGTTATTTCATTATGATGAAGAATTTCAAGACAAAAATCTGCCTGCAAGATTCTAACTTACTCCAATGATGCCTTTAAAGGCAGGGTGAGTGTTACTGTTAAAGCTACACTAATGGATGGGCTAACTCTTCCAGAAGCACATGATCTTGTCTTTGCATGAACTCTCTCCTCAAACAAACATCAAAACCCCCATGTGTTGTATAGATCTTGACAAACATTTGTAGGAGGAAATGACTAAGTGAGTCTAATGGAAACAGAAGTAGAAGACAGGGGGTGTGCATATCCTACTGACAAGGCCACTGAGCTGAGACTCCTGACTTCCTGAGTCATTCTCAACTCTAGGATTCTGCTAAAGAGAAGAGAAAGGAAGGAGGGAGGAACCTAACAAATAAACTGTCCTTGTAGGATTAAAACACATTTATCTTTAGTGGGGACCATTCGTTATCTCTTTCTTGCCTTATAATCACCCCCTAATTCACTATCTTTAAATACTGATGCTTATTTTTTCCTTTTATTGAAAATAGTTTTTCACAATATATTCTGATTTCAGTTTTCCCTCCCTCTATCCCTCACATCCCTTCCCCACCTCACTTCTCACCTGGAGTTACACACTTACTGCCTCCCATTAGAAAACAAACAGGCTTCTGTGGGATGGTAACAAAATATAATATAATATGATAAAATCAAAGGCTAACAGATTGGAACTGGGCAAAACAAATAAACACAAGGAAAGGAGCCCAAGAAAAGGCAAAATAGAGATTCACTTATTCACACATGCAGAAATCCCATAAAATTGCTAAGCCAGAAATCATGATATGTTCCGAAGGGCCTGTAGAACAAAGTTAGAAGAAAAATATATAAATAGGATAAAAAAGGAAAAAAATTAAGAAAAAAGCCCTGTCATGGTATTATGAGACAAGGAACATCCACAGATGCCACTGAGTTTGTTTTCTGTTGGCCATCTCCTGCTGGGCAGGCAGCCTACCCTTAAGGGTAGTTTGTTTCCCCACTAAGGCTCCCTTGGAGGAAACTACATTTTCCTTTGTAAGTGGTTATCAATTGGAGATAGCTTCTGGGTTAGGGATGAAGATGTGAACCCACTCGTGCTTTCTACTCTAGGCAACCATCTGGGGTGAATGCCTGCAGGCCCTGTGCATACTGCATCTGTCTCTGAGTTCATATGTGCATCCATCACGTTGACTTAGAAGGCTGTCTTGTCTTGGTGTCTTCCATCCCCTCTGATTCTTTTACTCCTTCCACCTCCTCTTCTATGGGGTTCCCTAATCTCTGAGGGGAAGGGGTTAATGAAGACATCCCATTTAGAGCTAAGTCTGTGGTTCTCAAACTATGAGACACAACCCCCTTGTAGGATAGCATTTCGGAAATCCTGTTTATAAGATACTTGCATTATACTTCACAACAGTAGCAAAATTACAGTTATAAAGTAGCAACAAAATACTTTTATGGTGGGGGGGTCACTACAACACAAAGAACTGTATTAAAGTGTTGCAGCATTAGGAAGGTTAAGGACCACTGGGCTAAGTGTTCCAATGTCTCTCATTCACTGTATTATGTTTGGCTCTGGATCTCTGTATTTGTTCCCATTGGCTTCAGGAGGAAGCTTCTCTGATGATGGTCGAGCAAGGCACTGATCTATGGGAATAGCAGAATATCACTAGAAGTCATTTTATTGCTACATATTTTATTTGTTTGTTTTTCCAAATAGTAGTATTTGATTTTCTCCTCCGTCTCTAGGCTATCGACTTTCAGGGTAGTGGGTATAGGCTCCATCTTGTGGAGTTGCTTTTAAGCCAAAACAGAAATTTGTTGGTTACTCCCACAAGCTTTGTGTCACCATTGCCCTAGCATATCTTTCAGGCATGATATCATTGTAGATCCAAGAGTTAGTGGATGGGTTGGTGTTTACGTTTCCCCTTTGGTAACATGCGGAGTATCATTTTCTACCAAAGTACATAGGTGGGAAGGCTCTGTGTATGCACCTCTGTGACTTCTCCATGTTCAGTGAATTGTGTAGGTATTATCTTCAGCAATGGGGCATTGCTGTCAGTTTGTGGAGAACAACTTATTGTCTTGACAGCCTGAGAGCCTTTTGGCCAACAACTCAATTAGATGTAACCTACTCAGCGTGCTGGAAACTTCGTTTGGTGAGAAGAAATATCCAGTTGGAGCTCTGTCTTCCCCAGTATTTGGTGACTTCATTTAAATCACCTTCATAAATGTATACATTTTAGGAACTTTCTACTGTATGATGCTTCCATACTACCCCTCAAAGGGCCCTTGATTAATTTTATCTATCTCTACCCACAGTCTCTTACTTCTCCTCTCCACTGAATCCTCCCATTCAAGTGCCAGCCCCTCCCCCACACCCATTCATAATTGTTATTATCCGACTATTTATATGGGCCTGGAGGCTGTGTACTGTTGACCATGTGTGTCTAGTTCAGTCAAACTGCCATGGGGCAGCCACTAAATGAAACAAGGGTCATATGGGGGACTCAGAGGAAAGAGGGAAGAGAATATTTTTCTTCACTTGAGGCCAGGAACATAGGTCCTTCACTATATAAACCTGTGTGTGTATGTGTGTGTGTGTGTGTGTGTGTGTGTGTGTATGAGAGAGAGAGAGAGAAAGAGAGAGAGAGAGAGAGAGAGAGAGAGAGAGAGAGAGAGAGAGAGAGAGAGGGAGAGGGAAGCGGGAGAGGGAGAGGGAGAGGGAGAGAGAGAGAATCGGGCACCTTATTTTCTAAGGAAAATAATTTCACAAAATAGCAAGAGAGAGACTGAGATGGAAGAAGCCTTTTTAAGACCTAGTGTCGAGGGACATTCCTTCATCTGCAGTAGTCTGTCTGTTAGAAGAAAATCAGACCGTGTTTCTCAAAGTCAAAGAGAATGGACAACATCCGACTCCTGGGGTGTAGTTGGTGCATAATACATACAACAAACAGAAACATTATGAAAGGAATTTATAATCTCCTTGTGCAGAGACAGTTACCATTAAAACTTTAGTACATATACATCTATTTTGCAAAGTATTATTTTAATTTTTACAAAAACCAGTTTACAATATGGGTTTCTATAACCCTTTATTCAAGAATGCATTTATGAAAAGGAATCTTTTCATTGTTCAACTAATATATATTTGCTTTCTAAAAAAAATTAGTCTCCAAATTACCGATGATCTTTTTTCCTGGCTATAACTACTCTTGGCCTTTTGTAGCACTTGTGTCTTTGTGTGTCTATGTGCTTGTCTGCACTTGTGTAGAGAAACGCAGCTGTTGTCATGCTCATGCCTCTGGTAATCTGTACTCTCATGCTGCACTCATGTAAACCCATTGCAAGCAACATTTACCATGTGCAACACCCAGGCTTTGCAGGAAGCAACCTATATCTAATTTTTTAAAAAAGTACCTTTTTTCCAGTACTAGATTTTGGGTATAGCACCAAGTTTATGTGTTCATTAACATTAATGATCATATTAAATATATAAGTGGAGGAGGGAGGAAATGAAGGATACAAGGGATGGGATAACAATTGAGATGTAATATTAATAAATTAATAAAATATATTTAAAAATATATAAGTGGAATTTTTCAAAACGAATACCAATATTTTGGTAAAGGTGGTTTCGAGAATGTGATTCATGCTCAACACAAAAACAACTAAATAGACAAGTTAAAAATATGAAAACAAACAGAACTCTTCATCAGTAAATAAAGAACTGCCACCTTTGTTTCTGCAAAATAACAACTTAGTGGGACAGTTGGATATTTATATTATTTAAATGGGAATAATGCAAAAATTAACGTGTAGTTATTTATGAGAAATTTTCTCTGTAAATGAGGAATTTAATACTAATCTGTCATAAATAATAACATTAGGTTTACTTTTAGATGCAGTCTCTCTCTAAATACAAAATACTATTATATCCAACAATATCTTAGAAATTTTGTTTAAATTGTGTGTGTATGTGTGCTTAGCTTCTATGTATGTCTGGGCATCATGTGCATACAGAGACCATGGAAGCCAAAAGGCTGCATCAGACTCTCCAGGAGTAGGGTTACAAACTGCTGTAAAATGTCATTTGGCTACTAGGAATTGAACCCATGTCCTTTGGAAGAACAGCCAGCATTCTTAACCGTAGTACCACCTCTCTATCCCTCAGCAATATCTTAAGCACAGTTAGATATTTTATCCTGAATGACCTATCATTTTTGATAAAGTTTTCTGGCTGACCACAATAATATGATTTTCTTCTGTGACTGCATAGAGCAGTGGTTCTCAACCTTCCTAATGCTGTGTGACCCTTTAATACAATTCCTGGTGCTGTCATGAACCCTAGCCATGAAAATATTGTTGTTGCTACTTCAAAATTGTAATTTTGCTTCTCCTATCAATCATAGTATAAATATATGTGCTTTCAGGTGGTCTTAGGCAACCCCTGATAAAGGGTTGAGAAACACTAATATAGTACAATATAAATTTAATAACAGAAAAATATTTTAAGTATATACTGGATATTACTATTCCAAGTGAAGTGTCTGACCCATCAATGCACACACTATAAAAAAGATAGATTGTGTGTTTTCATACAGCATAAAGCACTTTAGACATTACTAGAGTCTATTAAAACATTAGGTTGTAGCCCAGCATGGTGGCACATACCTGTAATCCCAGCCCTCAGGGAGGCAGAGACAGGCAGATCTCTGAGTTCAAGGCCAGCCTGGTCTACAAAGTGAGTCCAGGACAGCCAAGCCTACACAGAGAAATCCTGCCTTGGAAACAACAAAACATCACCACCAACCACAACCACAACCACAACCACAGCAACACCATTAGGTTGTGTTAATGTGCATATGATAAAATATGTATGTAGCTCATGGGATGGTACACAAAGCGAGTCCCCTGAGCTTTATTCATGGTTAGAGGCCAAAGCTGGCAAGATGCAGGCTGTCCACTGGATTAGGGCATCCAGAGAGAAAATCCTATCCATTTCGCTGGGCATTGGAGATACCTGAAGAGTTTTAGTTTGTGGTCTCTGGGTCTAATTCAGAAGCTAGCTCTGTTGCCTGGGCTGGACTGCCTTGGGCAGATTTTTTTTTTTACCAGTTCCCTCAGGGGCTCCAGGAAGCCAGTCTCTCACTCTAGTGTGACACTTTATGACAGCATAGGTTGGGTGGTGCTAATCTCCAACTTCATTCTCATCAGGGGCTCTTCCAGACTCAGTGACACAGGTCCCCAAATCTGTTCACTAGTAAAAATGACCCAGGCCCTGGTTCAAATACAGCTCCGTAGGACTCTCTTCTCATTTACTGAACCAGGATCTTCAGGAACTGGACAGGGAGACAGCTCAGCTTTTGTAACGTATGTGATGTGTAGGACATGGTCACTTCTTACACGGTCATGAAGAGCAGGTGCTTGCTTCCTTACGGTCTTGTTTCATGTATTGTCCTTGAGGCCACGCTAGGCTGATTATATTCCCAAGGGCAGATCACAGTGCACCCTTAGGAATCTCTGGGCTAGAAAACTTGCCAACAACAGGGATCCAGCGAGTGTTTACCACTACAACATGAGGATTTTGGAATACCTGCCGGGGCGCTTTCAAGGTTATGCATAAGGAGAACAATTTACAAAATGCACATGCGTTTCTCAACAGCCCCACAGTTCTCTGAGCACGCATGTGAAGAAAAGGCCTCTCGCTTTGCTAATAATTCTATACAAGCACTCTGTGTAGGTCTGAGTGGCCAGTGGGAATTTTAATTGAGCTCGCTGCAGGAGCTTTCAGACACGTTGAGGAGGAGGATGGATCATTTCAGTTACAGGACTGTGGAGAAGAGAGGAAGAATTAGCTTTGCATGCCCAGAGACGAGCAGATTTGGGGAGATCATCTTTCTTTTTCTAGGTTTCTGTAGTTTTTACAATATGATTTGGACTGCTCCTTTCTTCTTTTTGTCCCATCAGTCTTGGGATGGCTGCAGGGTAGAGAGATGAGTCACTTGTCCCAAAGCAGCATGTGACGCACTGCGGGAAGAGTCCAGTTGGAGTTTGGCAAAGGCGCCGCTGCCCTGGCTTCATCCGTCCTTTGGGTTTGCAGGCTGACTATGTAACAACAGTGAGCATTTCATTGGACCGAGAATGATCAGAATCAACCTTTAGCTCCTAGAATCAAGGATGCCCGTTTCCCTTTGCAACATAAATTATGCTGGGATGTGGAATATCTTTCCCTCCCTCTGAAGCTCTCCTGCCCTCATGCACATGGCTTTCATGGTTCGGTTCCTGGAGTCTGCGATCCAGGGTCAGCTGCTTAGAGAGAGGAACGAGATCGCTCTGGATGTGTTTGTTACTGAGTCTCCCGCCATCTGTCACTTTCCTGACGGTTACTCAGCAGGATCCATAGCTGAGGATTCATATGTTTCCTCCAATGGACTCCTAACCTACACCAACAGGACTCTCATGGTCTCCAGCTTCGGTGGCTAACAGCATAGTCATGGTTAGAAGGTGAGGGAATGTAGAGATGTGTGAATGAATTCTTCCCAGCACTTGGGGATTGTTTCTGTCCTTCTGAGAATGCAAAGCAAAACTTAGTAATGTTTAGACTCTTTGCAAGTACAATTTTCTTTTCTTTTTTTTGAGATTATAATATAATTATATTGTTTTTCCCTGCCCTTCTCTTTCCTTCCAGTTAACTGCTTCTGTTTTCATTACTTGTTATTAGATGCAAATCTGCACACACATGCATACACACCTCACACAAACACACACACACACTGCACACAAACACACGCACTCCTAAATATAGCATTGTTAGTCCATGTGCGCGAGCACACACACACACACACACACACACACACACACACACAGACTCCTAAATGTAGCATTCTTAGTCCATGTGCACACACACCCACACACATACACACCCACACACACATAAACACACACGCACACCCTCCTAAATGTAGCATTCTCAGTCCATGTGCACACTCACATGCACACACACACATAAACACACACACAAATGCACACACATGCACACACACATACACACACTCCTAAATGTAGCATTCTTAGTCCATGTAATGTTGGATGTATGTTTTCGGGGATGAACACTTTATATTAAATAGGTAGCCATTGGTGTGCTCTTCCCTGGGGAAGACTATTTCTCCCACTCTGGGCACTCCTTTCTTACCTGTAGTCCCTTGTATACACCGAGGCCTCCTCTGCTTTCTCTTGTCCATTTTGGCTTGTCTGTGTTTGTCCTTGTTCAGCACATTCTAAGGTAATCATGTTGGTGAGACTTTACAGGTGTAGCCTTGCACACTTTCTTCTGGAAGAACTGCATCTTGGCAACTATTATGGAGGATAAACGTGCATCATCTTTGTAGATGGACAAGTGGGAGAACTAGAAGAAAGATGATGTGTCAGAGCAGAGATTCTAGAGGAGATTCACGCAGAGTAGAATTTCACACCTTCAGCTAATGGAGGGTAATTGGCTGGGAACGGGGTAGTTTACATTTTTCTAGGCAGTCTCTGTGCAGACATCTCGGAAGCATGCTTGAAAAGGTGCTGGTGCAGGCTGAAGACTTGCTTCTCAGGCCATTGACTTTAACTGACAGCATTTCCTCTGTCTCCGAGTAGTCACACGAACACGACGCTTTCATCACATAAGCCCCTGCTCACTATGAAAAGTATCCAGCTATTCGTGCACTCCGGCAGTTCGCTGTCTCTCATCTGATGAATACAGGAGCTGCTCCCACTGGCCGGACTAGCAGCCTTATGCTGGGTTGGCTTATGTTGCCAGAACTGTACAGTGCGTATTAGATACATTTTTCCTTTAGAAGGTTCAAACAGTAACACTGGCATCTATCTCTGACGTTGGTGACAGCTGACCATGGGAATCTGTCCCCTCTCGGTCTGGAGCAACCAAGTGTCAGTTTCTGCACACATAGGCATTCTACCACAAGACAGATTAATGTTGGAACTTGATTAAAGAGAACGAAAACACTAACTCATCTATAGCACAGAGACTTCCTAGTAAAATACCTCCTCTTTAAAGTATAACATTCAAAGCCTGTATGTTGGTATGATTTTAGTTTTGTTAGGTGTATTTCTATATGGGTAATCAACAACCTAAGGATCAACCATGCTAGGTTGGTGCTTAACGCTGAGCCATTTCTACTGCTGCGCGCGCACACACACACTTTGAACATTTAAGGCAGGATCCATATTACCCACTGTCTCCTAAAATTCATTCTGTAGCTCAGGCTTGTCTTGACATGTGGTCTGTCTGCCTCAGGTTCACAAGTAGCTGAGATTACAGTCTTAATGCTTAACCTTTACTTTATTTCTCTAAGTCCTTCCTTCCTTTTTTCTTTCTTTCTTTTCTTTTCTATTCTTTTATTTTTATTACTGCTTTGAGTTTCATTAGGTAGTCTTACCCAAAACTCTTGGGACAAGAAGAGCTTCTGATCATAGATTCTTCAGATTTTTGGACTATCGCTTTTACATGATCTGTTGGGGATGGGGGCTCCAGTCTAAGCATGAAGTGTATTTTTGCTTCAAATACACCTGATACATGTAGTTCAAGGGCAGTTTCTTACAGTGTTTTAAATAACTATGTGAGAGCTTATAACTGAAATGTTTCTCATTTCATTGGATATCAGCCTTCCAAAACATTTAGAGCTGGAGACATTGTGAATGTTGGACTTTTAGATAAGGCTCCCAGACTGCATTGCAGCATGGTGCTCTTATCCTATTGCACATGTGTCCACATATTTAGTGGGCCTTCATAGTGGCACGTGGGGAGTAATTAGAGGTATTTAGGCAAAAAAAGGTAAGCACATGCTACACCTGGAACCATATGGGTTTTCAAGTTTTTTGTTTTTGTTTTTGTTTTCTTTTTTTTTTTTTTTTAATCCAGAAATCCAGAATGCACCAACACCAAATGGTTTAACCAGTGCTCAGGCATGCAGCCTTTCTGTTTAGTAGTATTGGGCCCTACAGCCCTTGCTAATAAGGGGACTACAACAAAAATGAAGAAAATGATAAAGAAAAAGCCCTTTGGTAGCGAGGGTATGCCCAGGGGGCAGCCAGGGGTAGCTTGTTCTTCCAATCTGCCTTGGTGCCCTAATGAGAAGGAAGCATTGTCACTATAAGGCAAGGCCGTCCTGTAGCCCTTCAGGGAAAGCGCCTCACCTGACCCTTGCTTTCAAGCCTTTGGAGATCTGCACATTCAATTTTTTTTGACGCTGCCAGCTTTTGAAAATTGGCCTCTCCCCTCTGTGGGATTGAGCTGCCAAGTCAGCAATGACTCTACAAGGCCTCACGCACTGAGGGTTTAAGGCCAAGGGTAGGGGCTGGATTTTTCTGGAGTAAGCAGAATGGTAATGCCCTGGTAGCAGATGGCCAGAGGAAATGAAAATATATACCTGGGCTTACCAGGGCCTCCAGGGGCCCCTGGCCTGGAGGTGTCTTGAGCTCTAGAGGGGTCACTTGCACTAATGACCGCAATCATACCCAAATTATTCAATGCCGATTTATTTACTTACTCCCACCATCAAAAAAGACAATGCATTGCCAGCAGGCGAGAGGCAATTCCTTCCCTGTAAAGGTTGGGGTGCTGCATGTACATTCTGAGCCACGCACAGAGTGCAGAGAAGTCGGCTACCACAGCTATTTAATCAGGAGTGTTTGTTGATTTGAGCAGAGGCCCTATGCTGTGAAATGAAAACAGAAAACCAAATTTTCTTGAGCAATCTTGCTGTTCCTGCTTCAGGTGCGAGGCCATTTCACTAAAGCAGCTCAGACGAGAATGTCATTAGTTCTTAAGCCCCAGGTGAATTTGCCACTGTTCCACATGATTAAGCCAGATAATTGTGTGTTGATAGCGAATGTGGTTGGTGAAATACAATTTCTAGGACCTTCCTAAACAAACACAATGTAGGAGTGAGTCAGAGTGCTGTCATTTTCAGTCCTTTGTCACAGGTTTTGCACAGGCAGACATCTCTGGTGAGGGCTAGCGACAAATTCTGGGGCGACCGCCATCGTTGGACTCTTAAAGGTGACCCGGCTTGAAAAGCGAATCACATATCATGTGCATTTGCTTAGGACGATGAAGAAAGGACACCTCATTAAAGTGCCGCCATAGGAAGCCGTCTCCTGCTTTTATCTGATTCTGGACCCTGAATGTAAATGATTACTTTAAGTTTGTTTTCTAAAGCATTCCTGATTTCAGCGATCCTTTCTGAAATGTGTAAAAATACCGACGTCTTCTATGATAAAAACAACAACAACATCTGCCAGTGGCAAAATATAGTTAACTTTCAGGGCCAAGTTTCAGAAGCAGCCAGTGTGTTTGCATGTGTGATATTCTTTTTCACATGTAAGTTTTCTGTGGATACAAAAAAAAATATGTATTTGTACACACAGATCAGGTGTCTGGATCTTCAATAGATTGTGACTACAGCTTTTTCTGCACCAAAACATGGAAGCTTCTACATCGGTACTTCATGGTTCTGGGCTATAAGTCAAGGCAGAGCACTTTCTAGCATGTGTGCTGCTCTGGGTCCAAAAGTGAAACAGAGGTAAATCTGCTACCCGGAAGGCGTGAACCTTTTAATTTGTTGTTACTGGGCATGAGACCTCAGGGAGATTTTGATTTGTAGTATTAAAGTAAAACTAACTGAACACTTTAGAGGGTTCATTTTTTCCCCTCTGTGTCTATTGTTTTATTTCCCCAGTTCCTATAATAAAATTAAAATAATAATAACTTTTATTCTGATACATTTAAAAAACACTTATTGCTAGACTAATGCTTAGTGCTGGTAGTTTCTCCCTGGGTTACTCCTTCCTTGTAGCCAATGCCTTGGCCCTTCCGTCTTCCAGAATTTTTGTGACTTACTCCTTCTAATTCACATTCTCTTTATCAATGGAATTGGGTTAGATTTTTGGCGGTTAAGCTATAGGTTGGAAACGACCCATAATTTACACCCAATATTTGCTCTAAACAAGGCCTCGGTAACAATAGAGCTGGTGTTGATTCTTCCTTGCCCTTTGCTGCGATTAGCAGTAGTCCCAGTGGATGAGGCTGCTGAGATAATGGGAGAAGCGGAATGAATGAAAGATGCTGCCTGACTTGTAGAAAGTCAGAGACCGTGGTGCACAGAAGCCAAAGACACAGCTCCGTGATACTCTCTCCAGCAGCCTGAAGAGTTAGTTCTTTGTAGAGAGCACTCCTCAAGTTAAGCTACGGTTCTTGGACTCTCAGTATGGAAGAGAGCTGGACTCGAGCAAGAGGTTTCTTAGACTTAGGTGTGAGTGTTGATAAGACAGATGCTCGAAGGAAGGATGATAGATCTAAATATGAACATGGGCTTCTCAAGGAAGGAGTCACACATAAGCACTTTCAGATGGCATATTTATGACTTTAGTAGCATTTGAGATTAAGTCTCAAAGGATGCTAAGAAATGCTTTGGGGAAGGAGTGGAGCTAATGAGATCATGAGTTCCTGAGGGGCTTTGGTAGTATTATGACCTGATAAGATAAAATCATGGGTAACAGGGACACATTTTGTTCATTGTGCTAGATTTGTTGACTCTTATCTGAGAAAAGACTTCAACCAGATTCCAGAATGATGGGTTTCTTTTCTTATGTGTCTCTTCAGTTTCCCATGTTTTCTATCCTGCCTGACATCTTTCCTCATGAAAGTGTTGAACAATGCACCTCTTTCTGGAAAGCAGACTAACACATGACTCTCTCCCTCCCTCCCTCCCTCTCTCTCTCTCTCTCTCTCTCTCTCTCTCTCTCTCTCTCTCTCTCTAACTAATCATTGGGAAATATTCATCTCTGGCCAAAGGAAGGCATTGGCCTTGGTCACAAGTTCCAGCTTAGACAGTCAATGGAGTGCTCATTTATTAAATAAGTTCTTTCTTTTTTCTCATCTGTAAAATAGGATTTGGGTAAGATTACTTCCCTTTTATTAATGGGTTTTAGAATTCCACTATGCTTTAACTGTGGTAGAGGACTATTAAGCCTTGGTAGACGTCAATTAATAGGGCCAGGTGGTCATGGCACATGCCTTTAATCCCAGCACTTGGAAGGCAGAGGGAGGCAGATCTCTGTGAGTTCAAGGCCAGCCTGGTCTACAGAGTGAGTATATATGAGTACTTGAGACCCATGTGTCTCAAGACAGTACTAGGACATCCAGAGATAAGAAGAAGAAGAAAAGGGAGGAGGAGGAGGAAGAGAAGAAGAAGAAGAAGAAGAAGAAGAAGAAGAAGAAGAAGAAGAAGAAGAAGAAGAAGAAGAAGAAGAAGAA
>OU015751.1:56277594-56400987 GCA_907169655.1 Acomys percivali
TATGATGACATTCTGCCTTGCAATGGGCCTCATTGGACGCCAGCCACTATTTCAAGTTTTTAGACATAATTTTTGTGGCTCAGAAATGCTTTTCTTTGTTAAGTGGTTGCTGCAAAAGGGAGGAAATGCTGGTGGCAGGCAGCATTTTAAGATGAACCATTGTGGCCCTTAACACTTTATAAGTAATCATAAATTCCAGTTGACAGCTCATTCCTTGATTCCTTTCTAATTGGAGATTTAATAATATATATTTCTTGAAGGAGAAAGTGCTCTGGGCTCTTATGATGCCAGATGCACTGGTACAATGTAACAACTGAGGCCAATGTCAAACATCTGATGGATTCACTGTGTAAGAGGGTGTTAGGAAAGGTCCTGGGCATCACACTGTTAAATTTAGGGGAAGTCAGAATGTGTTTTAATACTTTCAAATAATTGTGCCCAAATAGCCTTACGTACTTCTTAAACAGCTAAATCTTTTTAATGCATTTCAGAAAAGGTTTCAAATGGACCTAAATGGGCTTGATGAATGTGAATGCTTTCTCTCTCTCTCCTTGTAATATTCAAGAAATAATGCAATTAATTTGATTTGTGCAGAGTTACAAATCACTAGTAAACTGGGAACTTGTATTTGAAAAAGATTTGGTTTTACTTTACCCTTTCAAATCAGGGAATTTTAATAGAACATATTGAGAGTTTATGTCATTATATGAAATATTGCCTTTATTTTATTGTTTTAAAGAGATACATCGGAAGTTTTTGTTCGTTTATTTTTGATTTTTTACTTTTTCTTTGGTGAACAGTTGTTTCACTCGTGATAAGGACTTTTCTTGTGTGTCCATTTCAGGATTTTCTCACACTGTTAACTCATTAGGGCAAATATTCTGTTTTTGATTTTCTTTTTGTTTCCTTTATAAACTCCATGTCAGCTCTGAGTAAGCTTGTATCCGTATCTTAATTATTCACCACTCACAGGACTAAACCATCATGTTCCAACCATTTCTAGGGCAATCTCTTCATGACTTTGTTAGATGGACACTGAAAACCATTCAGTAGATGGTTGGATAAAAGCTGCAGCCTGCTAAGGGTTAGAATGGACATTTCCTGGGCTCTTTTCCAGAGATGCTTTTGCCATTGGGAAACTATGAAAGTTCAAGTACTTTCATGTAATTGTGATTTGTGAAATAGAATGTCAAAGGGAAGAAGAGCAGAAGGAATAGGAGGAGCAGGAGCAGCGGGAGGAGTGGGAGGAGCAGGAAGAGCAGGAGGAGCAGGAGGAAGGGGAGGAGCAGGAGGAGCAGGAGGAGGAGGAGGAAGGGGGAATAGCAGCAGCAGGAGAGAGGAGTGATGAAGGTTTCGTGTATATGTAGTTCATTGGTGGAGACTCCAACAGCCTGACCCCTAATTTTCCTGGCTAAATTGCTACCTAACTATGGATATACTAGGTCTGCCTGAATATATTTTAACACCAGGTTTTCAGAGGATAAAGATAATCTGCAAATAACCTAGCTATCTTTAAGGACAAGTAAGTCCCAATAATACATATACAGGCCAGAATTCAGGCATTGAATAGGGGATACAACAATCCCAGGATGAAGTGCCCAAAGCAAATTACATTAGAACAGGTTAGAAAGCTTGGAGTAAAAGCAACCAGTAGCTATATAAATGACACTGTTAAAGCAGTTAGGAAACATTTTAATATTTAAAGGAAATTTATGGACATAATAGAATGTCAAGAGCCACAGTTCTCTAGAGGTTTGGAATTAATAGGAGGAAAAATTTCAGGTTTATCCAGTTGGTTTTACAGAGTCTGAGTTTGATAACCCACCAACAAAACTCAGCTGCTTCTCCCTCCCCCAGTCCCCTCTCTCCGTGTCTTCATGTGTGCGTGCCCTTTTTCAATACTTTAAGACTCCCACAGCACAGAAGCAATGGCACATTAGTAAACTATGAAGATAAAGAGGTAAATATTAAATACTAGAACGACTACAGTAAGAAGAAATCAGGTATATCTATAACTAGCTGTACAAAAAGCAGGCAAGTTCAGGCAAAGAGGCATGGACAATGTGAGCATGGAGTAAGCCTAGTCCAGTCAGTACAAGAGGCCCACGGCTTCCTTCCGAGTAGCAGCCATGCAAGTCTGGGCTCAAAGGCTCAAGATGCTGGAGAGTGATGTCCATGGAAAGCTAGAAAAGTGTGCGAAATGAGGAAATAAGATCTGGATGTTAGATACTGCCAAAATAAATACAAATAACCCTGAAGGCAATGCCACAGAAAGGAATAAAAAAAAAAAAGGCACAGAGGGAATACGGTCTAAAAATGGACAAGGTCTGCAGTATAAATTGTCTATCATATATGTAATCATTGACAACTGTATTCATATAGCATAACCATAATAGTGTTACATGTTAGTGATAAAACTTCTGGACCAGTATCTATATATCCATAATTAAACTTAAATATACATATATCTATATAATACATGCTATATGAAACCTCATAAAGAAACAAGGTAAAATGGGAAATGATTCAAGAAATAATGATATAGCATATTTGTAATATAACAAACGTGACAAACCCACAGTTCCAAGAAAGTCAACAAACTCAAGTAAGATAAGCAGGAAAGGAATAAAAGGTGATGAAATACATAGCAAAGTAAAACATTTTTGAGAACTCATAGGAAAAAACCACATGCTGTGCAGGAGTTCCAAATAAAACATTGGGGATAAATTCTTCCTAGAAACTGTGTAAACCCAAATTCTACAGGTTATAGAAATGTTAAAAGAAATAAGAACTAAAATGTATCACTCTGTATCCTAAAAAAACGCCTTCACAACATAAGGAAAAAAAAGATAACAAATATAAAGCATAAACAATGTGGAAGCAGTACATGTGTATTACTAGAATGATTAAAGGAAGTACTCTAAAGAAAAAAAAAACATGAAAATCCAAATTTAAACAAGAATGGAAAGGAAGAAAGCTGGGAGATACAAAGTGTGTTTTTCTATATGCATTGTCATTTGTGTTATTTAGACTAAAGCAAAAGAAATAACAAGGGTTATAAGGCATCGAACATATGTAAATACGCATGGCAGCAATAAAAGAAATGCTGCTATTTTTTTGGTTCCTACAGTTATGAATCATGGGATATTAATATTTGAAAACAGACTTTGAAAGAATAAAGATGAACATTTTGCATGTTACAATAGCCACAATGCAGAAAATGACTTGTAAGTGTAAACGAGCGAGCAAATATTACAGCTCGCGCTTTGACACGCCTCTCTGAGTTTTGTTACAGCACCTGAGCTGACTAATGCATGTCTGAGCACAAACAGAACTCACCTAAGCTCGCGGCCTGTGAGCATCTGGTGTTTTTCTCCCAGTCGGAGTTAGTGGAGTACTCGTGAGTGCTGGCCCCATAGGCTGAAAGTTGAAATTGTGTGGCTCCTTTCCTTGCAGGACTCATTCACCTTTTCTCTCCCCTCCATTTAAGTTTAAACAGTTTTCAGGGGCTTATGAAACCCAGAGAACACACTTCACTATTCTTTCTTCACTTCCTTTGTGTATTGGTATATACGGTGTGTGTGCACTTGTGTCCATGGGTGAAAGAGCGTGCACAGCCCAGAGTAGGGTGTCATCTATCCTCCTGTACCAAGTGTTCTTCACCACTGAGCCACCTCTCTAGCCCTTTCAATCAATTGTTTACTTTTTATTTCCTGCTAAAGTGAAGATCCTCTGGTCACTGCCCTTTGTTGCCTATGACAAGTGCTCCAAGCTGAGATCAAAGTCTGTCTTGCCTATGAGCAAACGAGCTCTCTGCTGCTCCAACCAGCCCTGATTTGACTCACAAAATGCAGCTACAAGGCCATAGTCCACTGGCCCACTGGTGAAATCCAGCAGTCTCTGATCAGAAAGGCCAGTGGTGACTGAGAACATGAAGGAAGAGCAAGCATTCTGCTGGAGAAAGTGTGTCTATGCCAGAGAAAATATGATCAGTCCTTTTTGTCTTTTGCCATTTTAGTAAATGACACAGATCTGCATAATGGTTTGTTCAAGTTACTATTATCATCAAAACGTAAAAACTGTTACATGCTGGAAGTGATTTGAGTTGCCTCCCCCCCACCGCTCCATCTCACCCCACCCCTGGCCACTTCTCCTCTCTAAGAACTACTTCCTAGTGATGGAAGCAAATGCTTGTCAAAGGGCATCATGACTTTCATCGTCTTTCTTGGGGAAGATCCCTTGTAGGTATTGATCAAGCATTGATGAGAAAGCAAAGAAAGAGGATAGGTAAACATGAAGGCTCCAATTCTGCTTTGCTGAAAATGAAAGCACTCCACAACCATCACCACAAACAGCCAGCTCTTAAAATAGAAGTTGACATGTAGTAAATCTTCAATAAAGTCATTGCCTGGAGAGGGATGTGTCACGAATGCACTGTCACAACTCACTGGAGCTGTTACAAAGCTATGTTAACTTGGAATTAAACTATTCTTTGTAAGACACTTCACAGGATAGAGAATGTTTGAATATTTAAAACCACCTCTTTAAGGTAATTTTGATACAATGGGAAAATGTTTATAATAGTGTAATTAATAGTGTAATTTGGGAATGACAAAAAGCAGAAAATAGCTTATCTTAGTCTCCCGAGCAGGCCCACCTCACAAGGAAGTGTGGGGTCACAGCTAAGTTCTTGGTATTTTCTTGGTCATCGTTGGTAGCTGCTCCCTAGTCTCACAAGGGTGAAGTCTCATCCCACTTGTGGGATTTCTACCAGTCTTAGCTTTGTCTCCTGTTGCTGTGATAAAATACCTTAACAATAGAGATTTAATGGAGAAAGTGCATATTCGGCTCACAATTACAGTCTATCATTGTTGGGAATGTCAAGGCAGCAGGAACTTGAAGCAACTAGTCACATCCACAACCAAGAGCTGAGTAGTAAGCACTATGCTGGGCAGATTCTGAGTTACTGTAATCCTAGTACATTTGAAACCTACATAAAACCGAATCACTTGCCAATCTGAGGACTCCCGGGGGCAGTCTGCTCGTAGAGCCACCCCAGAGCCATCTGTCTTTTTTCTCAGTCACTTGGCCAGCTATCCTCCCAGTATCCACAAACAAGTATTCTAGCAAAAAACTTTTCTCTCTTCCTTTCCTAGAGTTCCTTCCCCACTACTACAAATCCCCACCTGCCACTTGCTGTCCTTCAGCCCAGCTCATTGGCCAATCAGCTCTTTATTGACAGTTGCTGTATCCACACAAGACATTCCTTCACAACTATCTGTGCTCTATCCAATCCGATCTTCCTAGCCCAAACCCAGGAAATAGCTCCACCCACCCTGGAGAGCTGAGTAGACTCTGAATGTATGGGTCAAGGGCAGACAAAGTTCTGAATGAATGTTTGTGTCAAGGACCAAAGCCTCAGGCCCATGGTAATGACAAAGCCTTCCAACTGGGGTGAGGCTCAAAGGCAAGCAAAGCCTTTCTTGGGTGTCAGTGCCAAAGTTAACAATGTGTGTATAAGTATGAGTGCTTAGAAACTATCATTTATCAGTGTGTGCAAGAACTAGCAATTGCTACTTGTTTACAGCCTGAGGCTCTTCCCATACAGACACCTCCCACAGAGCTTGTGGACCTCTTCTCTTGTGCTGTACATACAGCCATGCTAAGGTTCTGAGTCATTGCTGTAGTTGGTGTACCCCACCAGAATGTTCACCACACACCTTATTCCAGGCTTTCTGTACACAAGTCAGTGTGTCTGTCCTTTCTTTGTCCCCTCTCCATTCCAGTCAAGTTTCTGGAACCAAGCACCAAGGGATGCAGTGACCTACCATGGAGAGCCTTCCCACTCAAATCAGCCCAGTGAAAATCCCTCACAGAAAAGCCTGCAGGCCAATCTAATCTAGACAGTACCTCATTAAAACTCTCTTCTTGGGTGATTTTAGCTTGTACTGAGGTGACAGTCAACCAACCGTCACACTACAGTTTTCTACGACCTTGGAACTTTAGAGAGAATAGCAGGAGATGGGATTTCCTCCAGAAAGGAACTACTGGCATCTGAGTCTGATAAGAATTTCTCAAAATGTTATCCTGGGAATGATCTGCTTGTACAGGGTGAACTGATCACTCCCACACATTCAGTGCCTATAATTACCAGCCCTAAATTCTTTACCTCCAATGATCCATTGAGATGGGACTCTTGTACCTTAACTAAGGACCAAAATTAGGACTGCCATCTTTGTTCATAATTGACCACGATTTTCCTTGGAGAATTGGGGTTTTAAGATGGTCTGAGGTAGTCTAAATATGCTTCCAGGTGAATTCTGCATCCCAGCAATTTTCCATTAGTGTGGGTAGGCAGGGTTTTCTTGTGAAATACAGAAATCAGTATTTCACAGAGCCACTAATGCTCATCTGATAAAAGGTCTTATATTATGGTGGGAGCAATACAGTCCATATGACAAGACCCAACTGCTAAGCCCTGATACTGAGGAAAGAAAACAAAAAAGACTGGTTAACTTGTAAGGGCTCAGACTGGTTTCACTGTTCACATCCTAGAGGGCCTGTCCTCAGAGGCAGGGAGATGTCACAGCTAACTCGGATCCAGCAACCACCCTAGAACATCAATACATCATCAGCCAGGACTGGGGCTTTCCTTGAGAAAAATAGCAAATAGGAAGCAAGCACTCCATCTCCTTTATGGTGGTATTTTTCTACACATAGTATAGACCTTTGTTAAGTCTTGCACTGAGAGGTCAAAAAGGTACAAATGGTAGTACTTTATTTTCTTTCTCTTTCCTATTTAAAATCCTAAAGTTTGGGATAATATTACATTGGGGAGGGGGGAAGAAATAAAAGAAGAAAGAACCTCAACAAGAAAAACAAAAGCAATTTGAACAAAGCTGTAGGGAAAGCAAAAGGTGGGATGAATGTAAAATAGTGGAGAAGATTTTGAGTCGAGCCAGCAAAATCCTCATTTTTGCTTCAGGGGAGCAGATTAAGTGGCCTAAACACTTGATTTCCCTGCAGGACCTGCCTACACAAGAGTGATTCAGGGTCCACTGCATGGAAGGATGGAATGTTCTCCCTCCTGTGGTCCTTTGCCTCCCGTGGTCCTTATCAAATTCAAATGGCCGGTGCCCACCAGGATATACAAGTACAGTCATACACACCTCCGAGGTATGTCTGATTTCAAATGCTGATAAACTTTTTATGCATAAAACTATGGATATGTAGCTTAGGACACACATTGTATTTTAATATTATTGATGATGTTGTAAATGAACTCCCCAGGATGCCCAGCTTTCTTACATTTGAGCTCAGAATTCCAAACATGACTAAAATGCAACTTCAATCCCAATCTTTACAGATTGGTCCATGGGAGAAATTGTCTTGTCAGGGAGGTAGTGGCCAGATGGGCAGAGAGAGCTGCTTGCATCCACTGTGAGAACAGGGCAGGCAACACCATCTAAAGAAAAATTCCACCTTCCTGCAGAACCCACTTGGAAACTTTGCCGGGATGATCCCCTCTCCTTGGAGGGTCTTAGCCTTTGAGTGCTGTGTAAAGAGGGATCATACTATATAGCAATCTTTTCCCCTCCATCTTCATTTTTTTCCCTTTGGTTCTCTCTGAGGATAGCTGTGATGAAGGACATCTGCAGCCATAGGACTGTGTCCTGGCTGGCAAAGGTGTTTTGGACCCACACGGAATCTGAGTGAAGGTGAAAGTTGTCAGGCTGTGAAAAATGGCATCCGTGTTGGCTGACCTGAATTAGGGCTGTAAAGTTCTGTTCCTCACAAAGGCAAGATATATTATTGCTGTAACGGCATTATTCCGCTCCATCACTTTTAAACCTTGTTCCCATTATCTGCAAGTTAAATATAACCCTATGTAAAAACAGGAAGGACAGCCTTAACTTGTCTGGCTTAACAGCACACACTTAAAAC
This sequence comes from Acomys percivali, assembly GCA_907169655.1. Classification (NCBI taxonomy): domain Eukaryota; kingdom Metazoa; phylum Chordata; class Mammalia; order Rodentia; family Muridae; genus Acomys; species Acomys percivali. The sequence goes on from OU015751.1 coordinate 56,285,539, forward strand.
ATAATAGAGCACTTGTTACCGTATTTTATGGAACGGAAACTCCAAATGTAAAGATGTATTAAGGAAATATCTCAAAGTTATTAGGGAAGGATATTTACAATTACAGATTGCTTTATATTATGCTTTTATGAACATCTCAGGAAATGAAATAGCCCTCAGCTGTACAGAGTGAAGAGGGAGGTAATTTTCCTTAATATGGGTGATAAAATTAATCTGATTGAAATCGCTAGCGATTATTTCTCAGAATACTGAGTGGCAGTACAATCACTTACACTCTTTTATATTTTTTTAGTCAAAGCTTGTGTAGATGAAAGCTAATTACAAAGTAGTGATGTGAGGCGCTAAGGAAATAGTTTGTATAGCATGGAACAGGCAGGGCTAATTGGGGTTTGTGATTACACAGATTGTTGGTGAGGAGAATTAACTACCAGCAGTCTCTCCTGAAAGCTTCTCATCAACGCAAAGTAAAAATAGACAGTGGATCTGTTATTTATCTAATTATGCCTTGAATATTTCCACGAGCATGTTACTCACTCTCAAATGGTTTGTTGTTCAAAAACTTTCCCTTTCACCCCGCTGGTGACCACACTGCCATATGGATATTCCTGACACCAGGTTGTCTTCCGATCGGGTGATCCCTTCTCATTCTCGGATACTCAACACTGAAGGCTTCTGGGATTGCCCAGTGTCATGGGAAAGGGACATTGTTGGTCTTGATTCACTGCTTCAGCATGCTGATGTCATAATGATGTTGTAACAGGTTACTGACTTAACTCGGAAGAGATTTAAAAGTTTTAGTGAGCAAAACATGAGCTTGTTAGGAAGGGGCTACTTCCTTTAACACACTGCCACAGTTAATAATGTCTTTCTTCCCAAGGTCATGGAATAGGGTCCCTCAGTTGCAGGCTATATTAAAGCTTACACTACAGAGTCCACAGAAAAGCTAACTAGTTCCCAGGACCACCTAGTTAGTGAACTGATGAACGGCTGACAGCTCAGCAGATAGGACTCTTACCATGACACTGTTATCTTGTTTGCCTACCACGCAGTCAAGCCACATCCCTTCCCCACTTGGTTCTCGCTGCCCTTTCTGCCTTGCTTCTCTTTCATTTATACATTGTTGTTTTTAGTGTTGACTAAGAGCTCCTCATCAAGGTGGAAAACCACATTGTCACCTGTTACCTTAGCTGGATCTCGGGCATCTGAGTGTGATTGTCTGTGGTGCCTATGATCTGAAAGGTTGACGGAAGCCAGTGGGCACTGTTTAGTGGGAGCCCGAGAGCAAAACTTTATGTGTCTCACACAGAAAGGCACTGCCTCCAGAAAGCCATTCGAATAAGTTCACACGCACTCAGGAAATGCAAATGTATTGACAAAGTGATATTTCCTGAAGACAAGGTATACTCTCTGGAAGCTTTGCCTGGATGATGACAAGTGTCATCTCTCAGGAATCAAGCCAGCAGGGGTACTCGTAGGGGCGTGGTGTGGGAACTGAGCTGTCTGAGTTTGGTGCTAGTACCCAGAAACACAAAACCCAATGTAAATGCTCCCCGAACAGCTTTAATAGATGTAAGAGCAGGCAGTAGCTTAGGTAGGGGAGTGATTTATAGACGTCAGCTCCTACTTGCTTACAGCTCTCTTCTTATTCATCCATCAGCTTTTTGTTTAATCTTCTTTATTAAAATTATCTGAGTGCTGCAGAAAATTATATACTAGCCCTAATTTAAAATGTGGTGAATGGTAAAGAAGCAGAAGAGAACAGAAAATGCAATTCTTTTCCTCACTTGCTCTAGGTAGCATCTTAGGAAGTTCTTGTGTGGATAAATATAGTCAGTTCCTAAAATTGGACTCCCATTATTATTATTATTATCATGAACAGTTTGCTACAACCGATATGCTATGCAGTAGCCTGTAGATGGTATCAGTAGTTTCCCTATGTGAAAGGATGATAAAACATATATTATATGGGTTTATGCAAATTATGGAGGGCCTGGCCTTGAGCTCCAGTAATTCTTATATGCGCCTCCACTCTGTCCACTTGGAATGACAGGCACTGAAATTAAATGGTTTCCAATAAAAACCCTGTAACCTGAAACGAATCCCCACTGAATAATTAGAACACCTCACCCATAAAAGGTAATCATGTGCCTTCCATTTCTGAAAAAGCCTCCATCTCCGATCAGCATCAGTGGAGCTCTGACCAGACCTTTAATTCTTATGAAGAAAAGACAATGCTCATCCTTCACAAGGAAGCTGCTGCTGTTGCTGACAGCCTGAAGCTGTCGCAGTACTCCAGGGCCAGAACCACAATCCATGCCTCCTGTAAGAGACAAGAAACAGAGGGAGGTGACGTGAGTGGCTTTGTTTTAGACACACAAGAAAGCATCCTTTTTCTCCTGCTACCAAGGGCCGTCATGCTGAGGTAGATAACACTTTGGTTTGCAGAGCTGGGACCACTGTGGGGTATCCAGAAGAGCAGCCTTCCCAATGTAATTATCTTTTCCCATCAACAAAGATGTAAACACAGCTCTGGGGAAGAAGGCTTAATCTCATTCATCAAATGCACCACCTCCTATATTACGGAAAAGACTGGAGGATGAGAAACTTGGGGTGCGTTCCTAGCTGCCACAGATCGCTCAGGACCACTGGACAGTGACTGCTGTCTCGGGCCTTTCCTTTTGCCCCTTGTGAAAGGCTGATGGATCAAAACAATACGTGTCTGAATGAGGATCTCCTTTGTTCAGTGCAGGTTATGGTCGACCAGATGGATCGCGCTGGAAGCTTCCAATCTCTCTAAATACAAGCTGGGCAGCTTAGACACACAAGTTATGTAGAAAAAGTCTCTGTCAGAAGTGATGGAAAACCATAAATGTTTAAGAGTGAGAGAGGAAGTACTGAAGCTGGGAGTTGTCGAAGCTGATGAACTGCACATCGCCTGTCTGCATAACAATGAACAGTGGCAGTTTGGTTCTAATTTTCTGTAATATGATTATAATCTGTAGGAGCCCCGTCTGTTTTTTTCCTTAAACATGGATGGACACACACACACACACACACACACACACACACACACACACACACATCACACCTAAAACACAAATAATAGTCTCATTTTAAGGAGCAAATTATAACACTGAAATTTGTCCTTGGGCTGGAAACAATGTAAAATTGACATGACACAGCACACACACATACACACACACACACACACACACACACACACACACACACACACTCTAATGATACTTATTAAAGTAATTACACACTGTTAGCAATTCTCTCAGATAAGTTATTGAACTTGGTCTCCTGGCTGTCTATTTCACCAGCTCTGTAGATATTACAATTTCTGAGAATTTTGACCTTGATGTCATTTTTTTCTGCCACCAAAGCAACAAAATATAGAAAATATTTCCTGTATAGAACTGGGTGAATAAAATGCAACTGGCAGAGTAAACAAGCAGAGATCGGTGTGAATGTAACCTAAAGACAAATATTTAATATCTACAGTAAATGTTCTATTTATTCTGGTCAGATATAATTCAATGTATTATTATCAAGCAATAGTTTATACTTAATGCTGTCTGATTTCACTGTGATAATTTCTATATAGTCACACCCATTACTCTAAAATATTTACATGATCTGTTAAGAATAATCATTTAAAAGCTCCAGCGTTTTACAGTTTTATAGTTATTTCAGTTTAATAGCTCCCACTCACTACTTAGGAATTGTAAAATTTGAGGGTAAAGAAATAAACTGAACTAACTGCAGACAGATGATGATATCTGAGCTCCACAAACATGGTCTGTGTCTCAACCCAAGAGACTTCACAGGACTTCCTTCTCTATGAGGATTTATGTCTTGGCCAGACTAGGACAAAAGAATTCATATCATCAATATTTCAGGTAACTGTTTTCTTCCTCTGATTATGTCAGAAGAGCTGCAGGTCTATCTTTCAATGGCAAGCATTCTGAAAATTCTTATCAATCTTAATATCAATCTCAGATCTTAAAAGGTAAGGTAGAAAAGGTGTGTCTATATTATTAAATGTGTTATATATATGCAGCCTATGACATTGGAACTTTGACTATAACATGACATGTTGATCATATGTGCTTTAAAGTTGGTGTCTGTGTAATAATATGAAAAGAATGTTGAAGTACCTTATAATATTTTGTGGTTAAAATGACTGAAAATCATGATAAATATCTTCTCTCTATTTTTGTATATAAAGTGAAAGCGTGTATCTTGATATAATTCAGAAATTTAAAAGTGTTTGATAAATGAGAAAATTCTATTTTAACTAAAACCTCATAGTGATTAGTTAATTATAGTTTACTTTAAAATTCTCTCTAAATTTAAAATTCTTGATGAGAAGTTATTTGAAATATTTTTACTTCAAATTTTTGCCTGCACTTAGTATTTTGAAAATGTATTCTCCATAATTGTTTTCACATGACAATATTTTCTTGGAAGACATTTTACACTGAGATAAACACACATCTTCTTACTATGTCCATCAAAATAATTTTCTGCTTAAAAATCAATTGCATTAAGACATATACATTTTCATCCCATACCACATCACATAGAGCATTTTTTAAAGCATTGCAGTGTCTAGATTATTATGTCAAACCCTGAAAATATCAATAGAATTTGTCATAACTTCTGTCCAAAATTTTTAAGTGGAATAACACAAAGACAACAGATTTAATTTCTGTGACTTTAAAAGTAAATTCTGGTTGAGTTCTTCCAGCCTGATTTCTAAATAAGAGTATAATAGTACTACTGTCTCAAAGATTGCTTTAGTTCAGCTGTAAAAGTAATGCATGTTACTTGAGAACTCTGATGAAACATACAAAGAGCACATACATGCTACATGACAGCACTGAGTGCTGATTTAGATGCACCTAAGCAGAGATCAGTCAATTGAGCAGGTGTGCAACGTCTTCAGCCAGTAGGGGTTTATTTCTGCATGGCTCTGTGACTAGCCTGCTGGCTGTCCCAACACAGTCCAAGAAAGGAGTCATGTGAGAATTCTGAGTACTGATGAGACAGCTGCAAGAGAGCAGGCAAGGCTCCTGACCTCAGTGTCTTCAGAAGACAGAGTTGTCCCTGGAATGTGTTTTCCTGTCCCTCCCAGGTGTAGCAGATAGGAGTGAGTTTACTTCAGCTGTTGTTAGTCATGTGCCTCTATGGAAAAACATGGTTTTCCATGTGTAGCGTGCCCTGTGGTTGAATGCGTTGCTTATATGATTCTTCGTACCCTCAAGTACAAATTGTCTGAAGTTATGAATAAAGAAATCACGAGAGTTTTTTCTGCCTCACTTTTTGACTCTGCTCTGTCAGGTTCATGCTACCAATTAGAGCTGTAAACACTGCCATACCTGTGGGCATTAAGAGACACAGTCTCCTGTCTGGTGGTATTGCAATGCTCCAGGGCCCAAGGGTCATATTTTTCTTCCTGGAAGAACCATGAGCAGAGAATTCGGCATCTAATTCCTTCTTCTTAGACAAGCACCATCTCTTCCCTTCAGGTTTATGTGTCATCCTTGTGACCCCGACAATTAAAACAAGAAATCTTTGTGAATGTACCCTAAGGAACAATGTGGAGGAATGCTGAGTGGATGTATCAACCATCAATAAAGCGCTGTTTAGCCAATCAGCTGGGCAGAAGGACAGGAACTGGAAGGCGGGGCTTGCTGGGGGAAGAACAGCAAGTTTGGCAGTTGGGGAGAGATGGTTGACTGAGGAGGTGGATGAAGGGGAGTTAATGGCCTGTTGACCATTATAGTGATAAGTGCTTGGTGTATAAGTATTATATATTACTTTAGAGTAGTTTGTTTACTATAGTTTAGGAATAGATTTGTATTAGTAATAGTTTCTGCCTGGAGCGTTGTGCCAGCCGGTTTCAGTAAGCTTCAGACTCTGTGTCTTTATTTAGCTATCTTAGGCTAAACTGATACATTTTTAATGTAACAGAACAATATTTAATACCTAGAGTTGTATTTACTCTGGTCAGATATAATTCAATGTAACCCAGAGTTATAGGGGGCGTGTCCTTGTTAGAAGAGGTGTGCCATTGCGCGTGGGCTTTGAAGTTTCAAAAGCCCACAGCAGGCCTATGGGTCTCACTCTAGCTCTCAGCCATGGCTTCACTACCATGCCTGCCTGTGTGTCCCCTCATGTTTCCAGCCTTGATGATTTCAGACTAGCTTCTGAAATTGTAAGCAAGCCTCAGATTAAATGTTATTTTTAAAAGAGTTGCCTTGGTCATGGTGTCTCTTCACAGCAATACAACCATGACTAAGATGCCTGTGCAAGGAAATCTTTTCAGTCACGATTTGGAATGAGTTACTCTTCGTATATGAAAAGGCTCTTATGTGTTACGTGTGCAGTTTGGAGTGGTTTATTTGTATGAGAAAAAATTGTTTTCCCCCCTGCTTTCATATTCACAATTTACCAAGAAGACTACTGTGACCTCTAAAGAATGTGAGGGCATCTCGGCACCAGCAAGACTTCACTTAGTGTTTTCACAGTCACCATCTGGATACCCTCTATTTGCATCAGGTCTGATACTTTCTACCTGGAAATGCCATCAGGATTCACAGGTCGAGAACTACAGTCCTAAAGTGCCAATCACGAGTGACATGTCCTTCTCACTAACTGGCTCTCAGTTGGCATTCTCACAGTCTCTCAAGTTTGACTTGTTTGTTTAAATCAAACAAGAACTCAGGGCAACATACTGACATTTTTTAATTTTGGCTCTATAAAGGACCATAAAAAGAGACACAGCTGAGTAGATGTGTAGGATGAAGGATGGGGAAAGCTTCCATGTCCTCTCTGGCCACTGTTTTTCAGGCATCTCCACATCCTGTATATCCTGAGTACTGATTTTGCTTTTTTAGGAAGACTTTTTGCACAGCCATGATCTAGTACACCACTGACCATTAACTTCATGGTCTGTCCCTCTCCTATTAGAGTAGGCTTTCCTCTAAGACTGGCAATCCCATTCTGCCCTAGTTTTTCTGGAAGATTCCCAGTACCCATCCTGAAGCTCCCTAGAGGTGTCCAGCACAGAGTTAGCTCATCAGCACACTGAGAGACACATCACTGTCAGGATTCCAAGCTCCTTGTACTGTCTTCCAGGAAGCAGAAGATAAAACAAAGCCAAGTACACACAATATCACACACAGTGCTAGCGTTTGTTGTTGCTGTTTGTTTGTTTTTTACACACACAGTGATAGGGTTTGTTGTTGTTGTTGTTGTTTTGTTTTTGTTTGTCTTTTGGAGACAGGGTTTCTCTGTGTAGCCTCGGCTGTCCTGGACTCACTTTGTAGACCAGGCTGGCCTCGAACTCACAGCTATCCGCCTGCCTCTGCCTCCCGAGTGCTGGGATTATAGGTGTGAGCCACCACCATTCTTGCTTTTGCTGAGTCTGCTACTTTCTAGATATGCTATGTTTTTTCTCATCAACAAATAAAGATAACTTCATCTTATTTACTCTAGTTGACACCTTGTTTGTTTCTATGGTTCTAGTCAAATGTCTAGAACGATCAGAAAGTTTTTCTTAATAATAATTGTTCCCATAAAACACATTTGTAGATTCAATCAACCATAGGTTTAAAAAAAATAGGAAAGAAAGTGGATGTGCACTGAACAGAAACAGAGCTCTCTTGCCCTTATTTTATAGCAAACATTAACACAGCACTTACATTGTGTTAAATATCCTATGTAGAAATGATATGTACTACACAGATTGCACGGGTCATGTGCAAACAGTGTACCACTTAACACGGGGGAGCTTTTTAATCCACTGATGAGGGCTGAATCTACAGCGACTTCCCATGGACCCATGGGTACTGGGGTAGGACTGTGGCTATTTATTTTTATTTCATCTTCAGCATTTCTGAACAAGATTGGTTATTGTACATTGTTCTCCTGATTTATAAATAACATTTGTTTTTCTGATAATTTTTTATTTATTAGTTCCAGATCCTTATCACATATGAGTTTTTTAATGTATGTTTTGTTTAGACTGGTAGCTTTGTGAAATAGTCCTGTCATCATTACTGGGCCTGCCTGTGACTCTGGTTTCAGAGCATCTGATGCCCTCTTCTGGCTTCTGAGGGTGTCTGCATGCATACACTGTGCATATTTACTCAAGTACACACATATCAACATAAAATAAAATAAATGTAAACATTTAGAAAAAGGTTGCTGGGGGAAATTACTACATTTTAATACTATATATTTGAGACAACAGGATTTCTCGTCAATATAGTTTGGAATGGGCATAGTTTAAAAAATTGTTTATTTTACAGTAATTTACCTGATTAGTCTTGATAATTACATGTATCAGTGTCAGTTTTAGCTATTGCTTATTTCTCATGTGATTTTCCTTTAAGTTCTTTTTTAACATTCATTGCCTGTACTATGTCCTGATATTTGAAAAATGTCATCAAAATTTGTGGTTATGTGACCATCCTTCTTTCTGGTAATATATGTGTGTATATTTATTATTTCCTGTTATCGCTACTAGATGAATCATGATGCTAGTGATTCATATTTTTAAATAGCCAATTCAATTTCACAATTTATTCATTTATTCTTTCTATTATTACTTCTTTAATCATACTTGCTTAGTGTTTTTATTAGAATTAGCAAAGTAGGGTTTTTTTTTCAAACTTTCGATTAGTTCTCTTTTATATAAAAGTATGGTATTTTTAGTTTTCCCTCTGAATAATACTTTCTCATTATCTCAAATATTTCTGTACATAATATTGTTTATGTTGCTGTTACATTTTTTGTTAGTTCTTTGATAATTTTTGCAATTTGTTTTGCTCATATTTATCTCCTCCCTCAACTCTTTCCAGACCCACCTGTCTTCTCTAGCCACCTAACTCTGTGTTATTTTTTTCTAAGGAGTTATTGTTACACCTACTGATTGCTGCACTTCTCAACCCTCTGCAGAGAAGCTTCTATTTGCAGGAGATTGTGGGAAACACAGAGACCCGTAGCTTCCCAGGGCGCCGAGTGATAGACTGTGGAAATCTCACCCATAGATAGGACATCTATTTCACACACCAAGGCTCAGGGACCACTGTGGAAGAGGGAGCAGAAAGAGTATCAGAGTCAGAGGCAATAGATCGGCACAATGAAACACTGGTTTTCTCCAGGACACAACAAGGCAGGAGAACATGTGAACTCTCTAAACACATGAGATCTATACAAGATCAAGCCAGACAAAACTCCCAGCATGAAGGGGGCCATGAAGGACCACCCGCAGATGAGGAGATACTGGTAACTGATGATTCCGGGGAAAGGAGAATCAATTTTCCTTGGGAACGTTGTCACTTGTAGGTTGATTGTGTTCCAGTGCATGGCCACACATTTTGCTTCTCTTTTAACTATTTAAAATTGTACAACGTGCCAAAGCATAAGCATGTCATTTTGTGGAAAAATGTGAAATGCCATCAGACCCAAAGATGAAAATAAAAATTATATATATATATATATATATATATATAAACTTGTAGCACTTTAAATTTTATACAGATGCAGTAAAATTATAATTATTTATTATTACAGTCTTAAGTTTTAATGTCATATTAAAATGCTTATTTTACTAGATTTATCATATTGGCATCAGAAAATTTGACTGTCTTATTTTTTGGGGGAACTTGTTGAAAGGTGTTTTGTGGCCCATAAATTGTTTAATTTCTTTTTAATGTTCAATTGGAACAAAAAGATTACTTCTAACTCGGGCATGGTGGCACACTCAGGAGGCAGAGGCAGGTAGACGTCTGTGAGTTCGAGGTCAGCCTGGTCTACAAAGAGACTTCCACAACAGCCATGGCTGTTACACAGAGAAGCCGTGTTTAGGGAAAAAAAAGATTACTTCTAAGTGTTGAGTACAAAAATTATATGTGGTCAACTTAGTGTTACTAATATCTTCCACTCACTTCTCATTTTCACTTACTAGATCAATGATGATGTCTTGCCGTCTAATACACTGAGTTATTTCACTGTTGTATTAAATGGCAGTTGTACAATTTTAACAGAGTGCATTTGTATTGCTGTCTAATACACTGAGTTATTTCTCTCACTGTTGTATAAATGGTAGTTGTACATATTTTAATACAGTGCATTTGATGGCTATACATCATAAGAGTATCTCTTTTAAAATCTATAAGCTATATGTAAATTTGTCCCTTTTCTTTTGTATGCTCTATTTTGGACACTTCCTGTTTCCCTATTGCTGCATGTGTTATTGCTGTCTTTTCCCTCCTCCTTGGTTTTGTGTGTCTGTCTCCATATTTTAAATATGTATCCAAAATAGTGTACTGTTGGAATTTGTATTTTGCCTTAAAAACCCTCTTAATTAATAGGTGATTAATTTATTTTTATTTAGCATTATAATTATATTATAGTATATAATGGAGCCCCTGAATTCACTTCCTGTGTGCTGGAGATGCAGCTGTGCACCAACACACCTTGATGTTTTCCTTGTCATTTGGCTTCTTTTTTTTCTTCTCAAATGTATGGTTTACACTTTTATTGAAGGTGTATAATTTATACATCATGCACCAAAAAAAAAAAAAAATCCCTCTCCTCCCCCAAGTAAAATAAAACAAACAGACAAACAAAAAATCTTGTCACAGAAGCTGTAGTGTATCACGCAGTATAGCCTTTTGTCCACATATGTTTACTTTCAAATATTCATTGCTACGAGTCATGGGTCTGGTTGGAGGCCTGCACTATTGTTACCGGATCCTCACTGGGACTGCTGTCAGATATCCCATCGTTGCTGTGTGTCAAGGAGATTCTTAATCTTTGAATCTGCAGGTCTGGCTCCTTCATGTGTTCCAGCAGGTCATACATGGGGTAGATGTTGAGTTGAGGTTCACTCAGAGCTCTAGATCATTACGCAAAATGTTTCCTCCCAATCAGACCGCTCTCGGGGATGAACATTTCTATGCAGCTCTAGAACACAATCCTCCTCCTCAGAATGCATTGAGGACTTCATCTTTCAAATCCCCGTCCCCGCACTCGCCTCGTGGCCCTGCACCCCTTCCAATGGATGTTTTAAAGGTGTTGTCTCCTCCTCTGAAAGCATGTGTTTGTTTTATTCTCTAGTTTAAAAACAGCATCATCAACAACAGAAAACAAAACCTTTCAATAGATGAGGCTGCAGCGGTAACGCCTAGCTTTAAACTCAGTAGTGGTGGTTCTTATTTGCTCTGTGGTCCGTTTCAAACCTCTTACCATTCTGTCTCTCAAACCTTTATCTCGAAATCAGGAATATTAATACACAAATAATTAAATGAATAAATACACCAGTTTACTTAGAAACACTACAAGCAACTGATGAACCATCAATGGATGTGATTTCCATTGTTAACGCTACCTGCATTGCTTTATTTTCCTAATTTTCAGAGAGAAAACAAAAATGACATACTTTGAATTTTGTGTTGGAGCCCACCTGCGGAACGATGTTTAATTAATTTTGCCTGCAATAAGGTGATCAACTTTGAATCTGCCAGCTAGCGCTCCCTCATCTCCTTCAGTGTGTCTTATCTATTTGCTCTCATCTGTTCACTAGGGGGAGAAATGATCTCTGTAGAATCAGACTTTTATCCATTAGACATTCCTACACTTTAGATACAGCCTTAAGCTTATCCTCTCAACTGTGAATTTGGTGCTTACCACATGAATGTATTCTTTTTTCAATTCATTGGTTGAGAACTTTATATATGAATATAATGTGCTTTAGTCTAATCTACCCTATTGTCTACCTTTCAAGTCTTCTCATACTCCCCCGCCACTTCTTGCTTCCAACTTCATGCCATCCTTTAAAAAATTAGAAAAGAACACTGGACCCTAGCAGGGTTGCCAGGATCTCACGGACTGCAACATGACAGTCTGTCAGAGCCACATCCCTGAGGAAAACCGATTCTCCTACCTCGAGCAGCCATGCGTTTGCTGTATTGTGAGTAGGCTCTTAGCTAGGGGTGGGAATTCATGTTTCTCTCCCTCAATCATGGCTGGAATTGTGCCTGATTTGTGTGCCATATCCTTGTCATGTCCAGAAAATACTGTTCCGCAGGAGCCCGTAAATATGTCTATCCCTTACAATCTTTCTGTCCCCTCTTCAAAATGACCCCTAAGCCTTAGAGCAAGGGCTATGATACAGATCTGCACATTGTCAGTTGTGAATCTCTTTATTAATTGGCATCTACACAAAGAGCAGCTTCTCTGTTGAGATACACACTAGTCTATGGCTATAAAGATGTAAACACAGAGGGAAGTTTAATATTATAACTCTAAGTGCAGTAATAGTAGTGGGTGCTCCCCTGAAGCCTATGACATACTCCTAGGGTTTTTGCCCAGTTAACAGTATTAGATATGAGTTCTGCAGAGCATGCCTTAAACCTAATCAGAATTGGTTACTCCATAGACACTTGTGCCACTGTTATACCAGTGTGTCTATCTCCCCGGGGCCAGACCTTTCTGCATCTGGCAGCCCACAGCTGGATAAACACAGTGATGGCTTTTCTCCATTGATAGCATGCCCAGCAACTTCCAGCCACAGGAAAGCTAGCCAGCAAGGATGAAGCTTCCATCTCAATACTGATTTGATGTCTTCGAATCCTACCAGATAAAAATATGTTGTTTTTAGTGAAATGGGCTATTACCATCAAGTTCTAAAGGGGGAACCAAGAGCAACGGTGACATTCTCTATTGTTTAGGGGCCTGTGGGACCCAGTAGCAACTGAAAGGCAGGTAACCCACACCTGGGGCTGGCCTCTTGGTTTCATAGCCTAGAGTGTCTGGGAAAAGCATCGTTTCCCCCATAAAGGGCATCTACACTGAGTCTCCTTTTATATACACTAATGCATATGTTTTAGGTAATGTCTACAGTAGCAAGATTTCATACGGCCTTTCAAAGGCTGCTGGTGTGAGTTACCCTTCCCCCTTTATCCTCCCACCCCGACCCACTTAATGCTCCCTGTCCCATAGAATTTATTCTATAAAGGGTCTAATGTGAGTTTTACGTTTGTTTCTAATTTTGTTCCGTCTTGCAGTGGATTCTGCTGAGTTCACTCCCCTCTGACTGCCACCTGCCGCTCCCTGTTAACATGGGCTGCATTAAAAGTTCAACTCAGGATATCTTTTGATCTTTTGGTCACTCTCATGTGCCATGTGTTCCTTTCTTGTCCATATTCTTAGATATTTTTCTTCCACTGATATTTTGCCTTATTGTTTGTATTTAGTTGTGCTGAAATAAATTCATGAAGGCACATTCTCTACCAAGGGGCTCTCCTGGTGGCACATGATACCATTAATGACTGAGTCATGCACAGCCTCTATCCCAGGTGCTCTAATCTTCTTTCAGTTATATTTTTCCCTTTTCATTTCTTTTGGTAGAGTAGCTCAGTAGGTTTCTAGCTATTTTAATTTGGTGTCTTATCTTAATCTGAGAGCCAACATCCTTTCACTTAATATGCATACCAGACAATCTAAAGCATTCGTGCATTTGCCCTCTAAATCCTACAATAGAAACAGTGTCGAATGGCTTATAGAGGTATACAAAAACTACTACTTATGTTTTTTATTTTCATCTCCTGAATCAAAATTGGCCATATCCACAGGGAATATGTTCAAAGAAGTCCTAGTGGATTCCTGAATTCCCAGGCAGTACAAGATAGAACAGATCTGTCATGTGTGTGTGTTTATATTTATATAATTATTTACCTTTCACATTTGAATAATTATTTACAAACTTACATACACATATATATGAATTCACCCAATACATCAAAATCTAAGACAAAAATTTGGCACAGTAAGAGATTAATGACAATATAAAAGAAAATATAATCTAAAAAGTTCAAATGTTTTTCAGCTTTTTCCTCTCAGACTTCATATCAGGTTAGTACCCAGCTCAGCAGACAGCACTTGTGTTTAACATGGTTTTCTTCAGGCTTTTGCAAGCATGTTTATGGCTCATAATGCCAATTCTGAGTTTTTAAATCAGATGTTCTAAATTTCTCTAATTTCATGTAAAGTATTGAAAAACAAATAAACCTAAATAAATTTTCAAACTCTTATTCATATGCTGATAGCTATTATAGCTATTATGTATTCTAAGTTTTTAAAAAAATTTTAGAATGTTAATCTTTGTTTTTATTACTTAACTTTTCATAAGAAGCAATGTCTAATTTTCTTATTTTTTTGTTTTCACCTTAAAAGATATTTCTTAACATTATTACTACAGCTTACATGAATAATAAACTTTGATGAAGTAGTAGATAATATTTCCATTTGCTATTATTTAAAAAGCATATTGTAATTTAAAAAATACATGATGAATACAGATATGACTGAATCCATGCACAGTGCCAGCATTTGGTATGCTGAGGCAGAAGGGTAGATTCTAGGCCAGGGAGGGCTACATAAGAAGACCATTCCTCAAAAATAAGATGGAGGATTTTACAGTAAGTTATTTACTCTGTAACTTTATTTTACCAAAAGCCACAAAATAATACATCCCAAATGTTTGGATAAAATAGTTTTGTAAATGGAAAATACATATAGCTGGATAGAAAAAATATAAAAACAGCAGAATGTAAGATCACTATCCCTCTACTTAGAAATGTAGCCAAGTTTGAATAGTTTTTGGTAGCGGGAAAGAAAGAGCTGCCTATGCATGCAGCTATAAGAACATGCCACAGGCAATCACAGGTGTGCAATCTTGTTCAAATTAATATGTGTCAAATTAGAAGGCAACAGTGAAAAGCTGTATCTAAAATACTTTGTTTTGGCTAGCATCTTGTTTTAATTTTCCATCAAACAACCTGATCATCCTTCATCCCTTCTTCTCGCCCGGGTTTACAGCCCACCTGTTTGCGTTACTTTTTGTTGCAGGGATCAGAAACCATGCCTGAAAGTAGCTTACAGGAGACAGACAGCTGTTGCTTTTGTGTAGGCTTCAGAGGGGAAGTCCACAGCGATGGGAGGACATAGCAGCAAGCAGCTGGAGCAGGAAGCTGAGAGATTACATTGTGAGCTGCTGACACGTAGAGAAAGGAAACTGGAAGTGAGGCGACCCCAGCAAAGCTGCATGTTGAGAACCAAATGCTCACACACCCCACCTGGAGGGCGGTGCCATTTCTTATCCAGCCACCACCACTACCTCCCTTGTACCCTGTCCAGCCAACCATCTTTCAGGACCGCTTTCCTGGTTTGACCTGTGCCGGTGTTTCCACACAGTGCCACTTTCTATACAAATAAAACACAACACTATTGACTTTTAATAAATTCCCCTTGGTATTTAATTTCTTTCTGCTTCATATTATTGTTTTTATTTCCCCTAAAGCATCATGTACTTTAAATGTACCAAACATTCTTTTGCTAAAGTCTCGGTCTGTTTGTCCTACCGGAAACTGAGTACCTTCCTAAATTCCTGGCAGACTTTGGTGTTGCAGAGTCGAAGATCAAGATGCTGGCTGACCTGGTGTCTGGTGAGAACTCCTCTAGGCTTTCCAGAAGTGTCATCGCATGGCAGGGGTGGAAGGAAGCTAACTTACTTGCCCTAGCCTTTATGAGGACTGTCGTCTCCTTTACTGAGACTCTCCTGAGTATTTCTACAGCCTCACAACTGTACATTTCATTCTCATTGCTGAGCTGTTACACTTAACACATTCAGACCATAGCACCTAATTATTGTCTTTATGAATATTACTGGCCTAAGGAGGCCACCCGGTGGTAGCACATTTGCCTAGTCTCTGGCTTTCGTCCCCAGCACTGAAAGTGATACCTATTTCCTTTCGGCATATGTCACAGCAACGACCATCCTTAAAGTCTTATCTTCCTATATCTATGTTTTCTCAGACCTGTTTTCCTAAACATATTATTGGCTTCAATAATGTGTTCAGTTCCGGTTGTGATGAACAGTTGTTGAAAATAAATAGAAACATTAAGCAAACTCCAATACTTTTAAGGTACATCTTGTTAAAATGGAATCTTCTATGTAATTCCAGAAATGATAGCTGCTTAGGTAAACTGCACTGACTGGGTGAGTAGTCCACTTTGATTTGTAGTTAATGAATAATTTATTGCATTTGGTGCTGTGGTGATTCATTCAGAGATTGTTTTCTGTCTGTCTGTTTAAAACGTGTTTATAAGGCATGTGTTTAATAGGCAGGGGCTCAGTGAGAAGCAAGTCGCACTCAGATGTTACCAGAGAAAAGTTTACCAAACTCTGACTTATTGAACAGTGGCAAGAGCTCAGGAGCTGTAATACCCTGGCAGGAAGCCTATTTGGATAAGTGCAGTGTGCAGCTTGTAAACACCAGCGTGTAGTTGTGTGAAAGGGTCCCTCAGTGAGGGTGACGGCTTAGCCAAGGGCACAAACGTCCAGGGGCTTCACAGCTATGAACAGGTAGAATACAAACCTAGCTTGTATTTCATATGCTTCAATATACCCTGCCTCACCTATGTGAGAACCAGGGGAGGGTTTAGCTCATGGGCTTGGGCAAAGACCAACTTCCCAAAGAAGAGAGTGGTCTGGAAAGACAAATGGATAGAAAGCCAGCAAGGTGAGAGCTGTGTGTGTGTGTGTGTGTGTGTGTGTGTGTGTGTGTGTGTGTGTGTATGTGTGTGTCTGTGTGTGTATGTGTGCATGTGTGTATGTATATGGCTTGACTGTGTATGGTATCTGCAACATTGATGTTATGACTTCAGTATAAAATGTCCTTCATTCTTGGTTTGAACACTTTATCCCCAGTGTTAGGGCTTTTTTATTGGAGTCAGGCATTATGGCTTATAGGCCATTCTGGTTCCAGCTTGAGCCACCAGCTCTTTGTTCAGTTCCACATCATTGTGGCAAATGCTCCTGCCTTCATAGCCACTTGTAACTGGGCCTTCATTTGACATTGACTGTGTCTCCTCAAACCGTGAGACAAGATCAATCTTCCCTCTGCTAAACTGTTTTTGTTAGATACTTTGCCATAGCCACCAAAAAGTAACTGATGCACTTGGTTTCTTTTTGATCTTTTATAGAAGAAATACTTTTTATGACAAAATCTTAAGAGGAGTGCCAATTGATCTAACAGAAAAATCCAGCTGTTTGGGTTGAGGTACAATCAGGGAAGCCTGATGACCTACTCAGCACTTGCGCCTCTCTCCCTGTGTAGGCTGATGACACATTGTGACACATGGTGTTAGTGGGATAGGTTGTTACAGAAGCTCCAGTGAACCGAATCCTGTCCTGCCTCTAACCTACATCACAAAAGGCATGGCAGCCAACACAACAGTTTTAGCTTTGAGCTTGTGAACTGAGAAACAATCTACTCAGCCACTTGTGGGGACATTCTTTGCTGAACATTACAGAATATACTACAGTTTCAGGCCACAATAAAGCCTAAATCATACTGAAGATGAGAGTGCTTACCTCAGGGACTCTCCTGGTAAACATTTCCATGATTACAGTTACATATAACAGCCTGCTGCCAACATGTGCCATTTGATGAAAGTTGTTTAGTCATCAGAGGCAATAAACACACAAGTCACGTGTACATGCCAAAGCACACCTCTGAATAAATAAATCACAATCGTGTACTCAAATAGAATATTTTTTTCCTTTATAAAATCCATTGAGATGGAAAAAGAACCAGCCTGGAAATAGCCATTGTGTACATTAATTTTTATCACACATATTTCAAATACAATACAGGAAAGCATATCATGTATTTTTGTAAAAGCAACTAATGTGGGGAAAATGCAAACTGTCCATAAGAAGCAGTGGTTTAATTACACACAACTTCCAGGAAATACTGGCAATGTCAAAATTGGGCAGGGGGAGAGATACAAGATACAGCCATACTTGGTTAAGTCAACAGCTGCCACCAAAGTGGTCCTGGAGACAAAGCTAACCCTTCCTGAGCTACTGTCATGGCGAAAGCTTGAAGCAGTACCCCTTAACTATGCCATGCTGTCCCCATGGGCCTCCCAAGGAAATCCAGGAGCTGCAGGAAACATGAGCCCACTGGCCTAGTGGCTACTGGGGAGACTTTCTCCGGGGAAAACTTTCTCCGAGACAGTTTTGCTTTGGTTTTTAGTAGCTGCTGGCTTGTACTAAGACAAAATCTCCTCGCCTCTCATATGACCTCCTGGGTTGTGCATTTTGAACTCAAAACACATAGAAGGTGGAATACAAACGATGTACATGAGAAAAGAGACTGAGAGGTGAGCCCTAAAAGGCTTTGAAAATACCAGGGATTTCAAATGACTTTTCTCATAGGAAAGAATTTCTTTTGGTAGTTTGCATCCAACTTTTCCATTCTGTAACTTTTCAATACATTTGCCTTTTGTGGTATAATCATCAAATCTCTGTCTTCTCAGAAGTTCCTAAGCCCAATCTCACTCCTGGCTGTTTTTTTACTGCCCAATGCTACTATTCTCTCTCTCTCTCTCTCTCTCTCTCTCTCTCTCTCTCTCTCTCTGTCTCTATCTCTCTCCCTGTCTCTGCCTCTGTCTCTCTCTCCCTGTCTCTCTCTGTCTCTGTCTCTGTCTCTGTCTCTCTGTCTGTCTCTCTCTCTCTCTCTCTCTCTCTCTCTCTCTCTCTCTCTCTCTCTCTCTCTCTCTCTCTCCTGTACTATTTGATGCTCAAGGCAGAGTCCTTCATGGTACTGTTGCCAGTCCCAAGTCATCCTTGAGCATTTTTCTTCTACCTACCTCTGTTTTCCACGCCTCCTTCCACCGTCATACCCAGACGCCCATTTCTTGTTCTGTGTGCTGTAGTTGGTCCTGTTGCCTCTTGGCTCCCCATTTGTCTTCCCCCCTAGTCCAGCTCAGCTATATCCAGCCACAGTGACTCTAGACCAAAGGTTTCAAGTACCCCTTGCTCAAGTTCACCCTCCACTTGATTCTGCTCTCTTCAGAAGCCTGTGCTTAATTGTGCACCCAAGAATTAGCAAGAACTGAAGGGATTCCTTCAGGAACATTGTCGTCTTGTTTAAGTTGGAGAAATGCCAGCAATTTGCCAGCCCTGTACTTATCTCATCATTTTACTATTAGCTAAAGTTCTAAAACCTATATCTTAATATATGTAACATATGTTGTACCATAAATTAATTCATGATTAAATCCTCCAACTTTGCATTTGTTGCTTTGTATATAAACTGACCTTTGAAGCACGAATGTAGCACTAATTATGTTTTTCATTTGATGTAAATGGCTTATAAGCTACCTCTAAGAACTACAAATTAAACCACACAGCACCGCTTTCTACGTTGCCGTCTTCTTTCCAAAAGCTTGGGGACCTTTACTGAAATCATTTTATTAATCTTCACACATCTGAGATGAGATGATTGGTTTTAATTATCCTTCCTTCTGCATTTGGGAATGCTGTATGGATGCCATTTGTCACTTAAGTATACTGGCATCACACCAAGTGTGCCTCCTTAATACGCAGAGGCTGGAAAACATCTCTCTGTTCAGATGCGTGATATTGTTGAAAGTTTCAGAAGTGCTAAGGATTTGCTTTCTGTCCTGTTCAGAACACTACAGTACCATCATCCTTACATCCTCTGTTAGTACTATTTACAGTGACCAGGTCTCCAGGAAAACGGTACAGGGCTTTGAAAAAAACAAAACCAAACCGAACTCCCTAGTATACCTCTTCTAAACCCTTAGATCTGATCAGTTTTCTTTTGGCTTATATTCAAATTAAGAGTCATCTCCACCTTTTTGTTATAATTATAGACGTATAACTTTTTGTTATAGACCTAGGGCAAAAGTGCTACTGACACAAATCATAAAATCTTTCTCTCCAGCCCTACACCCAATTCTCAACTTAGACTCAGCAAAGAGTAAGTGGAAAGCAGTAGGAAGGGAGCCTCTATTTATCATATTACTACAGAACTGCTCCCCACTTAGAGAAGGCAGAAGATACTGTGTCTGCTTATTTTGCCCTAAGGGAGAACACTATGCTCATACCTTTGGGAATTTACTATGGCTACCATCGCAATGAACCTGTGATCAGACAGGCACCAGGGTGAAAAAGCAAGCAGTTGGTAAACAGTTTGAGCTGAGGCTGAATCTTCAGGAAGCTTTAGACCCCTCCCTTGGATAGTTCACTAATGCCATGCCTGCAGCTGAGAACACATGGCCTTCCCAGGGTTCAATCATGAGGCATTGTTTGTAATGCCCATATAGACATGTGCAGAAGTGGTGCTGTGCTGGCTAGCTTTACATAAGTTTTATGCAAGCGAGAGTCATTTGAAAAGAGGGACCTTCAACTGAGAAAAGACTCCAAACAAATTGGCCTGTAGGCTAGCTTGTAGGAGTATTTTTTTTATTAATGATTCATGTGGGTGAGCTGAACCCAAGGCTGGTTCAGTACTGGGCAGGCAGTCCTGAGTTGTATTAAGAAAACTAGGCTGAGAAGGCCAGGAAATAAGTAGAATTCCTTCAGGGATTCTTTTTGAGGTCCTGTCCTGACTTCTCTCAGTGATGGAGTATGACCTACGAGCTTCGAGAAGAAGTAGACCCTACCCTCTGCAAGTACTTCTGGTCATGGTGTTTTTATCGCATCAGTAGGAACCCAAAGTTACACAGGTGTCTTAGACCCTGGAATATATTTTATATATGTGAAGACACACCTAATACATTGAACTAAAAATATTGATAAGCAGTGTTGTCCAACGTAATAAGAAAGAGAAAAAGAATACAAAGCACTCATTTGTTTTCTACACTTTCCTGTTAACAATCTTTACTGGAATACATACTTATTCAGATTTTCATTTGTAGATATAAAAAAAGTACCTTGGGTAAATTGACTTAAAAAGAGGAAAGGATTACTTTGGCTCTGATTACTGTGGTTTCAGTCCTACGAGACATCGGTCCTATTGCTTCTGGGTGATGCAGCATATTGTGGTAAATGCTTGTGGCAGAAGGCTGATCACTCATGGAAAAAACAAGAGAGTATGAGCCTGGGACAGAGTCCCAATACCCCTTTCAAGGCTGGAGACTACTAAAGTTTTCAATGCTGGCATAGTGCTACACACTGGGGGCACTATGGAGGATAGGAGAAACTTACTCAGAGCTGGCCATAGGAATTAAGAGTTCTTTGTTGGTATGCGATGAAGACAGCGTCTCACAGACCACAGGCTGGCCTCAGACCCACTATCTGCCAAAGATGAGTGGCTGAGCTAGCAGGGTTATGGGTGTGTACCACCACTCTGCATTGTGTCTGGTGCTAGACGTCAAATCCACTGCTTTGTGCAAGCATGGCCAGAATTTTACCAATGGAGCAACATCTTTAGCCCCAGGAAGTCTATTTGAAGGAAATTCTGTCCCAGTCGAGTCTGAAAATGTTGACTTAATGCCTCCCTTTGTTTATCAGTTTTTACTTGGTATTTTTACTGTTGTAGTAGGGGTGGCAAACAATAAAGATTCTGAATACACCTGGGACATTTTATGTTTCCTGTATCCTTGCTAAGGCATATCTTCCCCAAGGTTTGCCAAGAGTGAATGACCCTCACTTATTTCTTGCCTATAAAACTACATGAGAGATTCAGACTGTAGGTTGGAGGCTAGTGCTGGTCTAACTAATACAAGAAGCACCTAAGCTGCAGGTGGATGAAACTAAATTTACCAGAAGCCATCAGCACACAGATGAAAGACTGAGCACACACTGCAGATGAGCTTAGAGCAGAGTTTCTCAAGCCTGAGGCATTGTGAAATAGATGATTCTTCGTTGTGGCGGGGAGGGGGGGTTTCTTGTGCATCCGTAGTTTCCATGTGTCCCATAGCAGTTACTCTCTCTAACACAACACTTAAGTGTCAATATACACTCTTACTACTACTTTTGTCATTATGAACTTGCCAACTATTCCACTCTGAGAACACTGCACTCTTTGCTCTTCTTAAATTAACTTCATCTGCTCCTTGAGCTGCGAAAGCATAGAATAGATGGGGAACACTGTAAAAGCTAGCAATGCTTAAAATGCCTATAGGTAAGTCTTACTTCCTGGATGGGGATTTACTAGCTGGCTGGAACCAAGAAAACACCACTAGATGGATGGTTTTAAGTATATGTTTTAGATTTCCTTTGCATTTTATGAGGAAGAGGGTTGTAATGGAGTCCAGAATTTGATTTCTCTTGCTACTGAAGCACTTTCCAGAAAACCTGGCTTGAGGGAGGCAAGCCCAACCTTTTGATATTCAGAAATAGTGTGGTCTTATGAGAACTTCGTGCTCAACAGCCAAGTTCCAAAAAAAAATCACCTCCAAATATATGTTCATGCTTTTGTGAAGCTGCTATATTGGGGTAAGTGAAAGTTAAGGGCGCAGATTGAACACTGCATGGATAAAACAAGGTAGTTGTAGTCATCAGTGATAGGCAGAAATCCCTTAATCTTAGATGACTCCAAAAGAACCACTGCTTCGAGCAAGGAGATGAACAGGGGGTGGGGGTGGACATGGAGCTACAGGGAAGAAGCATTTCTTTAAAACTTATCAGCTTGCTTTTTTTGTGGACGGAGATATAATCGATGAACTTTCTAAAGTAATCTGTATTTTGTTCAAGAGAGATCCTACAGTAAGTCTCATTGGGTTCTCCTAAGTATTAAGAGGGCAATGGAAACCCAGGTTGTGATACTGAGAGATGAACCAGTGGGCTGGAAGACTCGGGTAAGGAATAAAGTAAGTGGATAACTAAGCATGTATTTACACTAGATAAGATGAATAGCCCATGACAACTGTATTCTAGGTGACTTAAAGTGAGATGGGCACTTCTGAGAAATAGGCTGAAAGGCATGTCCCCAATAGTGTAGAACATTGAAAAATTAAAAATTTTAAGATAAAATGAATTACCTCTCTCAGTATCCGGAGGAAAATGATGAGGTGACCCACACAAACAAAAACAGAACATACCTTTTGTGGAGCCAGAAGGACACAGTGAAAGAACCTGTGATTTGGGTCACAGAACGACCTTCTGAACAAAAGAAAACTTTGATGCCTCAAACTCAAGATGAAGTGAA
Organism: Acomys percivali; assembly: GCA_907169655.1. Taxonomy (NCBI): domain Eukaryota; kingdom Metazoa; phylum Chordata; class Mammalia; order Rodentia; family Muridae; genus Acomys; species Acomys percivali. Next base: position 56,308,590 of record OU015751.1, read on the forward strand.
TTATTAAAATCGTGGGCAGATGTAGACCACACAAAGCACACCAGGCACCAGCACCGAAGCCACATGAGCTCTGTTCTACGGCAGATGATACATCAAACTCAGAGCTACTTTTCAGCCCAGTATGCCTCAAATGTTGAAAGAGAGAATGATTAGGAATGAAATTTGCACTTAACATATGTGGTCCTCATTAATCTCCGTTAATTTAGAGAAGAAAAATCCTTTTCCAAATCCTCTGAATTGAAATTTAGCTCTCAAAAAAGTTTTTCTTCCTTTAGTGTCCTAGTCCCCTTCCTGGCCACCCCTCAAGATTTTACATGAGATGTGTGAAAGGACAAGATGTAGATGAAAACTGACCAGAAGCGATCATTTCTCCTGGAAAATGGAATTCCCCAAAGACAATTAGATTGTCCTATCTTACATGTTATGATGAGGGTCCTCAGCCTGCTGGGTCAGGTCAGAACTTGCAGTGATACTATTGGATCTATGTGGCTTCACAGCGGGCTGCCCAGGGAATGCATAGAAATGAATCATATCTAAAGATCTTTAAGATTGTGAAAGATGATGTAATGGAGGAATTCAGTTCATGAACAACCTCAGATCAGAGGACTTAAAATGGGTAAAATTCTACTGGAGCGCAGAGGCTGACTTCTTCCTTAATAAAGGGATGCAGGAGTAGAGTGGTGTGTGGGAAGCTGGATATGTCTTATTTGAGACCAATAACAGGCACCAGTGCTTGAATGGGTCTTAAATTGCATCTACATGATAGGAAACCAGAAGAAAAAGGCAGAAAGACAAAATTAGGACATGTCTGCTAGCTGGAGATTTCTGGAGATGGAAGACTGTGACTCTGTCATTCGCTTGAGAAATTACTGTATATATGCATTTTTACTGAGGAATCACATGAAACAAAGAAGTGACTTCCTGTAATTCTCACTGCTCATCACTCCCAGTTTGCTGGAATATCAAATTTGCTATCTGCAAATAGAAATAAGGAATTAGTTTTAAACAGAGAAGAGCACTGCACCATAGGTCTGTGAAGATCTGGTCTTCACAACAGGTAAATGCGACTAGACTTTTGCCCTCCTCTCAATCACACTCTCTGCCAGAAAGATGCTTTGATTATCTTAGGCAACATCTAAACCCCAAACACATGATGACCACTGGGTTAGAGGTGCTTTTTAGACATGACCTTATTAAACATGGGGCAATATTATTGGATACATGTTCTCTCCAAGGCTTGCAAAGCAGAGAACTAGGACCACTTGGTTAGCAAAGTATTATTCAATGCAGGCCTATCTAGCTACAAAACTTGGGTTTTCCAATGGTGCAATGTTCTTACTTTCAAAGTAAGCAGTTTTTCCTGCTCCTCACCTTAGAGAGACAGCAAGTCATGCATAGTCCATGGAGGCTGGTATATAAAATTTAAACATGTACATGAGTGTTGGGTGTGAGCATGTGCATTTGTGCATATGTGTATACATGCACATGTATAGACATAGATCCAATGGATTTTATTCCCATAGCCTCTTACTATAGAGAAGCAGACAGAATATTTTTAAATACTGATTTACTTTGCATAGGTCTCTAATATTAATTGTATAATTAATTGTTAATAATATTTTATAGACCAGGGACACATTTGTTGTTGTTTGAGCTGCCAACCTTTGTTTAAAAGTTAGATAGTGAAATGTTTAAAGGCCATAGGGAAATGAGACCGAGGCTGGGCTGTGCCCTTTCTTGAACTTGAGAGGACACTGAAGCTTGCTAACCAGCCACATTGTCACCTTGGTGTTGCAGCACAGCACTAAACTCTCACTTCCCAAGATAATATTAATTTTCCTTATTGCAGTATATAATTCAGCCACAAATAACTCAGCAGCAATATCACCAAATTTACACATAGGCAGCATGATTGCTTCCAAAGGAAGAGCTGTCTAAGACTTCCATCGGGTTTGTTCCAAAACCTACGCTAATGGCTTCTGGGTAAAGCTCTCATTAGGAAGTAGCTAAAGTTATCAATAGAGTGTGATAAAGAAGCCTGGAGATTAAAGTTTCCAAAGCAAAAACAAGTAACAAGCAAAACCCAGTCCGACACTCTTATAACCCATGTTTCTGATTGCTCTTAGGTGCTACCATGAGATCATGAGACCCCCATTATAAACCAGCATCTTCTGGAGTAATGTGAGATCAAGAACATCCAAAAGTAGCCAAAGGAACCTAGGGCTCGGTTCTTTCAGATCCTGGAGCACGGACTGGACACTCTAGTGCAGGACCCAGTGCTATAGAAGAGAATACGTAGACAATAGCAACAGAAGATTGACTTCAGATCAAAAGCTTGGGCTGATAGTTGTCTGACCTGGAGGTTTAACAAATGCAACCAAAAGAAATTGCCGCCACCCAGTTAGTCCTTTCTCCATGAATAGCAAAGCTAAGGAGAAGGAGGATGGAGAGCAGGTGGAGATAGAAACCATGACCACAATATACACTCCATTATCTCCTGACCTCCATCTATGCACTGTAATTACTTACCTAGCATGCTCAGCAGTAGGCTAGGTAAGAATGGCTCCTTGTGGATCCCAGGGTGGCTTCCTATGCACCACGATAAAACACCTCCAGCCACGTTCCCTAATTTTTCCCCTCAAACAATTTTTGAAATCACAACCTTTCATTCCACACAAATTATAAGACTGGGGACAGAAGTAATAACCCAAAGTCATGGTGCAAACCTGGGTTACACTGCTCCACAGAGCGAGCTGATGACCCTATCGCTTGTTTTCTCACTTGGAAAGAAAATCTATGAAAGATAATCAGGAGGTATTTTCACATGGGATGCATTTGACCCACAAAGATGAGATGGTCTCCACTTAGCAATAAGGAAGGGACCAAAGAAGACTGGGGAATCATGCTTAGAATGCTCTTCCTTCTAATACAGAGCCCACTGTCTATTGACCCATGTTGCATGAGAGGCACACTGGACTTTCATCATGAAGTTAATCTGCTGACTTATGAGGCTTTAGCTTGTCACACTTCTCACTTGTTCAGTGACATGAAATGCATCATGGTTGTTTTTCACACTTCAGCTTGGGGCTGAGTAACTCTTGACTGGATGGTTAGAAGACACATGATCCACGTGGCCCATGACTGTGACGTGAGGCTTCGGGGTAGATCTCCCGGTAGTCACCAAATTTCCTTCACACAAACTCCAACTCATTCTCTTTTAATTCCATGGACATCTCATCACCTGGATTCTGTCAATCATTCTTTGGACAGGAAGTGATCTCAAGAATATAACATGATACCAAAAAGCACAAGAACGAGAATTTCATGAAAAAGAAAAACAGTTCCATTTGGAATCATTTCATCTATCTTCTATGCTCTGAATGTTTTAACACTACTGAAGGGAGCATTTCTTTATGAGACTTCAGCTAGGTTGAGGTCTCCACCAAAGGTAATTGGTACCCATGTCAAGGATACTCTTATGATGATCGGAGCAAGGAAATGTGTAAGGAGGCCTAGGGCTTGAACTTACTTTCAATCTAAAAAGCATTTCATGTGTTGAGTCTACATTTAAAGGCCCACAGGGCATAGCACTATAAAACGCAATCCATTGTACATGATCTGTGGTGAACGTAGGGAACGTGGGATGTATTCAAGGAAGTATAAGGACCGCTGGGATCTATTTTTACTAAAGCATTAGGGAGTCTATATGTTTCCATGTTTTTACGCTTTGTTTTCTGGCATAGTCATTGCATTTCCCATAGGAAAAAGTCACTGTGTTCATCATTTTTCATCAACTGCAAGAACAGGAAATGAAAAGACACACAGAGCGAAGAAGGGTCAGATTGCACTTGTCATGAGGCCAGTAAGAATTGACAGACAGGTTGCGGCTGGGTTAGGACTTGCACTGCAAAGACTAGTGATAGCTTAGCACTCCTGAGTGCTGTTAGCTTGAAAAATTTGGGTTTGGAGAAAGATGACAGCATTGTGTATAAACGAGTACTCAGTGTCTGAAGTCCACTCCCAAAATAATCACACAAACTCAGTACAATTACACTAAGTATTAGTTGCAGAATATGTAAGGAACACATGTGAACTGGCTTTAAAAAGAGTCAGAAATGGAAGATGATTAATATGTTTGAGTTTTTAAAGGACACTCTTAGAAGAGTTTTTCAATGCTTAAAGGCTCTTGGGTGCAATTCACTAAGTGCTTAAGATGTGGTTACACCTATGTAAGGCATCTGTGTAAGCTGAGGGACATCAGCTTTCCCACTCGCAATACTAGCTCAGGCATCTGCCTTGCTTGCTCTATTAAGGCTGAGACAATGGTCACATTTATCTCAGCTCAGGGATTCTTAGTAAGATTTTTGAGCAAGTGTCTGTGTTCTGTAGGACTTTGAAGACCTAAGACAGTGGTTCTCAACCTTCCTAATGCTGGGACCCTTTAACACCATTCCTCGTGTTGCAGTGACCCTCCCAACCATAAAATGATTCGGCTGCTACTTCATAACTGTAATTTTGCTACAGTCATGCGTCGCAATGTAAATATCTGACATGCAGGCTATCTAATGTGCAGACCCCCAAAGGGGTTGTGACCTGTAGGTTGCAAACTGTTGACCTAAGGGAAATGTGGTCCAACTCCTCTTAGAACAATGAGGTAATTCCAGTGCTTCATTCTGTGGCCACAATCCCGCCTGAGACCTTCCATTCTCACCCCACATCCTGGGATGACTGAATCCTGGGATGGCAGAATAGGTGGCGATGTCTTTCCTTACTGGACGCTGTGGTATCCTCTGTAGCCTGCTATTTGGTTCATTAGCTCCAGAAGCTTTAGGCCAGTAGTTCCCCAGTACTGACGCCTGAGTCAGAAACATCATCATTGCTGAAGAAGAGGCACTGATTAGAGGCAAACTCTAGAGCTCAGGACCCTGCTTCACCACGTGCCTCAGAAAAACTTCCAGGTGATTAAGATGTGAACCACAGTTGAGCTCTGAGGACTTGGATGGAAGGAAAAGGGCTGTTGGTATTTTCCAACCAGCTCTCCACCCCACTCCTGGGGCGTTCTCCATTCAGGAGCTCTGCAAGTGCTCTCGATGAATCAGCCTTTTGCCTTTCAGTTACCTCAATGCCACCACGGAGCCCTCCAGTGACCTCAACTCAGCAGCAATGTTGGGGTCTTTCTTTTTATATCTATGACCCTTTGAGTACTTATCGGTGTCTTGCAGAGGAGGAGTCTGATCACACTGTCGTCCTGCTGACCCTGGATATAGTAATTTGATCTCAGGGAGACAAACTTGGGTTCAAATCCCTGTGTTCGACAACTCAGTGATCCTTGGTCAGTAGCACATACTCTTGCTCTGCCTAAAATGTCCCTGTCAAAACTCACACTGACAATCTGTTGCCATGGTAACACTAGTAAGATGTGAGGCCCTCAAAGTCAGATGAATGCTGTTTCCACTGGAATGGGCTAGTGATGAAGAACTGGGGGCCAAGTAACCTCACTTTCTCAGTCTTGGGCTCTGGTCCTCCTACTGCCATGTTGGAATGCCACCGCAAGATGTCCTTTCATGGGGCTGGAGAGATTGCTCAGTGGTTGAGGGCACTGACTGCTCACCCAGAGGACCCAGGTTCAAACCCCAGTCCACAATCATCTGTAACTCCAATATCTGACATCCTCATATAGACATGCATATAGGCAAAACACTGGTGCATGTAAAATAAAATAAATAAGAAGTTAAAAAAAAAAAAGGAAAAGATGTCTTCTCAGATTTGGCCTTCTACCTAGTCTCTAAAATCATAATTGAAATACATTTCCCTTGGTTGCAAACAACCCAGCCTGTGGTGTTCACCACTGCTTCAAAAATGAACCAATAGAAATCTTTGTGCTCTTTTCCCCATCTCCTGCCCATCAGGCGCTGCCAGGATTTCTGGTCCCAACAGAAGTTGACTCAGCTGTGTCCTGTGAGGTGAACCAAAGTTTGGTTGACATTAAATGCAAGAATGAAATATAATGCCTAGCTTCCAAACAACCATGCTCTTTAAAACCGTGGGAGTCCACAGAGACAGGCAGAGCCATAGAGGACACACGAAACAGTCCTTGGCAATTTGGACATGGGAGAGGTAGAGAGCACACAGGAAGGAGAAAAGAACACTTGGGAAACCTGTGATGTGTTAGCTCTCTGGGTTGATGCCTGCATCTCATGCCTATATAGGGCAGGGTAGAAAGCACTTGCCTCAGAGAATATAAAGTGTTGAGCTAAGACTACAGAAAGGCTATTGAAACAGAGAGGACAGTGTATAAAACCATAGCGCCCAGCAGTTATTTTCATGTATGTTCCAGACCTGTGTGTGTTAAGTATCAGGACTCCCAAGCTGAGCTGCATAATACTATAGAAGAGACACAGAGGCTGTGAGAAAATGCCTGCAGGTGCTTGCTTCATAGTGAACTCTGAGTGTGTTTTCAGAGAAGCGGAGCTTTCAGCCAGGTGTGCCTGAGCATGATGTGTTGAGGCACAGCGCAGAGCCATGTTAGGCGGAGACCCTTAGACCTTCATGCCTGTGCCCGCACAGTGTGCAACTGTACCAGCAATGTCTGTCTCTGTTCCAGGAGAGGCCTCTTTTAGCTGGGAGGATGTACTTTGTGAGTCAGCTCAGCAGGAAGGAGTCCTCTTAATGCCACAGACACTGAGGTCAATCACAAAGTGCCCGGAGAGCAGCTTGTCGCATTGCAATGATGAGATCAAGCCATGGGCAGGACGCACAATTAAGACAGGGTCTTTGTTTTGAAATTGCATCTTGGGCCAACAATCGCACTCCTCTCGCAGCTGAGGTACCTGTGGGTTAAATGGTTTGCCCAAGGTCATGTAGAAAGAATGGGTTCAACTCAAAATCTTGAAAGCCATCTTCCCCTAAAAGTAGCTCACTGGCTTCAATTTCCTGAACAATTCCTGCACGTGGATTCTGGTGCTCAAATACCTGGGGAGGCCGGTCCTCATTGTATGTGTGGCCATGATCACAGTGTCCAGGAAGACACCACCGAGGTTAAGAATTTTCTCCCAGCTCCGTATCTGTGGGGTGAATAAATTTTATAAGATGCTGCTTCTTCATTCTTCAAGTTTACTGTAACTTGGGACACATCATCAAAAAGCAATAGTTGGGAAAGTGAGCCCTGCCTGCCCCTGCCTTCCCTGTGCCACGTGGCCAGCAAAGAACAATGGGCTGGTTTAGCAAGAGGCTTCTTCAGTCTAAAATATGCCTAGTGATGAGTGACGAGGAATGTGGAAGATTCTTTCAGATTCTTTCACACTTGTTTAACGAGTGCTTTCTTAAACTGTCTTGCTTTCTTAGGTCCCAAAGTCTATGCAAAGATGCTGCATCCTGGACAGACTTCACAAAGAAAGTACTTCCTTGTTACTGCAGAGGGCTTCTCAGCGTGGTTGTCTCTATACCCAGCCCCGTGCTGCCCTTCCATCACTGATCGCCATAATGGGATTCTGAGTGACCCCAAGCCCTCAGTCCTGGCTCTGTAAGTAAAAATCTAACATACATCTCTAGGGCTTTAATTGCCCTCCCCTATTATTTGCAGAGGATAACATCTTTAAGTGGCTTTATTTTAAATTATCCATACTGCCTTATCAAAGCAATAAGGCAGCCATTCCAGCCGTGGTGATCTTGGCCCTCTGAACCCTCTATGCTACAGATTTCATTTCGGGAACAGACAAAATGACTGTTAGGTAGACTTCGTCTTTCAATAGAAGTACCATTTGCTTTTGAGGGAGGGAATATTGTCTTCAATAAATACATTATCATAGGAATTGTATGATGTGGGCAATTATTTAAATTGTTTTATATCAGAACATGGGCTCATAACTATAGTCTCCTTAGCATTTACAGTATTATGGACTATATGATTGTTTAAATTCAATTGTTAGTTGTTTCAAAAATGGCCACTATGTCTCCTGAAATAGAAAACAGTACCCAGCAGAGCGTATCTGTGATCCTCCCATCCCCAGCACTAAGTTTTATTAGAGACTTGTGAAGATTTTCTAAATAGGTTTCAAAGTCTTATTTCTTCTTTCCATTGGCATGGATTCCAAACTTGTCACCCTCCTTCTCGCAATCAACAATGCTTGTAATTGTTAATTGACTATTTACTTTGAATTCTATAGCTCCTACCTCTCTACCCCCAAATCCTGCCTGGAAGCATGCACAGAGCTACAGCCAGGATGTACAGGCTAAGGATTGTTAAAGTGAAGTTAGGGTGCGAAGTTTGCCTTTGAATAAGAAAAGACAAACTCTCTGAAGAGCATCTGCAGGCCTAATCAGCATCTTCTATCAAAGGCTGGGTGCTGTCCAGCCTCCTCCCCAGCTGGCTATGGCTGCATTTTTAAAATACAGGAGAGGCACTTCACTGCATAATGATGGGTGCAGAATTCAACCTCGGAGGAGAGTCAAGCTCTTCCTGGGAAGGTTGAAGGAGGCTCCTCACTCTCTTCTTTTCGCTTGCATTATTCAGTGGAAAAATACAAAGTGGCATAATGATGGGAATAAGTTATCTTTTATCAAATCTGACTTTAAAATTCAGGTTATGTAAAACATAGAAATGCACAGGAAATTCAATCAGAACCCCAGCCGTACTGTGTTCTCTCTGTTCTTGGGCGACCAAACACTCTTCTGAGCTGTGCCTCAGAGCTAGTCTCCGATTCACCCTTACTCATTAGAGCACTTTTGCCAACAACTGCCACCAGGGGAGGCTCTGAGCACATCAGTGTTCACAGACAAACCAAAATCCAGGCAAGACAGGGCGAAGAAGATGGCAGAGGAAAGGAACAAAGTCTTGAAATTGCTTTCTTGGAGATGAATGCGACCGAGTTTGTTTAGCTCATTGCACTGTGATTTAACTACGACCAGGGAACGCAGAGCTGAGTCACTGTCAACAAGGCTTGGAATGAAAACCGTCCTCATCTAACTTCTCCAAGGGAGAAATTTTACTCCCGTGTTAGGATACGAGTTCTCGAAGGAGCCGAAATGGACACTTTGCCTCTTACACCCACGTCTGCAAGGTGTTGGGAGGCTCTCCCTTTCATTTTCTTGTTCACCTGAGTTTTAAACACACTCTCATTCACAGACAAATGCATACATCCCAAAATCCCATAAATGATAAATTCGATGTCTGTAGGAAGACAGTCACCTAATTGCACAGCGAAGCAGAAGAAAGCCTTGCAAATGGTATACAGTTTTCAAAGTGTTCCAAGCCTTAGGCAAAAGCCTTTCAACTGTGTCTAAAACTGAATGATAAAATATGTTGTACAAATTATCTGTGAACAGGAAACATGTGGTAGTGGCGGAGGACTGAAATGTAACACTTGTAAAGAAATGCGAACTGCCAGTCATTTAGACCAGCTCCTTTTTCCCTTCTTTTTTCCTTTTTTTTTTGTTTTTATATAAAAGATTGATTTTGCTTGCAAGTTTCATCATTTTCTCCCTACCCTCATTGATGTTCAAGTTTATAAGACACTTACTAGATCACACTAGGCTAATTGCAGCTCTATTTCAAAAAACAGCAACAAAGAAACGGACGGACGAGGCTAGAGGTTTGCTGCCCCCCATCCCTCCCCCTCAGCGGGCTCCTCCGAACTCTCTCTTCACTGTTGCTTAGGGCTCTGGCTGTCTATGCCTAGAATTTTGAAAAGAACTGAAAACCGCCTAAGACAGGAAAGATGGGAAACTCAGTCTTCGCAAAAGAATTCAACCTTTCTGCTTCCTTCCCATCTATGGAGGCAAAGGCGAGGCTGTGCCCACTTGAAGCCAGAAGCTGGTTGGCTGCCCTTGAGAGCTGCCTGCTCTGTCTCACACTCCATGCCTCTCTTGGAATGACTCGATAAGCTTTTCTCCATCTGATCCTCAGAGACCAGTCAGAGATGCCTATGATCTTAGAGAATTGTCCCTTCTGTGTGACACCCAACTACTTAATCCCATGACCAACTGACAGCAACTATATATACTTCAAGCCATAAGCAGCACATAGGGAGGAAAAGGAAGAGAGAAGTCGGTTCTACCACGTTAGCATTGTATAGCAAGCCACTCAGCAGGCATCCACAGCTCGACTGCACCTTTGGTTGAGTTTGTCTGTCATCAAATGACCGACCATTTACTGATACCTAGGATACTTAGCGCTGGACTATAGATCTGCTTTCTTACTACTAGGACTGACCCTGGCTGCAATGGCTTGACATAGTCAGAAATCAAGAGAGGAGAAAAAAAATAACTTAATTTACAACTTGACCATATTTGGCTAGGAGGCAGTGTGTATGTCCCAGTGAGCAGCCATGGGAGTCAGAGAAGCTTTGACAGGGCAGTCAAGTACACATACCCTACCCCTGGAGCCAGGCAGAGTGACACCCCACACCTGTGATGTGGGGTGAAAACTGTCTTTGCCCTTCCTGCTCCCACCCCCATTTCTCCTTTCTCCCCTCTCTCTCTCCTTGCCGTTTAATTATACAAGGCGTACAACTCTTCTTTTGTGTGAGTTGTGATGCGCAGCCGTGGTTTTGATGACTAAGAAGGTGTGGTCTGGCTCTGACGTCTAATGGTGGAGAGAAAACTGGAACAAGCTGGTAGAAGGGATTGCAGCACCAGACTTCTCTCCGCTAGCGTGCCAGGGAGTGTGTCTTGCACTCTTTACACAGAGTTATCACATTTTGGTGTTCTTGCAGCGTTGCCTTGGAATGCCAGTCTCCCCAGCCAATTTCTCTGCGGTTTAGCATGTTGTTCAGGGGCATATGGCTCTTCTTCCTTCCCACAGCCATGTAAAATCATACCCACCTTTATGGGGCCTTAGAATTTTTTTTTAATCCTTTCCTTTTTAATCCAGGAATACCTCCTTGTCTCCTTTTTATTTAGCTGAACTTTTTTCATTTTTGTGTAAGTTCATTTTATGTAACTGTTTTTTAATCAAAACTTCTGCAAGTGTTGGTTGTTTTTCACTCGAATTGCTTATGCATTCGGTATGCAGCATATCTGCTGTTTTCTTGCGTACCTCACATCATTTTCTTCTAACCAAAACATGGCTGAGAACAAGGATTGGATCACATGTTGCATTTCGCGATGCAATATATAGCATTTAATGATAATAGCAATCACAGGAGAATGCTTAGCTCTCTTTAAGACAATATTATAAGCTCATCTTAGGATGTAATGTATTCCTGTCTTCTACATGTTTCTGATTAGAAAACTGTCAATGTGTCATCTACCATCTATCTATCTATCCATCTATCTATTTATCATCTATCTTTCTTTCTTATCAAATTCTGCACTTATTTATAGACAAGGTCTTCTGATATAACACAGGATGATTTCAAACTCCTTCTCCTCTTGTCCGTTCACACAGAATTGAGACATAAGTACCGCAATACCTGGACTAAAAGCAGAGACCCAGAGTAAACTTGCCAAATTGGTAAAGACAAATTTTAACCCACAGATCTTGGCTTACGGTGCACATTTATTATGCTGGGCACATAGACATCTACTAGCCTAAAATTGATAAGAGACAGTTAGCAGATTTTAGAAACCTCATAAAAACTATTCCAGAAATTCACAGGGCCAGTGAAGGAGGAGGTGGTAGATATGTTTTTGCCATATGAAGGGGTATGAAAGTCTAGAAATATTTAATCTGTATCCATTAAAGATAAATTTTAATACTTTATTATACTTCAGTTTGTGTGTGTGCATGCGTGTTTGTGCGTGTATGTGTGTGTGCGTGTCTGTGTCTGTCTGTCTGTGTATATGGGTGCACACATTTCATAGTGCATATGTAGAGGTCAGAGGACAACTTGTAGGAGTGTGTTCTCACTTTCCCCTATGTGGATCCTATGACTCCAACTCATGTCACCAGCTTTTCCACACTGAGTCCTTTCGACAGTCTCTAAAGATGTATTTAGTTATCTATATCCATATCTATATCTTTGTGTGTATATATATATGTGTATATATATATGTATACATATATATATATATATATATATATATATATATATGCTCTACATTATATAGTGAAGTCTAAAAGAAATGGGGTAGAGAGGGTAGACAAATGGGATGTGGTTATTTGACTCAAAAAAATGAAATAAAATGATGGAGTAACTAGACCATTTTTCAGTGCAGCAAGTTAGAAAATGTATTTAATAAACCTCAAGTGCTTTGTAAGTTCTACGAATGTGCCACTTGGATGTTTCCCAGCAATATTATTCCTTTCTTCTATCACTTTCTATATCCCTTCTCACTGTGGCCTCACCAAAGAGAGATCACACAATTTAGGGGTTGTATATCAAAAAGAGCTGCAGAACAAACCCAATTTTCATGATAAGCTTGTGAAAAAAATTAGACACTGAAATAGTGGGGTACCTCCTTGGTGTGCATAGTCCGACGTACAGAATTCTCTCACTCGTGAACACAGGACTTCAGGGAATCTGGCAATGCTGCAGAGTGTGGTATAATTTGCCTATACTCACTTGAAACTGCAGACTGTCGGGCTAAGAGTGATGTCCTCTGTGAGTGGTCATCTTAGAGAAAGAGTGACATCAAACTTGCTGGTGTCGTCATCCTGTGGCCAGTCTTGCTCTCTTTTCATAAGTGACTCTTGATATCCCAAAGAGTGAGGCAATAGAGATGAGTAACGCATCCCTAAGTGGTACAACATGACCACATGGCAAATGACAACCTTGAAAGGCTCTGAGGTGTCTTGTGGCCTCTTTCTCTAATGACAAGAGATTGTGACTCCAGGTTTTGTAGACAGGAGAATAACCTCTCCCCCCACCCACACACACACATGCACACACCTCCCGTTCTGGGCATTCCTTTTTGTATGAATGATTCTTCTTTCATCTATTCTCAGTTACCTTCTCCTCCCATCCACGTCGGGATTGTTTTTTATTCAACTCCATTAGCCCCTGCCTCTGGATCCTCAGAGCTATTTGACCTGTGGCAGCAGGTTTGGTTAGTCAGTGAATCACTGCACGGGTGACAGAGCAGTGTTTGAGCATGTATGATGTAGGTCAGGAAGACCCTATTTGTGGTTTTGTGCTCTTCTCTTTAAAAATCAGAGACCATGATTAGACGAGTTTAGAAAACAGTTTCAGCTCTGAAGGTGTCATAACCTAGTGCACCTTCGTCTGCTTCTCTCACCAAGATGACACTGGCCTTATTTCCTCTGTTGATGTCCTGGCATGCAAGTTCAGGGTTTCTATGGAAACCTTAATTGACAGGTTGTGTTTGTTTGTTTTATGTTTTGTTTTTTTTTTTTGCTGTTCTTACTTGCTGAAGAACAATTAATAAGTCAGCTAAATATGTCCAAGCAGCTAGTGTCCATTGATAAAACCACTGAAGGAGTGTTAAAAATAGTCATACGTGCAATTTCCTGTTTGCTGATAACTATTTGAAGAAGTAGTAAGAACATCAAGTTGATTTGCCATTTACCTGTCTCTTTACCAATAGATTTGAAGTAGTTTACCATTTACCCATCTCTTTACCAATAGACGGAAGCATTGCAATGGCAAACTGGTCTTCATATTTCATTTGGGTTGTGAGAATACACTGAGGTCACATAAAAAAAAAGTAGACAAAAAGTTTCATTGTGATGGCCATAGCTCATCATCCTTCTGAAGACAGCAGGAAGAAGTGCAAGTTTACAATCCTGTTATCAATTACCAAGGCCTGATCATGTGTTTCCTGTTCCCTTCCCAAGTCTCTGTGCTTTAAAGGTCTGGCTGTGTGAAGCAGATTCCCTGGCGTGCCCATCCCGTTCTGTATTTCTTAGAGGTGCATGCCTCACATTCAGATTCTTAAGTTACCACCGCCTTCCCCTACACAGGAATCCAACTGTTCATTCTCTGCTTATGTGAATCCTTTAGGTTCTGTTGAAACATGCTAAATTAATGCCTGAACACAACCCTTTGTGAGGATTCACGAACAGTTCTACACACAGCTACTCTGCCAAGCCTGACCGACAGCCTCGCACCAAAGCCTCCCTTCTCTGCAGGAATCCCGTGAACCAGATGTCAAATGCACATTTCCAGAGTACTTTATGGGATCCACAGAGAGGCACTCACAGTATGATTTGGGCCTCAGTTTAGTACAACTTGTCAGAATGAATTGTTTCATTTCTATACCATAAATGCCAGGTTGAGAGAAAATATTTTAAAGAATATTCTGCATAGGATGTTAGACTTTCATGTTCTTAATTAAAATCCCATGGGCTCAGGGTCAGCATCGGGCCTGGAAGGTGGGGGTGGGGAGTACAGGAGTCTCAAGTCTTTACCAAGCTTGAAACAGGACAGTTAATATCCTGACTTCCTCCACTGTGTTGAAGATAACACAGGAACAGCCTACACGAGCCTCACGATGTCTTTAGAGGTGTCTTAGCAGTCTGGTGGCATTAAGGCACAGTGCACAGGCTTAAGAAAGAATTGTACCTCTATCACAAAAAGATATGCAAACTCCAGCAAACCAGACACATTTCCAGTTGACTTCTGGCATTGGTTAAGCTAGTTTCTCCCTTGGGACACACACGGGTGGGATTCACATGTTTTGTAAGTGCACAATTGGAGTCTCGCTCTTGTGAATACAGTCCCTCCACAGAATGAAGTAAGAACAGTGTTTTAGTCTTTTCTTACTGGGCAGATATTAGGTGAGCCAAAGACTCTAGTTTCGTATATGCAAGGTGGGTACAAGCAGTGTGCATCTCATTCAATTACTTCACTAGTCTCCTTAGATACTGTGTTCTGTGGTTAGCCATGGCCTTCCCAGAGTCAGCAAAAATAATCATTTGCTATCATACATTGCTAAGAATGTTATTTTTTTGTTTCAGCTACACTTATGTGCCACTTAATGACAGGGGTGTGATCTGGGACATGCATCATTAGGCAAATCTGTTCTTATGCAAATAACAGAGTATTCTTGCACAAACCAAAATGGAGGAGCCTACTGAAGAACCAGACTTTCAGGTTTTGGCATTATATATATTGTTTTATGACACAGCTTATTACTCTATCGTTGTGACAAAACAACACCGGATTAAATAAACTACTAGATAAAAAGGTGTTATCCAGAGATTTGGTGACTAGGAGCTATTGTCATTGTGACACTATTTTCTGTTTCACATTAAACTTTTTATGATGATGAGAAGAGTGCATTCATATCATCAGTGAACGTATAGCATAATAAAGGTAAGTCAGAAATATAGTTATTTACTTATTTTTTCTTTTTTGTTGGGTTGAGACAGTCTTGCCACGTCACCCACGTTGACTGGTTTGGCGGTTGATCCTTCTGCTTCGGCCTCCCCAGGGCTAGAATGGAAGACATGTCACCTGGCTTGTCTAATATAGTCATTGTCACCATCACCAATTGTACACACTAGGCAGAATTGATGTGCTCTTACACACTTGCGATTATAGGTCAATTTGTGGCACCAATTCCATGTGCTTGAGTACAGCGCTTGTGTTGGGATGGTTATCTCTTGATGGCAGTAAAATCTCATAGGATTCTTATATGCTGACTATTGTTGACTGACCTATGACCTTGTAGTCTATGACTCTAAAGTCACTATTATTAATTGTGACTTAGAGTCTTTTTAAAAGATTTATTTATTTATTATGTATACAGTGTTTTGCCAGCCAGAAGAGGGCACCATATCTCATTATAGATGGTTGTAAGCCACCATGTGGTTGTGGGGAATTGAACTCAGGACTTTGGAAAAGTAACCAATGCTCTCAACCTCTGAGCCATCTCTCCAGCCCAACTTAGAGTCTTTCTAAACTATTTACAGAGACCTCGTGGTGATGAAAATGCTCAACAAATTCTTTCTTTCTGAAGTAGTCGTGCCACAGTGTAGCTTCCCAGTGTGGACAGTACGCCCACATTCACTGACTTACTTACTGTGTCTAACTTCTTCACTGATCGTTAGCCACCAAATGGTTCCTGTTCTGTCTTGTTCGTATGTTGATCCTGACTTCTAACCTACAGTGTCTAGACCAAGTTTGAGCACATATATTGTTTCACTAGATTCAAAGCCAGTAGCCACTGGAGTAATCCATTGTTCTATATACCCAATAGGTCACTGAGTCATGTCTTATCAGGTAACTGTTTTGATGCTTTCTGTTCACACATGCTCGTGAGCTCCTTGCTTCAGCTATAGTCTTGCCTCAAATTTCAGATTGTGTATCTGATTTTTTTTTTTTTTTTTTTTTTTTTTTTGCTTTTCTTCTTCCAGGATACAGTTCTTTAGACTGATAAACTAACACTGTACTGATGTTTCCATGCCCAGTTGGGTTCCGGGTATTATGTTATTATGTGCCATCTTTCATATACAAATATCCACCATCCTTCTTTGAGGCAATTTTCTAAAATCCTCATCAACTCCATCTTTCTTGGACAGCTTTTCTTAATCATTTTTGAGTTTATTCTATATATTTCATTTTGTTGTCTATTTTATTTCTTTTGTGTGTTTTTGTCTCCTTTGATGCAGGGAGCAACTCTGAGCTGTCTATCCTTATATATAATAGCCCTGAGTGGAGACACTGATTAAATAGAATAAAGGAAGAATTTTCTACACTTCCATAGCCGAGAGTCTTGACGTTGTCATAAAGTCAACCTTTTAGAGAATACACATTTAGTTGAAGGAGTCCTATTCTTAGAGTTCTAAGAACATGGGTCAGATCTTAGACCTTCCGCCTACTCACTTATTGTTTGTGAAATATAAACTGTCTTACTATGCCCACATTTGAAACAGAGATCACATATCTACATAATTTTGTTTCTTGAGGAAAAACATTATACATAGGTGCTTTGGAACCTTATAATTATAATATGATGCCAATAAACTTTGCTTTACTGTGTTATGGTTCTATTAAGAGCATCCTTATGCTATCATCAGGTGCTACTTAGTTTTAAATGAATGGCTAGACTTCTGCCATTTGTGTGTGTGTTTGGTCATCACTTGCAGGTGCACTGCTGACTCAGAGCAGGTAGGACTGGTGGCCTTTCCATTGGGACTGCAGTCATGGTCGTCTCAGTCATATGGTAAGTTCAGATCTTAAAACAGAATAGCAGAAACCTGCTCCAACTTGTCCCTACTAAAACTTGCCATGGGGAAATGGAAGACTTAGGTACAGTTCACTGACTTTTCTCAGCTCAAATTATCAGTGTCCTCTGGAGCTGTCCTGGCAACAGGGCTCCGGGAAGCAAAGGCCAGGACACTTGCATTTGAGAGGCCATGCATGGAGTTGTAAACAAAATGAAGGCAGCTGGCTCTTACTCTGCCTTTCCACTTGAACCAGTTAGCATTTAAGGGTCACTTGCTTGTAGTGAATATATTTGTCTTTCCATGAGAGAGAATCCTTTATTTAAGTAGTTCTTTTAAAACTTCTTTTCAGAATTCTGTTGAAGAAGATGATTTAAGCAACTGAGGCACCAAAGTCCTTTAAGTCATAGGCTACGTCCACCAATCAGATGCCTATGTGCAGCATCCCAGAGGCTCTCTGTCAGGCAGTTATTGTAAGAAATCATGATGTGCTGTTTTCACAATTGTAGCGAGCTAGAGACACCTGCACTGTTTACCTGGCTTTTGAACACCTCAGCAAAGCCTTAGATTAACATTCTTGCTCACATGAAGGTTTTATTTTACTTGGCAGATTCACAGGAGGTAGGTGGCAGAAGAGAGCTGCCGAGATTTGTCTGTTGATGACAGAGAACAAGGCCATCTCCTGTGCACCCTGTCGCAGCATTTGGTAGGATACGTGCAATCATTGCTTGCTAATTTAATGGCATAGGTGGCATCCATATTTGCAAATGATATTTAAATCTGCTTTATGATGCTTGTTCAGGCTATTCTAGAAAATTCTCACTTCTCAGCAGTTTTCCAGCTCTAGACAGAGAATAGGGGTGTGGACTCAGGGGGAAAGAGCTGTTGCCACTGTCTCATTCTCCATCAGCCTCCACAGTCCTTAGTGTGTGCCCAAGCATTTCTGTCTGAAAGCTCCCTACTTAGAATGTCCTCTCCCAAGGAAGGTTTTGTGAAGGCTTTTAGATAACCTCAAGTAACTGTTGCTCTGAATTTCACTTCTGCTTAAGTCCGTTTAAATTTAATGAGATCACAGCCCTTTAAGTTAAAATAAAACTATGAGTAAAATTTCAGATTCCATCAATGGCTGGAAGAAACTAGTTTCCACTATTTAATCAGCTGACAAGTCCCCCAGGACCCGTGAGCAGAGAAGGAACAGCAAACATTCCAGTAGTGTTGGTTTCATTTACCAATGTTTCTTTTTCTTTGTTTCTTTCCAGATATCTGTATTTCATTAATGACAAAATACTCTCCAATTTACGCACCTCAATACATTTTCTAGAAGTTAATTTCTCTGATTTAAGATATAAGAGATTTTCGACTGTCCTATTGCTGGATTATTTTATCTGATTGAATGTTTTTTGTTTCGGTTATTGTTTTTTAAACTTTGGTGTTAAGATAACTGTTTTGTGGATGCACTAACCAACCCTGTAGAGAGCAGTGGGTACACAGCACTTTTTTTTGTTGTTGTTTGTTTGTTTGTTTTTTCTTTAAAGATTTTATTTTATTTTTATTTTTGTGATATACTTTTATACTATTACAAGTAAATAAAAATTACGTACAGCAAAGAGAACCATGAAACAATCATGAATTATATGAACGTTACATTCATGGTGTTTTAGCTAATTTTATTTGGCAAACTTGTAGAAAACATCTTTCCTATCTGGGTCATCCTAAAATTCTGAATGAGAATCAATATCTATCATATCTCATTTCTGTCAACTTAAAACATCCATCTAGACCTAAAGACATCTTAACCCCTAAACACCTAAGGCCAATTGTAATACTAAACTATCTGGTCTTCAACCCCATCAGAGACTTGAGAATGAATGAAACTTACTTAGGTGAACCGGAAGTCCATGTTAGCAGCTTCCAAAATGAGAGTAAAAACTGACAGAGACAGTTTGCTGCCTGGACAGTCACCCAAAACTCTCTATAATGTTGGAGCATCATCTTCACATTCCTGGCCCAATATAGCTGACAGACATAACTGTAAGGCAGGAACTATTGAGGACTTGCTTACCCTATCTTGGCAGAGTTTGGCCGTTGACTCTGCTTGCATCCAAGCTTGTCCTTTTTTAGGCAGCACTTTTAACTGAAAGCTGACCAGTCTTAGGAGAGCCAGCCCCAGATTCGACCCAGAGACACTTAGCAGCTCTGAGCAGATGCCTGACGCATGAAGATCGGCAAAGAAAGTCTGAGGATGACGACTTTGCTTCTCCTGAGACCTTGTGCAGCCAGCCAGGGTTTCAGCTGATAGTTGTCCTGGCTGAAAGGTTTTCAGACTATGTCAAGCGAGCAAGAAAACGTTAAGATTAAAGGAAGATCATGCCTGTTAGTCTCGTGGCCAAACTGGTCCTGATAGGCATCATCCGCTCCGGCACTCAGTACGGGCCATTTTAAGTGGAGTTGCTGCGTGAGCACCGGCTGTTGCCTCCATGGAGGGGAGGGCTGGATGAGTGTATTCCATCTACTGCTGCAGACACCGAGATAGCAAAGAATCAGTGGGAACACAAAGGAAAGCATCAAGCTGACAGTTTGACTCTGAAAAGCAGAACTGTCTCCAGTGGAGAAAAGGCGAGCGGCAGATTCTCAGGACCCTTGGGCAGCATCATAGTCGCACATGGGAACCGGGCATGCGGCCAGTTCTGAGCACAGTGCCCTCAGTCGCAGTCCCTTCCGACACTAGATGCTCGGTATTTCACCGGGCAAAAGGCAAGGAGCCTAGTGAGTGTCAGAGACCATTAGGACTCAAAGTAAAAGTAACGAAATAACCCAGTAAAATGGCCAGAGGTGCCACATGATGCAAACAATGGGTATTGCGTGTAAAGGGATGGGTGGGGCCGTGGGCGGGGTGGGGGGTGGAGCTGGAGAGCTTTAAAGTCTAGAAATGCACAGTCAGCGTTGCATTATCTGCACTGATGAAGTTGTGGGGGACTAGTAGGAAATCAGGTATTTTAAAAGGCAGATAATGGACCGTCCTGCTCCCTGAATCCTGGAGACGTCATGCAACCTTCCTGGGCATCACTTACATGATGATGGAACGGCCTGGATGGACCCTGGAGATATTAACGGAGTGGCTTCATGAGCATGCCCTAGTGTAGTCCTAACAGTAGAGAAAGCTCTGTGTGTGTCATGGTGGTGAGGGCTCGGAAAGGGAGAGATGAAACTAATCATTGGAAAAAGGAAAGCAAGTGTGTAGGGTCAGTAGCATCGGGGGTTGGGGGCAGGCGGGCTTCCTGATTGCTACTCAAGACTCCTTCATTCTGTGCATCAAAAAGCTCTGACTTGAGGGTTGCTCTAGAGTTGGGATCTGGTGGGAGCCAGGACACCGCTTCAGCCCTTAGAACCTGCTCGGCCACACCCTATTGGCAACCAGGGCGCTGCAGTCCTAGTTTGCTGAGTCGGCAAGGTTCACACAGGTAGCCTGAATCCCTGTGGAAGACAGGTTCCTTAAGGCTGCTGGGAAAATCAGGACCCAGAAGACTGCTCAAGCAGTGGAGCTAAGGGAAAGAAGAATTGTTGGGAATTCGAGTGACCAGGGGTGCAGGTGGCAAAGCTACCACTTCGAAAAAGAAAGTAGATTTTATTTTATTTTTAAATATATTTTAATTATTTATTCATATTACATCTCAATTGTTATCCCATCCCTTGTATCCTCCCATTCCTCTCTTTGTCCCATTTTCCCCTAACTCCCTTCCTCTCTGACTGTGACTGAGGGGGACTTCCTCCCCCTGTATATGCTCATAGGGTGTCAAGTCTCTTCTTGGTAGCCTGCTATCCTTCCTCTGAGTACCACCAGGCCTCCCCATCCAGGGGACGTGGTCAAATATGGGGCACCAGAGTTCGTGTGAAAGTCAGACCCCACTCTCCACTCAACTGTGCAAAATGTCCTGTCCATTGGCAGATCTGGGCCCAGGGGTCCTGCACAAACTATGGCACCAGCCAAGGACAATACGTGTAGTAAACTTCAAACCCCTACCCAGACCTAGCCAATCATAATGTTCTTCTTGTAGGTTTCTAGGACGCTCTGGATCATTCTATTTCCCATTCTTCCATGCTTCTCTCACCTAGAGTCCCAATAAGATGTCTTCCTCTCTGTCCCACTTTCCTGATGAGTGAAGACTTTCATGGGACATGCTCCTTGGGCTAGCATCCAGATATAAGTGAGTATATACCATTTGACTCCTCCTCAAGACCCAGCTATTCCACTCCTTGGAATATACCCAGAAAATGCTCCAGCACACAACAAGAACATTTGCTCAACCTTGTTCATAGCAGCCTTATTCATAATAACCAGAACATGGAAACAGCTTAAGTGTCCCTCAGTAGAAGAATGGATAAAGAAACTGTGGTACATTTATACTATGGAATACTACTCAGCTATTAAAAACCAGGAATTCCCAAAATTTGTGGACAAATGTATTGAACTAGAAATGATCATAATGATTGAGTTAACCCAGAAGCAGAAAGTAGATTTTAAAATGATAATGTCTCATAGGGCCTCGAAAAGACTGCAGTGACAATCACAGAACTCGTATGGGTCTGAGATAGGTCCTCTGCATATGTGTTGTTGTTATGTAGCTTGGTGTTCCTGTGAGACTCCTAATAGTGGGCGTGTATCTCTGACTTTTTCTGCTATTAGGGCCCCTTTCATCCTACTTTTGTTACCTTGTCCAGCCTTGATATGAGAGTTTTTGCCTGGTCTTATTGTTGCTTGTTATATTGTGTTTGGTTGATGTTCCTGGGAAGCCTGCTCTTTCATGAAGGGTGATGGAGGAGGAGTGGACCTCAGGGGAGACATGAGGTAAAGGATACTGGTAAGAATGGAGGAAGGGACCTTGTAGGAGGAATGTAATGCATGAGAAAAGAATAAGTAAAAAATATAATGTCCATGAACTTGTGGCTAAAGTCTGTTTTTGAGTTTTCTACCTCACCTCATGCTTCATATCCACTGTTTTTAGTCATAGTAACTTTTTTTTAATATAAAAAATTTTTGTATTTTTTATTGTATGTGTATGCACTATGTGCCTGCCTGGTATCTGAAGAGACCAGAAATGGGTACTAGATACCCTGGAACTGGAGTTATGGACAGCTGTGAGCAGACATGTAGTCTTAGAAACACAACCCAAATCCTCTGTATGAGCAGCAAGTGGTCTTAACTGCTGAGCCATCTCCCCAGCCTCACCAAGATGATTCTTGAAGCTCATATATATGATTTCTTTTTAAAGAATATAGCCATTAATTTTCTCATTTTTTTCTGGAAACAGATTATTTTTAAAGTTGTGTTTGTGTGCATGTGCATGTGTGTATGTGTGTGCATATATGCATTCGTGTATGTGTGTGTGTGTGTGTGTGTAAAATCTTTAAATGATGAAGGTGCATACGTGAGAGGGATGGTGTATCCCTTCTATGATCTTGACTATGTGTCAAGGATGGAACTCTCAGTGGCACTCAGGGCACCCTTACTCCCTCCTTGCTGGTTGCATCCCTCTGGCCCGGTTTCCAAGATAACATCATAAGTAAATACCCTTCGCTTCCTCAGTATCTGTGGAAAGCTGTGTCTTCTATGTGTAACTAGAAGGCAAAGGAGATATGGACAGGGTCTCCTATTCCTCATCCATCCTTCATTCCAGTCCTGGAAAGGCAGTGTAAGGGTGCCTGAGTTGAGACTTATGGGGATGACACTTATTTGGATTGAGTTGCTAAGTCCCTTCTGTTATAAGATGTTTAATGAAGTAGATAGTGCCTTTAGTTCTAAGAATATAGCATGCTGTACTCCAGAAATTCTGTATTGTTATGAATCAGTATATTTCTAACTTCCTTGAGAAATTCTATGCTAAATAAAAACACCCAGCTAGTAGTAGGAAACATTCAACTTTCCATCTTGATTACAGTAACACAATGGCAGCATGGTATGAACTAATAACAAAACAAAATGAGACAAAAAGCAAGAGTGATAAGGTGAGAGTTTCTAGGGGCTGAAGTTCTGCTCATGAGTCTGTGTTCCAATGGCCCCACAGGTTATTTTGGTGGCCATCCAGATTTGGAAACCCTTTCAAGTCTAGGTCACTAAGGCATTCTCTACTTATAGGTACAAAACTTTGTTTGTTTTTGTTGTCCTCTGAGGATCATCTCAGGCAAGGCTCTTAATTTCTCTAAGGACTTAACAGACTATGAAAACCATAAGTCTAGCTGTATTTCCTGAGAGGCCTGATTCCCATCTGGTTTTGTTATGAAGCACGCAGTTGAGTTTATGCTCAAATGGGGGAGGCCAGAGTAAAGGCCTCTCATGCTTAACTTTTCTTTCTAGGTATATGTTATCTAGAGTCAGTAATGGCCTGAAATATTAAATGGAAAATTCCAGAAACAAAGACCTTGTTTTAATACATTATCTCTAGTCAGTAATGGCACAGGGGCTTTACCTTGAGCCTTAGGAACTGCTCTGAGTACTTCATTTCAGCAAAGCCTCAGCGATACCACATCACCTTTCTGAGTGCAACATTTTCACTTCTAAAATAGAGTGACATGCAGACCAAGCGAGTTACCACTAGACATTCCAAATAAAGGACATGTTGTGTTGACACTGGCCAAACTTATATTTGATTATATCCTTGCCATGGTGTTCAAAGCAATGGCAAAGTGTGCCCTGAAATAAAATAATACATAAAGCCAACCCACTGCGTGCCTTGGCAGTGGAATGGTATCCGAGTGTTCACTCCCTTGAATTTGTCCAACGGTACAAGCCTTCCTGTGTTGACATCTTTGAGAATAGAGATGGTGTCTCACTCACCAGTAGATATCTATCACTGGGCTAGCCTGGTCTTTGAGCTGTGCAATGGTCTATCCTTCTTAGAACCCTGATATATAATAAGGGTTTGGTACTTCCTGTTATACACACACACACACACACACACACACACACACACACACACACACACGCACACACATATATATATATTCCTATCTTGTCATTTCTAGGTAAGTGTTGGAGCTTCTTTCCCATTATTGAAAATGAAGTTTAGCTTTTAGTGCCTTTTTCCAGAAGATCGGTTAAGAGTCAGCTGGCAAGAGCCTCAAGTTGGACCAGACATTCCTGAAGGATACGAAGGAGTACCCTCCAACCCTGCTACATCTGACTCCATATGATGTGTTCTGTGGGAACCAAACTGTGTGTGTGTGGAAACAAGCTGGAGGGAACAGATGTAGCACATACGATCCCCTGGCAGCCTGAGAGGACTGAATTTGCAGGATCAGTCCTAAAAGTGCACATGATAGAGATGCATCTAACATGGAGACAGAGATATCTTTTCCACAAAACCAACACAGGCATTAATGAGGTGTCAAGCAGAGAGACCCATGCGTGTGATTTCTCAGTGCTTGGATAGTCCTGTAGATGCATCAAGGAGTTAAGTACAATGTCAGGCACATGATGTACATGCCGGTCTTAGAGTCTTTGCCTTGGAGGAAAAAGAAAGACTCAGATCCATTTAGCAGTTTCTCCAAGGCTGTGAAGGACAAGGAGACAAACAGACAAATAGAATGAGTTATTCTGAGCCGAGATCTATGTGTATTTGTTTAAGTGGATTTCCAGAATACACAAGGTCCAGGAATCCTACAAGGAGGCCATCAAGGCTGGTATATCTGGACCCAGGGGGCCTGTACAAACTGCTGTACCCACGAAGGACAATGCATGCAATAAACTTAGAATCCCCTATTCAGATCTAGCCAATGGATAGCATATTCTCCATAGTTGTGTGGAGAGAAGGGACTGCCTCTGACATGAACTCTGGTGCCCCCTATTTGAACACTTCCCCTTGGCAGTGGGGAGGTCTGGTGGCACTCAGAGGAATGGGAAGCAAGCTATCCAGATGAGACCTGATAAGCTGTGATCATATGGTGGGGAAGAGGCCCCCTTCTGTCACAGGCCTAGGGGAGGAGAATGGGGTGAAAGAGGGAGGTAGGGGGAACGGGAAGGCGAGAGGAAAGCAATCAGGATGTAATCTGAATAAATTACTTTTTAAAAGAAAGAATGGGCCTTTTGATCCGTCCAGCTGCTGAGTGCTTGCAATTGCTGGTAATTGCAAAGAAGGCTTTTAATGCAATGCCTAGGCTTTTACACGAATCAATGTATAGGTGTGGTTTAAATGCTGATTTCTGTACCCCTCATATCTGGTTGCTAGCTCTATTTGGAGAATTTCCTGTCTCAATGTTGTGTAAACCCTGCTCCCCGATGTTCCCCCTGATATGTCAATAAAGCAGCTTACAGCAAATGGATGAGCAGGGGAGTGAACAGGGTTGGACTTCCTGCCAGCCATGGAAGGAGGAGTTAGAAGAGGAAGTTAAGGATTCAGCAGAGGATGCGTCCACAGGAAGACATGCAGGAGAGATGGAGAAGATTCAGTTGCAACACTGAAAGAATTAAAAAGCAAGTAACATGGGATTGTGGCAAAGATGGAGTCAGGGTAACATAGAGGGTTAAGAACAGACTTACACTGCTCAAGATTGTGTTGTGAAGCTTACTTTTAAACAAATAAAAGGAGTCTCAATTATTTGTACAATAGCCAGATTAAGAGAGAAACTGAGAGGAACTAAGGGAAATAAACAGTTATATAAAAATAGCTTTAACAATTTAGGTTTTCATGTCTTCTGAGCAAATACCTATGACTGGGCTGGGCTGACAGTGGTAGAGTTTGACTTTGGCAAAAACCTAACAAACTGTCTTAGACAGTGGCTGTATTAATTTTCAACCACATAAGAAGTGGATGAAAATTCCTTTCACTCCACTGCATCTACAGCCTTCTGTGGACAATGTCCTAGATTTGGCCATGCTAATAGGTATTTAGTTCCAACTTGAATTTCCCTGGCAGAATACTCACGGTCATTTTAATATATTATATGCATTAATTTGTTGAGAAGTCAATACATTGTATTTTGAACATATTCATCCTCAATCTACCACTTAACTCCTCTGAAACCAATTCCCACTTCCTTCCTCTCTTGTTTTCTTTTCAATAACACATTGAATTCAATTTGTGCTGCCTATATGCTTCTGAGTGTACAGCAGAGGCCATACTCTCAAGTAAAATGCACTCTTCCTCCCTGGGAGCCATTAACTGTCCAGAGCTCTTCAGTTAGCATTGATTCATTGATACGGTAGAGATCCTGTGCAGATAACCAGAGATGCTGTGAGCTCCTGAGTGCAGGGGTTTGTCTGTCCAGGAGACACTGTTTGTCTCAGGCCCTCTGTGACCACTGATTGTACTGATTTCAGTTCTGCCCATCTTCGATGAAATCTCTGTTGTAATCAGATTATTTTTTTACTGTTGAATTTTAACATTTATGTACATATTTGAATATAAGTATTTTACCAAATGTATCTTTTTAAAAATATTTTCTTCTGTGTGTAACGTCTACTATTACCTTCACAGTGACTCTCCTTTCTTTCACTTAGCAGAAGTTTCTCTAAGCTTAGTGAAGTCAAGGTTTTATCACTACCTATGGATATTAACATAATGGCTATTTTCTGTTTTATAGCCCCTTCCCTCCTCTCCTCCTAATGCCACCCTCCCTCCCTCTCCCCCACACTCCCTCCACAATTCCCCCTCCTGTAGTGGATGTAAACATGTTTTTGTTTTGATCCCATGTGTGGGATGTGACACAGACTTGTGTGTGGGTGTGCAGTGTTTGCCTGCTGGAAACAGAGTTGTGAGAGGACACATGTTGCTTGTCCTCTGCCTTTTACAGGGGCATGGTCTTTGCCAACTGATAAACATCCTAGTATGGACTCTGAGATATATATATATATATATATATATATATATATATATAGATAGATAGATAGATAGATATATACACACATACACACAAACGAAGGAGAGATAAACCTGTTTTTGTTATGATCCCAAGTGTGGGATCGGAACGGTCTTGTGAGAACATGTGATGTTAATCCACTAGAAGACAAACCACCTCATGTGGGAGCTTGATTGCTGCCAGCTGAAAAGATTCCCTAAACAGACTCTTGGAGGAGATATATAAATGAGCCCAAAACTGCAGGCCGGGGCTTTGGAGACTTGGGTTAGTTTTGGCTGTTCATCGCTCCACTTCGAGACGCTCCTGAGAGATCCACTTCGAGACGCTCCTAGAGAGAACTGCTCGAGGGAAGGCTTGGGGCTCCGGGCTCCTGCTGAGGTTCTGGGTTCTGGTTACTCCAGATTCCAGCAGAAGAAATCCTTCTGGCAACGCCAGGAGAATCGCTACTCGGAGCTGATATCCTTATGGTTTTGTTATTGTATTCTTTAATCCTCTTTTCCTATCGTTTCGGTTAGTCAGGTTATAAGGGGCATATGCTCAGTTAATAAGATCATAATAAAATATATTGGTTAAGAAAACTGAACCAACACACATATGGCCTGAATGAGAAGCTTGGACTTTTGGGGTTTGCATAGTTTGGGTGTTCATAGCTCTGCTTGCTCCAGAGAATGCACCGAGGTCTGGGTTCCAGTTGCTGCAGGTGAAGTCTCTTTTTGCTGAATTGCTGGCTTTGCTATTTAGAGGGTCTACTGGAATCCTGACTATGAAGAATGGAATCACTCCAAGGAACTGAGTCTTAAAAGGTCTACTTCTTCTGTCTCCATTAACTTCTTTTCTCTCCTATATACGATAGGTGTATTGAAAGGGTGGTATAGGTATTAAAGTACCCCAAATAAAGTGGGACCCCCCCTCTTCCCATCCACCCTTGCTCATCAATTCCCATGAAGAGTGAGCATGTGGTCAGGCAAGGGAGTCCTGCCAGGGAGAAGTGATCAAAAAGCTGGCAACAGAGTCCATGTCAGAGACAGCTCCTGATCTGTGGGTTACTAGGGGACCCACATGAAGCCTGAGCTGCCTGTCAGCTACATCTATGTTGGCGGCCTAAGTCCAGTCCATGCACGGCCCTTGGTTGGTGCTTCAGTCTCAGCAAGCCCCTCTGGGCCCTGGTTAGTTGGCTCTGTTGGTCTTCTTGAGAAGCTCTGTCATCTCCAGGTCCTTCCCCCGCCCCAACTTTTCCACAGGACTCCCTACTCATTGTCCAATGTTTGACACTGAGTCTCAGTCTCTGCTGGGTGGAGGCTCCCAGGAGACAACTCTTCTAGGCTCCTGTCTGCAAGCTGAGCAGAGTATTGTTAATCATATCAGGGGTTAGCTCCCTACCATGGTTTGGGTCTTAGATTGGGCCAGGCATTGGTTGGACCTTCCCTCAATCTCTGATCTGTTCTAACTTTGTCCCTTCACATTTCATAGGCAGGGCAAATTTTGAGTCAAAGTTTTTGTGGGTGGGTTGGGGTTCTCCTCCCCCTACTAGAAGCCTTGTCTACTTAAGAAGAGTTCTATTCAGTCTGTATGGCCCTTGGTGGTAGGGGTCTCTGCTAGAGTCTCTTTCATATCCTCCCAGGAGCCTACCCTGACTTAGGTCTCCAGCTTGTCACAGAGATGCCCCCACCCATGGTTTCTCTACGGGCCTTCTGTCCTCCCACCCCAGCTCTCCCAAGATCTGTCTCCAACCTCATATCTCTCCAGGCTCTTTCTCCTGTCTTTTTCCCTCTCTTCAAACACTACCTATGTCTTCTCCATTTCCTATTTTGAGTGAGCTTTAGGCATCCTCCTTTGAATCCTACTTGTTACTTATCTTCTTTAGGTCTGTGCAATGTCATGCCTCACGCCAGTAGGGTTTGCTCAAGGAAGTGGAGGCAAGAGGTTCATGAGTAAACTCGACTTTTAAGAAATCTTTACAATTTTATTCAGCTTTGAACTCTTGAGAATGATTTATCTATTTTTATTTCATATGCATTGGTGCTTTGCTTGCATGTATGTCTGTGGGAGGATGTTGGATCCCCTGGAACTGGAGTTACAGACAGTTGTGAGCTGCCATGTTGTGGGTGCTGGGAATTGAACCCAGACCCTCTGTAAGAACAGCCAGTGCTCTTAACCACTGAACCATCTCTCCAGCCCACAGCTTTGAACTTTTAAAAACATTTTATGATGTATATCTAGATCACTTTGTATTTTCTAAATAAAATACGTCTGCATTTGCTCTATTGCATCTGTAGCATTTTCATAGATCTGCTGTCTCTACTTATGTGGGTGCATTTCTGGTTTGTTAACACATCTGTATCACACTGCCAGGGTTACTGTATGTTTTGATGTACAATACAGTGGTATGTTGACTTTTTCTTTTTTTATTGATTTGCTATTTTTATCTTTGGCTCTTCCACCTCAACTGTAGAATCTGTTTGTTATGTTCTCAAGATAACTTGAGAGGAGTTGGGTCAGGAATGAATTGAAGTTATTGATGATAATGAAAAGTACTGTTTTACTGATAATATTGAGTTTCCTACCCACAAATATAGTGCATCTTTCCACTGATATATTTGAATAGTATATTTTCCTCATGCCTATGTATATACATATGTATATAAATACATGTATCTAGTTAGATTTACACTCAAATATTTTATTTTTTGTAGTTGCTAGTATTAATAGCAATATACATTTAAAATTTTAATTTCTACTTGTTAACTTCTGATATTCTGTGGCTGTCCTGGACTCACTTTGTAGACCGGGCTGGCCTTGAATGCATAGATATCCGCCTGCTTCTGTCTCACTGAGTGCTGCTGGGATTAAAGGCATGTGCCACCACTCCCAGCCAAAAGACTTATTCTTAATAAATACTCATTCTTCAGCTTTGCTTGTAATCATTTATTAGTTTTAGAATTGCTTTTTCTCCTTTAATTCCAGCACTCAGGAGGCATAGGCAGGCAGATTTCTGTGAGTTTGAGATCAGCCTAGTCTACAAAGTGAGTCTAGGACAGCCAGGGTTTACACAGAGAACCCCCTTTTCAAAACAAAACAAACAAAAAGAAAAACAAACAAACAAAAGCAAAAAAACCCAAAAAAAAAAAACAACAAAAAATACTTGTTTTTGCTGATGGTTCCATTTTCTACATATTATCTCTTTCAAGATGACAATTTTATTCCTTTCCCCCAGCATAACTACATTTTCTTTTTTCTTGTCTTATCACATTAGTCAGTACAATATTAAAAAATGTTGATAGGAGACACCTCTGTTTTGTCTGAGATCTTACCAGAAAAGTTTTAAGTTTCTTACTTTTTTTTCCCCACTTTTCAATAAAATACCTTTGGAAATAAACAAAGCATCATATCATATTATTAAATATGAGAGTAGCTATATATTTTTTGTCAGTTTCTTTTAGTTCCTAGTTTGCATTTGCACAGCTTTTTCTTTAGAGTCATGAGTGGGTTCTGGATTTTGTCACACACTTAAAATATCATTGGAAAATGTGATTTTTCTTTTTTATTGATAATATGGATAATACTGGTTTTTGAGCAATGAACTAAGTGGATATGAATACTTGGGATAAATATCATGTAGTTGAACTTTTTAATTTACTGATTACTTCTATACATGATTAAACTTAGTCTGCTGATATTTTGCCAGGACATTTTGTTTATATATCAATTATTCTTCTATTATCACTGTATATGCATGGGTTATGTAGTTAAATCCCCTCCTCATTTCTGTTAGTAGTAATTCTTGCCCTTTTATAATTTTTCTTAGCTTTGTCAGGATCTTATTGACTTTAAGAGAGCTTTTTAAAGATCTGTGGGGTTTTTTTTTTGCTTGATTTTCTTCACAATTTCCTGTTTGCAAACCATTGCTCTCTGTTGTAATTTATATTTTTCTGCTTACTTATAATTTAATTTCTGCTTGCCCCTCTTGTTTTCAAAGGTGAAAAACTTGATGGTAGGTCATATGTTTCCCTCTTCCCTGTGTATTTATGCTATAAATTTCCATCCATCAAATGGTGCATTTGTTACATCCCACATTCTTGCAAATTATGTTTCCATGTCCATTTAGTTCAACATATTTTTAAAATATTCAGATGTACATCTTCGACTCATGTCTCACTTAGAATCACTTTGTTTAATCCACAGGTATTTGCAATAATTACTTCCATATTTCTCTTACTCATCTTTAATCCCAATATGATCAATGAGCAAACAGTGCAGGATGTCTATGCTTTCAATCTGATCACAATAAACAGTTGACAGCAACCCACCCATCAGACCTGTGACCCAAAATTTGTCCTGCCTACAAGAAGTACAGGGATAAGGATGGAGCAGAGACTGAAGGAATGTCACACTAAGGACTGGCCTAACTTGAGAACCATCCCATGGATAACAACCTACCCCTGACATGATTAATGGTACTCTGCTATGCTTGCAGACAGGAGCCTAGCATAACTATCTTCTGAGAGGCTTCATCCAGCCTCTGGATGGAAACAGATGCAGAGACCCACAGCCAAACAGTAGGTGGAATACCAGTAGTCTTGTGGAAGAGTGGGAAGAAGTGGGTAGCTGGAAGGGTCAAGGACTCCACAAGAAGACCTACAGAATAAACTAACCTGGGCCATGGGAGCTCAAAGAGATTGAACCACCAACCAGAAGGCATGCAGTAACTGGACCGAGGACCCATACACATAGGTAGCAGATGCACAGGTTGATCATCCTATGGGTCCCCCAACAACTGGATCAGGGGATGTTTCTGATTCTGTTGTGCATCTGTGGACCCCTTCCTTGCCTGGGCTGTCTTGCTTGGCCTCATTGAGTAAGGATGTGCTTAGTACTGCTGTGACTTGATGTGCCAGGGTGGGTTGCGACCTGTAGTGAGGATGCTCCTTTCTTTGACAAAGGAAAGGGAAGTGTGGGGAGGGGTTTGTGAGGAGGGTTGGGAGGACAGGAAGGAGGGGCCTTCGATCAGGCTGTAAGGAGATTAAATACCTAAATTAATGAAGAGACATATGAAAAAGAAATATTTTCACTTTACTATCACTTATACCTTCTCTGATTTTTTTTCTTTCTGTGGGTAGATTTGAATTTGCTTTCTTTGTAACTTTCTGCTTCTTTTGAAGAATTTCTAACATCTCTTTCAAGGCATATCTACTAGTAACAAATTTCTACAATTTTTGCTTGTCTGATGAAGCCTTTATTTTTCTTTTAGATTTGAAATACAATTTCATGCGTACAAAATACTAGGTTGGTACATATTTTTGTCTTTTCACATTGTAAAGATTTCACTCACTTCATGTTGTCTTACTTGCATGGTTTCTGAGAAGCTATATGCTGTTCTTATTTATTTTCTTCTTTATTTATGATATTTTATTTTCTGTTGAATTCTTTCAAGTTTATTTCTAATTTTTTGAAGTTTTAACATGCTTATGTGTATTTTTATAGTAGGAGTGTTTGTTTATTCATCATATTGCCCCTTGTGTTCTGGGATCTATCTATCAATACATCTTTGTGTGTATGTATGTATGTATGTATGTATGTATGTTTGTATGCATGTATGTATGTGTATGTATGTCTATCATATCTATCTATCTATCTATCTATCTATCTATCTATCTATCCATTCATCATCTATCTATGTATATATATATAATCTATGTATCTGTCTATCTATCTATCTATCTATCTATCTATCTATCTATCTATCCATTCATCATCTATCTATGTATATATATATAATCTATGTATCTATGTATCTATGTATCTATCTATCTATCTATCTATCTATCATCTATCTATCATCTATCTATCTATCTACCTACCCCTGCCCCCTCTGTGTATGTGCTGTGGTATTTACATGTACATGTTATGCTCCTTGCAGTTGTCATACAGTTCTAGACTGTGTTTTCCCTCAATTTTTTCTCTTTCTTTTTTATTTTATTTTATTTTATTTTATTTTATTTTATTTTATTTTTCGAGACAGGGTTTCTCTGCATAGCCTTGGCTGTCCTAGACTCACTTTGTAGAGCAGGCTGGCCTCAAACTCACAGCGATCTGTCTGCTTCTGCCATATTCTGTCTTGGAACCTTCTTTATGAGATCTTCAAACTCTTGAATTCTTTCGGGGTTATTTTTTGTGTAGTTCATTTATGATGTTTTTGGAACTAACATTTCTTTCTAGAATTTTCCATTTTTGTTTATAATGCTAGTTTATTCTTTTATACCGTCCACATTTCTCATTAACTTCTTCAACACCTTTATCATAATGATTTCAAATGTAATATCCAACATTCTTGCCATATCAAATTAGTTTTGATATGTTTCATCTCTTTGATGGAATTCTTCACTTGTTATTATTCCTTGTGACTTTTTTGTCAATAGGAATGAAGTACGCAGGTGTTCTCATAGTGAGGAATTCACTGATATGTTTGGTTCTGGTTCAATAGTCTTCCCAATTCTTCATTTTCCTTTCCCTTTTGGGGAGATAAGAAGTTCATGGAAGGAACAACACTACAGTTCCTTAGAATTTAAACTCTCAGGCTTGTGTAGCATTACAGCTGCTAGTTCCCTTCCCCTCTCACTGCCCCAGTCTGTGCTTCCTGCCCTGCTAAGCAGTGATTCATGCAGCCCATCTGCCTATTTCTCTAATTTGGGGAAAATGGCTTGTCCTAGCATCTCATTTTTCTTACTGACCTAAAGAAAGTTTCTGGAAAAAACCTAATTTGTTCTGCTTCTCACTTTTTAGGATAAGGTAGCAAGCCTCTAGGGACTTTACCTGGCTTCACCATGAACCAGGAGAACTGTTTTTTAGTATCTAACGTGTGTGCCCCCAAATCCCTCAGTCCTGGACAAACTGGGTAATTGGTCATTGCATAAATGTTCCCTAATTTACTCAATCATTTTGATGATCATGGAAATTGAGTTGCTGGTTTTCCATAATTTCTGCTGTTGGGAATAGAGCTGGTGTATTTGTGTATTTGTTTCAGGCATATGCTGAAACATATCTGTGTTTCAACACACATGAATCAAACCCCCAGGTCCAAGTTATGGGTATTTTCAATTCTATATATAGTCTTAATTGAGTTGCAAATGTTATAGTGCCAATTACATTTCCTTTGTTAACATTTGAGAATCAATTGCCTCTTATCTTCATCATCACTTGGCATCATAGATCTCTCAATGGCTTCCACAATACTGCTGCGTGTACAGTGGTCATGCAGTGTAATTTTAATTTTTCACAAAGTACCAGGATACTGCAAATCCAGGAAATTAGGTGGTGTGGTTAACTTGCAGACAGTGCTAAGCAGCCTGTACTCTGGTATATGCTGTTTGGAGATGTCAGAGCTATCTCGTGCTAAGGAAATCACTTCTCTTAAGAGAGGAATGTTCTAGACTGTGAGTGAATGAGCAGTGTTGACTGTTATTGCTAAGTAGGGGTGCCATGGTTCAGAGACATTGGCATCACCAGGTTGAACGAACCAATCCGAATCTTCTCTCCTGGATCTCATTGCTAAAGTCAGAAGGGATTTGGGATGATCCATGGACACTGTCAAACTCTACTGCATCCTGCTAGGCTAGAAACACAGCCAGAGTGTAGAGGCAAACCCAACTACTGAACCTGTTCTAGTTGTCAGTGGTGGTAGATAGATCTTAGCCATCCTAGAAAGTTCTATCCAATTTTGCCAAGCTTATGATGAAACTAGTGAATATTGTTTGCTATTTTTTTCTCCTAACCCTAGAAAGACTCCCAGGAGGTTGCCAAGCCAGATGCTATTGAGACAAAGACCTATCTAACTTAGGCACCTGCTCCTGGAACATCAGCCAGAGGCTTCCTGGCTCTGAGAACAACCTGTTATGATAGGCCACTTCTGCATGGCCATGGTAAAAAATGAGAGGTTGAAAGGATGAGAGAGAGAGAGAGAGAGAGAGAGAGAGAGAGAGAGAGAGAGAGAGAATAGCTCTGTTAGTGTTGATTATTGAAGGCACATGTTGATACCTGCCATTTAAGGTCTTCAGGAATTCTCTTTCTTCTTGGGGATTATAATACTTTCCTTGGACCATGTATGGAACTTGTCTCACCCTTTTAAACTCTCACCTGAACAGACTTATTTGTTGTTCCTTCCTTTGCTTCTGTTCCCCCTGACTAGTTTGATCCATGAACGATGTTATGTTCAGCTCTGTTGGTCTCCAGGCTTCTGCTTAGTCCTATCTGTTTTCCTAGCACATAACCTCAGATTCAAGGATGGCAACAAAGTCTGGCACCTATGGCTTCCA
This sequence comes from Acomys percivali, assembly GCA_907169655.1. Taxonomy (NCBI): domain Eukaryota; kingdom Metazoa; phylum Chordata; class Mammalia; order Rodentia; family Muridae; genus Acomys; species Acomys percivali. Next base: position 56,343,819 of record OU015751.1, read on the forward strand.
CTGTGAGGTGAGTGTGACCCTTTGCTAAGTACGGAGCCTAAATCAGCATCACCATGTCAGCAAGGTTTGGGGAAAGACGTCACTCCTCATTTTTCCCAGAAGACACAATGAGTGATGATTTCTCCTGAAGACCTTTACTGAAGGAGTGAGTCATTTTGCATCCTCCTTGCTTATACCGTCAGGGGCCACTTAGCAATGGGAATATTGTGTTCTGAGAAACACACCAGCATGTGGCTTTGTTATTGTGCTAACGTCACTGAGTGTACAAACTAAATGCCTATGGTAGTAGTAGATGACGTAAGCTTATAGACGCACAATAGGACCGGTAGTCCTGTCAGCCACCGAAACATCAGCATGTGGCGCATGGCTGCTCTGCACAGCCTGGCACCGAAGCAGTTACAGACTGTTTTTAGAAGGAATGGGTGAGCAGAATCCCAGGACTCCCCCAGGCAACAAACAACTTCCTCCACTCTGCCCACATAATCACATTCAAATGCTGTTTGGATTTTATAATGGTCTACAGAGTCACACAGCACATAAGTGCCAGATATGGCTTCTGGTTAAGATAGACATTTGAAAAGTGAGGCATTTGGTTGGGGGGGAAAAAAAACTCAGGCTCCTTTTTCCCTCAAAATTCTTTCCAGGGCTTAATAGCCAGAAAGTTGAAAAAAGAAGAGAGAGAGAGAGAGAGAGAGAGAGAGAGAGAGAGAGAGAGAGAGAGACTTTTTAAAAGCAGTTTTTAAATTGCTTTGAATATCCTGCAACAAGTCACGCCTTCCAGCCTGGCAGGCTGTAAGAGCACCACACCCGCTGCCCTTGCCTCATGGACACTCACTGTTCAGGGACAGAGCTCAGGGTCATCCCAGGCCACTGGGAAGCTTTCCGGGGAGGTCTAGGCACAGCGGATTTGGCTGTCTCGCTGTAGTACCAGCTGGTTGTCTATGGTAGGAAAGAATTGAAAGAGTGTTTTACACCATGGAAACTGTCTTCCAGGCCCAGATGGACCGTTGCTGTTCTAGCTGTGACAGGCCAGGGTGGAGAGATTCAGAAAGCCTTCCAGCTATTTAGCGGCTCTTCCAAAACACTGTCAGCACCCATGCTAGCGTGCAGGGGTGGGAAGGAAGTCTAAGGAGGGAACTAAGCCTAGTTAGCATATATTTGCATAATTAACTCCAGTGAATGGCTGTGGGTTTGGGGGCAGGAAGCAGGTCTCCAGGGACACTAAAAGCCAGCGAGTGTTTGAGTCTTCCTGGGTCAGCTAGTTTTGACCTCTCCACACAAACTCTTGTGTATTTTATGTATCCAGTTAAAAAGTGCAACGTTCTTTGAAATAAGCTCACCTGTGGGCTAAAAAATCTAAGTGTGGGACTCAGGCTTAGAGATATCATCTCAGTTTTCTTCAAGGGCAAAGACTGGGACTATCCCGCTGGTAGTTGAGGGAGTGGGGGCGTGGCACGGGTGTGGAGGCGTGGCGAGGGAGGGGAGGCGTGGCCGAGGTGTGGGGGCTTGGTAGCACCCTCTGTCTGGGCCTGATCCCATATCTAGGAGCAAAGATGCTGCACAAGTGCAAGTTTTTAAACACAGGATTATAAAGATACTGTAGAATTCGTGGTAGCAGTGCCCTGCATTTAAATATAGCTGTGTGACTGTTAGAAAAATGATGTGGTTATGAGCTGACTATTAATATAGCTGTTTGCCTGAGACAGACAGAGGGAGCTGGGAGGAGGAGAGAGACAGCAAGGAAGAGGAGGGGGAGAAAAAGAAGAGGAGGAAGGAGGGACAGAGAAAGGGAGAGAGAGTGGAGAGACGCAGGAGAGCAAGAGAGACCAGGAAAGAGCACTTAACCTGAGTTCTGAAAGCTCATTTTATTTGGGGGTGAATATGCCCCTTTTAGGGCTAGACTTCATATTTTTGGTTCAAAACCTCATCATTTAAACCTTCCAAGAATGATAAATTTTGATTAGGCAGTAGAGGTGGAAGAAGCACATGGATGAACGCCCCACCAGGCTACCTCTTCTGACAGTCTGTGACACTCAACAAACAGGTGGCAGGATTTACTACTGTGCCAAGCGCCTCCCTTATTTAATGCATCACATTAAACACACGCGCACACACACACACTCACACACGTGTGCAATATATATATATATAATGTCTTCATATATATAATGTCTTCATATATATATGCAATGTCTTCAAGCTTCTTAGACATGAGGGGGGAGAGAAAGAGAGAGAAATTGTTTCTTAGTATGAAATTATGATGTTCCGTCTCTGTGCCCAGCTAGTGGACACTGTAGGGTTTCTGTTTGTGTGCTCTGATGTCAGGGTAAGATATTCCTAAAATCAACCAGAAAGTCACTTTGCTACCTAAAAAAATAGCACATTGAGCAAGGCAGACTATAGGAATGGAATTATTGGGTTCTGCAGACCAGTAATCAATGGTTGGGTTGCTCTATGCCTCAGACAGCCCTGTCAGTGTACCTGTGGTGACTGATTACACAGATGTGAGGGCAAACTTCCTAAAGCAGCGCATCTCTGGAGGGAATGGCTTTCTCAGCTGAGGCAGCTGACTGACGCTCTGTGCTGTAAGCAACTACATGTTGCATGTGAAACACCAGACTGGCTATTAGCCAGTTTTACGTAAAGAAAATGGAAATATGTTCCCCTCTTTATCCTTATTTTTTAGTATTTTCTTTACTTAACAGGCCAGCATGCTTAGAATTTAACCAAAATCCTCATTTGGAAAAAGAAAATATCCACATCATACTTTCGTTAGAATATAAATTAGGCAGCCGACTGGGGTCCTTTGAAGACCGCACACACATGGAGATGATCTTGTGGTTTAAGTCAACACCACTGTAGCAGCAATGGAGCCTGAGGAGCCACCAAGAACACTGTGTGCTTCTCCTAAGTAATCCAAAATGACTTTCCTTTGTCCCTGCAACAATGAATCACTGTCCTAAGTTTTCAACTTGCTGGTTGAGTCCACTCATATCCCTTCTTTTGGTGCTAGCTGGTGAGCATGCGCTGAGTGTCCCGTGGGGGAGACAGCAGGCAACACAGACACCTGCCTAGGACACTGTGTCCAAGGGGTTTGACCCCTCACCTACTGATTGTGCCATAACAGGAAGCCATTCACTGGAGGATTTATATTTCATAAGATGTTTCTATGGTTAGAATTCTTCTTCCCTCAGACGATTCCCTTAAAGTTGGAGGGATGACCTCAGTTGAAATTCCTAAATGTAGCAATTTTTTAAGGTATACCTTTTCTGAAATCCCCAAATGTATAGAATTTCTAATTGACAGTTTCTGTTTCATCTGTAGCAGCTTTCATCTTTATTTAGCTAAATGTCTCATTGCGTGGCACAGTTCCTGTGAAATTTCATTTGAGTTACATACTATGCTATACAGACAAAGGTCTCAAAAGTCTATCTATCTTAATGGCTTCATAAAGAACACATGTGCAAAATGTATATGTATGTGTGTAGAGTACATAGGGTTCCTTTTGCCTCTTTGGCCTTTTTCAGAGAATCTGTACCCAAAACACCAAAATTTATGCTTTTTTTTAAAGGAAAGAAAACAGTTGAACACTTGAAGATGCATCTCTCTTCTCTAACCTAAGAGGGCACAGAGTTTTGTTGTTTCATTTCCTGCCGCCTTTTCTTCTTTCAGGTGTTCTGGTTATTTTGACTTCAAGTTCATCAAATGATAGGATGTGTTCTTCACAAAGCCATGTTTTCTACGGAGTATTTTTTCAGATAAAAAAAATTTTTTTTTAATCTATGGCAGAGCAAAGCCATCCCATACTTGGTTTTGGATTACTCTCCGCCTGTCCTTATCACCAGGGTAGAGCTGGGGTTTCCTCTCTTCCTTATGGAAGCCTAAAGCTCTAATCATGTGACCTGTTACAGAGGCACCGATCCTTGAAATTCTGAACCCTTGGTTAGAGCTTACAAAGTTTCCATGAACAGTCTCCAGTGATGGGCACTCAGAAAGAGAGGCTGTGGCCACGTTTGTCAAAGGCTCTCCCTCGCCTTCCGGAGGGCTCCATGGTGCTCAGGAGACTGTCCCTCCTGTCTGGTGTATAGTCTTCTGTATCCCCACCAAGTGCTTTATTTCAGGTTTGTTTTTGTTTTTGAGACAGGGTCTTACACTGTAGCTTATAATTCACGGTGTGGCCATGTCTGGCATTACACTTTGCAGTCCTGCCTCAGATTCCACCTGCTAGGGTTATAAATAGGAGCCACCCTGGGCCTGGCCCCAAGTGCTGTGCTTAGAGGTCCATGCCTTAAAACTTTGGATCTGAAAGAGCGACTATGATCTGGATCTACCAGAAAGGAGCGATTGGATGAAGTCATTCAAATTGATTTTTTTAAAAAGTTAAAGAGAATTACACTGTTTTCATGGTGTTCCCAAAGCTCAGTCTCATAATGAGTAATGCAGGTTTGTCTTTTTTCTTCATTATGCATTTAAATTTTTACCTGAAAAATCCTTTGTGCTTTTTCACTCCACGTTTAAGTTGTAAGAAAATCTGACATCATTCATCATGAGGAAGAAGCAAACCAAGACAAGGAATAGTCCTCATCAAAAGCAGCTGCTGAAGCACGGCATGCTGGGAGGAAATGGGGGCAGCTGTGTTCCAGCAGCGCTCAGAAAACCTGTCCTTGTGACTAGTTCCATGGGTATCTACCGAACAGGCAATATGTCTGACACCCTGTTCTGTATTTCCCTTTCACTATAATAAAACAACTGTGGAAATTCATTTATAAAGAAAAAAGGTTCATATTGGCTCATGGTTTTAGAGGCTGGAGTCCATGGTTGATGGCTTCTTTGCTTTAGGTCTGTGGTGAAGCAACACAACACAGCAAGAATGTAGCATAAGGAAAAACTGCTTTGTTTATTGTCTAGAAGCCAAAGGACAAAGCCAGAGGGCTGGACAGATGGTTCAGTGGTTAAGAACACTCGCTATTCTTCCAGAAGATCCAGGTTCAATTCCCAATGCCCACTTGACATGGTGGCTCACAAGTGTTTGCAACTCTGGTTCCGGGGGATTTGATGCCTTCGTCTTGCCTCTGAGGGTTCCATAGCAGCATGTGATGCAGAGCCATATAGGCAGGAAAAACATCTATACACCTAAAATAAATAATAATGCACTTAGAAAAAAAGGGCAAAGCAAGAGACTAGTACACCAGAGTTCCATCCATTGGTCCTTCCTAATGACTTAGACATTTCATTAGGTCTCACCTTTTAAAAGTCCACCACCTCCCTCGCTCAGGTACCTCCGTGAGATCCATAGTTTTAAGGCATGGACCTCTAAGCACAGCCCTTGGGGCCAGGAGCAGGTTGGGTTACATTTTTAACCCCAACATGTGCAGCCTGAGGCAGAGGGGTTGCAAAGTGTAGGGCCAGCCATGGCCACACAGTGGAGTATAAGCTACAGTGTAAAACGCTGTCTCCAAAACAAAACAAACCTGACAGTAAAGCACTTTGCAAGGATATGCAAGCATGTACACTAGACAGGAGGGGTGGTCTCCTGGGTGCAGTGGAGCCCTCCTGATGCCAGGCTAGGGGTCTCCAGTAAGGACAAACATCTAGTGTCCCCTCTACTTATTGCCCAGTCAGGTCAATGGCATATTTTTACATTCTCTCATTTTTGAAGTAATTACATCATTCCCTCTTCTCTTTCATCCCTCTAAACCCTGCCATATATATATTTCTCTTTTTTTCTCCTTCAGATTCAAGGCTTTTGTTTTCAATAATTGTTAGGACATACACATATGTGTGCACATGCATGCGTGCATAAATATTCCTAATATGTAAATACAGTCTGTATAATGTTACATGCATGTATGTTTTCCCAGTTGGTATTGCTGTGCTTCCCTGAGGAAGACTATTTTTTTCACTTTTAGCATCCTTAGTTGCCTGTGGTTCTTTGTGTGGGATTCAAGCCTCCTGAGCTACCCATCTACTTTGACTTATCTGGGGTTGCTGCCTTGTTCAGCAAGTTTAGGAACTCACATTGGTAAGGCCTTAGGAATGTGGCTTCTGTCGTTACTAGGAGACACAGTCTCTCTGTTGTTCTGGCTCTTACAGCCTTTGTGCCTTTTCTTCAATGATGTAACATTTCTAACAGCCATTAGCAGAATCTGCAGGTCTCATGGCTTTCTCTCACATTCAGGGAGCTGGTTATTAAACATTTGCTACTACACTGATACCCACATCCCCCCAGGGGAAGAAGAGACAAATATTAAATACTGCACAAAAGGTCTAGTGGCAACTGACCTCTAAAGAATAAACCATGGAAGGAGAGAGGACTGCGTGTCGAGATGCCCCCAAACGTGTGCTGTTTTTTTCATTCCAGTTAATAACTTTTAAGACACCACAGTTTGACCCGAAAGCCCCGGCGTAACAGGTAGAGACAGGAGGCCTGGCTTCTATGTTTGGGTGACTGTTTTCAGACCATGAACTTTGATGAGCTGCTGTGCGCTCACTGACTCTACAGCCAGAAGGAGCCAGATGGAATCTAACATTATTCTGCTTTGGGCTTCTCTCTGAATCTTTTTGTGTTTCAATTAAGTAGAATTTGGCCAGTTAGATCAAACAGAAGCACTGAAGGACAAATCAAATGCTTAGAAAAAAAATAAGAGTCATTACCCATCCACGGAAGGCTTCATACATCTCAGGGTATGTAGAAGAGAACACTGTGTTGATATCATGAGGAAAACGTGGAGCTGCTGTCTGATCTGAATGAAAAGAACGTCAATATTGTAGCAGTATTAGCTTAAACACTTGGAGAACTGCCAAACGGTGTGCTATGGCAGGAGACCCAATTATGTGGAGACATACCTTCTAAATATAGTTCATGCCTTGGTGAGTGGAGACCTCAGGACTCTATGAAGTTTTCATAGGCGCACAAGGTACTATGGCCTCTATGGCCCTCCTTTTGCTGATGCATCCCCCACAGCCCAGCGTCAATCAAACATGGCCCAAGGACAACCATCCTCTGTCCTTGCAATACATGCCCTTCCTACTGCAGGTGCCCCCCCCCCCATGCAGCAGGAAAGGTTCAGGGAGGAACACAGCAAAGATAGGGAGCAGGATCTGAACTTGGTCTCAAGCTTAGAGTTCTTCTTTGGCTGCTGACTGGCTGTTGCTTCTTCAGCAAATTGTTTAATTATTTACCTTTGAAATATCTATCTATCTATCTATCTATCTATCTATCTATCTATCTATCTATCTTTCCCACCTTTATAACGGGAAGAAGACCCATTATCCAGGACTTTTCTGTGGATTGCACTGTGGCAATACACCAGGACATGGTGCAATTGCCATAATGTGTATTGCAGTGTCGTTTTCACCAGTGAGCAGAAAAGCATTCCTTAGGAGGAGGAGTTTCCTTGTTTGATCACATAGGCACTGGAATGCCATTAAGATCAATTTCTGAATGAAAACCCTATCGCCAGATTCCTAAGAGGAAGACATCCTATACTATAGACTATAACTATATTCTATATACTATAGAATCTATAATCATCTTTATGCAGCAGTGTATGGAAATGTGAAATTAGATTAGCAGTGCAGGCCCAACTTTATAGTGAAGGGATATTTCCAACCTGGAATAATTATAGTTTAGATGCTGAACTCCAAACAAACATGCCTCCAGGGATGGAAAAGAGCCTGTGGGTGTCTGCATGTGGAGACGCTTGCCTCTGCTGCTTTGGAGAGCTCTGCCTGTTGAAAAAAAAGGAAAGAGCAATAAAAGGAACCACTTATCTGAACACAGCCTTCCTTCCACCTTGCTGTTTGTCTCCCTTTTTGTCCAGAAGGATATTGTAGCTGCATGCTCTCCTCGTCAGTGTCAGGAAAGCCTTTATGAGACTTTAAATTTCAAAGCCACAAGTGGTCCACAAGTGCCACACTTCAAAGAAGGTTTCGATGAAATGCAACAATGTTTGTGTAACTCAGACCCTGGATCTTTGAACATGTCCTGTTCAATTCACCCTCCAAAGGTTCAATTAAGAAAGATCAGGAGACATGGAGCCCGGAGCCGCGACCATCTGTCGCTCACGTTTGTCCTTTCAAATATCTTTTATGTCAACCTTGGAACAACAATTTATGTTGAGCTTGTAATAATGATAATTCAAAAATCACTTTCAGAGAGTCAGTGCACTTTGCCAGTGCGTGCGGTGTGGGCCCGCGTAGGTGCTCCGTGAAGTGAGACTTTCAGCATCCGCAGCTTTCGGATTCCTTGTCGTGTTAGGACACGTCTCACTATTGATAACGTGTGCTTACTGCCAACAAAAGGAATCTAGCCCAAGAGGCCCCACGTTCTGCAGGCCTTTGTATCAGCGATGAGAGTGTTTCTCTGCTGAATCCTGTGGTTTTTGCCTTCAGTGAAAGAAAAACTGAGCCTAACAGTTTTAAATTTGTTAATTCAAGCCATATGTCAGAAAGCCAGTCTCCATATGGTGCCACACCACCTTATATTTACAGGGGCTGCTTTTCAAAACATTATTGTAAAGCTCTCTCTGCCCTAAAGTTAACGTGTGGCATCCTGCACTATTGAACACTGTTTGGCCAATGGCCCCGGCTTCACAATCGCTTGCTGATGGAGCAAAAGCATGCTGAATATTAACAACTAAATTTTGCTTGTTTTATTGGTAAAAAAATGTGCTAATCAAGGGAGAGAAGATGAGTGCTGAAAGGAGAATGGTTTGCCAATCGTCTGCTGCCCAATACCACAAAAAATAAAGGAGGAAAGAGAAAGGAAAATTATAAATAACCTCGTTGATTGTAAACGCGACTGGCATGTTTCAGTGCAAAGTGCCCATGACAGAAATGTAGCTGCGTCTAGGAGTTAGGGTAGCTTCTGTTCTTAGTTTTCAGGAAAGGGCAGAAGAAGAGGACACACACGTTAGCGATGTGACAAGCCTTGGATCCAGGTCCCTTTCTTTTCAGTGGGAATTGTTGAGTCTGCAGTCCTTTGGGACCTGAGATATGAGGGAGGATTCCTCTACAGGACCACAACTCCACTTCCCCAAATACCTATGAGGTGACTACGGATGGATTCGGCCATAATTATCTTCAAACAGCTTTGTTTGATCTGCAGAGTCCAAGAAGGAGCAGGCATGTTTTTGATTTGAGAGGAGCACTTAAACACCATTGTACTGTATAAAGGGTCAGTGTGCATTAACCATGTTACTTTTTTCCTTTTAACATTGGGGAAAAGTGAATTCCTTGTATCTGATTTCTGGTGGGCATCTGAATCTTCATTCTTGCTGTAGAGGCTCTTACAGAATCCACCGGCAAGAGTCTCCTGTGTGGAGGACGCTGCTTGGCTTAGCTACTCTCCTTTCTCTCCTTAACTCAATTTCTGACCTTGTATTTGTATTTCAGCCCTCCATTTCTTTGTAGATTTACTCTTATGTAACTACTTATAGCCCTGGATTCTTATTTTTTTTTTTCCCTTCCTCTCCCCTCCCTTCTTTTATTATTATTTTTCTTTTATTTTTTTTCTAGAAATTTTTTGAAAAAAAGAAGTGGCATAAGGTTTTTCTTTGAATGTATGAAACTATTCCAAGGGATTTTCTAAATTGTAAACAACATGCTGGTTAAGAAAAAGGCTTTTCCGTGATGAGGAAAGGTTTTTCAAAACCAATGCATGAGCAATTGAACCAGGAAAAAAATAATTGGAGGTGTTGTCGTTTTCTCAGCAGCAGGAGTGGACAGTAGCTTTCAAAGGTAGGATAGGTCTGTGTTGGGAAGACATGCCCCTACTTCTGATCACAGTGATACCTCAGGCCTGAAGAGTAAAACTTGGCTTTCTGGAACTAACAGCCTATTCCTGAATGAGATGGCTCAAGGATCGGAGAACAAAACCAAGCAGTCCAATCATAAACTTCCTAGTTAATGCAAGCTCCCAGCCAATCACGAAAAAGCAGCTTCTTCCCTTTGCTAAGGCTAGGACTAGAAAGTTGCATCTCTTTCTGTGCATGTGTCAGGGAAAGGGAGCTTGGCCCACATATTAATTCCAAATCCATGCAAAAGAGGCAAGCTTTCTGGAGTCTATTAAGCACTGTTAGGCCTCAGCCCATCAAGCCAGGATGACAATGGTCATTGGTGTGATGAAGGCAAGATGTCACTTCTCATCACCTAAGTCTTGTCTTGTGAAATAAATAGGAAACTTTCCATTCAGACCAGTTTCCTTCATGGTAAATGGTTTAATGGTTAACTGATTTTTAAGGTGGAAATCGATATTTTGTGAGTGGTCATTTTTTAATGCCTATTTTAACCTCTTTGTCTTGTTTTTCACTTCACTGCTCTTGCTTTCTCCTTATGTCTCCTACCAGCACTGATGTTCTAACTTAGCTCACAGATATTAAACTTAGACCACCTTATGATTGCTGACTAGGATAAACAGCACGTACGATTCTGTCAAACTAGGAACTGCCGAGCTGTGGACACAAGCCAGTTTTGTTTTTCAAAGAATAAGATGCTTTTGTGTAGCTTAAGAATGTTAAACGGGGGCTAGAAAGATGGCTTCACAGTTAACAGCACTTGCTGCCCTTGCAGAGGGCTGAGTTCGATCCGTAGCATTTCCATGGTGCATATCTTACAACCATATATCACTCCAGCTTCACTAGATCTGCTGCCATCTTCTGGCCTCCTCAGGAACTGCACACATGTGATGCACAAACACACAAGCAGACAAGCACTGATACACACAAAATTAAAGTAAGTACAATTCTTAAACAATAAGAACAGAATATTCAATAAAATCCTACAATTGCTCATTTCTGCCCAGCTGCTAGAAGAAAACACCCAGTGGTTCCTCTGGGTATCCATACAACTGCCTGAGTGCAGCCTCGTTCCTAACCCAAGCTCCCCTACCTAGCACAGGTATCATACCTGTCACCTAGCCCTCTTACACACCTAATGCAGAGGCACCATGTTAGGTTATTTGACCGTCAAGTTGATCTGGTGAGGTCAAGGGTACACTTCAAGCCACTCCCTGGGTTGTAATTTCTTATGCATGGTTAATAATACAGAATACACATGAATATACTGTAAACAGAAAATTAGAAATAAAAACAAACAAACAGACAAAAATTTCCAAACTTAGGCTATTGGAAAAAACTCTTCCTTTTTTTGAATATCTCCTTCTAATGGTCACATTTTAGTCCCTTTTAACAAGGATAATAAAGCATTTTTAAACATTTAAAACATTAAGAAGTGATGGGTCCCACTGAAGCTGTGAAATGAAATGGAATATAGTAGTAAAATTTGAATCTTCTCTATTTCATTATAGTTGCCTGCTAATATTGTACCATTTAATTATTTGTAAATGAGCACATTTACACAACTGCATGGCTATACAAGGCTTTGCTTTTAAAGCTGTATTGTTCCAGTTAGTAGTTTTTTGAAATAATGATATAACATCACAACACTGAATAAAACTTCTGTTTTGCCTGAAATACCTATTGTGTGTAGTTACCCTAATCCTTTTTGTTTCTAGTATATGAAGCATGCTACGTATTTCTAAATTGCTGACTGAAACATGATGGCCCAACATATACATAATGTGATTGAAAGGGAAATGTAGTTGCAGTCTTGTGACATTTTTTGATCAGTTGTCTTTTGTGTATTCCTAGCATTTGTGTGTGTGTGTGTGTGTGTGTGTGTGTGTGTGTTTGTGTGTGTGAGCATGCATGCACATGCGCACGCGTGCTCATATGCATACATATTTTTTCTTGGTATGGTGAAATGGACATACTGGTGACCCTCTGTAGACCCTTGAAGGCTACCCAACAGCCACTTGGTCTCCGTAGCCCAGCCCTGCTCTGGAAATGGAGCTTAGGTCTCATAGTCTTCTAGCTGACATGGTTTGCAGTTGAGATGAGGAGGCCTTCTTGCATGACAGAGAGGGATCCTGAATTCGTTCAGCTCCTTCATCTCTTTCCCACTGGCTAGTGACACAGGAGCTTGGAATATGTGTGGCCAGTACAATTAGGTCAGACTCAAAAACATTATGTGAGTGGAAAAGGATGGGGAAGGCGGTGGTGGGAGGACAGAGCTTTTCTTCTGAAGGGAGGCACCAAGTATCTTGTAGAAACTCCCTTTGCCTTCTGGTCTACCTTCCCTTTTGACCTCTGCTGTGGGTGGGATTCTGAACACTCTACTATGCCACGCTTCTGTTGTCTCATGACATAAAAAGACCTCACACCTCTTCAGCACCCATCTTCCCACAGACTCTTTTTGTCCTCGTGAGAGGTGAGCTCCTGGCTGGCTAGACAATTCCCCTTGGTTGCTTGTTACTTGGGAGCCAAATGTAGCCTGACATCTGGCGTCAGGGGATCATGCTATTTGGGAAAGGAGCAGGCTGGCCTCCATAGTTCATACCGTAATGGCGTTATGACATGCTTTACCAGCAAGCTGGCTACTGTAAAGATCCTCTTGTTTATAGTCTTATCTTCTATATTAAAAATGTGTTATTCTGAAATTTCTTTTGCAACTTCCTGAGTTAATCCTAATTTAGCTTATTAGTAGAAAATACTTTTGTCAAAAAGAAAAGAAAAGAAAATCACAAGTACATATTATAATGCTTCTGATGGACAGAAGGGTCCATGTCAAACTTTTGTCAAATTTTATCAACTGAATGTCTTTCTTTTGAGCCCACATGTCTGGATGTTCCCCAAATCTTCATGCCTGCTGGGGTAATCCTGTCCTTCCAATATTAAGTGAGAATGTTGGCCGTGTATCCCATATGTGGTAGGAGGAATGCTTTTCCCGGCTGGGGCTGATGCAGCCACATTTGATCCAGCACCCCAAGGCTAGTGTTTGCTTCTTAGCTCCTCATGCCTTTCCCTTTGCCCCAAGTGTAGCTCCTCAGTAGAAAGGGCTTCACTCTTACTGAGTTATATTTATCAGCACACAAGAAGTGTTTCCTTCATCTCTTATTTCACTGTCCTTCTCTGTCTCCGTCCCTCTGACTCTTTCTTTCTCTTTTTCTCTGGTTCCCTATTAGAGAGCATCCTGCAGTGCTGCCTAGACCTTGAATACCTAGATTAGGCTCAAATAATACTGTCCTCCCCTACCTTTCCATGTAGCTGGAACTTCAGGAGCCTATCTTTCAACATAAACTTCATTTTTACTTATCCTGTATTAACTTATTTGATTTTTTTTTTTTTGGCTTGTTTGTTTTCTGTGTATGAGGGGCTTGGGCCGCATGTAAGTTTGTGCACCAAGTATGTGTTTGATGCCGCAAGAGATCAGAAAAGCTCTCCTGCTGTGGAGTCCATGTGAGTGCTGGTAATTAAACCTCTGGAATAGCAGTCTATGTTTTTCTTTTCTAAGTGCTGAACTGTCTCTCCTGGTCTTTAATATAACATTTTAAGCTTCCATTCATGTGTAGAAGAAGGCTGCTGGAGCAGGGTGAAAGGAAACACTGTATACAAAGTTCCTAGGACCAGGTATAAAAGGGTGTCTTCGCTCCTTACTGTGCCGAAATCCTGGCAAAAACTCTGCTTTGATAGACTTGGGGGCTCTGCTTTGATAGACTTGGGGGCTCTCCTTTGATAGACTTGGGGACTCTGATAGATAGATGACTTGGGGACCCTGCTTTGGTAGACTTGGGGACCCTGCTTTGATAGACTTGGGGACTCTGCTTTGGTAGACCCACTCCAAGCTTCACCACTTGCTGCGCCTGCTCACATGTTCTGCCTACATGAGCTTTAATACAGTGGAGCCCGCAGAGTGATGCTTACCACAAGTGGAGCTGGAAAGACCAAATGAGATACTGACTTAATTATACAGCTCCACTGTTCTCTGTAACTTTTGGGATGAGGATGTTTTTACATCCTATTTTGCTCTTTTCACCTTCCCTTGGCAGGTGGGCATGTGGTGGTACCCCATCCTACCTTCCTGGATATTAGCTTGCAGAGGGCTGCTGTCTGAAAATGTCAAGAAAAATGAAAACTTACCTGAGTCTGTGTAACTAACTCTCTGCAAGGCTTATGTCTTGTAGGATGAAAATGGAGCTGTGCAGGGTAGCAAGAGTTAGATTAGGTTTGATTGGTTACTTCCGGGATCTGTGGGTTTGGGAGCTGGATCAGGAAGGGCTTATGTTTGACCTGGGCTATCATTTCTTTGGATCCCAAACATTTTTGCACAAAAAGAAATGTTAAGCTCTTTACCAACCATTCCTTAAGGGCCAGGACTGAGTGGAAAAGCAAAGTGCTTTCTTGTTTGGAGCTCAAAATGTGTTCTGCTTTTAGGAATTAGAAATTTTAATGTCCTTCAGTAAACTTAAACTTTTGTGTTTTATGGACAAAGAAAGTTCCAAAGATAAAACTTTTTCTCTCATGAGGGTCTACTCATTCTTCAATATGAAAGTCAGAACAGCCCCACACGAAGTCTTCAGAACCCCTCACATTTCTACTCAGCTCTAGGTAGGGACAGTGTCCACTTGAAGATCAATTATTTCTACCTATGGAGGAATGTTGAGATCTCTAGTTGTATTTATATAAAACATTTCAATACAAAATCTTTATATATTTTCAAGAAAAAACAAAATGTCATTCCTTCTACATAGGGGAAGTGACATTTTTGAAAATCATTGACATTTTTTCTACACCAGGGCTATTTCAAGCAGTGGCATTATTAAATTAATTCAACAGAAATAGAAAAATCGCCCACAGAGTATGCAGCCAAATTCGAAGTCTAAATGCGCAAATAGGATCAACTGCTAAAGAATTCGCTTGCTCAGAATTAGGCTTAATTATGTGGCAGCAAGCCTCCCTGAGCGGAGAACAGGCTTGGAGTGAACTTACACACTGCATTTCAGTTCCCTTTGTACATTTATGTGGAAAAAAGGAGATAAATTTTGAGTAGATATATTACTAAAAATAACAAGTGGATGGACATAATGTATGAAACACTCCTGAATACAGTTCTGAATTTTAAAAAGTCACTCTGGTGGATTATAAAAGCACAGAGGATTTTTGGGTTTTGTTTTGGGGATTTTTCTTTTTTGGTAATCTTTAAAAAGTCTTAAATCTTATGTACTGTAAGTCTGGATGTGTTAAGGAGGAATTCGAGAAGAGAATGTGATGACTACAGCTGCCCTGTTTAGTTTTGCTTCATATAAATGAAAAGAAGCTTGAACTTTATTAATATTTAACACGCAAACTATTGCCCATACTCTTCATGGTCTGACTGTCAGGAGCCCAGGACTGTATCCCTCAGCATCACTCTGTCCCTGAAGCTAGTTGGGATCAACATCTGGGATCAACACCTGGGATCAACACCAAGGATCAACTCTGCTCCCAAAGCTCCAGATGTCTTTAGTTCTAGTATCTTGAGGAGATCTAAGTGTTCATGAAAAAGACTAGGGTTGCTGAGCATTTGGGGGTACTCAGAACAGCAGTTGCTTATTTCCAGTGTGAAAATAATTCAGTTATCTATTTTAAGCATTATAGAGACACACATGCACTCCATGTGAATGCGTATGTTCTGTAACTCCAGATCAGAATCCACAGCGAGTAAATAAATTGTATTATTTAATACATTCTCAAATCACAAGTGCTCAGCAGGTAGGAAATCAAATAGTTCCCTACTGAAAAATATAACAAGTGCATTTTAATAATAAATATATCTATGAAAGAATTAAAGTGTGAAATATGTGTTTTATAGAATAAAAATAATCTTGATTTTAGTCTGGGTCTTTTTGTTAAAAGTTATATTTAAGAAGAATTGACTAATACACTATGACACAAAGACATGCTATTTACTAACTGATACCAGTTGAGAAAGCAGCTCCTGTCTGAATGTCAGTACAGAGGGCTGTGTGGCAGCGAGGTGCCAAGTGTCCATTGCGCTCCACTAAGTACTGGACAGCAAGCATCTCAGTGATACTTGCACTTTATAGCTTTCCTTGGCTCCAGCTCCTTCCTCCTGATCTTCCTTGGACCTCCACCCATGGCTCAACCCCCAGCTCCTCTTCCCCTGGCTGCAGTCTCTTGCTCCTTTACTGCACTGGTGGGTTTTGCGACATCTTCTTGGGTCTATGCCGGTGATTGCAGCAACAAACTTCTCTTCGTGCTTCTGGCTTTATATTATAGGTGCAATATTAAAGGGTTGGGAATTGTTGGGAATTAGCAACTAGATTCATCATCAATAGTTACTGTTACCATTTCCACCATGTTCCTGTTTGTCTATGGCATTCATGTATGCTGTACAAAAAAATGGCCACAATATCCTCCATAGTAATGTAATAAAAATAATCCACCCACAAGTCCAGGTTATAGTTGGAAATGCTTCTTAATTTGCATATAGTCCTTTAAAAAGTAAGGAAACATAATGATTATTAGCAGAGAAGAAAACCTTCAGTTTTAGAAGTTGAGTTACTACTTCAGAGTACTTTTTCTTAGTTTGGCTGCATGCATTTCTTTTGGTCCCAGCAGATCATATGTTCACTTCCCTGTGGAGATACAACTTCATTGGCACTAAGGTTCATTGTATTCTGTGAGCCTCCTGACAAGGTGCGTAGAGCCTGGAGGATGCTTGTCACGTAAGCAGGCATGAAAAGGTGTGGGCCAGTGACATTGTGACACCTTCTTACCTCAAGCTAAATGAAGCCTATGTTATTCAACTCTCTACGTGACAGTGTATTATGATCAGAACAACCCTTACATACTAACAGCCCACATCTTTTGCTGGACCTCACAGCCAGAGTTAATCATGCAACTCGAGGGGACATTAGATGGAAGACTACTATCCTACTATGTGCTCAGCCCATTCAATCAACCTGGTCTCTTGAGTTTTTTGTCTTAGCCATTCTGACCAGTGTAAGATGGAGTCATTTTGATTTGCATTTCCCTGATGACTCAGGATTCTGATCATTTATTTAAGTGCTCTCAGCCATTAGAGATTCCTGTGTTAAGAATTCTGTTTTGCTCTATACTCTGGGTTATTTGGCTTGTTGGTATTTAGTTTCTTCAGTTCTTTATATATTTTGGATTTTAGCCCTCTGCCAGATCTAGAGTTGTTGAAGATCTTCTGTTGAGAGTGGCCTTTGCCTTGCAGAAGATTTTCAGTTTCAAGAGGTCCCATTTATTAATTGTTATCTTAGGGCCTGTGCTGTTTGTGTTCTCTTCAGGAAGTTGTATCTTGTGCCTATGAGTTCAAGGGCGGTTTCCACTTTCCTTTCTAATAAATTTGATATTCCTGGTTTTATGTTGAGGTCTTTGATCCACTTGGACTTAAGTTTTATACAGAATGATCAACATGGCTTTATTGCATTTTTCTACATATAGACATAAATTTAGACCAGCATCATTTGTTGAAGATGCTTTCTTTTTTCCATTCTATGGATTTGACTTCTTTGTCAAAAATCAAGTGTCCATAGGTGTGTGGGTTTATTACTGGGTCTTTAATTAAATTCCATTGATCACCCAGTCTGTTTCTATGCCAGTACCAGGCAGTTTTTATTACTCTTGCTCTGCAGTGAAGCTTGAAATCAGAGTTGGAGACACCCCTAGAAGTTATTTTGTTGTATATGATTGTGTTGAAGTTATTTTTAAGGAACAGTGTTTGTTTCTCTTAGCTTCATTCTTAACCTGGTTGTTACACAAATAATTGAGACTCTTTTATAGTACAATGCTTCACAACACAATCTTTAGCAGTTCAAGTCTGTTCTTAACCCTCTATGCAATTTAGTCTTACACCCAGCAAACATCCCAGTGATACTTGCCCTTTGCAGTTTTCCTTAGCTCCAGCTCCTTCCTCATGCTCTTCCTTGGACATTGACCCATGGCTCAACCCCCAACTCCTCTTCCCCTGGCTGGCAGGAAGTCCAGCCCTATTCTCTCTCCTGCTCATTGATTGACTGTAAGCTGCTTTAGTGACATAACAAGGGGACAATTGGGGAGCAGAGTTTAAATAACAGTTAGATAGGAAATCTGAATTTAAACTACACAATTACCATATGCCTACATGATTCATTGTTTTACCTCTTCTGGGATTTTCATTTTTCCATATGAAATTGAGAATTGTTATGTCAAGGTCTGTGAAACTTTTTGTTGGTATTTTGATGGGCATTGAATCTACAGATCGCTTTTGGTAAGATGGACATTTTAACTGTTAATTCTACTGATCCATGAGCAAGGGAGATCCTTCCATTTTCTGATATATTATTTAATTTATTTCTTCAGAAACTTGAAGTTCCTGTCATACACGTCTTTCACTTGCTTGGTTAGAGGCACACCAAGATACTTTTTATTACTTGTGGCTGCTATGAAGGGTGTTGTTTCCCTAATTTCTCAGCCTATTTGTCGTTTGTGTACAGGAGAGTTATTGATTTTTTTAAAATCAATTTTGTATACAATTCTTTTACTGAAGGTTTTTTATCAGCTGTAGGAGTTCTCTGGTAGAATTTTGGGGGTCACTTATATATTCTATCATATCATGTGTGACTAGGATACTTTGACTTCTTCCTTTCCGTTTTTTATTCCCTAGATCTCCTTTAGTTGTCTTATTGCTCTACCTGGAACATCAAGTACTATATTGAAGAGATATGGAGATAGTGGGCAGCCTTGTCTAGTCCCTGATTTAGTGGAAGGGGACCACCAATCCATGTACAAAGCCTTGGAACCAAAATGTACACTATCTACAAGATGTGCAGAGATAAAGACAGAGTAGGGATTGAGGGATTGACCAATCAGTGCCTAGCCCAAATTGAGACCTACCCCATGGGAGAGAGCTAACCCCTGACACCATTAAAGATACTCTGCCATGTTTGTGAACAAAAAGCCTAACTTAACTGTTCTCTGAGAGGTTCCCCAGCAGCTGATCAAATCAGATGCTGAGACTCACAGCCAAGCATTAGGCAGAGCTCAGGGAATCCTGTGGAAGAGTGGGAGGGAGGACAGAGGGACCTGGAGAGGAGGAGAATGATGCAAGACCAATAGAGTCAACTAACCTAGACCCACGGGGCTTACAGAGACAGAAGCACCAACCAAGAGCATTCATGGACTGGACCTAGGCCCCCTACACAAACATAGTTGATGAGCAGTTTGATCTTCATGTGGGTCCCCTAGTAAGTTGAGTGTGGCATGGACTCCCCTGCCTGCTTTCGACCACTTTGCCTTAACAGGTCTGCTTTGCCTGTGCTCAGTGAACAAGGAGGAGTCAGTCTTGGTGCAACTTGATGTGTGGGTGGGTTGGTGGATGGGTGGGGGCTCCACTTTTCTCAGGACAAGGGGACAGGAAATAAATAGGGGGAAGAGGCTGGGAGGGAGGGACTGGGAGGAGAAGAGGGAGGGGACTACAATCTGGATGTAAGTTAAATATATAAATTAAAAATAGAATAAAATAAAGAATAAAAAGAGAACAATGTAACAACTAACATTAGTTGTCTTGAATTTACTTTGTAATCACCATTTACAATCTAATCTGACCACATCTGTAATTTTAAATTGGGTGTCCTTCCATGGCCTTGACCTAGAGCAATGAATTTGTATCATGTGCTGAAAGCAGCACATGAGGACGTTGAAAGTAGTTTTCTAAAATGAATATCCACCATAAGCATTGAACGCAGCATTTGGATATTGATTGAGAGGCAATACTGTTTATTGTGTGGGTCAGTCGGAGATAGTGACTTAATCCCTTGAAAACTCTGTTAAAGATTTCTGTAAAATATCCCTCCTTCCTTCCCATGGAGGGCTTTCTGTGTGGTTTAATAAAGACAGATCAAAGCCTTTTGTTAGGGACAGACACAGGGAAGGATTCACAAGACGGCCTTCATGCAGGTAAGACTGAGACTCGCCCGACAGAGGACAGAGGACACTAGGAGCGTGAAGCAGAAAATTTGAATCTGGACTCTCCGTCAAATGACTCCTGGAAAAATGTGTTCATTTCTTTACTTTTCTGTGACACAGGTATGTTATTTGTGACTCAGAATTAATCACCAATGAATTTAATATATGTATCTCTGTACTAATATGCCTTATATCATTAACTTACAACATTCATTTGTATTCATAATTTGGAAGGTTTGGGCCATGATTGGATGGTCTCATGGCAGGGCTCTCTGTCAAGGTGAGGTGTCAGGGCCAGAGTGCATGATGCTGCAAAGTGTTCACCTCATAAATCAGAAAGCAATGATGAAGATCTTAGGCCCATAATTCCTTAAGAGTTTATATGCTCAGTTACTTAAGTATTTTTTAAAAAAGTTATTTATTGGCATAAAAATGAAAGTATTATAAATAAATTGGCACTAAATATCCCAAAAATGAGATCACTCTTTGCTGTTTTTCCTCTTTCTGTCCACTTTCCTGGGTGTTGGGGGGAGCTTTCTGACAACAGCCACAAATCCAGTGACCTTATAGAATAGCATCAAGGCCCCCACAAAAAGTATGATAACCTCTGTCACACACATCACAGAACATCACTTCTTCTTCATGGTGGGGCTGTCCACATACATCCATGTCTTACACTCCATACACTGCCATGGGTAGGTCTTCATCATAGAAACAAGCTCCATAGTCATATCCAAGCAAGAAGGATGGCCAACATTATCACACTGGGAGCAGTGTAGAAGTAATTGAACCTTTCTTTTCTTGTTGGACTCCTTACCCTTCAAACATATTCCACATAGAACATTTGGAATGACCTGTGGCTTGTGCCCAGGAACTGACTTGGACAGTACTTTCTAATAAGGTTTTTTTTCCTAAAATGTTCACCATTTTTAAGTAACATAAAGTCATGTTGCCTGTAGTCTATGGACTACGGGGATACCCATCCAAGGCTTCTCATCCTAAATAGTGTCTATTGATACATTTTCATCTTGAAATTTCTTTGAGATCCATTATTCAGATTAAGAATCAAGAAAGTTGAGATCTTTACCTTTCTTGGCTATCCTATTAAGTCACATAGCAACTGGAATTGCACATCAATAAGTATCTCTAGATTTAGACACTTAGCAAAACTATTATCTCAAATTTTAGGGTACATAAATATTACAAAATTGTCAGACAGTGGTGGCTTACATCTTCAATCCCAGCACTCAGGAGGCAGAGGCAGGTGGATCTCTGAGTTCAAGGTTAGCCTGGTCTACAGGTCAAGTTCCAGGATATCCAGGGATATATGTCTTGAAAAATCAAAAAATAATTTTTAAAAGATATAACAGAATTTTTATTCAAAGTTGTTGCATATACATATAGTTTTGTGCATGTGTGTGCTACAAATCATCTACATTTCAACAATGTAATCAAATATATTTTAAAAGACCAGTGCCATATCCATGTACCTTATTATTTCTTTGATATTCAGTAGGATGCTTCATGTATCATTAACAGTGATGAATAAACAAGTTCAACAAAACAAAACTGTTTTATTGACAAATGGCCATGTGACATGTGTGCAGCATATAAGTATCCCTGACCTGCTATAAACTTGTCCTCAGAACCCATCAATTTTTAGAATTGTTTCAATAATGGCAGCTCTGAAGAGCCATGCAGCCAACAGCCTCAGCTGTGGAGAGGTGTCAGTCACATTTGGTATCCACTGCAGTGCTTTTTTCTCTGACCATCCTTGGGCTCCCTTTCCTGCCTTTGAGAAGGAGTCCAGAAGAACCAGCCCATTTGGAACATTGTTAATATACCAACAAACAGAAACACATTAACCATAATTTCCAGTTTTAAATAAAAACCAAACTTCTCCCTTGAAGCTGAACTCCATACTTCCAGTCCGCTGTCCTCTGGTATCTCTTCAGGCTCCAAGAAAGAGGACAACAGCATGCACTTGTGGTCCACAATGCTCTCAGCTCTACATTGCATTCTGCTGGATACATCTCTACTATTACTCTTTCTGTTGCAAAAACCATGAGCTGCCTGTCACAGCTCTGGTACTTATTGGTCATCACTCATACGTTGGCCCACACTGTTCCCTTCTTCTTAGCTTGTGCCGTTGCATGGCATGGTTCCCCTCCTCTCGTCCCTTACCTTCAAGTCCTTCACCTTTGCTATTCTACTGTTGTCTTCTTAGCTGCGGTGTCCTCTGTTGTGCAGTCCCCTGCTGTCTTCTGTTGCTTTCCATAGTACCATGTACTCATGTTTCTTTGAAATATCAAGAGTCTCCCAACTTAACATTCCATTCCAAGTATCGTCTACCCCACCTGGACCAGTTCGCTGAGACACCTATTCTAATGTATAAATTCTACCACAAATTTTACACATACAGAAGAAAGCTCTCACCAGACCTCACCAGACCTTTCATTCCACCAGCTGGTCATTGGCCCTGTCAGCCTTCCCTACAGTGACTAAGGTCTCACTTGGCAAATGAGCTCTCATAAAAGGCTTCTACATAGAGAAATTGCTTTTTAGGGAATCATTGGCAGTTTAGCAGCCCTGGGGTCACATTCAATTGTAATTTGTCTTAGTTGTCAAGTAGGAAATTTGTTCAAAATAAATAAGCATAAATGACTTTTCTGTAGCAACGTTCCCATTTAAGAAAGATTCAGGGTCTGGGGACACTTTAAAAAGTGATGCTCCTCTTTGTTCTAGAACTTTCAGGTGTGCTTTTAAAATGCTAGTATGAGAACTTTCCAGTTTCTTTATGAAGGCACTTAATGCTATGAACTTTCCCCTTAATATTGCTTTCCTTGTGTCCCATAAGTTTGAGTATGTTGTGCCTTCATTTTCACTGAACTCTAGAAACTCTTTCATTTCTTTCTTTATTTTCTCCCTAACCCATTGGTCATTCACTAGAGAATTGTTCAGTCTCCTTGAATTTATAGGCTTTCTGTTGATAAAATTCAGCTTTAACTCATGGTAATCTGATAAGATTCAGTGTTAAAGTCTGTGTTTTGATGTGTGATTTAAGCTTTAGAAATGTTTCTTTATGAATGTGGGTGCTCTTGCATTTGGGGCATAGATGTTTAGAATTGAGACATCATCTTGGAGGATTTTCCTTTGATGAATAAGAAGTTTTCTTTCCCATCTCTTTTGATTAATTTCAGTTGAAAATATATTTTATTAGATATTAGAATAACTACTCCAGCTTACTTCTTATGTCCCTTTGTTTGGAGAATTCTTTTCTAGCCCGTTACTCTGAGGTAATGTCTATCTTTGTTGCGGAGGTGCATTTCTTGTATGCAGCAGAATGATGGGTCCTATTCTGTTAACCTGTGTGCTTTTACTGGGAAACTGAGGCCATTGATGTTGAGAGTCATTAACAAGCAGTGGTTGTTATTTCCTGTTCTTTTGGTTTTGGTAGTGGTGTGTGTGTGCTTCCCTTCTTTTGGTTTTGCTGATGTGTTTTCTTGGGTGTAGTTAGCCTCCTTGGGTTAGAGTTTTTCTACTAGTATCTTTTGTAAGGCTGTATTTGTGGTTAGGTATTGGTTAACTTTTTTTCATGGGATATCTTGTTTTCTCCCTTCATGGTGATTAAAAGTTTTGCTGGGTATAGTTGTCGGGGCTGACATCTGTGGTCTCTTAGTATCTGTAAGATATCTGCCCAGGCTCTTCTGGCTTTTAGAGTCTGTGTTGAGAAGGTAGGTGTAATTCTGATAGGCGTGCCTTTATATGTGACTTGGCTTTTACCCTTGCAGCTTTTAATATTCCTTTTTAGTTCTGCACATTTAATGTTTTGACTATTATCTGGTGGGAGGATTTTCTTTTCTGGTCCAATCCATTTGGTATTCGGCAAGCTTATTGTGTGTTTATAGGCATCTCTTTCTTTAGGTTGGGGAAGTTTTTATCTATGATTTTTTGAAAATATTTTCTGAGCCTTGGAGCTTGTAGTCTTCTTCTATTCCTATTATTCTTAGGTTTGGTCTTTTCTTGTTTTTTTTTGTGTGTGTCAGCAACTACTTAGATTTAACATTTTCTTTGTGTATAAATGTCTTCAATCATGTATTCTACAACTGACAGTCTCTCTTCCATCTCTTGTGTTCTGTTGGTGATGCTTAGATGTATAGTTCCTGTTCTTCTCTCTATGTTTTCCAGGATTGCCACAGTTTGTGTTTTCTTCATTGCTTCTATTTCCAATCAGCCAAGGACCCTGCGCAGACTGGACCTATGCCCCTCACACATATTCACCCAATGGTTAACTTGGTCTTTATGTGGGTCCCCTAGTAAGGGGAATGGGGGATGTCTCTGACAAGGATTCTGTTGCATGATTTTTGATCACTTGCTCCTGTCAGGGCTCCCTTGCCAGGCCACCAAAGAAGAGGATGCTCTCAGTTCTGATGCCACTTGATATGCTGGGGTGGGTGGGGTCCTCTTTCTGAGGGGGAAGGGAAGGGGTCTGAGGAAGAAGGGAGGGAGGGTAGGACCAGGAGGAGAGGATGGAGGGGGCTACAATTGGGATTTAAAGTGAATAAATAAATTTTTACAAACAATGCTCAGCTCTCTGCTCTGCCTTTCATTGTAACAATGTCAGTTCCATTGTGGTATTAAAAGCAGTTGTAATCCCTCCTCACATCCCCTTACTGCTCTTCACAGGGAGTTTTAAGGGGCAGTGACCTCATATCTACACTAAGTGTGCTGATGCTAAGTGGTTGTCATCCTTCAAAGAAGGCCACCCCTCTTCCTGTTAGTGTAGGCTTAAAAACATGCTCTGAACTAAAATTTCCCAATGTAGAATACCATAACTTAGAATTTCTCAAGATTTGCCTCTGTTATATCATCTATGAAGAGCTGGTGGGTGGACCTCCTGGGCCTAAGCTAGAACTCAAGTATTAGGTATAAGCAGCAATTTCTGAATATTTGAGTCTTATAGGAACCTGTCTGGACACAAGCCTGTGACCTAGTGACTACACTACACACCATATGTGTTTGTATGATGAGACAATTGTATGGTAGTATTATTCCCCACCCTGAGTTATTTCTTGATGGTCTGTCACTTTCTATTCTCACAAGCTGGGAGAATGTTCCGACTTTCTCTGTTATCAAGTATCTCAATTCTACTAGAAAATTAAGAGGTGAGAGAAACTCTGATTAAGAAAACCATTTTCTTTAAATGCAGAAGGAAAGGATAGACAAGTCAAAACCTGAATGTTAATAAATTATTTGAAATGTATGTATTAGAAGAGAGAAGCTTAATTAATTATATAAATATAAAAAAGGGACAAGAGCAGCCAGCAGGTTAATAATGAATATTTCAGGAGCCAGTACTTAAAAATATGTTCCTTAATTATGTTCATTTATGGATTTCTGATAAAGTGTTGAGGGGATAAAATAATTTAAATAGTAGGGTATGATGAATCAAAATGAATTGTGAATGAGAAATTGAGAGCAGACAAAAGAAAGTTATAAACACTACAGTGTTTTTTTCTCATGTACACACATTAGTATAAAACATTACTTTAGACTTTAAGAATAGAAATTTAATTGGGTTTTAAATGTAAAAGCTAAAATCTAATGCCTTCCAATGTTTTTGCTATAAATTTACCTTCAAAACTTAAATTTATTCTCAGAGATCACTCTGTATCCAAGAATAAGAAATTCAGATTTCCCATGTAAGTTAAATAAAGGAATTTCTAATATTTGAAAATGGGACACTCTAGGAAAAAATTCACCTACCTCTGGATCCATCATCTATCACACATGCACAGGATTTTAAGTTCCTGATGGAGGGGGGGGGGCTGTAGGTCAGCCATGCTGTGAATCAAGGAATGAACTTCCTGCAGATGAGGTAGATTCCAGATCTTAAGCCTTCTATTTCTTTCCATGGGGCCACCATGTTGACTAGGTGTGATTAGAACCAGAGCATTCATGTCTTAGCGCTCGACCCAACCAGCTTCCATTCCTCATACCTGGTGGATGCTCCATTGTCCTCAATACTTCATGTAGGATGTTCCCCAACCCTTCTATATGACAAATAGAATAGTTGTTAGAGATGAGTGAATAATTGGTATCCTACAGCCATTTATAAATAAACCAATCACACATAATCTTTGTTTTCGTAAGACACTTTCCTAAGAAGTGGGTCTTGAGGAATGGAAGGGTGATACAGCAGGTAAAAACACTTGCTTGCTCCCACTGCCTACATGGCAGCTCACAAGGATTTGAATTTCAGTTCCAGAAGACCCCACACCCTCTTCTGGCCTCCTTGGGTACTGCACTCACATGGCATAAACACACACAAACAGGTAAAACACCCACACACATAACATTAAAAGAAAATAAAAGAGAAATGAAATAGAACTTGTATTGAGAGATCAACTTAAAGAAATACCCACAGCTAGGGCTACCTCAGACTTTAGTGACAAATCTTACAATAGCTCTCCATGTTAAAGAATGCACTTGGCAGGATTTTTGAAGTTAGTCAGGGCATTTTAGTTTACTAAACCTAAAGAGGTGCTAGATTGTTTCAAGTCTGTGAGGGTCTTTCCATTTGTTTGGTCTCATTCCGTCTGGCTAAGTGTTTTCCAGTATGACTGGAGTTTCTGCCCTTGTCCTTTGCTTGGGCTTCATAGACACCTCTTCTCCCCCCCCCCCACAACAGACTCTCACCTAAGCTTAATTTTGAACCTATTATAGGATAAGGTGTGAAGGGTATCTTTTGAATCATATCTGAGGCAGGCTATAGAACAGGATCACAAGGGTGCAATTTATAGCTTCCATCAGATGCTGTCACATGTGTATGTCATGTCCCCATCCCTGTAATCATCTTGCAGACACAAGGAGAGCTGAGCTGAGACAAGCTGTGGACAGTCACAGCAGAAAGCACGTTGGTTCTGAGTGATATCAAGGGTGTATGGCTTTGCTTTCACTACCATGCTGTAGATTTCTTATTACACAGAGCCTACCATCCTTCTCCCTCTTCAAGACTTCTCATTGATGGTTTTCTGCTGCCTGCTGAAGAGGTCACCCCAACAGGCACACAATTGTCGACAAAGCCTTTCCCCTAACATTAAAAAAAATGTGGTGACCCCTATCAGTTGCTTCTACTTAGCAATGTACTCCCATCTGTGAGGATGCGGCTGGGAACATTCAGGCAGCAGGATTACTATCCTCAGTGATGGAATATTCGAAATTCAATCAGTTTTCAGTTCAAGGAAATAACCGCTAATAAAAAAAAACGCTTTTGGATCATTTTGTAAAGCAGAGTACTTTATTCCATATGGCATCCTGCACGTCCATATGGCTTCAGGGATTAGGGAGGTATATTTGTCAAAATATTCAATCAATTGCAGCCCTTAAAGTTGATAATGTTATGTGTTTGGAGCATACACCATCTCTGGAATATGGGGGAAAGTCAAAGGAGCAAATGCCAGCCAAACGAAAATCGGGGCTGAGTTTAAATTCAGGAGAGAAAGAGGAGAAGGAACAGAAACTACACTGCTGCACTTTAATCCAAGTCACGTGACCACTATTGACTGAGCTATGATGTCCTCGTCACGGGCAGAAGCGATGTGTAACAAGGTTTATTCAAATAAGAATGGGAAAGGAAAATACTGATTATTTCACGTTTCAATTGGCACAATTTAAAAAATTCAACCACATATAAAGCAGTCATCTTGAAAAATATAAGATATTCATGAAGTAAACTTAAGCACCTTCAAATGATTTGTTCAACTCTATTATTAACTTATCCTTATCGTTATTATCATCAGTATTGTAATCTTTCCGATACCACCTACCTGTTCAGCTTTGCATTGATGACCATCCTTAACCTTTGCACACAGTTTGAACTGTGATTGGCTTCAGCACTGTTGTACAAGTCCATTTTTTTTTTAGGAGCGTAACTGGCCACGATGACTGACTGCATCCCTCACAGGCACTTGGCATGTTGTACCTCATGTTATGGGCCCTGCCTTTCCAGTGAGTAAGGATGCAACTCAAAGAGCCTGGCAAAGCTTGCTGAATAGCAGGGCTGTGCACAGTGATGAAATATACAAACACAACAAGGGGTTTGTGCTAGGGCTGCGTTTTAGATAATTCTCCATAGACTGTAAGAGGAAAAGGGAGGATTCGGCACTGCTTGGCAAAGACAGTTTACCGTCAGAAAAACAAGGTCGGACCTACCTGGAGGGAGAAGGCTCAAATCACCCAATAGCCAAGAGATGGGCAAGGTAAGTCTGCAAAGCCCATAGGGCAGGAAGAGACCAAAAATTTTTTTTTAATGTATTCATTTCATTTAAAATTAACCACTTTTAGGTCAGAAGGCAGGATGAATTGAATACAAGTTTAATAAAATGCAATGTTCAGAGTTTTGGCTGTTTATACAAAAGAATTTACATTTGAATAAATTCAAAATAGAATTCTCATCCTCCAAGGCCATCCCGCTGGTTGCGACAGTGAAACCGGAAAGGCATGGAGGTTAAACACGTCCTGGGAATCCTGCCAGCAGCCAGGATTTCAGTCTTTGGACCCCAGGAGGACCCATGTCTGGGTTCAGCTTACAAATAGGTCAGCCTTTGTAGACACTTCAAAACCACTGTAGACATGAAACTAGTAACAGACTGCGGGTTAGTAACAAATCTATGGACCCGGTCCTACAAAGACAGGATTGGCAATATTCTTCCTTCTCCGAACTCACACTAAATTCCGTGATGTGCATATACCACATCGAGACAAGTTCTAGAGCGTCACAGTTCGTTCAATGCATGTGAGGGCCGCGAGCATCTCTCACAGTTTGCTCCAGCAGCTAAATCCATCTGGTACTTAGACAAGTGCGAGGGGCTTGGAGCAAAGCACTATGGGAGGTTACGCCACACAGTTGATAATCTCTGGATCTTTCACACTCACAGCAAACTTTCCCTTAATTTTGTTTTTCTTTCTAGAAACCTTTAAAGAATTACAACTTAGTCGTTAACTCGATTCTGTGGATCAGATCTCAAATATTTGCTTGCTCTTAAAGGTAGAGACGATGTTATTTTTCACCCTAGGTACTTTTGTTCTTCCTTTAGGGCTTGGGAAATGCTGAGCATTTGTTGAGTTGCTTGATTTTGGAGTTGAGAGGGAGACTTTAAGCATCGAGGACTCCCTGCTGCACACTGCTCCGTTGCCTGCTATGACATAGGCGGAATACAAGGCAAACCTGTGTCTAATGCCACCACAGCCACATCCTTTGACTTCCCTGGGAGAGCAGCCCTGTCAGAACAGAGTATGTGAGAATTCTGGAATCAGCAAAATCTAGTTTAGAAGATTGACTCTGGTATTTATTAGCTTGCAGCATTAGTCAAATGATTAATTGGTCAAATGATCTATTGGTTAAAAATGAGAATTATACAATTTTATGTTTTGGAGAAAACGAATCAAGATTATCAAATGAATAGGCCTAGCTTGTAGGCGAGGGATGCCTTTTTACGTTTTCCTTTTTACTGTGCTAAGAAACAATATTTTCCCTTTTTAAACTTTATCCTTAGATAAAATTTATTTCTTTGCCTTTTGAAGTTGTTTTATTTCTGTATGTTTTATATTTTTATTATGTTTTCATGCCTAGGAACTCCAGCATAAATGTGATGATTAAATTGAAGGGTCTATTTGAAAACAAAATCTTTGTTTTCTCTGGAGTCAGCTCTGTATATGAGGAGTTCCTCTGAGTAAAGATTCCAACAGCGAGAAGGGTTTGGAGTGCCCTATGTGACCAAGGTGTCTGTCCTGCTTACATCAGTGGTCTGAGCAGCAGTATTTCTAGTCTTGCCAGACTTCTCTCCCACATGTGTATGTCTTTATAAGCAACCAAAAGACTAGAAAATAAGAGAACGGTTCTAGTGTCTTTAGCACATGAAGGTTTTCTTCATTCTTTCAAAAGGGAAACATAAGCACCAATGCTCTGGTCTAGAGTGGTGTAAGCATGTAAGACTGAGAAACTATAAATTTATAAAATGTAAGACACTTGTTTGCTTGTCCAGCCTTAGAGGCTTCTCCCTGTTCTCGTTACTGCTAACCTTAAGAGTTCCACCCTAGTTCCCAGAATAGTTCAAGCTTTCAAATATCAAACTTCCCCATACGGTTTCCAGTAACCACCCTAGGGACCCACACCCAAATCCCCACAAGAGGTCTCCCAACGACAGATGTCCTAATGTCCATATGGTTTAACTTGATAAGCAACCCCACCTGCTTTGTGGTTTTTGCCTTTAAAACTAGCCTGTAACAGTCACTCGGGGTCCCTCACCTCCTGAGTGCTGAGGGACCCTGATGTGTCAGAAATAAACCTTTGCTTTTGCATCTGTGCTCCATGTTTCGAGTGGTCTCTCGAGGAGACCCCCTTCCCCGAGTTGGGTGTGAGGGTCCAACAAGACATGCTAGGGCAATAGTGGCACAAAACTTATGGCATCAACCAACCAATATCGGATTTGACTTAAGGCCCACTCCATGAGATGGATCCCATACCTGACACTGCTTGGATGACCAAGAGCGAGAGATTAAATATGCCAGAGACCTAGGATAAAACCAAACGATACTATTCTAAAAACAAACAAAATATATAGCAATATAACTAATGACATTTCTGCTATATTCATAAGTCAGTGCCTTGCTCAGCCATCACAGAGAAACATCCTCCTGCAGCAGACGAGGAAAGAAAATAGATACCCACAGCCAGAGATTACTCAGAGAGTTAAAGGCTTCAAAACAGTCAGCCCTAAATGGGGTGTGTCCATCAAATGCCTCCTTTCAGGCATCCAAGATCTCTGAAAGAAGAGGCAGAAATAATGCAAGAGGCAAGGGAAAAGTCGATTGTGTCTGTGTGTGTGTGTGAGTGTGTGTGCCCGCATGCAAATTTGGTGCGTGTGCATGTGTGTATGTGTGAGTGTGTGTGTAGGTGTGTGTGTGCATGCACAGGTGTGATTATCTATTATGAATCTCTATATTTTCAATTATTTTTATCTTCTCCCTCTTCATGATAAATTACAACTTTCAATTACTTTGTTCGTCTCACATTTTACTACACCCAGGAAGCGATTCCATGCAGTACCCTGACTCTTCTATTGTCCAGCAATTTTTTTGTCAGATATTATAGTTTAGATTCTTAAATTCTTTCTTCTATAAAGCTCTTGGGTATAGACACAATTTAACTAAGATTTTAATAACTTTATGTCAAGGATGTACTTCCTGCCTATTTACAGAAAGACGGTCCTCAGTTCGGGCCTGGAGGGCAGCTCAGAGGCTAGTAACATTTGCTTTTCTTGCAGACGACACAGGTTTAGTTCCCAGTACCTACATGGCAGTTTACAGCTGTCTGAAACTCCAGTTCCAGGGAACCCAGTGCCCTCATCTTGCCTCCACAGGCACTACATGTCCATGACACACACACACATACATGCAGGAAGACACTCATACAAATAAAATAAATATACTTAAAATAATTTAAAAGATATTCATAAGAGCAATATGCTTCATAATAAAGCACTGCCACTTTCATATTGCTTTTGCTCTGTAATCTTCCTGTTCTTCTTATACTGTGTAGTCACCCTTGGCAGCTGCTCCTTCTCAGATGGTGTGGAGGGAGGGTTTACCTTCACTTGACTTCTCTGGGTGATGTTTCCAGACGCTGTCATTCTCACCTTTTCTGTGCTGGACAGGAAACCTCTCGGTGGCAGGACAGCACTTCATATCCTCCTCCTGCCGCTCAGCAGGGGTTACCAGCACCTCCTGAAAAGGCCTGTCCCCTCTTGGGTTTTAATTTTAGCTGGAGGCCTCTTCCTGGTGGCTCAGAACTCATTCTTTGAAATGTGACAGAGCCCTGGGATAGCTCAGCAGCCACTTTACCTCAGAGAGGCATTAAAAGGTGTAATCCAACTGAAATGTAAATCACTGTTCTTGAAAACAAATTACGAATGGAGATAACAGGGCCTCAGGGCAGCACCAAGCAGCAGAAGGCCCATCCCAGACCTATTTCTTGTAGGTCCAAATTGCAGAGGCACTGTTATCAAGGGTAATAGGGGGCTGTGGAGGCATGCTGATTACAAGGTGGTGGTAAACAATGCTTTTAAATGCAGCATCTGAACAGAACACACACACAACATTAATCAACTGAATTCAAAAGGGGCTCACAGGAGAAAGAGTGGCTTCCCTGTGTGTGAAGCTCCGACTAGCCTTACAAATGGCCCTCCCAAGATCCCTTGTTAAAACATTATTATTTCTTAATCCCCTAATAGTCATCATGGACTGGTGTCATTTCATAATTGCTAGTCCTCTTGGGGAAAAAATCATTTTCTTTTGGTACATTGCAACTACGGAGTATTTATTGTTGGTGCCGTCTGTGCTGTTAATATAAGCAAAGACTGAGACATCAAGGGTCTGACAAGGATGGAGGAATTAATCAATGTCTCTTTATTGGACTTCCCCTTTGATAGAGAGGCATTAAAGATTTTTATGTTGAGATGAGAAGTCCACATGTGGGATATGAGATGATGCACATCTAGGAAAGTTTCTGTGTATGTGTGTATCCTTTTAATATCAGCTTATAGTAAAATATTGACAATGGTTGTCTCACACTGAGAGACTGAAAACTAGTCATTGTTGGGTCCCTAAGGCCGGATGCTTCTGTACTAGAAGACTGACAACCTGATACCTGCTTGGTCCAAAAAGCCAGTTGTCTCAGCAGTCCTGATCTGGCTCACAAAATGGAGAATGTTCCTGAAAAGCCTCTGATCTCTAGTCAGTGATGGGAATATAAAATGCTGCTGCTTCCCTCAGAGAAAGAAACGGCAGCATCCAGGATGAATGAACTCAAATGCAAGAGGGAAACCCAAGAAGCTTCTGCCATGGTTTTTAAAATCTGGGTTGCTACCTGAAGGTGCCACTATATTGGGGAGTGGAAATGCTATCGTTATTTCCTCAGAAGAGGGGAAGAGATGAGAACCATACACAAGCTTTACAAATATATCATCTGGGCTGAGCCCAGAGCATTTCTATCTAACTATCCCTAGGTTTAGGCCTAGAAGCTTCTAACCTCAGTACAATCTAATTTTCTGTAAGCCCAGACCTTGACGTTTTCAGATTCATAACCTTCATCTGCTCACCTAGGCCAATAATGTTCTCACTGTCCAAGATTTACTGCTGAATAGTTCTTTCTGAACTATGGCTTGCTGGTTCAATTCAGCTGTTCTTTCCCAAGACTCCTCTCAAAGCTAACTGATTCAAATTGGCTTCTCTCTCAGCATCTTGCTGACTACTCTGCTTGAAGGAATTGACTCTGAACTTCACTAACTGAACTGCCTATACCAAAGTCAACAAAACTGTACTGATTTCACGAAGCTGTACTAACTAGATGAACTCTACTGTATTCCTGCACTATACTGTACTGTCCAACTCTCTGCACTACTCTTAAGTAGCCTCTCTCTCTCTCTCTCTCTCTCTCTCTCTCTCTCTCTCTCTCTCTCCTGGGAGTTGGACATATCCTATCTCTTACTCATTCTGCCAAATCTTTCTCTGATTCATTACTTTGTCTGTCCCTCAATTAGACATCATTGTTTAGGATTAAAGGTGTGTACTAAAGATGTATCTATATCCCAACCAGATGTATTTATGCTGTATCCTGAGGGCCTGTCTATATTCCAGCCAGATCACCGAGACCTAGGTCTTTGGAAGTGAGCCTTTGCCAGAGCAGCCATGTTGATAGATTAAACCCCCTTTACATCTGTTGAGTCTTTCCCCATCAATTAAGGCAATCATGAAATTTCTTCAGTTGGGGGCTCTTTACTTAAGTGATTCTAATTTGTGGTAAGCTGACATTAAAAGCAACCATCACAATGAACCTGTCTAGAGTGTGTTGTTCTAACTCTGAGCCCCATGGTTGAACTCGGTACAGTACAGGCCTGATAATCATGGGGGTGATTGAGACAGGATACGTTGTCTGGTGGAAGGCAGTTTTAATAGAATTACTGATATGACACAGCACATCTAGCGAATACAACTTGTAGTATACTTTTCTCATATTTAAAAAGACCGTGACATGGGAACAATTACTCTAAGCTCACTTGTTATGAATGTCTCAATTCTTAATATTTATGCTCTGAAGAAATTATTAGTTTGAAATGGGTTACTTTTTCTTTTTAAACCCCCAAATCCTCCCTCAATACTCAATATACATAGTCATATGTCTAATATTTGGTCTGATTTTCAACATCATGTTTTACTTTTACTACAAAAACTCACTCATTCCAACTCATAGTAGTTTTTTTGAGTTTTATTTTTGTATTTGTTTTTTTTAGAAAATTCCCGCTTTCCCCATTGCTCTCAATTCAGTCTTCATAAAACATTTTATTAAATTATCAATTGGTCTTATTCAATCAGTTATTCATCCCACTTGTCCCTCCCCCCATCTATTCATTCTATAGCAGTTTATTAAAGAGTGAATGGCTCCTATAGTGAACAAGACAATCAGGAACCATGGTCCCAGTCACAAAATGTTAACTATCTAGTTAGAGAGGGCAAGGTAAAAAAAAAAAAAACAACAACAACTAAGTAAGCAAGCATTCAAAAATAAGACAAACAAACAAACAGCAACAAAAACAGCCTTAGCTCATTACAGTAAACTGGGTGACATAAGATTGTATCAGAAGAGTGACATCATACACAACCATGTGTAATTCCTCATATCAGATATTTTATTGCTTACTGAGTATCCTGGCAGGACTGTTTGAATGGTTTTCTAGTGTTTTGTGAACCCTGAGTTTAGGACAGTGTATTAATCAGCACGTGACATCACACACAGCTAGAACAACGTCTTTCATTTTGGCAGATATGGAAGTCATCTGCAAAAACTTCCCAATTCTTCAAAAGTGTGTGAACATTTTCAATGTGACGATGCTGGCAAGTCTCATAGGCTGATGACAAACCACTTCAAGTGAACCCAAAACATACCCATGTGCAAAGGAAGAGCCAGGGGTAATGGTACCAAGGTTCCTAAGCAAGTTACTGAAAGTGTAGGCAGGTGAACAGGAAAGAGCTCAAGTAGTGAGAAGACTCCTGACTCTGAAGCGTCTTCCTCCATAACACTGAAGAGTTGTCCATTTTCTTCAAGTGAGGCTCCTTCTATGCTATTGCGCTATGGTATTTCCCAGAATGCAACGCAGTGTTTACCAAGAAGTATCTAGATGCTTCCAGCAGCATCAGCACAGTTTTAGGGAGAATTCAAATATGTTTAAAAGTTCATATCAAGTAGAACTACTTCAAAAAATTCTGTTTCCTAGTCTTTTTGACAGTCATGGTTAGCTTTTCTAAATAAAGATTTATTTTTATTTCATGTTTATGAGTGTTGGTCTACATATATGCATAGCATACCTCGTGTGTACTTGTAGGTGGAGGGAGCTGCTACCTATGTACATAGGTGCCCATAACTAAACCCAGGCCCTCCTTAAGAGCAGCAAGTGCAGCCGGGGTGTGGTGGCGCACACATTTAATCCCAGCACTCAGGAGCCAGGGGCAGGCGGATCGCTGTGAGTTCGAGGCCTGGTCTACAGAGCGAGTCCAGGACAGCCAAGACTACCCAGAGAAACCCTGTGTTGGAAAACCAAAACAGAGAGGAGGAGAGAGAGAGAGAGAGAGAGAGAGAGAGAGAGAGAGAGAGAGAGAGTGCACAAGAGCAGAAGTGCCTTTTAAACGCCGAGCCACCAATTCTCTACCCTCTTCTCGGGCTCTTTTTTTGTACTGAAAAGCCTCAGTTGTCTATATTTTACATCTATGAACGTTTTCTTTCTTTGTGCTGTAACTTTGATGATACCGGCTCATGCTAGGAATTACTGACGTCGCCTTGATTTCGTATTTTGAATCCTGCGGTCTGTAACCACAGAAGAAAAATGGTAGACGAGATAAGGTGTAATTAGACTTCTTCCTGATGTGTTTTCCTCTTTTATTGCAGACTGAGATATGGCATGAGTACTGCATGTGGAGGTCGGCGATAATTAAATGGCAAATCTGTGAAACTGTTTTTTAAAAAGTACTAAACTGGTTGAACATTAACACATCAAAAACCAAATCTCGAGCCGCCTCTGCCGAGCTGCAGCCCATGCAGCTGAGTGTGCTCTGGCTGCCTTCAGAGCTAGGGAATCACTTGTGTCTGTTGGCAGCTTATCTGGACGAGTGGCTTTAATTACGTTTTTATAACAAAATAAGACGTAACGAGCTTTTGTGCTGTGATTTTGCTAGACTGACAGTTGGCTGTCCAGGACACAGGTTGCTCAAAGCCACTTGTGTCGATGAAAGACACCACTCTTATGACATGCAAGGCGAAGCTGGCGTCCACCAGGGACTCCCTAGGAACAGGCGCAGTGAGTCGCTTGTCGCATGCAGCCTGGTGTTAAGCAAAGGGAATTACAACTGCGTTGCCAGGCGCTCTCCTCATGACCTTGGATGCCATCTTGTTTGGGAATTTTCATCACTTGGGACTGAAGATTGAAGCTAGCTCTTCTGGGGCTTCCGCTGAGACCACATTTTGTGGAGTCCAATAAGTCAGTTTATTTCAGAAACACAATTCCTAATTTACAGATGAAGCTTTGAGCATGGATTTTCATCTTCTATTTTGTTCTCTATGCTGACTGCAGATGGGTACATCACTCTGGCATCCTGATTGTACTCAAAGGTACTATTCCAAGGTCTCAGAATCTCCACAAACCCATTAAATATATTTCTAGCATAGGTCACACCACTGCTATTTGTTTATTTGCAACATTTTTGTAGAAAAATACAAATAAAATTCTGTTTTATCCAGAGCTGTATTTATTCTTAAAGAATGATTTTTCTCCTTCTCCACACAGACTAGGATCTTTGAAAAGTATCAAGTTTGCCTCATAATGATCAAAAGCATTCTGTGACGAACTCAAATGAAAGATAGTTTCTATTTCATTAGTTAATTCATCCACAGAGGCAGCTGATATTGCAAATTTGTAACAAATTGGGCAATTCAAGAAGCTCTATTAATGGAGGCTATGAAAGTAAGAATCATTTGTGTCAACTGAGTGAAAAATACACCTGTTGCTTCCAGTGAAGGAATAATCATCCATCTAACCATAGGATAAGGCCTGCTTTTAGTTTGCATCCATTAGGAAACAGTAGCCCATTGTTAGTTTACATGCTGGAAGGGCCTGCAAACTTCAGGGGCGGCAGGAAATGAGGTTAAGGGAACCTGTTAGTGCAACCCTACCCAGGGACAGGTGCCACTTTTAGACATTTTAGTTGATCTCATTTGTTAGGTATACATGTAAATCACACTGTTATCATCCCTGGACAAGGAATGGAAAACCAGAAATGTCATGGACTAGAGATAACAAACCAAGTCCCCAAATGGACTGGCAGATAGACTTCCTGGCTGAGTTTCACAACAGGACATTAGATTGCAATTAGATACCTGGCAAAATCCAAATTACATGGAGGCCTCTTGTTTCTTTACATAACTCGGACAGAAAACTGCTTAATATTCGGCTAAGGCAAGGCTGCATACCATATAGTGTGTGTGTGTGTGTGTGTGTGTGTGTGTGTGTGTGTGTGTGTGTGTAAGGCAAGGCTAGATATTATATACTCTGTGTGTGCGTGTGTGTGTGTGTGTGTGTGTGTGTGTGTGTGTGTGTGTGTGTGTTAAGGAGCATAGTAAGCATGACTGACATATAGCTATGCTACTCCACTGTACGTGAGTTATGGAATTCTTCAGGAGCAGAAGGAGAGACACAGGCCATAGAGGAGAGCGAAGCATCCAAAGGTTGTGAATTTCCAGGTTGTCCCCAGACTGTGTGGTGGGCGCTAAGGAAGGTTCTCCGCCTCTGTGTCTTTAATGAATAACAGGAGAGAGATGAATCTCCTGAGATCCTTGACTAAGGATGCTGCTTAAAGACTAAATATGGTTTTAGAAGAGAATCCAATGCCAGAAATATCCATGCACCTCATCTTAGCATAAAAAATACTTATTTTGTCCTTTCAAGTCCAGCAACTCAAGTTCTTGGTTTGTTGGATTATTTTTTTTTCCTGAGACAAGGTTTGTCTGTGTAGCCTTGGCTGTCCTGGACTCACTTTGTAGACCAGGCTGGCCTCGAACTCACAGGGATCTGCCTGCCTCTGCCTCCCAAGTGCCTCCTGAATGCTGGGATTAAAGACGTGCGCCACCACTGCCCAGCTTGTTGGATTCTTTTTTTTTTTTTTTAGCAACTCATTTTTAAAATATATTTTATTAATTTATTCATATTACATCTCAATTATATAGCCCTTGTATCCTCCCATTTCTCCCTCCCTCCCATTTTCCCCTTCCTCCCCTCCCCTATAATTGTGACTTGTATTCTTATCCACTGTATTTGACGAGATCCTTTATCAGCTAACAAGGATGGAATCCCACTGTCTTTACCTACCACAGCTTTAGTTTTCTGCTCATGACCAACCACAGTCTGAAAATATTAAATGAAAAAAGTATGAAAATAAGTAATTCATACATTTTAAATAATTTTATTATTATACATACTTTTGTGTTTTATTTTATTTTTATCTATGACCATTCATATCACAAAGGAGATACTTTATAAATTAAACTTTGTCATACGAATGTACATGTAAAAACAACATTTTATATAGAGAGTTCAGCCCTCTGTTAGTTTTGTGTTATTGCAGTAAATTACCTGAGGCAGGCTAACTTAATGAAGAAAATATATTCACTTAGTCTACAATTTTGTCTAAAAGACCTGTGTGTCTCCTGCTGCACATCATGGTGGAGCTAAGTGATGGTGAAGATAGAACTTCCAAACAGGAAGCCAGGCAGGGATGGGGTCCTGAATTCCTTGCAAACCCACACCCTCGGTTGGCTTGAGAACCTCTTACTAAGTACCACCCCTTAAACTCCAACTGCTTTCAACACTGTGGCCCTGGAGACCATGTTTCTGTAACAAGGACATGAGGATGTGGCTAAACTCTAAAGGCTAGACTCTGGTTCAGCAGTCTCCAACCTGTGCCGCTCAATCCCTTTGTGGGATGGTTGAATAATCCTTTCACAGGGTCACATATCAAATATCTTGCATAGCATGTTTACACTAAGATCCATAACAGTAGCAAAATTATCATTATGAGGTAGCAACAAAATAATGTTATGGTTTGGCATCACCACAGCATGAAGAACTGTATTAAAGGGTTGTAGCTTTAGGAAGAGAGAGAACCACTGAAGAAGAAATGGTCTCCAGCATCCATTGTATCTTGGAAGATCTCCCCAGGGATAAAAAAGGAACACTCACATATCTTTGTCTCTGCCACTGAACCTCTGATACAGAAGGTCAAATCCTTCTGTTTTAGACTGAAATTAGTAGACTGTTATGTGATAAAGCAGAGCATTTGGTCCATGCTAATTGGCTTTATGGACAACTGTAGTTAATGTCACAAAGCCTGAGTTATTAAATATTTTAAAGCATTGTGCTGTGATCACAGTTAACAATGACTGCCACAGAGAGGAAGTGTTAGTGTGGCTGGAGCGCGAGAAATGGCTAAATTTGTGCCAACTGAAAGACACGCAGAAGATGTTCTTTTGATCCAGTCTGAACTTGCAATTATCACCTTGTCACGCTGTCGTTGTCTCTTTTATTCCAGTTAAAGTAGAAAAAGCTCCATTTGGCTTTTGAAGTCTTCTCTTATTTAAGGCAAGCTAGCCATATTTATAGATCAGATATGTACGATATGTAAACACTTCAAACGTAGAACTACAAAAATATGATTATGAGGTGACAAACTACAGTGGATGCTGACATCCAAACAGCTTATAAAAATAAAACAGAACAAAACTCCAGGTCATCTTCAGGCTAAAGATTCTCAATCTTCCAGGACCACAGAGCTTTTGAATTTTTTTATTTTTAAGTCTATCACCCCAAAGTGAAACCAACATACTTCCTTATTTACAATTTTATATCTGGCACTCAATTTACGAAAACAAGGCAGTATGGGAAAAGAGTGACTTTGGGTAGCTGGGACTCCTGTGTGTTACTTAGAGGCAAAGTTAGTGGGTAGTGGGTACAACAGGAAGCTGTCAGAAAAATGGCCTTGTTACCATTTAGGGATCTTAATTCGGGTTCATTTTCTCCCCTGATTAAATGACTCAAAGGCAGTCACCACACATAACTAAGTATTATTGTAAAAAGAAAACAATACAACGCCCGGTACAGCAAAGAGAGAAAGAGGTGGCTCCTCGAAATGGGAGGGTTTCCAGTGCACCCCTCCCCCTATGGTTTGGGTTTTTATGCCTGGGGCATAAGGGTGAGCACACTTTTCTTCTCTCCAAAATGGTTGCTTGAGCTGATAAAGAAGCTTGGGTAATTTGCACAAAGATGGGAAACCTGATTACTTTCTTCCAAAACCCCTCACGGTAGGATATTCAAAAGTCCTGTTGAATAGATCAGAAAAACAAAACCCACCAGCACAAAATCCACCACCCCAAAAATCTTTGTTCTTATGGAGAAGACCCTGGCAGGCCACCATCTTATAGTAATGTCGACAGAAATTCAACTACCCATGGCCTCCTCCCCTGTCTACCAAGCACATCCATGAGAAGCCATGCAGCTGATACACCCACATAGCAAGATCAGCCTGGTAGAGAGGCCGTTGACTAAGCTGAGTATGAAGGAGAAATCTTACAATTTGAAAACATATGACTTTCTAGTGTCCATCTTAGCACAGTAAAGATTAATTTCTTTTCACTCTACTTACTGATCTGGGATGCAAAATGCAAAAACAAACAAAACAACAACAGCAAAACAGAGCAGCCAGGGATATATAAAGAGAGATTGTGAGAGGCAGGATTATCGGGCAGTTGTAGAAGACATTTTAAATATCGAAGATTTTATACTCAATATATATTTTCTAATATAGGCAGGCAACTGAATATAGAGTGTATGGTCAGAAAAGATTTTTAACCAGTTGATGTCTTTTTAAGAAGTAAGAAAAGTATGAGAAAAATACTAGATTTCTGTGAATCTATCAACTTGCAACAACATGAAACAGACAGTGAATGAACCAAGGGAGAGATCTAGCCACACCTTATATCCTCATAGAGAAGAATGAGATGAAGTCTTAGAGGGGAGGCAGGGGCATCTGTCCTTGAAACAAATCACAACAGTTTAGAAAACAAGGCCAATAAGCTGTTGGAGTAAAACTCAAGCGTTATGAACTGGGAAGAGGAAATGGGAGTATTTAAACATATGTCTTTCATGTTGAAGAGAAGAGTGGGGTCTAGAGGAAGACAAAGTATTTGCACTAGTAAACAGACAACTTCTTCCTGTCTGCTGCTGAAGTAATAGAGATACACTAGTCATGTGTGAAGCCTCTGTGGAGAAGCTGCAATGACTTAGACGAGCATACAGAATCTAACACAACAAGCTGGTGTTGGGGACAATAGGCCATATGGCCAATGTTCAGCCATCTTGTCCAAGTCTGTACCTTAAGTCTCTGTCTTTCCCAAAGCTTGCCTTTCACCAGAAACTAGCTGACCCTGTTGTGAGTCAGCAGTTAGACTATAGACAGATAGAGATGGAGCGACCCTGTTGTGAGTCAGCAGCTAAAGACAGATAGGGATGGAGCGACCCTGTTGTCAGTCAGCAGTTAGACTAAAGCTAGATGAAGACAGAGCAAGATGCCCTGTGTGGCAGGACATTATGACCCTGTCTGGAATTCCCTGTGTTTTGAGAAAGGCATGCAGTTCAGTTGCTATAGCAATATACTTCCCTGCCTTCTGACTCATAAAAGCTGCTGCTTGACTAATAAAGTTTGAGAGTTTGATCAATCAGACTTGCTCTCCTTCTTTGTGTCTTGCATTTTCCACAGGTGAACTTTCTCCTGAGTTTTAGTTTAACCCTGCAGGCCGGGGCAAGCTGGGAAGTTCAGTGAGCAGAGCTTGATCAAAGAGTAAAAACACAGACAATCCTATGGAAACAAGAAAGCAGAAACTGTAGGCACTGCTTGTAACAAATCTAGCTAGATACTAGCTGCACTATGTGTACTGAAAAATAAATATATGTATTTGGAAATAAAAGCTGAGGCAACAGGTACTATGCAAAGGGACAGATGACTATTAATATCAATCAAGGTGAACAGTCTGAAAAAAATTAAAAAGAGACAGGAAGCAAGCTGACTCTTGAGACCCCAGGCTGTGTTCTTTTTGGCAGCCTCATGAAAACTTCTATGTTGCGGCTTTATTTGTTTGCTCTCATAGCTTGTGTTCAGCTAGCATTTGTGTATAAAGTATGTATAAAGTATTTGTTTTAAAGGCTCCCAGATTTGAAACATGTAGGTATTCTTTCCATTTGTACCTTGCATTTGAGGGTGCAAAAGAGAAAAGTTTAAATATAAAATCATATGAGTACCATACATGCCACAGGAAGGAGAGATCTTTATAGGCTGAGTACAGTGTACAAGGAGCTTGGTGGCACACGCCTTTAATCACTATACGCGGGAGGCAGAGGCAGGTGGATCTCTGAGTTCAAGACCAGCCTGGTCTACAAAGCAAGTCCAGGACAGCCAATGCTACACAGAGAGACCCTGTCTCAAAGAAGAAAAATATACAACTAAAAAAATTAAAATGTGATGTGGCTAGCATACCATTGATAAAATTGATCATATTGATTATTCATGGCTAAATGCGTAAGTTTTTTTGTGTCATGAAGCAGTCATAAAAAGCAATCAATGGCACATTTGACCCTGATAGACTGAATAAATTCTTTAAGCCACAAAATAGAATGATTGCAGCAATGTTTTTAATTTT
This sequence comes from Acomys percivali, assembly GCA_907169655.1. Taxonomy (NCBI): domain Eukaryota; kingdom Metazoa; phylum Chordata; class Mammalia; order Rodentia; family Muridae; genus Acomys; species Acomys percivali. The sequence continues at coordinate 56,386,485 of OU015751.1, forward strand.
TAAGAAAATTTCAGAAGTTTATATATGAGTACTGTATTTACATCATTTCCCCCCTTTCTTCCTCTTCATCTACTTCAGTAAGTCCTTGCTATTTATTCCCTTTCAAGTTCATGACCTCTTCTTCGATAATTACTGTTTTGTTTGTGCGAGTGTGCGCACACCCACCCACCCACCCCCACACACGCGCACGCGCGCGCGCACACACACACACACACACACACACACACACCTTACTGAGTTAATGAAATGTTGCTCATATGTATATGTGTTTTGGCCTGACCACTTGAGATGGGGTAACATATTAGTGTGCACATCCTAGAACAAAACAGATGCCACTTTCAGCAGGCAGTGGTTGCCTATTCTTCTTCATCTAAGGATGAGGCCTTAGATCCCGCCCCCATCTATGTTGGCATGTCAGCTATTGTCACTAATCAAGTCTTGTTCGGGCAAATGGGATGTTGAGATTTCATGGGAACAGCTTCCTTGTTGTGTCACTAAGACACTATCTCAAAGCAGGTACCATGGTCCTTTGTCTTTTGCAGTCTTTCCACCCCCCTCTTCTGGGATGTTCCACGAGTCTTAGGTGTAGTGCTTGCTTTGGAAAGGTCTCCATTGGAGTAGGGCACAGTATGGTCTGTTGTTCACTGCACTTGACCAGTTGTGGGTTTCTGTAATAAGCCTTTGCTTGCTGGGACAAGAACTTCTTGAGGAGAAGTGAGTGCTACACTTACGTGTTGGCATAAGAATAAATATTAAGAATGCAGTTAGAGATGATATTGGTTGAGAGAAGTGACAGTATTAGATTCTCCTCTAGGATCCATGACCCCTCTAGTCACAGATGGTTGGCTAGGTTTACAGTCCCAGGCATTAATTTTCTCCTATTGAATGGCTTAAGGCTAACCACACAATTAGACCATTGTTAGTAACCCTCCAAGATAAAAGTGCCACTAATGAACCCTTGGGGATATCTTGCTGTGCTGGCTATTGCAGTTTCTAGGCTTTACAGATGGTTATAGTTATGGACTATGATGACTAGTCCTCAGGAAAGAGCTTCCAGGTCAGAGCTGCAGCCCTTTGAAGTGTGTTGCAGGGTCTCTAGCAAGAGTCTTACCATCAAGTTCCTGGAGGTGACCAAGGGCAGCGGCAAGAGCCTACATTGTCTTGGGAGTCTCTTGGACTCCCCTGGCTCAAAAGGAGATTTCCCATGCCTGGCGCTGAAATGATTGCTCCATAGCCTGTGACTCTGGGAGGGAGCATTGTCTGGGTTGTCAACCTTGAATCAACTGAAACGAAACCATCTAAGCATGTGCCTGTGAAGGCTTTTCCTGATTGGATTATTTGAAGGGAGAAGCACCACCTTCACTCTGGGTCACACGTTCTGGTAGCAGCTTCCATGAAAGGAGGTGGAAGAAGCTTTGGATCTTTGCCTGCTTGTCCTCACACTTGCTGGCAAGTTCATCAATTCTGCTGCTGAGGTATTTCCTCACCCGTGTTAGAACCTACTTCTTTGCGACTCTAGAATCAGATGGAGAATGCTGAGACCTGCAGGCACCTGGACTACACAACCAGATTCTTGACCTTCCCAGTGGGAAACAGCCACTATTGGACCCTAGCCTGTCAGTCACTCTAATAAATCATGCACGCACGCACACACGCATGCCTGCACACACGCATGTTACAGTTTCTATTGCTCTTATAAAACACCATGACCCAAACCAACTTGGTTTATTTGTATCATACTTCCACATTACTGTTCATTATCAAAGGCAGTCAGAGCAGGAACTTTAGAGTAGGAACCTGGAGGTAGGAGCTGATGGAGAGGCCACATAGGAGTGCTGCTCAGGCTTGGATTTTCTGATGTGCTTACACTGTTTTCTTATAGCTCCCAGGATCGCTACATTTGTGGCCCTGCCCATAATGGCCTGGCCCCTCCCAAATCAATTACTAATTAAGAAAATGTTGGGAACTGTTAGGCTTGGGCCCTGGCTGGTATGCAATTGTTATTCTGTCCTGGCACCTTCCTGTTGTGAACATTGTGCCTCTCTGAGCTGACCACAAGTTCCTGTTTTGCACCCTGGTTACCTTGGTTACATGGTTCCTCTTGTCTTGGGGACTTCCCATCTACATGGTCTTGTATTTTCCCACCTGCCTCTGTACTGTACAAAAGGCCTTGGCCCCTCCTCATTAAAGGACATTCTCTTAGAACGGATGACCCGCTATCTGGAGTAGTCTTCAGCCCATAGTCCCTCGCTCGATACGTCAGGGTAATTGCAGTGCGGGCGCTGTTTGAAAATGCTCTATAGAATTGCCTACAGCTGCATTTCTTTTCACTAGAGGTTTCCTCCTCTCAGAGGGCTCTAGCTCTGTGTCAAGCTGATATAAAAGCTAGGCAGTATATCTGTTCTGTCAGTTCTATTCTTTCAGAGAGCCCTGACTAACACAGGGCATGAGGGGTAAGCTAGCTTTCACTGTTTACTGGGCTGATCCCTGAGAAGATATGATCTGAGTAGAGACTACAAAAAAAAAAAAAAAAAAAAGAGTGCCTGGAAAGGGTCCAGCCAGACCATGAATGGTATGGGCATCGTATGTCAGCAATGGAAGAACACATTACTGCTATAAAGAAATCCAGTATTTAAGGGAGCAGGAAAGTTATAAAAGATGAGATTGGGAAACCACATATTTTGCATCTTTAAAATGCTACTGAATTTACAATAATAAATACATTTAATATTATTAAATTCAAACAGGGCACTTAAAATTATAAATAATATAAAAGTTAATAGACATTATAAATGGCTGAGGTCATCAAAAAGTATATAAAAAGTGACAATGAAGGGGAAAATGGAACCAGAAAATGGTAATGATGTTATAACCATGGGATAACTAAGTAAGATTTGATTAATCAAGTACTAGGTATCAATGCATATGAAATTCAATATTTAATTAAGTTTTAAACTGAATTTAGTCAAATATAAAAGAATATACAAAGTTTAAAAATAGCAAAGGGTATACAAATACAAAGGCATGCCTAAATTACATGTGTACTTAAGACTATCATGTAAAAGTATTTTTTATTTGTGAGAGGTGATCGTCTTCTCAGAGGCTAACTGGCACTTTTCTAGCTCTTTCTGAAGTCTGGCTGACTGGTTCATTTCAGCTGATCTGGCTCAAACTCCTCTCTTAGCTGACTGATTCAAACTGGCTTCTCTCAGCTTCTGACTGAATTGCTCTGCTTGGCCTCAAAGTAACTCTAGCAATCTGTTCTAATCTTCTGGTTCCTTCTCATTCTCTGGTTCCTTCTGTCTTCACCTGTGTCTAGCTTGTTCTCTCTCTCTACAACCTGTCGCTGTAATAAAACCCTTTGGTAAAACTGTCTCCCTCTCTCTCCCTCTGTGCTTGTCTCTCTTAAATCTCCTCTCTTTCCTTTCTGTTCTCATAAGAATTGGGCACACCCTCTTCTGTCAAAATTTCCTCTAATTTATCAATTTTCTGCCTCTAAACTAGACATCATTTTGAAACATGACTGCTTCCTTCTACAAACTACACTGTTTGGGATTAAGAGTGTGTGTTAAGGGTGTGTCTTATTCCAGCTAGATTACATAGATCCAGAAGGTCTTTGGATGTGATCCCTTGACAGAGCAGCAATGTTGCTGGGTTAAAATTTCTCTGTATTATCATAAGCAAAGTCAACAGCCAAATAATTTAAGAAAAAACACACGTCAACATCAGATATAAAAAAAAAATCAGATGTAGGAACCAAGATGTTAACATAATTAATCTAATTTAAAAAATGGTTGGTATCACCAAATTTCAAATGATGTGCCTGAAGCACATATTTATTAGAAAAGGCATATCTTTGACAATTTTTTTTCCTGTTAAGTTAAAAGGAAAATACAATGTGAGTCTAGGATTGAATATTTAATCCAAAGACAAAATTTAATTTTCTCACATTATATTATGTAGAAAATCAAAAGCAGTGTAAAAGCAAACTCTAACAACCATGCTTATTTTTTTCATAACTATTAAACCGAGAAAAATTAAAGCAACCTATTTTTTGGAGGAGATGTGTCAAAGAATGTCCCACAATATTGTTAGAGGAAAACTGAATTGTTAATGACTTTATGGAAATCAGTATGACCGTCAAAATTCGATAATATGGAAACAAATACAGTATTATGTGCTTCTGGTATGCACACTTCACTTAAAGAGCTTAGAAGTCAATCCCACACTAACAATAGCTAAAAAGCTGAGCAAATTCAAGTGCCAGTTATTCCCACATTGTTCTGAGAAGTTATGTCACTGTTCCCATTCTTGTCTGCCCTCCCCTGGTGGAGAGGCACACGGGTAAACTCAGAACCACAGCTCTCCAGAGCAGGTTCTCCAGAGATCTCCAGAGCAGTGGAGCCACTGGTGAAACCTCCATGGGAGCCCATGCTAGGGCAAGGAAAGGAACAGATTTGACAGACTGCTCAGAGCTCTGTGTGGACATTCCAGAGATGAAAGCCTCCTGGACTACCTAGCCACAGGGCAACCTAGGCCCAGCTTTGGGGAGTGAGGACATGAGAGACACAAGCACAGAAAACCTGGGAGGGTTAGGCTACCAACTCTGATGGAGCCGCAGCACCAGCCTGGAGACTCAGCGTATTCATTTTATAAATCTGTATTGAGGACGACAGTCTACTATATACAGCTGAACAAGCAACCATGTTTAGCTAATCTTTGTTGGGGGTATCTGTAAGCATGGAGGATGGAGACACAGTCAACATTTTCTACACACACTGTCTATACCTGTGCAAGGAGAGCATTGCCATTTCCCTGAGTCCGACCAGGGGAGGCTTAGCCATCCCCATAGCCTGAGGCATTGGGGGTCTTTGACGTAAAGGTTCTCATGTCAAGCAATACACATTCGCTCAGGACACCATCTGCTCCCCACAGATAACTAACACTTTGATAGAATCCTTAGCTCCTGAAACTCTACCATCTCCACACAGCTAATATTGAAGAATTATTCCCTGGCAGAACACTGTTATGAGAAAGCTGGATACATCAGGAAAGGATCCAATCACAGGCTATGGAAGTAAAGTCTTTATTTATAGCTCCCTTGGAATAAAACAAAAGAAAACAACAAGATAAATAACTTTGGCTCTCACCAGCCATTCTGTCTCACCTAAAGGAAGAAAGGAAACGCAAAGCTAATTTTGATATGATAGATAGAACCAAGCTCCTACCTCCCAAATAATGAAACAAACAAGCAAACAAAACTCCACTATTTAAAGGAAAAACTATCACCAAAGAGAACTCTATCTCAGTATATATAGCATGATTTAAATTCTGTACCCATGCGCATAAAAGTATTTAAAGAAAATGTATGCATACATCTATATATTATATTTCTACACTAGCAAGGTGCAAATGTAATGCTGTAGAGATAACACACTTACTGGAAACTTTTAAAAGTTGACCTTTTGTCTGTGCCATTTAATATGTGTGAAAATGTATCACTAAAATGGAACCTGTCAATGACTGTGATGGGCAAAATTCAGTTACCCAAATCGGGCAGTATCACTCTAAGTTATGAGCACTCTTGACCCTTTTCACCCATGCTAGTGGTGTGAATATTTACCAAAAACTGTTATTAAAATCAACTCTCATAATTATAGTGTCTAATTAAATGACACTCTAAATACCATGTCATCATGGCAGAGTGAAATGTACCCCACAAAGGCAAGATCCTTACTATTTAGAAATCAGTCGATGTGATCCTTGATTCTGACAGAACCTAAAAAAAAGGTATCCACACCACCAAGGACGACCACATGTCCAAAGCCATTGGGGCAGCACAAGTTAGTCGTGAAGGATTTAAGAAGAAAAAACAAGGACAAAGCTGGATAGGAAAGGGAAGTGTGGATAGGCCTGAGGAGAGCTGGGGGAGGGAATGGATGTTGGGGACGATAGGCCAAATGACCAATGTTCAGCCATCCTGTCCAAGTCTGCACCTTTAAGTTTCTGTCTTTCCCAGAGCTTACCTTTCACCAGAAACTAGCTGACCCTGTTGTGAGTCAGCAGCTAAAGACAGATAGGGATGGAGCGACCCTGTTGTGAGTCAACAGTTAGGCTAAAGCTAGATGAAAACAAAGCAAGATGCCCTGTGTGGCAGGAGGTCATGACCCTGCCTGGAATTCCCTATGTTTTGAGAAAAATCCGCAACTGTGTTGCTATAGTGATATGCTTCCCTGCCTTCTGAATTATAAAAGCTGCTGCCTGACTAATAAAGTTGAGAGCTTGATCAATCAGACTTGCTCTCCTTCCTTGTGTCTTGCATTTCTCAACAGGTGTCCTCCCTCCTGAGTTTTAGTCGAACCCTGCAGGTCGGGGCAAATGGATATGATTAACACAAGTTGTATGAAACCCTCAAACAACTACTAAAACTATAAGAAAAAATTGTAATCATGTGACAGTGTTAGAGAAAGCATTTCAAAAACTCTAACCCTTAGTCCTACGCTTTTCAAAAAAGGAAACAGAAACAAAATGCCTCAACAATCCATGATTAGAAAGGGACTTCTTCTATCTGCACGTGCTGATTATGAAAATTTTTGATTCACAATAATTGTGCCCAGTGTATAATTCACAATAAAGCCAATCTTAAACAGATCAGGAAATTCTACCCAGCTGGTTTGCTTTCACAGTACAGAAATGTACCATTGGAGAGGCAGAGAAAATCTTTCACAGCTTTGTACCCTGCATGCTGCAGGACCGACCTACCAGGCACAATGTGCACACCCACACAATAGTGGCAAAACTGTTATTTATTAGGGTAGCCAACTCTTTTCTTACTGGATTTGAGGCCCGCTCCTCTGGAGGAAATCCATGCTTCGTACTGTAAACCTGGTCAAAACCACGTGGCTTGGTAGGTCATAGGCCTTAAAGGGGAAACTCTTGTTTTACTAAATAGTCATATTGTCATTTGTTATACCCAATCTGCACTGCTGTTAACCTTACTCAGAGAAGCTTCTTTATTCAGCAAGTTGTGGTTGATTCAGAGATTCATAACCGGTCAATGTGCTGAGAGAGACTGACTGTGCGTGCTTAGGAGTAGGCAGGACATTGACGTCAACCGCCTCTAGTCTTAGAATCAGAGAACATCGTAGAAGAGGGGTTAGAAAGAGTGTAAGAACCAAAGAAAAGGTAGGAGTTCTGTGAAATGCTGTCTTCCAGGTATAGCATGTTGTTGTATACAAGAACTCACAACATGTGTGACCATCTGCACAACCACCACGCATGAGCAAAGCAGTCAAAGCTCTACCACGGCATTTGGGGAGGGCACAAAAAGGAGCTATGACAGGTGGTGACTGCTGTGAAGGAAGAGTCGCTTTTATTCAGGGCATGCCTACTGGTAGGTTACCTAAACAACAGTTGGCTGCCCAACACCCACCCACATGTGAGCAGTATGAACTGGAGTCTGTGGGCATTTTGTATGTATGTATGTATGTGTGTGTATGTATGTATGTATGTGTGAGTATGTATGTGTATGTGTGTATGTATGTATGTATGTATATGAAAGATGGTTGGATAAATGACTTGGTGGTTAAGAGAGAGGGATACTCTTTCGGAGTACTAGGATTTGGTTCCTAAATCACATATCTTACTCCAGGTACAAGGGATCTGATAACCTCTTGGCATCAGTAGGCACTGCATTAGCGTGCACAAAACTACATTTACTTACATAGAACTGCAAATAAAGAAATAAATGGAAGTACTTGCAGTTGGGAGGTATATTGTGAGGGTCCAGAGGGAGTTGAAGAGGAAGAGTATACATGAATATGACAAAGACACGTTGTACAATATGACATTTTCAAAGAATAAATTTAAAAAATGTATATGGGTATATAGTCAGCAAATTTAGAAAATATTTAAAAAGAGGAACCATGTCACCCATTATGGAGAAGTGCCACTTTTGTTCTGTAGACTGTATGATTACCTAAAAATTATAAATAAAAATTAACAGATGGTATAAAATAAAACAGTATCAATAAATGTCCTTGATGTGGCAAAAAAATAAAGTCAATGGGTAGAATAGGTCTAAAGATTAATATTGACACACCGTGAAGTGTGCAGAAGGTATACTTTTTTCTATCACTCTATAAGTTCAAACAAATCCCCTGGAACTCTATATAACACAAAGATGGTGGAAAGCACCTAGCAGGGGAATAGCCAGACCCACAGGGGAACCGATACTTCAAGGGATCACATGGTGGTTAGATCCCTGAATTTTCTTTTCTTTGTCTTATATAGTATCAGATGCTTTAAGTAGAAGCCAAGAGCTCAGACCAATAGCATGGAAAAAATAAAACACTCATAGAAAATCTAGTACTCTCTAGTCAGAGGGCCAGTATGAGGCAATCTCAAACAGGGGGCTTCAGACAGCACTTGTATATCTGCCACAGATGAAAATATTCTCAATACTCCCCATGGACCCTACACATCACTGTGGGCCTGTAATTAGTCTTCCAAACCATCTTCCTCCCTCTGTCCCCTGAGGTGACATCATGCACCTGAAGCCAGAGACCCAGCTTTGCCAGGAGCAGTACCACTCCTTATTGCCCACGCCACCATTGTCCACGGAGAGCACGAAGCAGTCTTCACCCACCAGGAAAACAAAATTGACCTATGGTTGAATGAGAGAGACACCAGCCTCAGAAGTGACAAAGCATAGGCTACCCTAGATGGCCAGGACCTGACCTCTGCCTCCCATGGTAGGGAGAGGCACGTAGAAACCAGTGGTGCATGCCTGCCACCCTCAGCCAGGAGACGTCAGTGGAGTGCAGACTGAATTCCTGTGCAGCTTCTACAGCAACTTTCTTATTTTTATCAGAGGCCCCTAACTTGGTTGTCAACAGAGTCTTGGTATGAATCTGTATTTCTCTTAAGAACTTGGGTAGTAAAATGGAGCCTCAGCTGCCCCTGACTGAATAGGGTCAACAGAAACCAAGAGTGACATTGGACTTGAATTTGACCCCATTGGCCAAGTTGCCTCCGGGCAAGCAGACTCTGTGCCTGAGAAAAGAGTCAGAATATCCTCACATGTGAGAATGTGAGATTTGACTGACACTCTCAGGCCGCTGACAAGATACAAGCTTTACAGAAATTACAAATTTTCCTAACAAAAATAAAAATAGAATCTTGATAAATTAAAATTCTTGGTGAAGAAGTATACAATGATTTTATAATGTAAAACTCAAAACTATGAATAAATAAACAACTTGCTGAACAGGATCAATATCAGAATGGACCTAAGAAGGAGAAGAAAATTAATTAGAAGATAAAGTAACAAGACTGTGTAATTTAAACCAAAGAGAGAAAAATAAGAACACATAATTGAAAATAGTTTCAGGAAAAAAAAGAAAAGAAAAGAAAATAGTTCCAGGGACCAAAGAATTACAGCAAAGGGTCTGAGGACCATGTCACCATGCCTCCAATGACAGCAGCAGGAGGGCAGAGCTATGAAAACACAAGAAGAAAACTGGATCATGATTGCTACATTTGGAAAACCTAACTAATAAAACCCAAACCAAAAAAAAGGCTAAGAGGTTAAGAAGCCAAACAAAATTTAGAGGGGATAAATGCATCAAAATTTATACTAACATATTATTGCCATGATTCTAAAGGAAATTTAAGACAAAAAAAAAAAAAAAAAAAAAAAAAACAACAACACTGTAGAAACTAACACACTTAATTTGGCTGAGAGGAAATTTCTTCTCAGAGTACAGGGAAGTCGAGCTTGGGGTGCAGTTTTGTTGGTAAATATTTGCCTAGCACACTCAATAAACAAGACGGAACAAAACAAAATGAAATGAAACACATAGAGACCAAAAGGAAAGCTTAAAATTTTCATTAAGAGCTTGAAAACAGTAACTGAAAAAAAAAATTTAAAAAGAAAGAAAGAAAACAGTAACTGCAAAGTCATAATTTCCTTCTCGTATCATTTGTGGTTCTACAGACCAAGTCCAGGGCCTCGTGCTCGCTCCTTAGAGTTCTCTCCCTGACCCTGTTCACTGGCTGTGGAATCCCTTATCTAGGCAGAAGATAGGGCAGTGATCCCTGTCACCCAGGCCTTCTCAGAAGATGCACTCTGCCTGAAAATGTTACAAAGAAAATAAAAGATGGAACCTTGGGCCATTCACAAGGCTAAAAAATTAACAATTGTACCTTGGAAAATCTACAACAGGTGTGCTTATAGTTGTGCATTTTCTATCACTTAACGTTACAGCACTAATGCTATTCTGAATGTGCTTTCAGAGACACTTAACATCTTCATAAACAGAGGAAAGTAAAGTTATATGTTTACAAGTGTTATTCACAACAATTCAGTAATATATAGGAATATAGGAAAAGTAGAGATATCAAAAACTTGAGAAAAAACTGGCAACAAATATTTAATGGTTGAAATCTTCTTAGACCAATAACTACAAAGTATAAATTATGTAGTTATGCTGACTAAAAGCTTTTAGTAAAATAAATTTTAAAAATGTCCATTCTGCCTGTTATGACAGTTAAGCATGATAATGTAGAAGAATTATGAGTTAAAAGATGAGTTGAGGACGCACCTTCATGGTAGAAGGCCTGCCAATGTACAGAAGGTTCAGTCTCCATACTGTAAAAGAGATAAAGGAAGAAAGTATTAGTTTTTTGAAAAAAGGACTAGATTGGACCAGGAGCAAGGGCTCAGGGTTAAGAATATTTGCTGCGCTTGCAGAGGACCTCAAGCTGGTTTCCATTTATTCCTGTGAGGTAGCTCCTATTCACAACCATTGTAAGTCTATCTCCATCGGACCACACGGCCTCTCCTGGCTGTCATGAGTAATTGCATACATGTGTATATACCCCCATGCATGTACACATAATTAAGAATAAAATATTTGAAAAGGAGCAGCAGGAATACTTTTAAATGTATTTTACAAAGCTTATATTACCATGCCACTAAAACCACACAACAGTGAAAGTCAAAACCATCTTGATAAAATATTAGAAAACAGAATTCAGCAACATACAAATCTAAATCTAGCATGATTGTGTGAATTTATGCCAAGAATGAAAAACTGATCCATCAATGTGAATAGGGCACATTCGCTTCATTGGGGCCAGGAAGGAGTAAGAAGCTATTCAGTAGACCAGCAGGATTGACTTCCTCCGCAACCATGATGCTCTGCAGAAATCTACAGCTAACCTGATACCCAACTGTGAAAAAGGCTTTACACTTCCCGGATGATCTGGAGCAAACGTCAGACATCTGTTTGTGGGTTCCTTTCTCCAGGAGGCTGGGCTGAGAATCTGGTCACAGAGTTTTCTTCAGCCTTCTGGAGGCTAGCTGAGAAAGGCCCTGTCTCAAAAACTGGTCACAAAGAAGGCCTCCTGGACAGGAAGGGAGCTTTCCGGCCAGATCTCCCAGCTCTAGGGACCACAGGGGCCTTGTGCTTAGCTGGGGTTGAGCAATGGGAATCCATGTCCCTTCCAGCAGGGGAAGGGAGCCTCTGACTTGTGAAAGGCCAGATAACCGACCGCACTTGGTTAAAATAAAGACAGCCAAGAGTCAAAGAGCTAGATTTTATATTTTAATTCTCTAAGCTTAATGATAAAACAAGACAAAGATAGGGAGCTATGAAGGGAGAATCGGGGAGTGCCCTGCCAACACCCCAACCTCTGGGTTTTTAAACCAAGGGTACCTGAATTGCAGGACACAGACCAGGACACATCCCAGGGCTTATCTCCAGGGCAGCTTTGATATGTCTTTCCTCAAAGACTCACACTAAATACACAGTGATAAACGTCCCTCTAAATACTTGCCCCTATACCTACAGCGAGTCAACCATCATCAGCAAAGCATCCTTTAGTGATAGGTGGTGATTTACGCAGAGACCCACGAATAGTCTATTAAGAGATTGTGGAGTATTCATCCCTAAAAGTAATATGTATATTACAATCGTATCCCCAAGGCTCACGACTCATTGTGAAAATGAAGTTATAAAGACTTAAAGAGACCAAATCCCACCATGAATAGTCAAGGCACTCATGAAGTCCCATCCCAGGTGAGAAGCCATTTGCAGTGGGTGGCTTCTGAAGGCAGAGGAGGCAGCTTTCCTCAGAGATGCAATGCAGCCTCTGACAGGGTACCCATCCAATAGATGGTCCTACATCTATACACACACCGGCAGCACTGAGTGGTCTCAGTGGGTTTAAAAGAGAGAGGTGTGTAGTGGATATAAATATGTTTTTGTTTTAATCACAAGTGTGGGATATATAATTGTTGTAAACATGTTTTTGTTTTGATCCTAAGTGTGGGATGGGGAACAGGCTTGTGAGAGAACAGGTGATGTTTACCCAGTAGAAGACAAACCACCTTGTGCGGGGCGGGGGGCTTGGTTTTCACCAGCTGAAACACATCTTAGTACAGACTCTGAGAGGAATATATACACACACCCAAAACTGGAGGTGGGGCTTTTTGGGTCTTGGTATTGTTTGGTTGTTCATTGCTCCACTTTGAGAAGCTCCTAGAGAAAACCCCACCAGAGAATACTTCGGGGCTCCAGGTTCTGGTTCTGGCTGCTCTTCCAGGTTCCAGCAGAAACTTTGGTTGAACTACTGGTCTGCTGAAATCCTGCTGACTATGCCAGGGGAATTGCTCCCAGGAACTGAGTCTAAAAAGGTCTACTTCTCCTGTTCCCATTAACCTCTTTTCTCTCCTATCTAGGATGGGTGGGTTAGAAGGGAGGTATAAGTATTAAAGAACCTCAAGTAAAGTAGGTTTGGAAAAGGTTGGAGCCTACAGAGGTGTCTTAGTCCCTGTCCTATTGCTGTGAAGAGACACAGTCAGCAAGGCAACTATCACGAAGGAAAGCTGTATTTGGGGCTTGCTTAGGGGTTCCAAGACATCATGCTCACTGTGAGGAGCATGGCATTGGGGCAGTACCTGGGAGCTCTAACCAGATCCACGGACAGAGAGAGACACAGCCTGACATAGGCTTCTGAAGCTTCAGAACCCACCTCCAGGGACATGCTTCCACCAACAAGGCCACACCTCCTAATCCTTTTAATACTTTCAAGTGGTGCCACTTCCTAATGACTAAGCATTCAAATATATGAGCCTGTGTGGGTCATTCTTATTCAAACCACCATAAGAGGTAAACATGGTGGTGAAGGATATGACTAAAGAAGAAGGAATGAGTATAGACTTAATCAGAACATATTATATTTAGTATGTAATTCTCAAACAATAAAAACAGAATCTGGCATTAAAAATAATGTAAATGACAATAAAAGCCTTCCAAAAGAATTATAGATATATCAAGACACATATACATACATGTGTATATATGTGTGTTAATGTACCATTTCAAAATATTTCTATATCATGAGTCAACCGTTCCTCTCCTGGAGTTTACCCAAGGGAAATAAAAATATATACCACCATGAATGATTGTAAATGACTTTCCTTCATAAGGAAATATAAAGAATAACTTTCCATATAATAGATAAAAATGGAAAATCATCCGATTATAAGTCATTAGATAAATGCATATTACTATTATATATAGACGTGCAAGAGGTGCACTTATGGTACTGTTTGTAAATGAAGAAGAGGATAGTGTTGAAACACACAACAACAATAGGCAGATAAAAAATAAACACTTAAGCAGAGAGAAAGAGTGTGCAAAAGATGGTGTATGTCTCCATTTATTTTTAAAAGTTCCAATTTTGTGAAGCTGGTCTGTAATGACATAAAGTGTGGTAAGGGCACATGAGATGAAAGACATAATATCTATCTTCATGGTAGTCGTAGTTTAATTGGGGCTGTAGATGTTTAAACTCACTAGTAATACATTTTAAAATGAGAAATCTGGAAATCAAAAAGTAGAGGAATTATGCTAGGTCCTTGTCTCTCACCCTGCAGAAAACTCAGCTCCCAATGCATCAATCTCACCATGAGGTTGGATGCTTTGGAACATCTAAAGGGAGCTATAGCTAGTAGATGTTTCAACACGAAGGCAGAGGCACAGACTTTCCAAGTTAGGGCTCCCATAATGCAGAGAATATGACCAACAATTAGTGGGTTCATATGAAATGAAAAGCTCATGTACAACAAAGGAAACTACATGTCCACACTGAATACCCTGAGTTTGAACTCGGAACTGCACAGTAGAAGGAAAGCTGACTCCCTTGAGTTGTCCTCTGGTCCCCCCAAACAATTCTATAGCATGTATCATATGTACTCATACAAACAACACAAGTTAAAAGTAAAGGTAAATGGAATACATTATTAGCTGCCTTGAAATTTCATTTTACCAAAGTCATACATTTTTAGCATATTCATTCCCTCTAAGTTCCCCTAGACCTGCATGCATGTGCCCATGTATACTCTGGTGTGTGTGCACATATTTGTGAGTGTGTGAATGTGTGTGTGAGTGTGTGTGTGTGTGTGTGTGTGTGTGTGTGTGTGTGTGTGTGTGTG
>OU015751.1:56400997-56420467 GCA_907169655.1 Acomys percivali
TGTGTGTGTGTGTGTGTGTGTGTGTGTGTGTGTGTGTGTGTGTGTGTAGGTAGAGGACAACTTGTATGAGTCTGTTCCCTTCCTGTATCATTTGGGTCCTGGAGATTGAGGTCAGGTTGTCAGACTCAGCAGTAAGTGTTTTCAACTGCTGAGTCATTTCACCGATTTAATTTTAATACATTTTGGTTCTTCATTCTCTACTGTTCCGTCTTGTTTTGTCATTAAATACAAATATCCTGGAGTCCAACTTCAGATTATTTTCCTTTTTTCTTCTTCTTTTTCTTTTTTTCTCTCTCTCCTCTCTCTCTCTCTCTCTCTCTCTCTCTTTTTTCTTGAGAAACAGAGTTTCTCAGTTTCCTTAGCAGTACACAAGCTTTTCGTTTCATAAGAACCCACTAATTGTTGGTCATATTCTCTGCATTATGGAAGCCCTAACTCAGAAAGTCTATGCCTCTGCCTTTGTATTGAAATGTCTACTCTATAGTTCCCTTTGGCAGGTCCAAAGCATCCAACCTCACTGTGAGACTTGCTTTGTAGAACAGGTTGCCCTTGAATGCACAGATACACACGTGCCTCTGCCTCCTGAGTGCTGGGATTACAGGAGTGAGTTGGCGAAAATCCTTTTCTTTTAATTTATCTCCTGTGTTTCATTTGCTATTTTCACTTTGGCACCCTGGGTTAAAATTAACACAGTAAAGTGAAAAGATATAGCTCAAATAAATAAAAACATATTATCAATACCGAGAGTATCATTAAAAACCTTTGTTCTGGGGATCCGACAAGATGGCGGAGCACATTATGGACTGTGTCTAGAAGGCAGAGTAACTGAGGCTGTGAAACAGACTGATTGTTAATCAGGAGCATCAAGCCCCACCCTCATTGCAGCTAGACAACCCCCCCCCCCCAGTTTGGAAGGCATAAACTTCGAACACCCTGTGCTCCTCCAAATACAGGAAAGAGCATGGAGCCCCTGGGGAGCAGAGGGTCCACTGCAACGGCTGCAGGGGTGGGCAGTGAGCAGCGGCTCAGCACAGCAAAGCAGATGAGCGAACGAATGGTCCACAATCCAAAACGCAGACTTGGGGACTCTTCAGTCTAAAGGAGTGGAGAGGATGAAAAGAAGCACCCCCGCTCCACCCCCATCATGGCTGAACTTTCCCCTGGGTTGACCACAAGCTCCAAGCACACTGCACTCTTTTGAGAATTGCAACAGTGTAGGCCCCCCTGAAGAACAAAGGAGAACAAGTAGCCAAAAGAACCGTACAAAATCACGGATCCTAGGTGGCAGAGCTTGGACAAATATAGATACAGGAAGACAGTGTCAGCCAAGCCAGTATATGAAGCAGCTGCCTTCCACAGGAACTCACCGCTGTGACTGCCAGCTTAGAAATCCCGAGCCTTCTCAGCAGATGCCCAAACGAAAGGGGAAGAAGACAAATAACAAAAACCAGGATAGCTTGCCTCCACCAGAAAGCCCAGACATCAACAGATACTCCAATACAGCTGAATCTCAGGGAAATGACCTCAAAACTATGCTTATACAGTTATTTGAGAATTATAAAGAGGAAATGAATAGATCCAAGAATTTCAGGAAAATACAAACAAATGAATATAGGCCTTCCAGGAGAAACAAGAAACCACAAACAGGTGAAGGAAATGAGCAAAATGGTTCAAGCCATGAAAACGGAATTAGACACCATTTAAAAAAATCTCAAATTGAGAAAACCCTTGAAATGGAACAATTAGAGAAGGAAGCAGGAATCCCACAGACAGGTATAACCAACAGAATCCCACACATGGAGGAGAGAATCTCAGGGGCTGAAGATACAATAGAAGAAACAGACATGTCTCTCAAAGAAAATATTAAAACAGAAAAATTTGTCACACAAAGTATCCAAGATGAAAAAGAGGATGCAAAATCCCAAGGACCAGAATTTTTTTCAAAAAAATTTCCCCAACCTAAAGAAAGAGATACTCTTGATGTACCTTTGATGCCTACATAACACCAAATAGAATAGACCAGAAAAGAAATTCCTCCCGCCACATAATAATCAAAACACCAAATCTGTGGAACAAGTAAAGATATTAAAAGCAGAGAGGAAAAAAGCCCAAGTAGCATATAAAGACAAACCCATTACAATTACACCTGACTGTGAACAGAGACCATGAAAGCCAGAAGGGCCTGGGATAAGGTCATCAAGATACTAAGAGACCATAGATGCCAACCCAGACTACTATATCCAGCAAAACTTTCAATCACCATAAATAGATAAAACAAGATATTCTATGGAAAAAAACAAATTTAAGCACTATCTAAACACCAAGCCAACTATACAGAGGATGGTAGAAGGAAAACTTCATCACAATGAGGTCAACTATACCCAAGAAAACACAGTATATAGATAATGACACAACAGCAAAACCAAAACAGACACTACCATACACAATCACCACCAACTCCATAATAAAAGGATCCAATAACTGTTGGTCACTAATATCTCTCAACATCAATGGCCTCAACTCCCAGTAAAAAGACACTGGCTAACAAATATGTACGCAAAAACAAGATTCATCATTCTGCTACATTCAAGAAACACATCTCAGCAAGAAAAACAGACATTACCTGAGAGTGAAGAGCTGGAAAAAGATTTTCCAAGCAAACAGACCCAAGAAACAAGTGGGAGCAGGATTTCTAATATCTGATAAAGTAGATTTTCAATTAAAATTGATCAAGAAAGATGGAGAAGGACACGTTCTCATTGAAGGAAAAATTCACCAAAAGGACATTACTATCCAGAATTTCTATGCCCCAAATACTAGGGGACCTGCATTCATAAAAGAATTACTTTTAAAACTCAAATCACATATCAATCTCAACACAATAATAGTGGGAGACCTGAACACCCACTCTCACCAAAGGACAGATCTTCAAGGCAGAAACTAAGTAATGAAATAATCAAGCTAACAGAGGTCATGAATCAGATGGACCTAACAATATCCACATACCCACATGGTATATATTCACTTATATGTGGATTTTAGCCCAACATAGATGTCTTCTGAGAGACTCCACCCAGCAGGGCATAGGGACAGTTACCTAGACTCGAAGCTGGACACTGGGCAGAGTGCTGAGAGTTGTAGGGTGGCCCTGCCAGGCAACGGAGGAAGAGATTACGGGGGACACTGGATAAGCTGAGGTCAGATGTTAGGGGAGGAGGGCTCCCCTTTCTAAGAACTAGGGGAGGGGAAAAAGAGATGAGGGAGGGGATGGGATTGAAAGGTGATGAGGGAGGGGGCTGCATTTGAGATGTAAAGAATCCAAACTACAAAACAAGCAGGTAACTTATATTGCTAATCCCACTACAAGAGAATAGCTCTGAGATACAAATGTCTATGCATAGTCAAGGTCTCATTCTGATCATAGATTCTCGATGGCTTATCATTAGAGGCCATTCTTAGTATGTCATGAAAGCAGAAGCAAGACATCTGCAAATCTTCCTACATGCCTTATTTCTGCCAATACAACAAGGAACCAGCTTTCATTGCTCTGTACATCCTGCACACCTCATACAATTATAATGTTAGAAGTGTATAATGCTTGTGAGAAATTATGTTTTCAGAACAAAAGAATCCGACACTGATGCTGGGTCAGACTTGACAGGATCCATTCCTCTTAGCATGCTGGATGCTGACATCCTGCATCCTCCAGGTACCAGCCCCAGGTGCCTCGGGTGCTGTCACCCATCTGAATTGGACAGCTTCCAGGTCAGCATTGTAGAAAGCATCTGATCCCAATTGGTCCAACATTTCAGACTGTCCCACACAGGACTCCTATTAAGCCTGGAATTTCTCAACATTTAGAAACTGGACGACAAACACTATACCTGGCATACTTAACCATTTTCCCCAAATTTTTGGGCCCCTTCAAAGGTATTATTCGCCCTAAATCAGCCTGTAGAAACCTTCAGAGAACCACATCCTAGTTCCTCTACCAGGGGTTGCGTAGGTTTCTGTTTGCTTTCTCAGGCTACAGACACTTACTTTCATCAGGAGTTATAAGTTATTGGTCTTATACAGAGAGAAAATTAGGTTGGACTCAGAGACGTCTCTCTTTTCCGTTGTCTTTCTTTCATAGATAAGGAGATAGGAGCTGAAAAGAAAGAAAGAAAGAAGGGGATATAGAAATATTGAGGGAGGATAGAACAAAAGGTAGATTATTGAATCTATTCCTCAACTCAAGGCCTTAATTGTTGCTTACAAATAAGATTATTTTTAATTCATTGGCATAGAACTTTGTATATTATTGCAAATAATGATCATGTCAAAAACTAGTCTAATTTTATCACAAGAATATGTATCTTTGGTCTAACAAATAGATATAATTCTATAGGTGCATAAGATAAAAATAGTTAAATATAGTCTTCAAAAGCCTCAAAGACCTACAGAATATGGCATTTAAAGATGTTTTTATTATTCTAAAGATTCTTTGACAACAAGACAATTTAATTCCTGGCAACACCCAGCCTGCATCAAAGAAGATGGTCAACATCAAAGAACCTTATGGAATTGGCTTCAAATGTGGCAAGCCAGCCACTGGGCAAAATGTCCTCATTTTTGCCACAGACAGAATTCTACCTAAAAATGGGCAAGCTTAGATGCAGGCAGAGTCGATGGCAGAATTCGGCCAAGACATGGTAAACACGTCCTCAATAGTTTCTGCCTTGCAAATATGTCTGTCAGAGATATTGGGTTAGAGAGCCAAAGATGATGCTTCAATGTTATAAAGAGTGTTGGGTGACTGTTCAGGCAGTAAATTGTGTCAGTTACCTTATCATTTTGGAAGCTGCTAACCTTCACTTCCGGTATACTCAGGTATTTAAGTTTTATCCCTTCTCAAGTCTCTAATGGGGTTGAAGGCCAGATAGTTTAGTCTTACAATTAAGTTTAGTTGGTTAGTGGTTAAGATGTTTTCAGATCAAGATAGATGTTTTAAGTTAATAGAGATGAGATATGATAGATACTGATTTTCATTCAGAAATTTAGACCCAACAAGAGAGGAAAGATGCTTTCTTCAAGTTTGACAAATACAAATAGCCAAATCACTATGAATGTAACATTTATATAACTCCTGATTGTTGATTGTCTCATGTTTCTTCCTGCTGCATGTAGTTTATTTTATTCATGTGTAATAATATAAATGTATATGTTACAATTAATTTAAAAAATAAAAATATTTTAAAACCTTTTGTTCTGTTTTTTTATTGACCTACTTTGTGTCCTGATTTCAAGCAGTTAAATATATTTATACATGGCTGTGCTTTAAGGCATGTTTATAAGTAAGAGAACTATACATTAGTTGTGGCATTTATTGGTTAGACTTTGGGGGTGTTTGCATTTTGTAGTTCTTAGTGTGTTTTAGATACTAGTCAGCTGTGTAATGTACAGTTAGTTGGGAAAGGCTCCTTCCTGTTCTGCGGGCTGTTAGTTTGGCTATTTTTCTTTGTGGCACAGATCTTTTAATTTCTTGTGGCGCCCTGGGCTAGTTCTTGGAGTCCTCTTCGGAAAGACATAGCTCATGTGCTTCTCTTGGAGGATTTTGTCTATAATATCATCTACTAATCTCAGCACTTCAGGTCTTATGTGGGAGTCACTAATCCAGTTTGGATAAGTTGTGTGCATGTGTGCGTGCACAGTGAGAGATGGACCTTGTTTCAGCCTTCTGTGTGTGTAGTGCAGTTTAACAGGCATAATTTGTTGAAGAAGCTGTCTTTCCAACATACGATTTTGCCACTTTTTTTAAAACAAGGGGAATATAATTGTGTGTATTTTAGTATGTTAGTCCATATGTCTGTGTTTTGTTACTAACATGCAACTTTTTTCGCTCTAGGTCTTTCATTGAGTTTGAGCTCATGCACGGTAATACTGCCTACAATTGTTCTTTATAAACAAGACTGCGGGATTCCTTTGATGGTTCAGATATTTTATGATGGAATGTGAACTTTATTGCTTGGTTTTCGAGTTCTATGCGAGCATTGCTGGAATTTTGATGGGGTTATGTTGACTCTGCAGGTCACTTTTGGCAATGTTACCATCTTCACAATATTAATTCTGTCAGGGCTAAGCATGGGGCTTCCATCTTCTGTCTTCTTCAGTTTCCTTCATGCCTCACACTTCTCACTGTAGATCCCTGCCACTTCCTTGGATAAGAAAACTGCTTACACTTTATCGCCATAGATTGCTGTGGGTAAATTTAAGCTGCCTTTAATCCTCTTGAGTTAACGTTTGAAGGTAGTGCATCAAGAAATTTATTAACTGTTTCCTAGATTTTCAGTGGTTTTTTGAAGTACAGGTTTTCACATTATTACAGAACGATCCCCTGTGTTTCACTAGAATTGGGTATAAAATCTTTGTACCTCTAATTTTATCAACTTGAGTTTATGTCACAGTTTTTATTTTGGTGAGGTGTCTATCAATGTGTTTGATTGATTTTATATAGTATTTCATTAAGTTCTACATGCTTGTTACCATTTTTTTCTGTCTTGTGCTTTTTAGTTTGACTTGCTCTTGAGATACAGGATTAGATTACCTGCACATTCTTTGTTTTGTGGGCTCTTTGTTGTTTGTTTGTTTGCTTGCTGTACACTCATAGTTCTTCATAGTTTTCCGTTTGACTTTGAACACCTTCCCCAGTGTATCCCAAAGGTTCAGGTAAGCTGAGGTTTCATTTTTGTTTGATGATTTGAATCTCTAACTTTACATCCTAATTTGTTGCATTTATTTGTATATGTATGTGTGCATGTAAATATATGTGTGTGTGTTTGTATGTGTGTAAGTATATGTGTATATATTGGTACATATATGTGTATATGTGTATGTCTGTATGTGTTATATAAGTACATGTGCATATGTGTGTACATATGCATGAAAATATATATATATTTATATGTGTGTGTGTGTATATGGATATGTGTGTATGTGTACTGACACTTCATTTCCTGTTTGGTCATAGCTCATGATTGACACTGCAGGAGCTTCTTGATTATTTTGTGTACATATCCACATCTGCGTGAATGGGCACATCCCAATTTTTAAAAATATATTTTATTAATTTATTCATATTACATCTCAATTGTTATCCCGTCCCTTGTATCCTCCCATTCCTCCTTCCCTCCCATTTTCCCCTTACTCCCCTCCCCCATGACTGTGACTGAGGGGACCTCCTCCCCCTGTATAGCACATCCCAATTTTTGTGTGAGTTTCTAGCACTTCACAGCCATAACAAAGGCTTCCAAAGCCCTCTATCAGTGTCTCTTTCTCCAGATTGTCTTTTATAATTTCATTAGTCTTCCCTCATCACATCAAGCTCTCACTACATTAAACAATTTCTCTGATTAATTTAAAAATTATCCAAAGGGAAAATTCTATTTGTAATAAGTATATTCTCCCCATAGAGCCTAGAAACATAGCCCAGTAGATCTTTATGAAAGACAAGGGTGCAGGTAAGGGAAATTTGGCTGGAATGCATAGTGAGTGATGTATTTTCTAATAATCTTGCTAATACTCAATATCTTGGGGGACTGCATTGTAAATGTAACTTTTATTTGCCTATAAAGATAGGCATCTCAGAGGCTTACTGAAGAGTAAGGTCACCCTTTCTAGTCCTTTCTGAACTCTGGCTGGCTGTTTCAACTCAGCTGGTCTGGTTCAAACTCCTCTCTAAACTGACTGATTCAATCTGACTTCTCACTAGGGCACTCTGCTTGGTCTCAATATAACTCTGGCAATTTATTTTAATTTGGCTCCTTCTTATCCTCTAGCTTTAACTGTCTCTGCATGAACTCACGAATAAACTTAACTTCACCGTACTGTACAGTCAACTGAACTGCACCGAACTCAACTGAACTCCATGGCATTGAACTCAAATGATTGAACTCTCTACCAACTCTTCTCCTTTCTCTACTGTACCGTTTTCTGTCTCCACTGTACTCCTGTACTCTGCTCTACATGTCATGTGGATAACTTTCATTATTATTTTTATCCCTTTGTTTCATTTCTAGCTGCCTTACTACCCCTTGCATTTGCTTACCCCTCTTCAGCATCAAGCCAGAGGGCCTCAGCTCAGAACTTTTCTTTGAGATATTTTGTCTTTATTGAAGCAAGTCTGAGAATGAATCAGGAAGCCAGTCTTCCCTCTCCTTGGTGAACCTGAGGGGGTTGATGACAGTGTGGTGTAGCCTTGTTCACTCATCTCTGCACCCAGCCTTCTGTGCTATCAAGGTAACTCGGGAAGGATTTTCACCAGTACCTAGCATGTTTATCCTCCTGGGCAACTCACTTTCCTGAATGTTCCTAACTTTATAGGCTTATGTGGCCTTCATTTCCTTTGCAATCTAGTTTACTGACCAATCCAAGAAAGCTATTGATTTTTAATGTTTTCCAGGTATTTTGTATATAGTGACAAAAATAATAAATTCTATTTAAAAACACATTGGATATTAAGTAAGAAGTTTCTCTCTTTTTTAACATCATGATTTTTTTTTCATGTTAACAGGTATGGCAAGACTCTAATCACATATCATTGGGCTTTAATTTGTATTATCTGAGGACTAATACTTCCTGGTTTCTAGACTATTCTTATATGATAAACTGTCTCTTTTAGCTTCTTACCCATTTTTCTACTCTTTGGTCTTTTTCTTTCTGTAGTTCAGCAGTTCCTTATATGCATTCTGGATATGAGCCTTCTGCTATTACATAGACTGCAACATCTCCTTTCACATTGTGGTTTCCATTTTTACTCTACTTATGGTGTCTTTGATGAAAATAGAAATTTAATTTTAATGTACTACAACTTATAAATTATCTCATGTATGCTCATTGCTTTTCGTATCTTTCTTGTTCAGGAAAAATTTTCTACCTCAAACTTTTAAAGAAAATCTTCCATATTCTTCTCAGGTGCTACAATTCTGCTATACACTCTGACCATTGACCCCTTTGCTTTTTGAGACAGGATGGTGCTATGCTGGACATGATGGGCCCAAACTCCTGGACAAGTGTTTCTTATGTCTTATCTCTTGAGAGCTGAGATGTAGCTTATACCATTGCATCTGTCTTTTGATATTTTTCTTATTCAAATGTTTAATGATCTCAACCAATTTTGTAAGTGTTTTTAGAATTATGAAAAGTGAAATGCAGTATTTTGAATATTTGTTTAATTTACACAGTTTCAAAGTGCCCACTTTGATGGGTGAAAAATCAATTTGAATAATTTCAGTTAAACCCAGCAGATTTAGTAGCATGATAAAATTCTCACACAGCATATAATGAACATAAGTGTATAATAAAAATATTTTCAAATGACTTGGTAGTAACACGGGAGGATGCACTTGAAAAATGACTTCGAAGACGGTTCAACATTGGCACTACTACTTTAGCATGTTTATTAATAATCATTTCCTAAAATTCTCCTATATCTTTATTAAAATGTATATATGTACTAACACTATAAACATTTCATATCAGCACAATTTCTTCATACAAACAAAAGGTTGATTGACAGATCAGCCTACGGTTTGTTCCCTAACACCAGGCAAGTGAGTCTTCTATGGCTCCCTTTCTGGGCACCCGTGTGAAGGGCATTTCAAGGCTTAGTCTGATTTATGCTACTTAACTGTCCTTTGGACAATATAAGTCTCACCCTCACTTGAGCGGTGAAGAAATGCACTCTGCGATTTTGTATGATTGACAGCTTGAATTGCAAACGCTACAGCCATTCTGTGGTGTTACTATTTCCTTTAGGGGTCACCATGGTCCTCACACCATCTCATTCAGAGAAAGCACAGGGTAATTATGCATAGCCTTGTTGACTGACTGGTGAGCTGAATGAATGATGTGTGGAAGAGGAAAGTCACATGCATGTGTGTGGGTGCCCTCAGAGGCCAAAAGAGGGCACTAGACACCATGGATCTGGAGTGACAGATGTTTATGCGCCATTTAATGTTTGTGCTAGAAACCCAATTCTGGTCATCTAGGAGAGCAGCACTCCCAGCATCCGACCCATATCTCTAGCCCCAACTTTTCTTATCTGCTACCTTGTCTTATCTGCTACCAGTTAAAAAAAATTTTTTAACTTCTACCTTGAAATGATGGCATGAATAAGTTTTACATTATAATCATTCATTCATTTTTGAATTTTAAAAATTCAATGAAAGACTTGCATATTTTTTTTTTTGCAAAGTGTTAAAAATAAAACATTTTTAATGGGCTTTAGCGGGTTAGAAGTTTTAACCTTAGACACAAGGAAAAAGAAACAACTTTACCATTTGTTAGTGAGGATAAAAATGGAGTCATACAGTATCAACATGAAGATATTTTTTTCTCCCCTGAAAAGGAACAGATAGGCTGGCATATGCTTTTCTAAGAGTAGATCTGCTCAGTGCTCAGCACAGCTAACACAACAGTGCAATTAGATGACGTAACTTCAGAAACACTCCTTACTCACACGTAGCAAAGTCAGGTGGCACAGAATGTTGAATACTATGAAAAATACAATCACGGCACTAGATTTGCTTGGGATGACTTACTAGTTTGCAGGGCATCCTTTTATTTTCTTGTGTTTTGTATGTGTGTAATCTATGTACATGCACATATATATTTGCATGTATATTACCTGAGGTGGCCATGCATGTTTTTGAGCAGGCATAAAGGCCTAAGGTCAGGTCAATACCAGGTGCCATCCTTTATTTGCTGAGGCAGGGAATCTTGTTGAAACTGGAGCTTTCGCTGAACTTTGGTCCTCATGCTTGCATGGTGAGACATCTTGGCCCTTCGGCCTGATATATATATTTCTTAACTTTTGTTTTATTTTAGGTGTATGGATGTCTTGCCTGCATGTATGTCTATGCCCCACATGTGTACAGTGCCTGCAGAGGCCAAAAGAGGACGTTCGAATCCCTGATAGAGGAGTTAAACATGGTTGTGAGCCACCATGTGGGTGTTAGCAACAGAACTCAAGTCTTCTGGAAGAGAAGTCAGTGCTCTTAACCATTTCACTCTCTCTCCATTCCCCACTCTAGCCTATCTTGATAGTTGAGTGTAGCCTTTTGGCTAAACAGTCACAGTAGAGATACATCTATTCTGGACACAGCTGACCAGCCGGATACAGCTGAGCTGGACACAGCTCTGTCCTAGCACTAGCCCAGGTGCAACAGTTGGTTTAACAACTGACTCCTTTCTCCTGGGAAGAGCTATTCCAAGCTGTGAGCTCCAGCCTGTAGCGTCCCCAGTCCTTATCAGTAGTCTTTCCACATGAAAGGCTGATATCTATAGACAAACGTATGAAAGCTGCCACAAGCTTAGGATTCTTTGGTCCCATCATTAGATTTCACAGATTTGGGTACAATTAGCAAGTTCCCTACCTCATGGTACTGTCCTAATTACTTCTTTTTTCTCTCATCCATCAGCTCTTCCGCCTGGAGGTCAAATGTTGCAATTACTAATCAAGGCCACTGGCACCATTACCATGCTGTGGTGCCATGTTTCCCTGTCAAGGAGCATCTATCACTCCTCTCTGTGTCAAAAAGTAAATTAATTCAGACCCATACAAATCTCTATTTTTGCCCTGATTAAAGGCCCACATTTTCCCTAGGCATTGCCAGGCACAATCCTGACTTGAAAGAGACTCAGTGTTCTTAAAACATCATTTGGAAAGAGTGTGCCTGTCTCCTTGGGTCATTATTCTTCAGATTCACTTGCTTTTTATGGACTATAGGCTGATGATCTAGCCCTCCTTTGGGGTGTTAATTAAGAAGTGTCCAAAATTAATCAACAGACTCACTAGGGCGAAGGGGAGATGTCTGAAGGCCTTGGAATATAAGATGCCCCTGGTGCAGCGAAACCAGCCCTCGGCTATTGACAAGAGCAAGCAAGTGCACAGACGGCAATGTGACATAAAAATTTATATATATGCAAATATACACTCATTTTTGTTGTCAGCTTGTCAAATTTAATTATAAAGGTTGATTTGCTACTTGGCAGATCTCAACATGGTAGATGCTGGCCATTTGAAAAGCATCCTCCCCTGGTCACTGTCTTAGAACAACAGAACGTGAAGACGGCGTAGGAGCTGGCGTGCTTAAAAATCACACTGAACAAAATGGCTTCTGCCATGGCTCAGTGGCAAAGCTTCCGTCATGTACTAAAGATGAGGATATATATTATCTATAACACAATATTGACAACTGATGAAAATCATTGATTTAGAAGGGGCATTTCCCATCATTATTTTGTAGTATTCATTATTATGCTTAGTTTTCTTTTTTTAATCTAGCTTGTTCCTATTTTATATGAGAAGTTTGAAAATTTAAAGTAAAAGTTATTACTTTTCAGCAAAACTTGGGGGTTTTGAATCTGATATAAATAAGTAACCTCAAATGTTTAACAGTCTTTCACTGGTAAGGACAGAGACCACTATTTTTTATTGTGTTGCATTGGTTAATAAAAATTCATTTTTTCTAGTCTCTGCTGTTAACCTCCACTTGTACAGTAATCTTTGCTTTTCAAACAAAAGCATAATGATTCAAATGCCCCATAATTCAGATATTCAGCATCATTTTTAGAATTTGGAGAATAAGAACACATGCTTTTATCCTTCTTGACACAGGGCTGATAGTCTGTAAGTATAGAAGCACCTTCCCAAACTCCAGTGGCAAAGAAGCCATTCATTTATACCATGCATAAATACTTGGATAGAACGTTATCTGATTCTGACATCTGGACTTAATTTTCCATTGATGCAACATTAAAGAAAGAATGGCAACCCTTACAAATTTGAGATGTTTTTGTTTTCTTCAAAAATAAATAAAAGAGAAGAATGGGATCTTATTCTAAAAACAATTTACAGGCCAATATTTGTGAGTGAAAGCAGTCTCACAAACATAAGATAGCTCCTGAATTCTCTCAGCAACCATGTTCCTTCTGTCAAGAAACAGTTTCTGTCTTCTGATGTACATGAAATAGACTTTATATTGAATGTTCATAGATGGTACATTCTGTTGGACATATTGGGTTTTGGTAGCAATATAAATGATTATTTGACAGATACCTTAGTAACAGATCTATAGACACAATGGAATTATACCATACAGCGGCCCAGATTTTAAGATCCATCTGAGTAAGAATTTCTGTTCCTTAGGTCTGCCGTGTCGTTTCTATATTTTATAGTAAGTACAGCTAATCTTGGCTTGAGGCTACCTTATGGATAATTCAGGAGAGCAAAGAATTACATGTATTTTTTAAAAATGTTAAATTTTAACTTATTATAATTTATTCAAATTATGTCCTGATTGTTATCACCTCGCTTGTATCTTCTGGTTCTCATCCTCCCTCCCTCTTCTGCCCTATCCTCTTCCCCTAGACCTCTGACAAAAGGGGGACTCCTCCCTTCATATGACCACAGCCCATCAAGTCTCACCCAGTTAGCAGCCTTCCCCTTCCTCTGTGTGCCTTGGTACCTCCCCACCAAGAGGAAGTGACCCAATTGAGGGCACCAGAGTTCATATCAAAGGCAGTCTTCACTCTCCCCATAACCATGGAGAATGAGCTGTTCAAAGGAATCTCCATCCCAGATCTCAAGCTGTACTACAGAGCAACAGTAATAAATAGAGCAAGATACTGACACAGAAATAGGCTGGTTGATTAATGGAATCTAATTGAAGAGCCAGAAACAAACCCACACAACTATGGACACTTGGTTCTTTACAAAGAAGTCAAATCTATACAATGGAAAAAAAGATAGCATCTTCAACAAATGGTGCTGGTCTAACTGGATACCTACATGTAGAAAAATGAAAATAGATGCCTAATTATCACCTTACACAATCCTAAAGTCCAAGTGGATTAAAGACCTCAACATAAAACCAGACACACTAAATCTGTTAGAAGAAAAAGTGGGGAAGAGCCTTGAACTCATTGGCACAGGAGACAATTTCCTAAACAGAACACCAACATCTCAGGCTCTAAGGTCAACAATTAATAAATGGGACATCATAAAACTGAAAAGCTTCTGTAAGGCAAAGGACACTGTCAATAGAACAAAATGACACCATTCAGACTGGGAAAAGATCTTCACCAACCCTACATCTGACTGAGGGCTAATATCAAAAATATATAAAGAACTCAAGAAGTTAATCACCACCAGACCAAATAATCCAATTAAAAATGGAGTACAGAGCTAAACAGAGAGTTCTCGAGAGAGTACTATTGAATGGCTGAGAAACACTTAAAGATATGCTCAATGTCCTTAGTCAACAGAGAAATGCAAATCAAAATGACTCTGAGATTCCATCTTACACCCATCAGAATGACTAAGATCAAAAACTCAAGAGACAGCACATGCTGGTGAGGATGTGGAGAAAGGGGAACACTCCTTCGTTGCTGGTGGGAGTGCAAACTTGTACAATGACTTTGGAAATCAATCTGGTGCTTTCTCAGAAAATCAAGAATTACATGTATTTTGAAGGGGAGAGAAACAGAGAGACAGAGAGACAGACAGAAACAGACACACACACATACACACACAATTTCTTGAATGCAGCCTGAAAGCCTCTAATTAAAGTCTACAAATATGAGTTATGCAATTATGAATGAGAAACGATTATGACCAAGTCTGCCAAAGACATTGAGTCCATATATCTAATGAGAACAGGACAAAGAGGATGTGAGCTGAAAGTTAATTTACAGGAGTGATCGACGCTTCACAGGGTGAACAGTGTTTGATAGGATTGCCATGTGAGAATGCTAGAGTTGGGAAAACCAGCCTCTTGGGGTCTGGGGAATAGAACACCAAACAGGGCCAAAGATTAGTGACCACATTTCTCTGAAGATGGTGAGGTTCTCCCTTCCACCAGTCCTGCTGTGCCAAGTACACACATGTGCAGTCCTCACTTACAGCATCTCTCAATATAAGCTGAGGGCACTTAACGTTCCCAGCAGCTACCCTTTCTTCCAGCATGCCTGTTTAGCCTGGCGCCCTGAAACTTCACAGATGAAAACATTTTTCCATTGTCTCTACACTTCTATGTCATTCCTTGCAGAGTTACTCATATAAGCTTTAAAGCAATGTCATTGATAACTGATAATAATTCTGTCCTTGAATTACATTTACTCTATCTTGGAACAAAAGGTTGCCATTTAATCTTGGTAAATGCATTTAATGTCTAGGCTAAATGACTCTTTTTGATCCAAAAATATGGTATAACTGTAAAATAAGGTAGTTCACAGATAACTATCAGAAACACTTAAAAAATAGAGATTTCAAATATTCTAAGGACACTCATTTCTAGAGTAATTGTGGAGTCGGCCAAAGAGGCTCTATTTTTCCTTGACATTTTGTTGATACATTTAGAGGCAATCATATATCATATAGTGATATTGACAATTCTGTTTATAGTGAGTGTTTCCAATAAGTTAGATCTAGAGGATAATATTTTATATTCATAAAATAGTCATTCCAGACTTCACATGAGTTTTTCCAATCAGTGATCATTAAAATTTCTAGGGCGTGTCTTTCCTCTCTTTATAAGCCGTCTTTACTTTTGTTTCTAAAACCAAAAACCAAAATAAAACCAACTACAACAACAAAACCAATATTTGAGATGTCAGAAGCAGTGAACAGTGTCTAAAATCATTTTGTACTGAGGAAATACTCTTAAATAAGAAATATTCTACCTTGAGAAAAAAGACAACTAGAAAACCCAAATAGGACAAAAATGCTTAAGTATACTCGTTAATTAAAGATGCTTACTCAGGGCTTAATTTATGATTTTTAAAATCTTTTTTCTCACACAAAGCCTTCTAAACATAAATTATCTGCTTTGATTTTCACAGTGGGATGGGAGAATATTATTAACCTTCCCTTGTGGTTGTAGTAACGCAGGCTTCGCAACGTTCTCTTGCTGCCGTCTTCAAAGAGACAAGCCCTGAAACAAGCCTGACTCCCAGACTCTGTGACACATTTCCATGGTTAAAGTTAAGTCAACTCCTGCAGTGAGCGAGGCAGTGCTTGATTGCACCACCCACCTTCTCCCAAGTGCACACACTACAAGGTAGAGATCTCACTCACAGAGGCATAAGTAACACCTACTCATACCCCTTGGTTCCAGGAACCCACTTAGATATGAGGTCCCCAAGGTGTTCAAGTATCAAGGGACGTGTTCAGGAATCTACACACCTGCCATACTGTGGGCTGTCTCTAGACAAGTCATCACAGTTAATGTAAAGCTTGTGTTCTGTAAGTAGTGCTTATATTAGCTTCTTTGGAGACAGTAAAAAAATATAAGTTCAGCAGAGACCCAGTGATGTGCTTTGACCTAAGTTTGTCTCACCCTATGACTGATATCTCAAGGGGTGTTTGCATTCCCTTCAAGGCATCTTTCAATAGCTTAGTTGTAGCTAGACATCAAATTTGTGCTTGTCTCATAGCACCTCACAGGATGGCTTAATGTAGGGTTTGAGACTTGCAAAATGTCAGAATTTGTTCACTTATTTAGTATAGTATGGATCTTAGATACTTTTGCAAACTATTTTCATACCTACCACTGTATAATTTTAATAGTTTAGGTTGAATATTTAAAATAAAACATTTCTCATCAACTGCTTTTTTCTAAACCAAAATGGCTGCCCAAGAAAGAAGGCATTAATGCTGCAAAATAAATTACCAAATTGTCTACAAAACATTTAACTAGTTTATCGCTGATAATTTAACATATAAAATTAATACAAGCAAAAGTAGAACCATCTTACCTTTCATTTTTCATGTTCATGAATGACTTATCTTCCTCATTTTCATTAACAAACCTGCAAGCTAGGTTAGCTGGGATGCAGCTCACACACAAAGACTGTGATGACTTTCAAGGTTAGAGTACATTTGTGAAAACTTATTTACCCTTCATGTTTGCTTTCAACTGAACTTTGACTTGACTAGGGGAAAAACACAGAAGCTATCAGAACTCTCAGAATAATAAATCTTATGGAATTTTCAAATTTGCAATTTTAAATAGCAGTATTCTTAAAGTTATATATTTCTTCAGTTATTTTTTAATGCTGCTGTGGAAGTTTGTTATAGCTAAAATTTTTATTTTATGTGTTTACCAAGTAAAGTTTAAAGTTTCACCGTTTGATTTAGACTAACAATAAAAACACACTTATTTCATCTGTGTCGTCTACCCACAAATGGAAAGAACTGGCTAAACTAGATAAAATTGAGAAAACAGGGAAATTAGAAAAAAAGAATTCTTAAGAGTACCTGTAAAATTCCTCTTGGCTATTTGTTCCTGATAAATTCAAAATAAAAATGCTGCTAGCATTATTAACATTGTCAACCATCAATTTATTTAAAAACCTAGCATAACACTGGAACATAAATATGATTAAAACCCAGCAGCAGCAGCAGAAAGCTACATGCCAATAGTCATCATGAACATGTATGCAAAAACCGTCAACAAATAATAGCAAACTGAATTCAGCAGCACATCAAAAGGATATAATTATCACAATCAAGTGTACTCATCCCAGGCATGCAAGGATGGCTCAGCAAAAACATCCTGCTAGATAGCAAAAAGCTGAACGCTGGTCTTCCAAGACCTAAACAAGACAAGGATACTTACTTTCAGTCTTTCACCAAATGCAAGACCTGATAGTAGGAACTTAGTAGAAGAAAATGTGGGTAATTTCCAAGAGTTAATTTGGGCAAGCACATGGGATGTGCAGGGTGGTATGTCGCCACACTGTGGGATCAGCGACCATAAGCGTGTCACTGAAGATACTGTGCATATACTTTCAGTGGCAAATAAATTCAAACACTCATTACAGGATATAGTATGGTGCATTCTCAAAAATTAAATGTGAAAGTAGTATACAATCTAGAAATTCCACTTTTGTATATATATCCAAAGATGCTGCCAATGTGTTGAAAAGATGAACAACACCAATCCCAAGAGCTAAGATACACTATCCTTCTGATATTCACCGAGGGATGGATGGATGGACAGACTTATGGATGGATAAAGACAATGTGATAAACATATACACCGGAGTACTGGTCTACCATGATAAAGGATGAACTCTTTTGAGTTACAAAGGTTCAACATGGATGAACCTGAAGCATTTTATATTAAGTAAATAACATTGGGAAGAGAAAGGTTAATGTTATATGATCTCATTCATATAGAATCTTAGAATCTTAAATCTCACAGAAATTGAGAGCAGAACAGGAATTATTAGCAAATAGGTGAAAGAGGAAGCAGGGGGAAAATGGTCAACAGACCCCAAGGTAGTGTGAAGTTAACACATGTACTTCTCAAATGATGATGATGATGATGTACTTTTCAAAATAGCTTTAAAAAAGCATATTTTCAATGTTCTTATGAGAAAAAAAAAGATAATTGTGTAAATCAGTAGATATGTAAGTCATCCTGACTTGAGCATGTATATGAATTAAAGAGGAAATTATATCCACATATGTACAATTGTATCACTCTATCCTTAAAAAAGAAAAACATTAAAAAGTCAAAATCTATCAACCTAACATTAACCTGCTTTTAAATTCTTCAGATAAAAATCTGTGACCTTGTAGCTTGACATGGGTAGGAGACAGATGTAGGGTTCTGAGAAGGCAGGAGTTCAGGAAATAGGGTGTTTTGGTGTGCTAATGATTTTAAGCTGTGAGCTAGTGGGGATCTGTGACTGGAGGCAATGACATATAAAATTGCCTTAAATGTGCAAGAAACACCCTGGATGTGATCCCCATCATGGAGAAGAACAAACAGATGAGGAACCAACAATGACAATGAATTTGGCCTGTTGCTATAAACACAGGTCCTCTGAAGGACCCTCAATCTCCAAGGATTCCCTCTTCTGGAACCTCATCACTTGTGATGAAAGGACTGTTTACCAGAGCAACACCCCGAACACATCACCTGCTATCTTGAAGTCCACTTAGAGACAACTTTAATTAACCTAGCATCTCTAACTATATATCAAGGCAGACAAAATCATTACTCACATATGCTCATGAGCCACTCAAAATATGTAACAGAACTAGGCTCAGATGGTGGAAGTTCTTCTGTCATCCTGAGATATAGGAAAAGAATAGGGGTGGGTGATGTAACACACAATATGTGAGTAATGATTTTGTCTGCCTTTTTTCTTTTACTATTAATCTACCTTAAATCAATTTGACTTACTGTACAGCCTTGGAATATGGAAAGATAGAGAGTAGCTATTTACACTCAAAAGAAAAAAAGAAAAGTCAATATAGTCACAGATAAATCAGGGGCAATGGCTTCGTATGTGGGACAAGAGTATGGAAAGTGCTAATGGAGCTTGGTGATAAGGCTCTCTAACGAAGAATTACATCAATATAAGACACACACACACACACACACACACACACACACACACACACACACACACACA
>OU015751.1:56423407-56457619 GCA_907169655.1 Acomys percivali
AAAGAAAGAAAGAAAGAAAGAAAGAAAGAAAGAAAGAAAGAAAGAAAACACTGAAGATGCCTTGTTTGCACATTAAAGAATTAGAGTCTGCACAGAGGAGGTGTTCATCTTTAGATGCTCTACCTTGACTTACGGGCTCTTTTCTTCTGAGCTGCGGTCCCTGTCCTTCTCCACTTCCCTCTCACACAGTGATGCGCTGACAATCTTTGACTTCACCTCCTAGAGGACAGATCTATGGAGTTGCAGCAATTCTTATTTCAGATGCTTCCCTTCCAGGCCCTCTTCTGGGGGAAGCCTGCAGGAAGACCAGGTTACAGAGTGGGAGAGAGGATCTAGGTGGAAGGTTCTTCTGTGCTTTGTTAAGTGAGTGCCTGAGTGGAGTGTCTGTCATTCAGAAGTTTAAGTTTCTCCTTAAGGAGATTCGGGAGGAGAACATTTCCTTGGGTTTTCCAACCTGGGCTCCACTGTGTGGGAAAGGGACAAACACAGCCTCGTTCTGAGTGATTCTAGTACACACATGAGTGGCTGTCACATAGGCTGGGCTGTGTTCACTGAAACTTCAGTGATGAGGATGTGCGAAGAGACAGGAAAGCAAGGAGAAACGTCTGGACCATTGCCACTGTCAGTCTGTTCCTGGGCCCTGCCTGGGTTCCTCACAACTCCATGAGGATAGTGGGGTAGTGTGTGGGGCAGACAGGGGCAAAGGAGGGGCCTCCTTGTGGTCAGAAGACGCCACCAACTCTTAGTTACTGTGCAGATCACACTACAGCTGAGATGAAGCACACGATGATGGCCTTTTCTGGCACGTGTCTGGGGGCACATGCACATCCTTTTATGGTACAGCCCAGTGTCCATGCATAGGCACACATGATGCATGCCTTGTGTCTTTGTAGCATCCATTTGTGCAGATGGCTGCCTGGCCCAGGACAGATTCTCTCACTTCAGCTTTACAAAGACCAGAGTCAGGCACTAGGATCTTACCATACTAAGGAATACTGACTTGCTGGAGTCAGAACTGGGGAGGGATTCTAGGTCAGTCTGAGACCATGCCCCAGCTCTCAGATCTATAATTACCAGTAAAACTTAACCAGAAGAATTCTTACACTCATTTTGGACTTGGTCCTCTAAAACATGACTCTACTGGAATTGTCATTCTGGCGTCTTCAGTCCTGCTTTCCGATATTATGGAACTAGCTCCGCTGTGTAGCTGAGAGGACCAGGTTTTGAAGATATGCCTAGCTCAGGATAGAGCTAAACAGGTGGCTGCTTCCGATGAATGCTTGTGTACCTTTATTGTGTTACCCCAATCTAGGGACATCTCCAGCGACAAAGTCTTTCTAAAGATCATGCCATTTTCTGTAGACAGCCTGTGTGCCACCAAGGCCAAGGCTCCTCCTCCAACAGCATTCCTTGACACTCCCTGGAGCATCCTTGGAGCATCTGGAATCTTCTATACCTGCACCTGCTTTTTCAGGTACCCCAAACACTGATCCTTCTCATTGCTATTCCAGATTTGGGGATATTTCATGTTCCTCTTCAGTGTGAAGATATGATTTATGAGACAGATTCTGTTTAGCTTTGTATAGGCCATTCATTCATTCATTCATTCATTCATTCACACATCACCAAACACTGTTGAACCCTTGTCCCAGACATGGCAGACAGTGACCAGTCATGGTAAAGGAAACTCATGTGGCAGAGTCAGGGGAGAGAACATCATTGTTTATCTCCTTTGCATTGCTATAAAATAGAAATAAAGAGCAACATCTTTTGAAAGCCTCATCTCCATTTTTGTACCATACTACAAAAACAAATCTTTTAATCTCTTTTTACCCCAGTGGACAAAACTTCTTCAAGTACCTCTGTGAAACCTTGGTTGATGGGGGAGACACAGCTATGACAGCCATGGCATGGCACCAAAAGTCAACTCAGAGTGGAGTGTTTATGGCCATAGTGTGACCCTAAGCATGTTCCTACCTTTCTTGTGAGCAGACCCTACACTATGGGACAAAGGATCCCTAAGTAACTTACTTCAAGATGGTGTAGGATATTCCTTTAGCTAGTTTGAGGATGGAACCCACGCTAGGAACACTAACTTTAGCATAACATGCACCAATATAGGAGAGGCTGTTGAATGGCAAATGTCCCTCATAGTCGCATGCTTTTAAATATTTGCTTCCCAGGGGGACTTCAGGAAGGAAGTAGGTCACTGGGATGGGCTTTGAGAATTTGTGGCCGCATCCCACTTCCCCACACTCTCTGTTTCCTGTGTGTGGTTGAGATGTGATCTCTCAGCCTTCTCCAGGCTCTCGCCACCATTTATGGACATCTAGCCCTGTGGAGCTCTCAGCAAAAACAAACTCTTCCTCAAGCTGCTTTTGGTTGTGGCATTTTACCACAGTGACAGAAAGTAGCACAGCATGTAAATAAAGTTTTCAATAGAATGTTAACATTCCTATCAAGTTAGAGAACACACAGATCTTTAAAAATATCAAAATCTGTAAAGCAAACAAAAATCCCCCAAATCTGAGCAGTTGCAAATTCTTGTAGGATTCAGCAGTAACAATCCACCAGCTTCAGCCTTTTCATGAGTCTGGCGGTCAGGTCTCAGAAGTGTGTCTTGCACGCTCCGGCTGCCTTACATGCTTACACAATGCTGGAAGGGAGTGGTGGAGCTAAGCACTGGGGGCTCCAGAACTTCCTAAATCTTGCTTTTAAAATCTCATTTGGTTCTTATTTTGTGATGAAAGTAAGACGGTGTGCTACCAGTCATAAGGGCCAAATATTACTGCAACACAAAAGACAACAGTGGCTCCTTTTAAAACGACACAGCAAGGTGACACATAAATAAATGTGCATATTTTTCTATCTCTGAAAAGTTCCTGCCATGAAAGTATCATCAAAGGAGCTAATGTGTAATTTAAAAGGCTTCTATCCTTTTCCTTCCTCAAGGACCTCTCCACTTCTGAAAATGTGCAAACAACCCGATCTTAAGATACTTTGCCTAACATAAAAGTTAATCTGCTCCATCAATTCACATGGAGGGGAGCACAGAGGACTTTATGAGATTCCGTTGTGAAGGACAGGGGCAGGTGGTGCAGGCCAGTGGAGTGGAATCTGCCTGCCTGAGGGACAGACTAAGCCTCTCCCTCTACTTAGCTGAGCCCGCGCTGTGCCTCGGGATGCACATTTGGTTTTCTAAGTAGGCACATGTTTCTATGCTCATCTCATCAGTTATATTTATGAATGAAATAAAATGACAGAATTTCATGAGATGAAGGAAAGCATTAAAAGAAATCAATACAATAAATCTTAGAACATTTCAGTGTTATCACATTTTAAGTATTCTTGACATCAATTCTAAAAGTATGCCTTTCCAGAATATTCCCTGTCCAACTTGGCATGTCTGAAGTCAAGGAACTCTCGTGAGTGCAAAGCAGAAACTCGACTCTCAAAAAATATTTTTCATGTTCTACCCTCAGGTAATGAGAATACCACCAAGAAGTTTTTGGAAATATCTTGAAATTAAGAAATGTAAAGAGGATAATATTAATTTCTACTTTTAAAATCAGTGGTGTTATCTACCTTTTACCTATTTCAATATTTTAAAATAACATTGTTTAAAAACCTTTACATTTCAGAAATTTTATTTGCATAACAAACTTGATTTTTAAAATATTTTAAATATTTATTCACTGTTTTCATGTGTGTTGTGTGCCTGTGTCTGTGCCTGTCTCTTTCTCTTTCTCTCTGTGTGTGTGTGTGTGTGTGTGTTTGTGTGTGTGTGTTGTGTGCTTGTGTCTGTGCCCCACTTCACTCTGTGTGTGTGCGCATGCATGTATGCATGTGTGCGAGTATGTGTGTGTATAGGCACAATGTTTTGACCTTTCTGTGGAGTTCAGGGGACAGCTTCCATGCATCTTTTCTCTTTCCACAATATGTCCAACTGAGCCAGTCTTTTAGTTGATATTTTGTTTGTTGATGTTTTAAGTTTAACTTGATTTTGACTCAGTGTGTTGTGTCAGAAACACAGCAACAGGCATGCTCACTAGCTGTAACAGGCTAGGCATGGTGGTCCACAGGTCTCACCTGAAGACCAATAGTGTGCATTGTGTTAAGTGAGGAGATCCGTTAAAGAGTTAAATACAGCAAATTAATTCACACCTTAAATTTTATTAATTTTCCAAGTTGAGTTTATCTGGAGAAATCAATATTGTTGATTTAAATAATTTTGCTCTTTGTTCTCTACTGTATTGTTGCTTATACATGTTTGCTTGCATGTTTCATCATTTCGAATGAAACTCTTGAGACAGTTGACAAGCATGTTTAATGACATGTGTCAGCTTCTGATTTCCTTTAGCGGAGAACAGCACCTTGCTCACACCAAGAGCCCCGCTCCGTCTACAACATGGGAAATGCTGTCAGTGGTGTCTATTCTCCACTCCAATAGATAAATTATTAATACTGTACTTCTGTATTAAACAAGCATCCCATTTGCAGCGTCAAGATTCTGATTTGTAAAGTATTGGGGGATGTAACTATATTAAATAACAATGTGGCTATGTGAGGGGAAAATATTCTTTAGAAGGGGGGATCTTAATCAGTTTCATGCTGAGCAAAAGAAAATTGTAAACTATGCATTAAAAGAAGATTTGCTGAAAGTTATTTTTGTTGGATCCAGTGCATTCTAATTCAGTGATTCCCCTTTGCAGCTGATAATGGAAGTAATCCTCCCGCCACATTCAGGAGTGAAGTTTGCTGTGGATTTGCGCTTCTAGAGCTACATTACAACTGGAAGACTTAAGGTATTATCAAACGAGTTTTTGGATTTGTTACAGAGGTACAGAGCCCCTCACATCCAGACAGACACGTTTCCCCACATATGGCAACCACCTTATTATAAAACAAAACAGTGTTAAGTCAAAGTACCTGATTACGATTCGTGGCTGTCATGCGGCTCCGATAGCCCGGCTTATATTTAATACCTCAGAAACAGTATCATTTATTTTTCTGTCTTCTCTTATCCCTACGTTATTGGGTTTGCGGGCTTTGAAACCTTAAGCAAAAGGATAAAATACAAATTATAGAAAACATCAGAGTATGGAGAAAGCAAATTACATTTTGTACCACCCTCAAAGGATGCTCTCCATTCCTCTTGTGCAGTCTGGGCGAGTCCCAGTCCAGGGAGCAACCTGGGGAATAACTAATAGTCTTTGGGGTACAGGGAGAGAGGAATCCACATCTTCCAAGGGATGGCTGATTATAGGATTGGGTTAATTTCAAGGTTTGAAATGACAACCGTCCATGTTATTTTTAATTAAACCTAGCGAGAGTAGTGAAGTTTTCTAATGTATCAGAAGTGGGCTAATGGTGTGGTTCCAGCTTATCTTAACAACAGTAGGTGTCCCTTATTTTCAGCTTCCTCTATAAATTTCACATTCGTTATAAAATTGTGGAAGTTTAGAACTGACTCAGGATCTGGACATGAAAAACATGTTTTGCTATCCACGCAGTAGAAAGAACACTGCTTTGGTAAAACGGGTTCTGATAAGTCATATTTTATACATACTGAGCTGGATGACAAAAGCTATTCCTGGACAGATATATTTAGTTGGCCGCAAAACTAGTTGGCTTATAACCAATCAAGGCTAACGTCCCATGGACTCATCCTGAGCTTTGAGTTGCACGTATTGGTCTCTTATTAACAAGACTTTAATTCCAATCCTGGCAGCCCAGAGCCCTGGACTCTAATGAACTGTCTTTTCTGTGTTAATGTAGACTGTTAGTTACAATAATGATAATCTTTAGTATTTTTAGCTTGTCAGAACTTGCAAGCTAACAACAACCAGTCTTTTACTAAAACTCTACCTCATCAAACTAACTTAATTAGCGATTCTGCTCCTTGTTTTTGTTTTGGAGCCCTCTGGCTACTAATTAAAGCTTAATCGAAACCGCTGAACTGAGGTTGTAAAGAATTCATTAATATTAAAATTAGCCCCAACAATTTTTTGGGGGCTGGTGCAATTTGTATTTGTTACTGTCAGGGGTTTGAAACTCAGCTGAATCGTTGGGGGGGAAATGCTGGGAGTTCTCAGTCTGCCATACATAAGAACAGTGTACGCATGAGAAATGTCAAGAGCTGCACAGACAGATCGCTTCTGACCACGCAAGCTTGGGCCATTTAAAAATATGTGTAGCCCAAATATAAATTAGAATCTCTTTTCTTCAGCCCCTCACATTGTTTTATCCTTCTAAGTGGTTTCATATTTTGGATAAAAGAGCGGAGAGACAGCTCTGGAAAAAATTTCAAGGATTGATTTTTATGTATTATCTTGACAAGATTAATATGTTTGAAAAACGAACAGATTTAGCTCTTCACTTTGATTTTTTCCAATTTTTTTTTTTTTACCAACATCAAAGATCATTTCTAGCAGCGATACTGGTCATTCTGCAAAGTAAAATCAAATGAGCTCAAAAACGCAGATCCAGGACACACTTAAAAAACAAAATGAAACCCGATCTTTTATCAGAAATAGTTGCAAAGGAAATGTAATACATTTTTTCCTCTAATAAAATGGTCATGCTGGTGTGTGCCTTCAGTTTCTCCCATCATTTTCTTGCTGGCTTAAGTAGCAAATTTAAAACTATTAGATATTTGGAAGATCACATTAAGGCATCATTTATTCAGTATTTGGGTTTTTTGTAAATATGCTCAATTTCAAAGAGATCGCATTTTGTTTTGTAGCGTGTAACATGAAAGTGCAAAGTGAAAATACTTGGCTTGGTGAACAGGATGATTTTCATAAATCAAATCCCCTTTTCATTTAAATTTTTGATATTTAAATAATTTTGTAAAAACATGTATATTTATTTTACCCTTTAGGAAAATTCCAAGTATGTAGGAAACAAACTTGTTGGCACTAAAATATGCAACTGATACTATTAGCATATCTTATTAAACCTGAAAATTAAAATGCATTTACAAAATGCAAAACTTTATCAAAATATACAAGAAAATTATGCTGGCATCCAGGTTT
Organism: Acomys percivali; assembly: GCA_907169655.1. Classification (NCBI taxonomy): domain Eukaryota; kingdom Metazoa; phylum Chordata; class Mammalia; order Rodentia; family Muridae; genus Acomys; species Acomys percivali. The sequence continues at coordinate 56,430,445 of OU015751.1, forward strand.
CATTTTGATAACATTTGTGACAAAATAATCATGCAAACATTTTAAAAATAAATATATATCTATGCTTAAACCCATGCATTAAATCAACAATGGCATATAAAATACACACTTTTAAATCTTAACGACAATTTCCATGAAGTTATTTAAATGCATTTTGACTTCTGACAGGAGGATGTAATTTATAAAACAGAACATGCCTATCAGTGGCTCCCAAATTAGCATAATGAGGATATTTTCATTTCTGAAAGTGCAGCTTCTGACGTCCCAATATGGAGCTCCGAGAAGAAGCCGATAATAATAATTTTTAAAAGGTCAATAGACATCAGCAGAAAATTATGAATAAACTACCTGGAAACTTCATCAGATCTGAGTAAACAAGACAACATTTACTTCCAAAGGAATTCTTGTTCAGACATTAAAAAAAAAAAAAGTATTTCTTGAATGCAGTGAAGGATATGACAGCTTGTAGATGCAGTCGTTGGTTCGTCTTCCCTCGTGGAACAGTTTGAGGTTATGGTGCAACGACTCACAGTGACATTAAGAGCAAGCATGGTTTTTAAAATCAGTATTTTGAGCTAATTTCCTACTGTATTTCGTGTAAACCCACCTGCTGCACTGGCAAATGCAACCTTATAAATTGTTTTATGAGTTTCTGATTCTTATGAAATGATACAGGCTGTCACAGAGAGTGGGGCATCAGCAGCGCTTCCCACTGTTAGAAGCAGCCGGTTTCTAACCTTCGGCAACACCAGATTTTATGGACGCCTTTATGCTCTTCTTTATTTTCTTTCATAATTATATTTAGAAAAGCCTTTTAAGTACATACTATGTCTATAACTTTGAACACAAGAAAATAGTATAATTTCCCAAATGCATCCTTAATAATATTAATTTCTTTTTTAAAAAAATATGGCTCAACAGGACTTATACAAAGCAGTTTATTTTATTTTTTTAAAGATTTATTTATTTATTATGTATATAGTGTTTTGCCTACATGTCAGAAGATGGTACCAGATCTCATTATAGGTGGTTGTGAGCCACCATGTGGTTGCTGGGAATTGAACTCAGGACCTTTGAAAGAACAGCCAGTGCTCTTAACTTCTGAGCCATCTCTCCAGCCCATAATATTAATTTCTGATAGCCTTTGAATGTATTAGGGTTCGTCCTTCTTAGGGAAGCTAAGACCCTGCTGGTATTTGTGTGATATGCAAGCCTCCATCATCTTCACCCAGCCATAGGTGGTAAGTCTTCTGTCACACACACACCTATGGAGGAAAATTTACAAGGATGGAGGGCCTTGAGAGGAAAACACAAGTTACATACAGAGATGCGGTGGTCTCTGTTGATACAAATGTGGCATTAAAATGGTCCGATGCCAAGGAGAGCACATGCCAGTGCTGGGAACATTGTCTTACCACGGCTTCGTTGTGCATGTGTCTGGAGACTTCTTATGGATCTGTACCCTCCCGCTTGCTCATGACATTTTTAGAGCCTTTCTGCATGGATGCACAAACCCATTGCTGTTATATAATGTTTATATGCAACACACATGCTCCAGAAAATATTTTAATGTATCAGTCTTAGTTTGTAAGGACTTTATGGTGTTTTTTTTTTTTTTTTGCCAGTGTGTAGTACTATTATATTTTAATTTTTATAAAAATACAATCATATTTAAATATATAATTTAAGTTTTAAATGTACATTTACTCTTGATCAAACTCTAGCATGAATGGTCTTATCATGATGATTTAAAATACAATGATGCTATAGGAAGGAACATATATGTCAATGTTACATATATGTTCCTTCTTATAGTTCTTCTATATGTTTAATCCAAGAAAATAATCTTTTGTTTTTCAACTATTAGTTACCAAAATGGAATGCCAAATCCAGTTGATATAAACCAAATTCCACTTGAACACATCTATTATTAGACCTGAGGAATAACTTACTTCAGGGAGTTAATAAAAATTTATCATCTGTGTAATGATTTTTTTGAGTAAAACAAGATATTTTTCTATAAATTTAACTATGACTTATTATCAAATAATAGCAAAGAAGAAAAATTGGCTTTTTTATATAAAACAGTACCATCTTCTTTCTATCATAATTTCCCCCATGTGAGAGCAAAGGGGAAGAGTGTGGTAGCAGGGGTGGGTGGGGTACAGGCGAGAACAGATAATATGGAAGACCCTGTGACCACTATATATATCAGTGACTACCATGGTGTTACATGGTGAGTTACTGAGGCCACTACAAGTGGAACGGTTCCCTGGAACATTCTTAACCTTGTCTTGCCTGGCTATATACTATAGGGAATTTCTCAACACTATTGTAACCTCCAGCAAACAGTGTTACAAAATCAGCAGTAGGAAACCATTGACAAAAGAGCAAGATAGATCCCAGGGGATGAACAAAGGTGTAAAGAGCCAGTTGGTGTGTACGGTATGCAATGCTTCCATGTCAGAAAAATGAAAGGAGTCCTGTGATTGGCTGCTGGTTGAGAACAGCCAACAGATTGCAAGTTAGAGATGCAGTGCTACAGACCTGTCCACTTGATGAAGAATTTAGATGTTAGGCTGAAGAGATACTTCAGTGATAAAGAGCACATACTGCTGGGGCAGAAAACCCAAGTTCAGCTTCCATTAGGTACTTCAAGCTGCTTGTAACTGCCTGAAATTCTAGCTGCAAGGTATCCAATGACTCTGGTCTCAATGTGCACATGGGCATTCTGGTATGCAAACACAGAGATGCATATGCATATACATAATTAAAATAAAAAGAAATTATTTTTAAAAGAAGGAATATTATATGCATTTAACAATTTAAAAACTAAATAAAAAAGTAAAAGCAATTGCCTGCTATAACAAATGGCACAACATAGCTAGCTGGCTGAGATTTCTCAGAGACAGCTAAGACAACCTGAACCCTTGTCTTGGTATCCATATTGACACATGCCAGGAAAACCCAATGATTGGTTGTCAAAGATCAGGAAAAAAGATACAGCCAGATCATGTCACAAGTAGAAGGTGCCTGTATAATTAAGATCAATTCAATAGCTTTTTCTTATTATTATGAATGGATTTTTACATGAGCACCTGGGCATCGTGACTTACCTGGATTTCTGTGTTGTAAATATAAAGCATGCACAAAATGTCAAATAAGTCTTAAGTCTAATTTCTACCTCCACATGTATTCTTTATTTATAGATATATTATTATTATTCATTAGGCATTACTAGTATATCTTATGGGATATTATAAATAACACTCCTTAGAAGAGAAATAACTAAACTCAAAATTATATTTTCTATTTAAAATTACATTTAAAGCCATGTTTTATGTGTCTACTAGGACTTCAGCATTCCTTTCACATGTATATTTGAATATATTGTCTTCATTTTCAAGGTAAAAATAAAATTGAGTAATTTTGACACAGATTGCTATTGATATGTGACATAAGTCCAAATTTCTTTGATGGAAATCTGAAAAATATTTCAAAATAATTTTAATGAGTCACCAAAAGCAGAGAAAATAACATTATTATCTTCTTAATATCATTATCTCATTTGGCCTTAAGAAGATAGGCGTTTTAAAGTCATTGAACAGAACGTCTATAGGGCTGAACAAATTATGTTAGACTGAAGAACTACAGGGGTATTTTAGCCTTGAAAGTGATAAAAGGTGGACATCTTCTCTTTCTCTAATCATATGCAATCATGGATAAAAATCTTGGTAGCTTAAAGAATTTCTTGAGAAGCTAAAGGTTTAGCCTATATATGTAAAAAGGATAGCCTCCCTCATACCCTTCCTCACCGGAGCTTGTTTACATTGCACAAAGACCTGGCATATAGAATTTTCATCATAAACATGCCCATTGTCAAATGTCTTTGTCTATTAGACTTCATAAATCATGTTTACCTATGATGTGTTTATTCATCTGAGTGGCTCTGAGCTCATTTTCAGTGACTGCTAATGACTCTCGGCACTTCTCAGGCCATCACCCTACCTAGATCATATACCAGGGACCTCTCCAATCACATATACCGATTATGCTTTTCTTTTAAAGTGAGTCTGTTTCTCCTTTTCAGGTTTAGCTACAATATTCTTTTATAATAAACATGGAGGTGAGGAATAAAACACTCATGCATCTGAAAGCTGAGCAAAGAATCCTATGGAAATTTTTATCCCTCAAATGCTAGGGGAGGAAGGATCTCAAAGAATTATGGATCCAAAATGTACTTTGAGAAACCCAATTATTTCAAAGAAAAAAAAAACATGTTTGGAAGCAGAGTACCCTGCTCTGCAATTTAACAGTGAAGACAGCACAGATTGCTATTACTTAAGGTAGCCTCACTGGGAAAGCTCTCCATAACTTTCTTCATAGGAAAGCATGCGTAGGTTATTTTCACACAGACTGAGAACTAAGTCATTACAGCATTTCTGTTTTTCAGAGGACACATTCAGGATAGAAGTTGGTTTCATATTGTAGGCTTTTACACATCAAATGGGGAAAGCTCAATAAAATGAAGGTGCAGAAGGAAAGAAAGAAGCTGAGCCTTTTGCTTTCAGAAGCATGCTCATTTCTAAGTGTCTGTCACATAGGGACTAACAGGAGTGGGACCATAATAAGTTAGTCACAGGGCAGCAGCAGACTGTGAAACAGCTACCTCATCATCCACAGCGAGGGACTGTCTAAGTGTCACCACCTGATATCCAGGTCTGGTTGCCCCTAGAATGCATAGCCCAACAGTCATTTTTCTTAACTTTATAAATGTAGTACTAGGCCACCACAATGTAGCTAATAGTAAAATTCCCAAGAGAAAGAATTAAAAGCCGGGACTATGACTTACAACCTTTTACACATAATCAATTGTGGGTCAATAACGTCATTGTCACATTGCTTATCCAAGTGTTGGCCACCAGCTAAAGTTGTGGATGAGGCAAAGGAGGCATGGGTGAGAAAGTGGAGCAGAATGCTTGTGAATATTCATGGCACACATGGGCAGCGCATGTGCTGATGAACTCACCTGGGCTGTAGCACAGGCTGCTTGGATTCCATGGGGTCCCTAATTACAAACAGACTAGCAGGAGAGATGCCACAGGTCAGCCAGCGGGGCAGCAGGGTGAGGGGGAAAGTGCCAAATTCTCAAAGTTTCCCAGAACACAGTAATATCTATGCCTTTCCCAGCACCTTTCATCTGAGAGAGAAACAGATCCAGACCTGTCATCAAAGAGAGCAGGCGCCGGCCAGCCTACCGCTCACTGGCGGCTTTGCTTGCTTCCACCTCCTCAGTCAGTCTTCCATTCCATGGCGGGTGTAGCAGAGAAATCAAATCATCGCTGGGGGTTGAATTTGCACGCATGCAGTCCGTTGGAACCCTAGGCTTTCCCCCAGTGCTGTGTAGCATTCCAGCCACAGTGTGATTCTCAGAACCTCTATGGTGCTGCCAATGTCAGGGGGAATCTTGATCCAAGTCATAGGCTGTTCTTTGTTGGTCCCCTGCCCCTTAATTTGTTCCATTCTTGTGCAGATGTCGCCTTCCTCTGGTTTGGGTCTCCAGTGCCTCCCGCTTCTATGTGGTTCCATAGATTCTAAGTGTGCTCTGTCTCAGAGCCGGAGTGATGGGCTGTTAAGTCTCTTAGAAACAAAGGGGAGTGTCTCACTCTAATTTATACAGAATTAAATGTAATTTTCACAAATAGACATAGGTGTGAGATCATATATAAAAACTAAAGACGTAGATGAGGTTGCTTTGCTATCAATCTCTGAGCATTAAGCACAAACAATCAATATGCCAAGTTTTTTTTTTTTCTGCTTCAGATGGGACTATGAGTTGCAGAAACCAATTCGGAGTGTCGCGCAAAGAACGTTGAATATTACCATAGTGACCTGTCCTTGGTTGAGAGTCACTTGTCGAGGAAGCTCATTCTCCTGGAGGCTCTGTGTTTTTCCCAGGATAACTTGCTGAATGGCCTTTTTTCCTGGAAGTTTCTTGACTTATTGTGAGAAGACAAGGCCATAGGGGTTTTTTTTGTTTGTTTTTTTTTTTTTGTTTTTGTTTTTGTTGTTGTTGTTGTTGTTGTTGTTTTTCGAGACAAGGTCTCTCTGTGTCTGTGTAGCCCTGGCTGTCCTGGACTAACTTTGTAGACCAGGCTGGCCTCGAATTTACAGTGATTCGCCTGCCTCTGTTTCCCGAGTGCTGGGATTAAAGGCGTGCGCCACCACCTTCCGGCTGAGAAGAAAAGGCCATTGTTAAAGTACCAAAATTGGATGACAGATCACTGTGACAAGGCCACTGAAGCACTTCCCAGAGAAAGAACAAGATTATTCTCAGTCCTCCAGCTGCCAAGTGGCACTGATTTCCCCTCACCCTTCCAGTGACTGACCATGATTTAACAACTCTGTGTGTGTATGTGTGTGTGTGTATGTGTGTGCACAAGTGCATATGTCAGAGCATATGTGGCGGTCACAGGGCAATTCTGAGGAGTGTTCTTCTTGTTGAGTCTGGGTCTCTCCTGTTGCTCCTTCTGTGTTCTGTGTTCTGGACTCTGGGCTAGCTGGTCCAGCAGCATCCTGGGAATGTTGTTGAGTCTGTTGCTCACCTTGCCATAGGGATACTGGATGAGAGATGCTCTCCACTACACCTGACCTTTTAAAGATGGGTCCTGGCAACCAAGCAGAAAGTACTGTTACAGGCTGAGCCAGCTTATTTGGTGTGAAAGTGAAAGTGAAAGTGACTTGTAAACCTCTGGCATTTAGCCTCTTTAATAGGTCGTTAGAATGGAAGCAGAGGCTAAGAATGGTGCGGGCAAACTAGCTACATATAAGGGCCTCAGGTTTGCAGCTGCATATGTAAATAGAGGAATGTGGAAAGTCATACACATAGTTGGAAATAGGATAAACAACACATTTTCTTCCAACGACGCCGCTTTAAGCACTTATTTCTTTTCGTTTTGTGCATGAGTGTTAGTTTGCACGTGTGTGTATGCACCACTGCATGCCTGGTGCCTCAGGAGGACAGAAGTGGCTGTCTTGTCCCTTGCAAATAGAGCTGCAGGTTGTTGTGAGCTGTCACAAACTTTCCCGGAAGCAGATCAAAGTCATCTGCAAAAAAACGAGTCTGAATCCATGTATTGGCTACGGCAGCATCTCTTCAGCTGGAACGGGATTTGTTTTAAGGTGGAAAATACTAGTATCAATCAAGATAGCAAGGACAACAACAACAAAGATGATCTCAAAATGGGATGAGAATTCACAGAACGCTGAACTACAGTCCCACTCCAGTTGAGCTGCTCTGTAATGCACAAATCTGAGGCCATACATGCATGTGTGTGCATATGTGTTTATTACAGTTAATAAACAAGTTAGTTTCCCAGCCGACTCACTACAGAAACTTTAAACAACTGAGTTGATTAAAATGTGTATCCCACCCCCCACCCCAGTAAAATTACACACACTAAATAGCAGGTTACCCGCGTGAAAGCTTATCTCACAATCAGGGAAAATCAGTTAGCTCTTTGAAGTACAGGAGAGATAATTTTGTTAGACCAAATGTTTCCCTCTTCTTTCATCTTCCGGGTCAAAGGTAAATGCGTTCTTAGAGAAAGGAATTGGCAGGCAGTGAGCAGAAAGGGAAGAATCCCCTAGAAAAGCTAGCAACCATAACCCAGGGTCGAGGTCACAGGTCGTAGGTCAGTGAGACCTCGGGTCGCTCAGCATGGTGGAGTGAGCCCAGGACAGGAGGTCTCTGCCTGTGGGGTACTTGGCTGTGCACATGTGAGTCTGCTGCCAGTCCAAGTTTATCTTTGAGGACTTCTTTAGGAGCTTAGGAGTAAGGTTCTAAAACAATGGGCATTTCAACATCCAACTGGCTTTTCTGGTCCTTTAGAATTAGCTTGCACATGGCTTCTGCTCTGCAATGACAGGCTCAGTTAGTCCATAGAGCGGTCATATGGCCACGCTGCCCCTAAAGCCTAGGGGTTCATAGTTCATAGTTTATCTCCCCAAATCTGTTGCTGATTTTATTTCTTTCATGTCATTTGTTGGGAATATATCAGTCTCTTTGACCACCTTAAAATTCTCTGCCCCAGAATCATCTCTCTTGTCTCCTGGAAATGTATACTTATGAGATAGGAATTTCAGATCATAAACCTAGCATTGTTCATTCCCAAACCTACTAACAGATAGAACAACAGTAAACTCCAGTGAGTCAGGATTTGCATAGTAGTCGCCTTGGCCACATACTAGGTTCAAATGTCATCCAAGGATGCAAACAAGATGTGCTTCTCCCAGAAAGATGGGGCTTGAGAGGAGTCCCACCTGTGGGCCACACAGGCAGCCTTAACCTGTGTGTCACTCCAGCTCACCTATGGTTTCTCCTGCAGGCCCTTTGATGGCACCTTTCTGCCTCCAGAGCTTCCTCCTTCATTTCCCATCCCCAAAGTTCCAACAAAATAAAAGCTTGCACTGGCTGCTCTTGCCATCTCTACCCAGGCCGCCTCCACTCAGCACAAGCAGGTTGCAACTGCCCCTTCTGGGAGGCAAGCAGAACCAAATGGGGTTTCTCTCTTGATTTCCTTGGGTTTTAATTTGAAGAAAAAGAGAACTGCAGGGGATCTAGTCTCCGTTCCAGGGCTCCATCAGCAGCCTTCGCCTCCCGCAGCTGTTCTGATTAATGGCTGCACCTCCTGCCGAGCCTCCGTAATAGGTGTCAGTAAGGTGTTTACTCAAAGTTTTACACCCAATTGTCATGAAGGTCAAAACAATAGGGCGTCTCCCAAGCAGATTAAATATCTTTCCAAGACTTCCCATTCTCAGGCTGCTTGCTTGAACTCTAGATTCTGTAGTCTGAGGCTGGTTCAAGTGAATTCTTAGGTTAAAGGCCTGCCTAGGCTTCTTAGCGTCTGGGACACTCAGGCCTTAGCAAGGGAAGACTACCAGTGACCTACAGGTAGGGATTTGGAGTACATACCATGGTCTTTAAAGCACTGAATGGGTTTATGCCACGTCAAAAAGAAAGAAGGAACTAGAAGCGAGAGGTAAAGGATTACAGGAGGATGGGCTGGCTGTCAAACAATCATTAATGCCCATATGAAAACATCACAATGAAATTAATTGTTCTACATAGTAGTATACACTTATAAAAAAAATCCCTTGCCCAAGAAAGAACATCACTCCTCACTCCACATAGAGCTGACAGATTTAACTCCTCTTGTTATTTTGAATAGCAACAGTTTTTCCTGTTTTTTCACCTTCGCTCAAGTTCTCCCTTCAATTCCTTTACCTCCAGCACTGACTCAAAAATAGAAAAAAAAAAAATGCCACAAGTTTGAAATATTCACTCCCATCTGGTGCCCATGGGTACTGAGGAGGGAAATTTTGATCCTATTTCTGCGGAAGAGTGAAATTCCTCCATATCACGTTATCAAAGTGCTGCCATTCCTTAGTGCAAACCACGCCCAGGGAGGTCTCCATCCTTGCACACAGATGGCTGTTTTTTTTTCTTTTGTTTGTTTGTTTGTTTTTAAGGTGGGTCAGTAATAGAAAACTACCAGAATCCTCTAAGCTTCCTCCTGGGAATGCAGATTCTGAAGGTATTAACTGAGCTGAATTTATTCCTTTTATAACCTCTCATGATCAGATGTTTGTTGAAAAGTATAACGAATGGTTGGCTGTCTTCGCAGATGGCCTCGTTGCACACCCTTGAGTGTCTATTTCCGTTTCCCCATATTGGGTCACCAATGTAGCATACTTACAAACTGTCCAGTTCATTGAGTTTATATATGTATGCTTAGCACACGACACCTGCTTAGGAAAAAAATCATTCCTACAAGATTTTAATGAACCCTGGTGTGGTGGAGCATGCCTGCAGCCCCTGCCCTCTGGAGGCAGAGGAAGGAGGATCTCTGAGTTTGAGGCCAACCTCATCAACAAAGCGACTCCGGGACAGCCGAGGCTACACGGAGAAACCTTGTCGCAAAAACCTAAATAAATAAATAAGTAAACAAATAAACAATATTATTGAAAGTCAATAATTTGCAAAATTAAAAAAATCCTTCCACTTAAGAAAGATGCTGCACAAAGAAATGGGAGTGAGGCCTGCTTGTTTGTTTTTAAGAGGTGTTCAGAGATGGACAGCTGGAGTTGAGAAAGAGGGCAAGGAACCAGGAAGCCTTCTTGCTGAACTTGAACCTGCAGCATGACCCATGTTCCACTCCCTCACAGCATGCAGGTGGGAACTGGGTGGTAGGACAGTGAGTGCACTGCTCAGTCGACTCCATGTGTCCTCTGGGACCTGCTGTGTCACCTCGGTGCTCCAGCTAGATCTCAATTCAGCTTGTAAGACACAGAGATTCTGTGGAGCTGGGATACAAACTGCAGGCATAAAAGCACAAGCTTTAAATAAAGGCGTTCAGTCAGTACCTAGCTGCTTGAGGAAGCGAGAATGCCACTTTGAGCTCAGCACACGCATGGTGCTGTGTGGGCAAAGGAGCAGAGAAACGGATGCCTGTGAGATAAGTCCTGTGGAGGAGGAATCTATGGGACCCTGTCGAGAAACTTGAATACAAATGAACAGTCCCGGACATACCATGTCTAAAAATGGAATTCTAACTCGCCATTTGCAACAGGCAGGTCACTGAGTAACCCACCTAGGAAGGCAGCCAGCTATCTGTCAGTCAGACATGTAGACACTCAATCCACTATCTCTAGCGACAGTCCTCCAAACCAAACAATACCCTTAGTTGCAATCATCCCCAAATGGCTAGAACTTGATGAATAATTGATGGCTTTTTAATCTCCTACCTTCTATTCCCAGCCAACTTCCAATTTAGGAACAAGCAGAAAAAGCCAAAAAATGAATTGCACCCTGAAACATTGATGTGTGAAACGCACAGACCCAGCCACTCTGGTTAGCCGATTCACAAGCACACCAGCTCAGGGCAACCTGCAGCCCTCCTTGCGGTCCGCTATGAAGATTCCCCATCTTCCGTCTCCTTGGCGCCTCTTCTTTCTGCCAAATGCACCTGATAGTGGACACTGTCTTGCTGTGGCGATCTCTGAATGAAGGGCCTTTCCTCGCTCATTCTCTTGCTTGGTTCTTCTTGATGTTCACACTGTTATATCCATTTGGGGGATAGGATGGAGCAGGAGGAGCACGAGGTAAAGAGGGAGGTGCTGAGGGAAACGAGGAAGGGAGATGATGTCTCCTCTCTGGAGCAGGTGGACTAAAACGAAGAGAACTTTTGAGAGAGTCTTAGATAAGGGACCAGAGAAAGTTCATAATATATGAAGTGTAAGGCTTTTTTATTTTGAAACTTTTCATCTTCAGGACTTCAAACTAAGCATGAAGCCTGAGAATGTCACATTTTACCTCACAAAATAGGCACAAAAAAATATCTACTATGCGAAGTTTATCTTTCCAGTGGAGAAACCGGTGCTCAGAGCAGTGATGGTAGAAACCTGGGTCATAGAGTAGGGCGTGTGGGAGCTTAAAGCCTCCTCAGGCTAATCGCAACTCAACGTGTTGTCACTCTAGTGCCACTATTGCGTCACCAGAGCTGGGGCATGGGAGACAGGACAACGGAGCTTCCAAGTTAAACGTGCAGCCCCCAGAATCTCTCCTGCATTCTCGTTAACACTACCCTGGCACACAGCTTCTCTAAGTGGTCCCGTAGGAGTCGACGCCACCCACATGGATAACGGGTTTGTGTTAGTTGGGCCGAGAACTGACTCTCCATTGAACACAATTTCTTACTATTCCTGGGAAAGCATTTCAGGAACCACTAGACTAGCTGGACCCACAGTGTTCAAGCTCTCTTCAGTAAAGTGCAACAAAATCCACGCTCGCCCTCCTGCACGCTTCCGGTCGTCTCTAGGTTTCTTGTAATGCTCCAGAGAAGATAACCGATGTGGAAAAGGGTGTGATGCTGTCTTGTTCAAGGAATACTGACAGAACAACTGTGCATACGTGTTCAGCGCAGCCACAGCTCCTTTTCTGAATTTTTTAATTTGCCGGGAATTGAATAAACATAATGAAGCCCACATACGAAGAACAGGAACCATACGAAGAACAGGAACCAGTTCTGGGTTTGTCCTGAACTCATAGTCAAATGCTGCCATTTTCCTCACCCTAGCCTCACCCCCTACCCACTCCCCGCCCCCAACCCACCTATACCCATACAGCTTAGAGAACTTGATCCACTCTCTCTGTGCCTGAGTTTTCTTTTCTTTCTTCTCTCTTTCTCTCTCTCTTCTTTCTTTTTAATTAATTAATTAATCTACTTTACATCCCCACTGCAGCTTCCCTTCCCTTCTCTCCTCCCAGTCCAACCCCCTGACCTCCCCTCCCTCCCCTATGAACTCCTCCATTTCTTTCCAGAAAAGGGAGGGCTCTCATGGATATCAAGTAGCCTTGGCCTATCAAGTTGGGAGAGTAGTGTAGGAGCCAGATGGGTCAAGGACATCGCAAGAAAACCTACAGAATCAACTAACCTGGGCCCACAGGGGCTCACAAAGACTGAGCTACCAGCAGCTAGAGAGCATACAGGGGACTGACCTAAACCCTGTGCACATATGTAACAGTTGTGTAGCTTGGTCGTCCGGTGGGACTCCTAACAGTGGGATTGGGAGCTATGTCTCACTCTGATGCCTTCCTGCATAGAAAAGGACTATGAAACTCACACCACAATATCAACACGAGAAAATATACAAAACAAGTTATTTACTTGATTTTGAATAAATGATAGCTCAGTCATCTGTCTGTGTCCCCCCACAGAACCATTTTGTACTGGTTCCTGGTTTGCCAGAGGCAATGTAGAAACTGTTGAGAGACACATGGAGAGACTGGATCTATCTCATACAATACAGTGATCTTAGGTACCTAGTCTTCAAGAAGGGTAGATTTCTATCCTGTCTCAGAGTCCTTTTGAGATTTTCTTGTGGAGGAATGAATGCAGAGTGATCTAACTGAGCATGCTCATATCCTGCAAACTGCTACAGTGTGGAATTTCAACACGGATGCTTCACAGCCACTTGCTATTGCTGTGGTTATTATTATAACTGAAGAACATAATGCATTTCAGGAGCTAACGATGTAGATAAGCTGTCTTTGTCTGCCTCGCGCACTCCTGGGCTGTTTCACTTCATAAGTGTACCCTTTCCTTTGGAGTTCTGTATTGGTATCATTAGCATTTGCCATAGTACACATTTTTCTTGTAATACTGGACACACAATTCAGAAGTATTTTATTGTATTTTCTTTCCATTTCCATTGCTTCTAAACTAAATAGCATTAGTAGCATGCTGCTGGACGCATTGTACTTACAACTTTCAAAAGCATATCATGTATGGCCTAATGCCATTCAGTATGGCTTGTCTTCACTGTAACTTAACAGCTATAAATATTTTATTTTGGAAAAAAGATTGTCAATTTGATAGGGAAGAGAGACAGTTATCAAACAAAAAATATTCCTTGGTTTATCCATAAAATGAATTTTATTTTAATAATGAGAATTTAGAATTGTTTTCTTGTTCTCATTTCTTTTTAATTATTTACTTGTTCACTGTACTTCTCAATCATAGCCCACTACCTCTCTTCCTCCCTGGTACACCTTCCCTCCCTCATCCCCCATCCACCTTCCTTTAGTCACCAGAAAAGGGGAGCATCCCCCTACCCTCCCACCTCACCTCATCAAGTCACATCAGGACTGAGTATGTTCTATTCCCCTGTGGCCTAGTAGGGCGTCTCCACCAGTGGGGAAGGGTAATAGAGTCCATATCAGAGACAGTCCCCACTTCCCTTGCTAGGGGACCCACATGAAGCGTGAGTTGCCCATTGGCTACATCTGTGTAGCAGGCCTAGGTCCAGTCTATGCACGATCCTTGGTTGGTGTTTCAGTTTCCGCTAGCCTCTCTGGACTCTGGTTAGTTGGACCTTTTGGCCTTCTTGTGGAACTCTTGTCCCCTCCAAGTCCTTCAATCCATCTCCCCACTTTTCCATGAGTTCCTATGCTTTGCCCAATGTTTGGCTGTGACCCTCAGCATCTGTTTAAGTCCACTGCTGGGTAGAGCCTCTCAGAGGACAGCTATGCTAGGCTTCTGTCTGCAAGCATAACAGAATACTGTTAATTATTTCAGGGGTTGGCTCTCTCCCATTGGGTGTGTCTAAGGCTGGGTCAGACACTGGATGGACCTTTCCTCAATTGATTTTTGACAAGGGTACCAAAACCATACAGTGAAAAAAAGAAAGCATCTTCAACAAATGGTGCTGATCTAGCTGGCTGTAGAAAAATGCAAATAGATCCATAGTGTTCTCATTTCTTACCTCTGGGAGTCATCTAAAAATAACCTGATAATTTCTCAAAAAAGATTTTTTAATTTCTTGAAATCTTTGTTTACCAGTTTCTATAAATAGCATGTAGTGAAATTACAAGAATTGTACTTCAGGACATAGACAGCCCTTATTCCTAACAATCTAATATACCTATTATTTAACTCCAAAGGATTCCTTGGGAACTTCAGTGGCTAGAGACCATCATGCTTGTCTGGGAACCAATGACTACTCTGTGATTTCCTGCCCCATCTTCTTATCCCAGGAGCCCTACTATAGACTTTCTGCAGAGGCTCAACCCTCCACATCCATGAGATTCTCCATTTTACTACTCAGGACTCTGGAGAAGAGATTCCCATCATGCTCCTGGGCTACAGACAAAGATTCAGGCCATGATTCTCACTGACCCCATTTGACAGGGTTACTCACGTTTGGGTCAACTGACAGAGACAGAGTGTGAGGTCATGAAATAATAACTGAATTTAATTTACCTGCATGACTAGGGCATGAAGAGGGCTTGATGGGAAAGGTCATGTTAGTTGACCTTTATGATCATTCTCATTTGCATAGTGAATCAATTTCCTATCATTTATGGCTGAATACTTGAGATAATCAACTGAAAAGGTGAAAAAGATTGATTTCGGCTGTTAAACTTACGGTTTTAGCTCTTGTTGGCTTGGCTCAATTGCTGTGGGTCTTTAGAGAGGTGGGACACCTCAGAGTGAAACTGCTTGCTTCATGGTGACTGGGGAGCAATGACGAGCGAAGAAAGGGAGGAACCAGCATCCCTTTCAAGAGCAAGGTCCCATGACCTGCTTCTGCCAATGAGGCCCCACTTCCTTAAGTTTTACTGCTTCCCAGTGACGGCATCAGCTGAGGCCCAAGTCTTCAATAAGTGAGACTTTAAGACATTTTGTTTAGTTTTTCTCACACTGTATCTCAGACTCTTCTGGGACTCTCCACACAGTATACAGTGCTTGAAGCCATCACTGATCCTTTAGCCCCACCTCCTACCTCCCGGCATGATAGGATTTCAGGTACCCATACTTTCCCACAAAGTATGGCAAACTAAGACCCGAACCATAATAACAGGTATATTGCACCGACTTTCAGTTTATAGAATGGTTACATTTTATGCTATTAGAAAGTTCATTACCTAACATGTGAAGTTCTAGAAAATTCTGTGAAGGAATGATCTTTTGGTTAGTACTTGCTAGGTGAAATATAGTTGTTTATTCTGACATAGCTTTGTTATAATCCTTCTATAGCTAAGGAGGCTCCATGTCCGAGACAAGAGGAAATTGGGGGGGGCAGTGAACCTGGGACCATGATCCAAACCACAGATTGCTTAGTAGTTAAATGTGGGACATACTCACACTAACATCTAAAAGAAGTGAGGACGACTAAGGTAGTGAAGTGCCTGCCACACAAATGTGGAGATCTGTTTGGACCTGCAGTGCAGGATAACAACGCAGTCTGGGGGTTGCATCCATCACCATGCATGCTAGTGGAGGAGCAGAGACAGGGGTCTCCATGGAACATACTGGCCAGCCAGTCTAGCCACTGAGCCATGGATTCAGTGAGAGACTCTGTCTGTCTCAAAAGATACCTCTACATTCATGAGCTTATACATGCATCTCACACACTCATACACACACACACACACACACACACACACACACACACACACTTTACAAAGATTTCTACTCAAAATATTCAGAGAGGAAGAAGCTTCTGAAAATATATGTTATAATTTGGGGGACCTTTCAAATCACACCTTCTTAACTTTTAAATAAGTGACACAGAGACCTATAGATTTATTAATAAGCTTTAGGCTCTATAACTGGGTGATATCATCTATTCTAACCTGCTATGCTAATCTGGTTACTTCCTAGCCACACACCCCAAATTACTTTCTATCCTATCTGGTTTGCTTCTGTTCTATCCAGTCAGTCTTCATAGTCACATCCTTTCTCTTCTTCTTTTTTCTCCCTCACGTCCGTGGTCCCTACCACAGACGCCAAGACTGGGAATGGAAGCCCCACCTGTTCTCTTTCACAGAGCTATAGCTTCTCAGCAACTTTATTAACCAATCAGATAATTGGGGAGCAAAGTTTATGCAACATTGATCAATAAATGTGACAATACCCACGTCTGGGCTACAACCAGATTTCAGGGCAGAGAATTAATAATCTGAATACACAGAACACCAGACCAATCCTCCAACAAGCCTCAGTTGAGAAATTGCTTCCATAAGATAGGTATGATTCTATAGACATAGAAGATAAAATAGATAAGGTCTGCAAAAGCCTCAGAGACCTACAGAATATGCCATTTAAAATGTTTTTATTATTTTAAAGATTCCTTGACAATAAGACAGGTTAACTCCTGGCAACACCCAGCCTACCTCAAAGAAGATGATGAACATGAAAGAACCTCATTATGGAGATGGCTTCAAATGTGGCCAACAAGCCACTGGGCAAAATGTCCTTGTTTCTGCCACAGATAGAATTCTGACTAAAAAAGTGCAAACTTGGATGCAGGCAGAGTTGATGGCCAAACTCTGCCAAGACAGGGTAAGCAATCCTCAATAGTTCCTGCCTCAGAAATATGTCTGTCAGATATATTGGGCCAGAAGGTTGAAGTTGATGCTCTAATGTTATAGAGAGTTTTGGGTGACTGTTCGGGAAGCATACTGTCTCTGTCATTTTTTTTTCTTTTTGGAAGCTGCCAACCTGCACTTCCTGTTTACTCAGGTAATTAATTTTATTCCTTCTCAAGTCTCTGATGGGGTTGAAGACATGACAGTTTAGTCTTACAATCAAGCTTAGTTGTTTAGGGCTTAAGATGTTTAGGTCTAGATAGATGTTTTAAGTTGATAAAGATGTGATATGATAATCATTGATTTACATTCAGAAATGTAGACTCTCTAAGATAGGAAAGATATTTTCTCCAAGGTTGACAAATACACATAAACAAAACACTATGAATATAACATTTATATAATTCCTGATTGTTTCATGGTTCTTTCTGCTGTAGGTAGTTTCTTTTATTCATGTGTAATAATGTAAATGTATATGTAAAAAAAGAAATAAAATATTTTCTAAAAAAGGATGAGCTGTAGGCAAGTCTGTGGGGGAATTTTCTTAATTAGTGATTGATATGGGGGAGCCCAGCCCACTGTGGATGGGGACACCTCTGAACTGGTGGCCTTGGATTCTCCAAGAAAGCAGGCTGAATAACCTATGAGGAACAAACCAGTAAGCAGCATCCCTCTGGGACATCTACATCAACCCCTGTCTTCAGATTCCTGCACTGTTTTGAGTTCCTGTCCCAACTTCCTTTGTTGATGTGGACCATACAGTGGAACGTCATTGATCAGTGATGTGGATGCATATGGTGAATAAATTCTTTCCTTCCCAGTTTGCTTTTGGTAGTGGTGGTTCATCACAACACTAGTCAGCCCAGGTAAGACACTTAGTTAAACCCATCTTTATTCCTCATTTCAGGGTTTCTTATAAGTTTAGTGGTCCATCTCATTAGTCCAGTCTCAGTGACCATGAGAAGCAAATAGAAGTTGTTTGGATATTTTCAGTATTTCCTTTGGGATATATCTGCATTTTTCATGCTTCTTATTGTGTTCATAGATTTGGACAAATAATAATCACACAACATACTAATCCTAAAATCAAGATAGTTATATTGTTAACTATCACTCAGTGATTGCATGTGCACAGAAAAGGGAATGTTATCATTTCTTGATTTTTCTTTTTAAAATTACTTAGTTTTTAGACATAATTTACATGTATGCATTAGTATATTTCTGTGTATGTATGCTCACATAAATTAAAATATCTGTGGAAGCCAGAAGAAGATGTCAGATCCCCCATAGCTAGAGTTATGGGTGGTTGTAAGCCAGAAGAAGGGCACTGGGAACCACATTCAGGTCACTTGGAAGGATGGCAAGTGATCTGAACCACCAAACCAACTTCTTGCTTTTATTTTAAAATATGAAATATATTTTATTTTTCTCAAATGTCTGAAAATTAGGAGAAATTATGATGAAACTATTTCACGAAAGTTTTTTCTTCTACTTACAAGTCAAATATTCATTTCTAATACCATTTTCAAAACAGGAATGGTATTTAAAATTTTTGAACAAATCATGCATTTGCTATAAGATTAAAATGTTCACTTAGCTCATTTGTGGGGAAAAAACCTGAGCAGAGTAAATATTTCCTTAAATAATAAACCCCACAGGCCACCAACCAGGGATGCCTTAGGGTTGAAGGAGAATGAGCTACGGTTTTGCCCCCTGCAGTGATATGGGCAGATGTTCACGGTGGTGGGGCAAGCATTCTGGGGTGTGTGACAAGTGCCCTCAGAAGAGGATCTTAATTTCCTTCTAATATAGAGTAAGATGAATCTGTGTGTTCTGTCTCCCAAGGATATGTCAAAACCTTCCAGAGAGCATACCACACAACTGGCCTCAAAACAGAACATTTCCTTGTGAGCACCGTCACCTGGACACAGACTTTTCATGATGCTCCATACACCTCTAAACCCACATCACAGACTTGAACCCATGCGACACTGCCATCTGAAGGCAGATGTCAACTCCCCCATCATCTTTCACTGTATTCAGTGGGTGCAGTCTATGTTTGTACCCCACCCCTGGGTCAGGGTACCTGGCAGTGTGGTAGAGTGGGAGGTGCACTGGCTAGAGATGCTCCATATCTCAATCCCCTTGTTATTGTCTTTGTGATTATTTGTAAAAGTTACTTTTATTCATCTCTAACTGTCATCTCCAAGGCTTACTGCCTCTGTTTGCTAACGTAGGCCTAGTCCTAGAGGTTTCTAGCCTCCATACAATCTATTCTAGGCTGAAAATGATGTCAGCCTCTGAGACTTACTGCTGAATAAACTCACCCATTCTTGCTCTTTCCAAACTCTGGGTGGCTGGTTCAACCCAGCTCTTCTGGCTCAAACTCCTCTACTAGCTGACTGACTCAAACTGTCTTCTCTCTCGGCCTTTGACTGAACTGTTCTTTTTGGCCTCAGACTAAGTCTTACAATCTGTTCTAATCTTCTGTCTTTACCTGTGTCTAGCTTGCTTTCTCTTCAACTTGTCTCTGTAAAACTGTCCTAGTAAAAACTGCCTCTGAATTCCACAAACTGAGGTGCGACTGACTCAGCTTCACTGCATTGCCTCTCAACTCCCTGACACAAGCAAACAGACTAAACAGAACTCAGAGATCTGTATGCACCCTGTCTCCTGAGATTAAAGGCATGCCTCAATTCAAGTTGGATCACACAGACCTAGAACCTCTCTGGATGTGATCTCTTACCAGAGCAGCCATGTTCTGAATTAACATTCCTCTACAGTTATTTGACAAGTTCTATGACTTTCCTCAGCCCCGGAAAACAAATTTTCAACTAGGATAGCAGTGCATACCCAGTAGGGTTGAAACTAGGAATAAAAAAAAATGTTTAAAAGAAGTTTTAAAAATATATCTAAAAGGATTAAGGGAATGTACATTAAGTTTTCAGCTAACATGGCTGGTAGGAATGGCTATTCTCACATGCATTCTGTGACCAATTAAATAAATATAGAAAGAGTATGGTGGATTAAGTTGTGTAACTTACCCATGATGCCTAAGAGTCAGAAAAACAGGTGAGGCCGCTGACTTCCTAGAGCCTTGAGCCCTTCAGAGGAGCTACAGTCATAATTATAGTGTCTGAGGTAGATGCAGAAGGTGCGTCCAGCAGGTCCGGTGTGGGCACCACAGAGCGGCCTTCAGGCTGAGATCCCAAGAATGAGAAGACAGAACAAGGGTGTGAGGAAAATTAGAGGAAAAGCAAGGGCAGAGTTCTACACAGGGAAGTGAGTTTGGGGAACTGAGAGGAATGAGAGGAACTGAGGAGGAAGAGGAGATTTGCCTTCCCAGTGGCTTGGGAGACTCGATTATGTATCTTTGCAATGAGGAGGAGACCTCTGGAGCATTTCAGAGACGGCACAAAGGGTGTGATTTCTACAGGGCAAACACATTGAGTTTGAGTCTGGAGAAGGAAGCGTGAAGGGCAGTGGTTCTCAACCTTCCTAACGCTGTGACCCTTCCATACAGTTCCTCATGTCATGGTGATCCCAGTCATAAATTATTTTGCTGCTATTTTAAAATTGTAGTTTTGGTACTGTTATGAATACCAGTGTAAATATCTGATATCCAGGATGTCCGATCTATGACATATTTGGGGTCGATATCCACAGGCTGGAAATGGCTGGGCTACCAGAGCTTGCTTTTTGGTGTGCTGGGCTGCAAGGGGACTGATTAGGCCAGCTAATGTGAGTATTCCATGAGGAGAGCTAACAATGGGAGCTACTGACATGGACGGCAATAGGTCATAGGGAAGAGCAGAGAGAGGATCAACGTGAGCCAGTGAAGGAGCAAATAGAGTCCTGAAACAAAGAGCAAGGATTTAGTCCATGGCCTGAGTCTGCCACCCACAGGTATCGGTCATCTGCCTCTACTTCTATCCATTGTATAGCTCTCACTGGCATCAGCCTACCTCACAGGAACATGGTTGACTTCTCAATCTATGAAAATGTAATGCAAATTCATCTGGCAGGAAAATCTGGACTGAACAGACACACAGTTACTTACAGTTTTTATTCTGCTTGCATGGAATATTTTGATACAAAATTATGTCTGTTTTATTACCCCAGACCTCACTAGGGAGGTATATAATGTGTAGTGTACATATCATTTTACTTGGGCAGATTCTGAGTTACTCTAGATTCAAAAATACATCTGCTCCAAGGGTTTAATGGACCTGTAACTGTAGCTTTAAAAAAAACCAGGCTTACAGACATCCTTAAAAATCTCTGAACAGAGTCAAAGACCACCCCCAGGTTTTGTGCAGACCACTGCTACCACCTTCACCTCCCTTGACCGTTGCTTGTTCTCCTTCCTGTCGTACGTAAGAAGTACACTCACTCATTGGCCGTTGGTAACTGCAGAAGGCAGGGGAGTAACAGAGCCTAGACTGCACAGAGGAGAGCTCCCTCCTCCCTGCTGCTGTGCTTCCTTTCCCAGGATGCCACAGCACTTCCCGATTAATGCACAGCAAAGCTGCTCACCTTCTTCTTCTTTTTTTTTTTTTTTTTTTTTTTTATCACAAACCTCTTTCAAAACCATCTGTTCCAAAAGGCATCTCAGTTACATTAACTGCATGCATCTCCGAACGCTGGCACTGCACTGTGTTTTATTGTTCATTGTCTCCTGCGTCCTTGTGTGCATTTCTATTGGAATCCCCCAAAAGGAAACGCTTGCTTTGTTCTTTCTGCTGTCTGAGCATACCCACCACTGAACGGCACCTTCACTCATGGACTGTATAAGTAACAGATAAAAAGTAAAATCACCACCACCACGGCTGTCTTGGGTCCTTGAGGGGTGAGCATCACTTCCTGTCACATCACTTAGACATCATATAATTCAGTGGGGAAACTTCAGAAAAAGTGATTGTTTATTTAAGTAAGATTATTTTTTATAGCAACTCACATTATTTAGGAAACCGTTTGGCCAAACCGTGACCCACATCAAGTGACACCTTCACAAGAAACTCAGCTGACTTTCACACTGAATCCAAAATCACAGGATCACACCGTCAGTAAAATGAGAGCACCCGTCCATACAGGAGCGAAGGGGCTCAGGTTGAAGAGAAGGAAACAGAGTGGGCACAATTGATGACATGCAATTACTGTGTAGTTAAGGTTGTGTCCCAGGTCCCCAGTAGTAGGTATGTGATGGCTGGTCAGAAATATGAAGAAACTATGAAAAGGTAACACAGTTATTCTCCAAAGGAAAGAGGAGTGTACACTGAGATTCATCTCTCTGTGAGAGCAAGAGGATAAAACCAGCATGGTGGTTAATCCTGCCATAGAAACAAGCAGATTTTCTCCAGTCTCAGGTCAGCCTGGTCTACATAGTGAGTTCCCAGGCAGCCAGACCTTATCAAAGAAGATAAGAAGAGAAAAAAGGAGGAGGAGGAGGAGGAGGAGGAGAAGGAAGGGGAGATAAGAAACTAATATACATTATTAATATTACATACATAAGCAAATGTCAGTACCAGTCTTGTAGGCACAGTTACCTAATCACAGATACATAGGAAACTAAGGTAGAAGGATTTTAAGTGTGAAGCCTGCCTGGGCTACAGAGGAAGTTCAAGACAATCCTGGGTAACTCAATGAGACCCTGTGTCAAATAAAAAATGTGTGACAAAGACACTTGCTTCAAAAGTATAAGGGCCCAGGCTGCATCCCCAGCTCTGGGAAGAAAAAAACAACAACAGATAATTATAGAATCAAAAAATTCTTATTGAATACCTAACGTGCCAGATACACTTTGACTTCACAAAGATGGTATCAGTTCATCATCCAAGTACAACAAGTGAATGGCATGATTATGAGCACTCTTTAGATAAGGAAACTAAATCCTAGTTGAAATTGTAAACTGCTAATTAATGATGAAGCAAAAGTTTACACTCTAGCTGTTGGATTCCAAAGACAACCATATCTCCAGATTGCTATGTTTCCATCATTTTAACTGGTTACCAGGGAACTGCTTTCTAATATGCATTTCTATAATAGTTTGTCTTTCTCCATAGTGTTTTTATTTCTCTTGGCGTGTTAGAGTCACGGTACAATGATAAAAATCAATATTTGAAGAGACAAGGCTACTGACAATGAGAACTGTAGATGGAATTGGCAGTTGCTGTATTTGGGTTTAAGCTTAGGTCTCAGGTGTTGGTTCCAGGAACACTTCCCTTGGTTTCTCTCGACAGTTGTACAAATGAGCTTTTCACAGAGGTCTCTAGTTCCACCCTATCCTTAATTTAAAGTCCTATGTCTGCTTACAGGACCAGTTCTATAATGCTAAATGTTACACAACGTACACTCAAAAATGTATTGTCAAATTCCAGGGAGCAGGCCTCTTCCTTCTTCGGGAAAGTGTGTAGGTAGGTACAAGACCCATGGAAGCAGGAGACATCTATTGCACAGACTCCCTATTCAAGGGTCTGGGTCCCTCAAACTGCATTTGTTGATGAATACACAGGGAATTTGATGACCTCATTATTCTAGTAGCTCTTTATCTCTAAAAATATCTGAGGTAATTAATTTAGAGGTGAAAGGTTTCTTTAGGCTTATGGATTTCGAGTTCCAGTTCAAGACTGGGTAGACCCATGGCATTTAGGTATCTGCTCACCCTCTAATCAAAAAGTGAGAGAGGGGAGAGGCCGGGATCTCCCAGTCTCATTCTGGGACATCCCATGAAAACAAAGATCTATGGGGGACAATCAACATTCCCTACTCCACATTGGGAATCAACTGGAAACACTCTAAAGTATGGATATAATTGAAACCCAACTTTGTTGGACCAGTGAGTTTTGTTGGGACTATGAACAAGAGCATAGGTGAGGGGTAACGTACAGGAGTAGAAATGAATCAAAGATAGTTGCATCACCAAAGCTCCCCTCAGCACGATGACGCTCATAAAAAACAGGAGCCTGGAGCCGCTCTACAACTTGCAAGCCACCCAACAGGTAGGAGCTTTCTTCCAGAATTAGATTGGACTAAGACTCTTTTTTTAATTTTCAGGACAGTGTTTCTCTGTGTAGCCTTGGCTGTCCTGGACTCCCTTTGTAGACCGGATGGCCTTGAAGTCCTAGTGATCCACCTGCTTCTGCCTCCCAAGTCCTGGGATTAAAGGTGTGTGCCATCACTGCCCAGCACTCTGAGGCATTTTATATGGTCTGAGGTTTTCTGTGAAGTTCAGCTTGTCTGAGAGTATGTATCTCTCATCAGTCCTTCCTGGTTTGGAATGAAAGGGTCTAGTGCATCTGTCAGTTTCAGGGACTTCCTGAAACTTTTGGTTTGTTTACTTCCTGAATTTTAAGTAGTTTCCTTTCAGGATGGAGTTTGTTTCACCATCCTTTATGTCATCTTGAATTTATGAGGTTCCTTCCGAGACAGAATGTTTTCTCTGGGAGCAAACTATTACATACAGAGTAGACTTGAGGCCACAAATTCTTTTGCACTGTTACATTGTACAAAACAGAGAGTGGTTTCTCAGGCTTTCCATAGGCTTTCCACAGAGCACAGAACAGAGGCCCTTGGCTGACAGCTGTAGTGGGCTAAATGGGGCAATGTTTGCTCAGACATTTTCTCTGTTGTAACCGCTTATGTGAAAGGAGGGGATCGGGGGACTGATAGTGTCACTCAACACGTGCTTATCAATCATCTTTTCTTTAGGCGGGGGGAACATTGAGTTTACCAGGTGTGTATGCCTGTAATCCCAGCATGCCTGGAGTTAGAGGCAAGAGGATCAGGAGTTGTCTGAAGTCTCCGTGTATAATGGCAGATCTAGCCTCAGAAAACAGCAACAGCAACAACAAAGCAAACAGACCAAATAAAGAACATTTTGTTCATTTTAATCATTCAAGTTTAATGAAGTTTGCTTTGATATTTTGTGGCTTGTTTGAAACGTTACTCATTTCTTTCATGGATTTACTGTTTATTTACATCTAGTTATTTCATTAATTTAGTTATGGTACTAGAAGACATGTATTGTGTGCTTATTTTGCTCCAGAAACTCTAAGAAATAATTCACACAGATTTTTTTCCCCTCAGCCTATCCTCACAGAAACTCTCTGGGAAAATACATTGCAGTTGATACTGCATAGAGGAGAAAGATGATGCGGTCACTTAGAAAGGTCATGTAGGTAATGCTGGGCTCAGGATTCACATTCAGGCTTATAAACACAGGGCCCTAAAGCCCTGTTTCCCAGAAGTCTCCTGTGACTAAGTTACCCAGAGGCTTTGCTAAAACTCAGAGTGCCCGCCTCCCCTGTGCCTGCTTTGGACACATCGGGTTGGTGCTGAAGCCCAGGTCTGCATTGCTTCCATGTTCCTGTAGATTCTGGGGCTGCTGCTGTGAGGTGCTTTTCTCTCACTGCACTTTGTCAGAATGGTAGCATGTTCCTCAGTGTTCCTTCTTTTATTCAGTGGAAAGAAGATGACTTTGCAGTTCTTGGAACATTCAGTGATATTACTTTATGTTTCTCCTGGTCTCTCCCAGCACAGGACAAAGGATTTTTTTTTTACCTATTAGCTAGAGAGACGGGTTCAGCTCTTGAGGCATTTTCTTGTAGGAACTCCAAAGAAGCACATCCATCTTACAAACGATGTTTCAACTCCGCTAAAATATAAATATTTATGAGTGTGAGGTTAGCTGTTTGGCATGCGATACATAGTTTTGTTCAAATTTTCCCATTAGAAGACAGTTCTTTGGGAAAATTTTTAGAAACAAATATTGCATTTGTTTCATGATGATTGTGGACAACTCAACAGCAAGACAATCCACATTCCAGTCACTGATGAGAGGGCATGTTCCCACACTGTTCCAGTGCTCACGAGTCACAGCCTCAACATTCAGCAAGCCATAATTAAGGAGAGCAAGTTGTGTACAAAGACGAAGGGATCAGTAAGAAAAAGAGCCAGGGATATGCAGAGGGAAGCAGGCCAGGTTGACCAGAAGGACATCTAGGGAGACGCTACAAAGCACATCAGTGTGGACCAAGGCCTGTATCCCAGGCTAGACATATGGGTACCAAGCTGATTCCACTGTGTCCCTGGATGCTTTGTCTGTATGTCTGTATCCCAGGCTAGACAATACAGATATCACGCTGAATCAAATGTGTCCTTGAAGACTTTACTTGTAGGTTTTTTTTTTGTTTTTTGTTTTTTTTTTTGTTTTTTTTTTTTATGTATCTGGTTGGAATTTGTCACCATGAGGTAAAACACTTGTCCCAGCAAGTTAAAGTCAGGAAGACAGAAGTTGGGACCCTCACAGATGCAGGAGAGCAATCCATGCACAATCCCATTCACAGGCTATGAGAATGTATGCGATCATGTTTTGACGGTACTACGGTTGCATGCATCCAATGGAGACCACAGTTGTAATCTTGAATTTGGGTCTTCTCTCAGGCCACTGATAGGTGGCATGGTCCTTTCTCTAGATGTCAAGCAGCAACAATTGGCAGGCTCTGAGATGATGACCTCATCTCTAAAAAATAGAATGAGAAAATGTGGAGTTTGAAGTCAAACAGGCTGAATGCGACTATTTCGCCTTTGGCTGTGTTGGTGAATTTGTAAGTAACTTGGTTTTGTTCCTTCTCAGTCTTTTTAGGATGTGGCTGGATTGTGGTGCTGGTGGGAGGGATAGTTCCCTGGTGATTCAGACGTCGTGTGGCTTGGCACCATATTCCTCAGTGGTATCTTACCTAGAGAATAGACTAGCAGGTCAGCACAGAAATACCTATGAAATAGTAATGAAGAGACTGCCTTCTCTGAAGGAAGCACCCCAGAAAGAACATTTCATTTTAGGCACTCCTTCCAGCGTTCTCAGGATCTGCTCCTTTTTATAGGTTTGAGTGGAAAGCATGCTAGGAATAGGCTTTTGTCACTGTGTAGACACAGCCACGTTTCTTTTAAAGTGAAAGCCACTGTTTGGTGCTGCTTCAGCTGAACCTAGCGTTGACAGAGAGGAGATGAGGAAGAAACGACACAAGAAGAGAGGGAAAGAGTAGAGGAGCAAAACCAAAGAATGAGAAAGAGAAGAAAAGCAAGAGAGGATATCTGAATGTGTACAGCAGCAACTCGTGTGTCTTAAATCTTTCACCAACAGTCCTGGTAATGGGCTTGGGGCTCCTGGTGGTTCTTTAGAATGAGAGAGAGAGAGAGAGAGAGAGAGAGAGAGAGAGAGAGAGAGAGAGAGAGAGAGAGAGA
>OU015751.1:56457629-56479265 GCA_907169655.1 Acomys percivali
AGAGAGAGAGAGAGAGAGAGAGAGAGAGAGAGAGAGAGAGAGAGAGATCCACAGCCCACCCTAGTTCCCAGATCCACAAAGCCTCAGTTTTTAGTTTGAAGTT
This sequence comes from Acomys percivali, assembly GCA_907169655.1. Taxonomy (NCBI): domain Eukaryota; kingdom Metazoa; phylum Chordata; class Mammalia; order Rodentia; family Muridae; genus Acomys; species Acomys percivali. The sequence goes on from OU015751.1 coordinate 56,457,733, forward strand.
CACCTTTCCAATAGAAGCCTTTCGACGCCCCGCTTCTCCTCACTTCTTCCGAGTTCTCAATATCACTGCAGTCTGAAGGTGAAAACAGGAAGGTGAGGGAAGACGTGGAACAGAACAGCTCATTTCCTTCCTCCCTTTTGATCTGCAAACTTTGGGGTCAAAGAGAGAAATATATAAGCAAGAAGATGCTTAAGAGCGATGTCAGGGTCCAGCCCTGATAAATTACTCAGGCTCTGAAAGCATACTTGGGGAAAGTTGGGGAATTTGGAAATATATATATATATATATATATATATTTCAAAGACATATGATTTTATTATACCTTTCCTCTTAGGAAGGAACAAGGGTGGAAGGTGCTATGTGACTTCTCTTCCAGACATGTTGGCCGTGGTCAAGGCATTCTATATATTCTTTTCCCATGAAGACCTGCAGCTCCACTAGATTTTGTGAGTGCTTAAAATCATTCCTTACATTGCTGTTGAGTGATTGCTGTGGAGAAGTTTGAGCATGAGTCTTACATTATTTCAAGCAATTTGCTTTTGGTCATTCCAACTACTGATTCACATAACTTTAGGCTTCTTGAAATAACTCTGGCAGTTTGAGAATTCTTTTATTCTCATCTCTCCTTGGTCACGGCTTCATTTAAGTCATCTGTTCAGTTTATTAGGAAATCTGCACAAAATCAAGTCAGGAAGGGCCTAAAGAGTGTGTGTGTGTGTGTGTGTGTGTGTGTGTGTGTGTGTGTGTGTGTCTGAACACACACACACACACACAAAGGGGAGGCAGGAGGAGAGGAGAGGGAGTCGTGTGAGGAGTGTCATAGTGAGTGAGGCCTTTCAGAAGCTAGTAGGAGCCACAGCTGTTTGAGTCTTGTTTTCCTTAAGGACAATTCCTACAATACAGCCTCTGTGAGCCTTCCTCCAGTACACACATCTGAGTGATAATGGGAAGGAACAAGGCAGGCACTAAAATAATTGCTCTCCACTAAAACATAGAGTACACAGCAGTGGGATGTGTTTGGTGATGGCGGTTGGCTGTGTCTTCTCAGATCCCTCTCAGCACCGTTTGCTCTTTGTTCTGGGTCTACCTAGAGCAGGACATTGATTTTAGCCCAGTGTGCATGTAGGTGCTGGATTCCTTCCGTGTCCTGTTTGTAGGTGCCCGGGCTTCAATGTGAGACTAGTGATAGACAGCATTTTCCAAGGCTGAGAATAGTCACCATCCCTTAAGAGGTGGGATTTTGAAAGGATCAATGGAGAACTACTTATAAACTACTCTTGGCACTTCTGAGAAAACACCGTAGTGACTCTGGGAGGAAGTTAGAGGAAGTTGTGAAAACATAAGCCAATGTTTGTTGATACAGTTTGCCTGACACAGGGATTGCCAAATTTGGACTTTTCTCCCATTCTGCCTCTCCAGTAAATCCAAACCCATTACAGCTCTATATTCTACAGGGGTTTGAAGGGTTATTTAGAACGTGGATAGGAAGTGACAACAGGATTAATGCCTCTACACTACTCCACAGAGCTACTGGGGTTTCACAAGTAGCAAGTAGAGAAGCCCATCTTTACAGAAAGACACTTGACTTTGGAAAAAAATAACAACAGGTACTTCCATCTTCAACATCCTCAAATCAATCTGGGATTTTAGAAATCAATCCCTGATTTGGTCAAGTGGATAGTTTTAAACACTTCTGAGTACAACATCTTCCCTGCTGTATGTAAGATAAATGAATTTTCTCAGTCCAACAAGATGTCTGGATAGGTGAAGGCGCTAGCTGAGCAAACCTAGCCACTTGAGTTTGGTCCCTAGAAAGAAAGAACTTGACTCTACAACATTGTCCTCTGACCTCTGCTAACACTGGGCTGCACAAACCTCAGCACTACCCCTAGCCCCACCCCCAGACACGCATAAATTGTTTTTTAAGTGGGAGAAATGCATTTATATTTTTCCTGTCTACAAAATTCCCATTTTCTTCCTTTCTGTGTAGTTCCAGTCTGGGTTTTCTTCTGTAATGTGGGAACCCTTTTGCATGGGTGGGCAGAATTTTTTAATGGTAGCCATGACCTTTTAATTTGTTCCCAATTGAGGTACCTTCCTCGGAGTCATAAACCCATATTACTGAAGAGGAAGAACACTCTAAAACATGATAAAGCAACGATGTGTCAGTGGGTTTCATCACCAACTCATGCCTTGATCATGGGTTGCAACCATGATGGATCCATGCTCTCAAGACTAGGGCATTGAAAGATCTAAGACTTCATTTCTGAACAAGGAGTCTTCAGTTAGGATGTTGTGATGATGGCCAGGCTTTGGGCAAGGTGACAGATCGAGGCTTGCGGATTGGGTTTCACTTATATCACAGAGTTAATTTACCAGACTTAAGATCCAGAGAATGACAAATCAGTGGCTGCTAGCAGGTCCATATATAAAGTGTGCCAAACATGACTGCTGTAGTTTATATCAGTGTTATCACATGAAGTGTGAGGTATGGACTTTTAGAAGTCATGACTAACACCTTGTAGAAGATGTTGTTTGCGTGTCTTCAAGGAGGCTCCCGTTGAACATAGAAGCAGCAGCCTGGATCCCTCATGAGAAGGTAGAACATTTTGACTTGCTGAACTCCGGTCTTTTGGCCCAGTCTGCCATATCAGCAGTGAAGCTCTGAGTAGAAAGATTATCTTATGTTCCCTAAATTATGAGTAAAAGGTTAGGCCATGACAGCAGGAATCAGAGGTGGCCTCTAGGGGAGGGGGAGGAGCAGGGACAGCTTCCCCCCAGTGCATGGCTAAGGAAGGGATTCTCCTCAGCTGGCAAGCCCATGGTTACTATAAGAGCTTTATCTCCTGACAGCACCAACCTGGGGACCATGGGAAGCCTCTATAAATCCTTTAAGTGTGCTCACTGGGCACCAAAGAGTCTGTGCTTTATAGTGACACCTTGTGACAATGGAGTTGCTGGGGTAAGTGTTGTCCCAGGGGCCACTCTGGTTAGTTGAATCAGAAATACTTCATCAGGGAAGGAATTAGCTCAGGGACTTAAGCATTACTATCAAGCCACATGTCCTTGCCTTACTAATGGCAGTGTTGGGAAATGTGCTGGGTTGACATCAGAGCTTTCACACCCACCCTGATTAGTAGTCACTAGGCATGGTGGGGTGGTGATATGGAGAGTCTAGGAGTCACCCTACACTGCCAAGTTTACAGTTACAATAGACTGACATTTGCAACCATTACTTATGTACTTAACAGTTTCAGAACACAGATTTACAACTGGATTAACTTATAGAGTCATTTATTTTACTATCAGACTGATGGACTAAAACAGTGACTCCCAACCTGTGCATTGTGACCCTCTGGGGTCAAACAGTACTTTCATAGGGGTTGAATATCAGATATCCTGCATATCATATATTTATATCATGGTTCGTAACAGTAGCAGCATTACAGTTATGAAGTAGCAATGAAAATAATTTAATGTTTGGGGGTGGGTCACCACAACATGAGGATCTCTATTAAAGGGCCGTTGAGAACTACTGGGCTAAAAGGCATAAGCTGTTCCTTTACTCTCATGTGCTGTTGCTATTGTTGCTGTTGTGTATATGTGTGTGTGTGCCTCTATATATTCTAATTAATGAAAGAATGAATAAAAGCAGTCGCATGTGTCCATGTCGTGAGACTGCTTCTGCCCGTCATAAGGAGGCCATCACATTCACCACAGCTCAGGAGAAGATGAAATGTGACAGGGTCTGTCTTGCAGTGCACCCAAGGGAGAACATAGAAGGCCTTTATCAGACACAGGTAAAACAGAAACAAAAATATCCTTTCTATGCCTAAACCACTCTCCCTTATTGGGAGCGAGCTTTTTGTTGTTGGCTTGTTTTGTTTACTTTTGTTTTAGACTTGGTCTGGATCTTTGCTCTTTCATTCTGTCCTGGTGTTTTTGTTTTTGTTTTTCTTTTGCCAGGGGGGCTCTTGGTATGCCCTTGAATTTGATTAGTTTGTGTTTAGTTCACCTTCTACTCAACTTGAAGTTTGGGGAAAGTCAAAAGTATTTAGGAATGAGCTTGGGTTGACTATGCGCATGCAGTGACATATGGGTTTGGCAAAGATGGCAAACTGTGGTTCTTTTTAACTTCAAAGGAACAATATTGAGAATTCATTATGGTCAAAACAAGGGTGGTATTTTAAAGCAATTGGAGGGCTAAAAGGGAAAGGACACTGGGTGACTGGTCTTTGCCAGTGTCAATACAGACAACGGCGGCTGAGGAATTTAAATGTCTGACTTAATGAATTCTGCCCCTTCTGCTATAAATACAGAGACAGTTTTTTAAAAAATGTTACATGAATCTCCCCATTGGTTATTATGTAGTCACTTCTTTACATAAGGAATTTTCTTGTAATCTAAGGGATCACATACTAGCTCCAAGAGAAGATAGGTTGGAGGAAAGCAAACTGACAATTAATACATTTATTTCTTTTTTACCTTCTTTATAAGTTAATGGGTGTTAATTAATAGGTACTAAATTAATCATGGAAGGGCAGAATTATTCAACATTTTTGGATCCAATACAGCGGCAACTGCTTCAGAGTACCATGCCCTCCTACGAGTAGAGCATACTTACAGAGATTAGCATGCAGCACTCTATTACTTCACTTAAGTTTTTCTAGACATATTCCAGCTGAAAGCCCTGGTTGTTACATTTCCCTACAGCCTAGGGGATACTAGGGATGAAGCTGGTGGTGGGGAAACATCCCCATGAGAACTGGTTGAAATAACATCTCCAAGGAGCAGGTCTGGAACCTTGCAAAGCAAATGAAAAGCAAATAAAAAGCAAAACAAACAATTTCCTTTTAATTGTGACTGAATCCAAATGTCTTTTTGGTATTAAAGAAGCAAAACAGTCTTAATTGTTTATTGATTATTCAGGCCATATAGCCCATGTCTTATTAGCATAGGTTTTAACATGGGCATCAGGTTCTAATTGGGCAGTGGCATTCGGGGAACCATGCTTTTCTGCAGGGTGACAATGAGCTTTGATGCCTTTTCTCTGGGATGACATGGGATCAGGGTATACCGGGCATGAAGTGGAAGGTGAGGGGCATCATGAGTAATTTTTCTGGTAGACCAAGAGTGTCTAACTTAATTCATTAAAAGGGAAATTTGTTTGGCCTCTCTAGGAACAGACTCGTATGCCAAGTACCAAGCTGGCAAAAATGATATGCCGAGAAGGGTGGGTAAATCCCCAAGGATGATCCTTACCTACTCAAAGGAGTTTCTGGTCAAAGTATTTAAGCACAGAGCAAGATTGAAAAATGGAATGGGAGGAATTTTTTTCAGCTATTTTGCAATCTAATACTGTCAGCTTTTAGGGTTGAGGAGTGAGAAAATGGGGGTGGTGGAACTAGAATGAGAATCTTCTCGGATTAAAATGTTATCTTTAAATATTGTGCTCCCAGTGCAGGGCAACCCAGGGCTTTGGTGCTGGCTGCCAAGAATGACTAAATTGTCTTCGGTGTGGAGGTAATTAAATATTCGCAACCACCACTAGGTGGAGGTGGAGGTTTACTCTGCTCTCTCAGCTAAAGATGGACTGTGGATGGCTGGAAAATCCTTAACAAAAAATTTACAGTGATTGAGATTGATCAGTTTTGAATCATGTTAGTCTCACATTCACGCTAATCTTTTAGGGGGAGGGTCATATAGAGTTTTCTTTAAAAAAAAATCATACAACCACATCAAATGATCCTCAATGAGCAGCCTAAAATTGTCTCCTGTGAATTATTTTTAAGCCATAAGTTTGCATGGTTAAGGCAGAGAGAATAAATATATCCTGGTTATAAACTTTTACTGCTAACACATATATTTTCCTTTATTCTCACATAAGCTGTTGTTCCTAACAAAACAGAAAAAGAGGGGGAGAAAGAGAGAGAGAGAGAGAGAGAGAGAGAGAGAGAGAGAGAGAGAGAGAACAGAGTTTCCAGCTTTATTAGTGACAATGTGCCAGCCACTGGCAGGAGCTGGAAACTGTGTTCGAATGTAAAGGGGTTGTTTCTAACTGTGGTACTTTTTGAGAATCTCATTACCTCACATCTCAATGTGTGAAGTGTGATTCACAGTGCAGTTTGCTAAAGGCTAGTTAGCTCTTGTCTCAACGGTCGTAGGTGTCTAATATCCCATTAATCAAACCTTAGTGAAATGAAGCATTTCAGTTTGTTTTGGCTAAGCCTCTTCTCTCTACTTAGTTGACCCCTTTCCTTTTATGTAAACTTTTCTATGCCCATTGGTAGATGGCGTGAGCTATCAGATGGCTTCCAGAACAGACAATGGTTACCAATCGCTTTCTGGGAAGGCAGGGAGTCATTCATTATTCTTCCTTTCACACTTGTCTCCTCGATGAAAATGCCCTTGAAGTTCATTTAATCATTCACTCACATTTTCCCGCTCCTCCATTCTCTTTGCTTCTTTCAGAGGAATAATACCTCGTAGATTTCATCGGTGTTGCCCATGTAACCCTACTCTACAGAGGCCTTACTCCACCTGCCAGGGATCCCATTGAAAGACTCGATTTTCTCATGGAGGAAGGCAACTTTCCACTCATGGCTGGGAAAGTTCAAAGAACAATGCTATCACTGCCATGCTACAATCGTGGAAGTCCTACCCCCCTCTGGGAGGTATGGCAAAGCCAAAAAAATAATAAATTTTGTAGTAAGGAAATCATTATACCAAAACACAAGCATGATTTCACAGTGGCTGAGTGGTTTAAGGTGCCTAAAGATATTTTAAAAGTGAGGAAGATACTTTATCCTTGAATATCAAAATATTTACAATTTAATGGCTATGTAAGTTAATTGATAAATACAAACAGTAAACATTTTTAGTGGCCACTAATTACCAGGAAGAACACAAGAACTTATGTTTAAGACACAATTTCCAGCTCAGCATTGCTATGTGGCTGTTAGAAGTTCATATTAAGGGAACTTAAATTCCTTTCCCAAATGTACTTTCACACTGAGGACCAGACAGTGCAGGTGCAGGGAACACCGAGCAATGGGAAAGCTCTGCTTTCTAGGCTCAAGCATGTGCTTTTTCAAAAGCTTCTTTTCCAGCAGTCTAGGCTACACTGAGTGTCTGGCCGAAGCACTGCATTGGAACTAGAGAAATCCCAGTGTCCGCCAGACTTTGCTGGACCTTGGGGAATCTGCCAGTCTGACTCCGAACATCATCCCTGATACTGAGGGAATGCTGTGTGTACGACTCTTTTATTCACAAACTAAAGACCGCCCCAAAACACTGATGTTATAGAAACACGTGATTCTTTATGCATAGGGAAAATGTACCATTGTAGCTTTCTCTAAACACTTGAATTGTTTTCCCTTCCTAGTAGGAATAAGTGCTAAAAAGACCAACAGGTTTCACGTTACTATTGTCCCTATTTTACAGTTTTCCAGGAGAAATTCAGTGACAGAAAAGCAATGGAACTTTCCCAGGAGCATACAGCTAAAGAGTGATGAGGCTAGGATGCGCAGCCTGGCAATTAGCTGTCAGCACACACTTTATAGCCATACTTAATTCGCTTGCCACGTGATGAGGTTTCCTTGAATGAGAGACACACTTATACCACATGGATCCGATTAAGTTTGTCCCACACACTAATTGTAGTTTGTAAGTGCATGATGCTTACACAAAGACAAAGAAGGTCCACTGGCACATTCCCGAGGACACATCTCATTTGTTAAGGGATTCATGTCCACAGAGATTTACTTTCAATGCAGAAAAAAAAATTAACATAGGAAGAATTTCCCTTAGCTAATTTGGACATGTAAATTATTTTTTAAGATACCCGATGGTAGTGTCACTTTTTCCAGGAGATAAATGCAATTTTCTCAGTTTGAGTTCTCTTTTTACATGATAGCATTTTTAAAATGTAAAAATAACATTTTTAACATATCACTTGTCGTCCCAAAAGTAATCATAAAAATACATTCTTTAAATACATTTTAAGTTTGATCTTAGTACAATGGACATAAGGATGTTATTGGGAAAGGTATTTTTAAAAAACCAGTCTTTGTAGAAGTACAAATGATTTTTAAAAATAAAATATTTTTAGAATAACAGTATATGTTGGTTAATAAAACGGTTTCACGAAATATTCATGTGAATGTCATTGAGAAGCACTTGTGTGTGTGGAATTGTGTCTGAAGAAACACATACAATCAACATAAACCTAGCTCAAGGGAGAGAGACACCCTCAGACCAGGCATATTAGTACGAGCTGCTATAATCCAAACAGAAAAGTTTAGTTTTACTCAAACTGAATGGTAGCAAATTGCATATCTGGGAGAAACTTTAAGTCAGGCCTTAGTGAGAGCCAGAAAGCACCACCTTTGCCCCACCATTCCCTCCTTGCAGAGATCTGGCTCTTTGATCTCACAGAAGTTAACATTCTTCATAATCTGTTACAGTTTGTGAGGAAAGGTGGAGTGTTTGCTTAGGCAGATAGTAAATCTAGGAAGCGTTTCAGGAGACTTGTCTCTGCTATGAGCAATAAGCTCAGTTGTGCATTCACTGAGTATACACACAAACAGGCCTCCAGAGCAGTCCCGTGTGAAGGGACTAGAAACTGGTTGGCACAAGGAACTTCACAGGAAACCAATAGAAGGATTTCCGTGGTGCGTGAGGTAGGAAGGGAAACTAGCATGAGACAGCATCACACTAAGAGATTGTGCTCAACTTGTTCTGGCCTGTGGCAGGGAGAAAGGCGATTGGTGTGGGGCTGGTGGGCACAGCTGGGAAAAGGGGCACAGGTTACTTTTGCCTTCAGCTCTTTTGTACCAAGCCAGGAGGTGAAGGAGACCCACAGTCTGTCACCCGTGTGTATTTCTGACAAACCTGTGCAGAGGTTTCTTATCTGCCACCTCACATGCTTACTAGCTTTGGAGTTGGGGTTCAAAAGCAAGCAGTATGCTGCTGCCACTTTTCACTTTCGGACTTTGTGGTCATCTTGACAGAACTGTGCTTCCTGAACATTTTCTTTTTTAATTCGTTGGCAATGTTGAGCAAAGCGAATGGTGGAGAAAGACAAACAAGAACAAAAAGGAGGTGGGCTGCTTGGAGAGGCTCTGCCACTGACAGAACAAATGAGGGATCAAAACACACTGTGGTTTGTCATGCAAGGCTCTGTGTCGATCATGTTTCCTGGGAGGATACGCTGACGCCATGGGAAGACATTTATCTAAATTATCCTGATAAAGTGCCATCACTCTGGGCTAAGAGAAGAATGTTCTGGAAGGCCAGTCTGCACACAAGGGTCTAGCATTGGCTTAACTGGGGAGGAGCAAGACGGTGAAGACCTGTGGAGTAGCTAGAGTTTGCGTACCTGTGCGGATACGGGTAAACTCAGCTCCAGTACCCCGAAGTTACCCCAGTGGCTAGTTAGTCAACTCTTGACAAGACAATCCAAACCTTGGTGATTCATGAACTTTACCATAAACTGAGCCTTCACTGGCTCAGTAATAGAAAGCCAGTTACCAGATTGTAAACACATATAAGTAGCGCCTGCGAGTCAGTGCTGACAACAGATAAGAAGATAAATTCGGATCTTCTCTTAATTAGCCTTTCTTAATTAAAAACAGCAGCAGCATTGTGATCAAAATGAACTCTGGCGGGACTGTGGTCACTTGGTCTTCTGGGTATCACTTGAGGAAAATTAGATTTTTTTTCCCTCCCTTTCTAGGATAAATTGTGCACTAAAGAAGGGATAAATGGTGGCTGCTAGCAGCGTCCCCTCGGTTTTTATCTCCCTGAGATGGATGTGCCTCTTGCCGTTTGCAGAATGGCGTCGGGGCAGACTTAGCCATCATTAGCACCCCGGGATGGATCCAACTCACTAATTACTTATGCTGTCCTGGTTCACTGAGATTTAAGTACCAAGTCAATCCCATTATCTGCAGTCTCCCAAGCTTGCCAGAGTCATCCGTCTTTCATGGAAAAGAAGCACAAGGGTTATCAATTGGGCCCTGCAAGACTTGGGATTTTCCGACTTCGGGAGAAGGCAAGATTAGTGGGACTCAAGTCCAGGCCCTGCTAAGCCGCACTTTGGATACGATAAAAGTAAATAAGGCGACAATTATCCATAACTATGTAAGGAAACTGGGAGGGGGAAAGGCAGAGAGTGAGGGCATGGAGGGGAGTAAAGGAAAATATAAAACTGCGTGGGAAAGGGTGGCCTCCTGCCGTCACGCCAACCTAGGGTTTCAAGCAGGTTTTCACATCACCTCTGAGCTATAAATGATAATTCATCTGTTTCGAACGTATGATAATACACTCAGAAACCAGGAATTAAAGTACTCTGAAGGGCTGTGCCCCTCGGGAGAGGAGATACGGATGTGGAGAAGCGGCCCTGGGAGCCTTGCGAGTGGGCGACGTGCTCACTCTGTGGGCTGTGAGGCCAGGCCTCCTCAGCTGCTTGGGACGGGTGATTGGCACCTGCTCTGCGGAGGGGAAGGGCCTGGCAGCTATTGGCAGCGCTGTCACGTTCATTTGCACACTTTACGGAGCAGCAGTGTGGCTACTCATACAAAAAAGGATCTTCTGAGCAGCGTGACATCTCTTGGAATGGAATATTTGTCTTTACAAATGATTGCTCTGCTGCCAGCTCTTGACATGGTGCTCGCAAACATGTGTAATTGTTGGGAGTGTAATGATGATTATTTGCATATTTAATGTTCAAACAGTACTGAAGAAGCAACCTAGACTAAACCTTCTAGGGGGAAGATTTGAATATGTTCAGCATCGCCTCCAGGAGTCCCAGGAAGTAGGAGGCTGATGCGGGGCAAAGGCAGGGATAATTGGCTTAAAGTTCAACCACACCACCCTGCCTGGGTGCTTTTATTCCGGGACACAATAGCGCTCTCCAGGCTCATGGGGGTGGAAGTTCACCAACACCAGAAATGTGCTTTCTCTTGGCTCCGTTTCAAACATAAACTGCAAGACGCTCTGTGTCAGCCTGGTTTTACATTAACCAACTGTGAATCTGAGGATGGGAGCCAGGAAATAGGCGTGCAGGCTTTGCGGCTCTGAGGACAAGAGCAAGTACACGCTGAATTCGTTACACACTGTGTATCCACTGCGAGGGGAAGATGTCCTCTGGGCTCTGACACCCAAGACATCAGTCCTGGGCAGCCATCTAGCTGAAAAAACAAAACAAAACAAAACTAAGGTGGCATCGTTTGGAGGTTTGTAGGGGAAAGAAAATCTTTATTGTCTGAGGAAGCGAATTCAGAATTAAGAATCTTCTGGCATTTTAGCCATCGGACCCTTGTTCTAGCCTATTTTCCCCTTTCTATTCCTGTCTCCATCTCTCTCACTTAGGAACAGAGACTGGTTTGCAATCTAAAATAATCAAGAAATATCAATTTCCCCCTAATCCTTTAGATCCTTAAATGCTTGCTTGCTTGCTTGATTTATTTATCTATCTATTTATTTATTTATTTATTTATTTGTTTGTTTGTTTATATTTTGTGTTTCTGCAGTTGCTGGGCAAACTCTCTTCATTGGCTACACCACCAGACCCTCCTCCCTTCAATTTAAACTCAAATGTTTCCACGTGGGCTACAGGCCTGAAGTTGAGGGCTGTGTCATTCTCCTGCCCGCATGTGACTACAGGGATTTGTTTGTGAGGCCATATTCTCCCCTGGGAGGCTTTTCACAGCCTAAGGATCCCTTGTTGGAAATACTCAAAGCACAGGTCAATCTGGGTACAAACGACAGCCTGCCATGCAGTTTCTTAATGGTGATACTGACACTGGCCCTCAGAACTCAGAACCCTGTTGTCCTGCCAACCAGTCTGATACACTCTCGCAGCAGGCAGACCTGTGCTTACCCACACATCCAAACACATCCTCAACAACTTGAAATGTGGAAACTGTGCCGCCTGCTCCAAATCAGCAGGAAAGGACGTCTGAGATGGTAGTAATCATCGTGGGGAAGGTGCACCTTGCTGGAATCAATAGAATAATTTTTGATAATGTAGCCACTTGATCTAGTAATTTGGCCTTTCACCTGTAGCGACAACTTCACTGGAGACTTTTTGAGCTATTAGATGCCTCTTACTTGGCGGCTATCCTGTTCTTATCTTTCAAAGTATGGCAGTAATTAGCCTGCCTTCCTTTCTCCTCTCTGCCTGCCTTATGTCACATCTACACTCTATTTTTTTCTTCCCCAGTTCCCTCACCAACCCATCCCCAAGTCCTACCTCCTTCTCCTACTTCCTATTTCCCTTGTAATACCCTGTTGCCTGTCCCCAAGCCATGCAGTCATCTGAAGGTCAGAATCATGAACTCCTCAATTATTATCCTGAAATTGGTGAATAGAGTCAGCATGTCAGCATGTCAGCATGTCAGCATGTCTCTGTTCATGTCTGGTGTTTGCAGCCTTGCTCTGAGGGATGAGTCTTGGTGGCCAATGTGTCTAAGGAGTACTGTACATGGAGTCTTGATGGTAAATGATGCGACTTGGTAATGTTAACTTTGCATACACATTGGATGGTTTATTCTTGAGACATTGAGTAACACTAGCCATGTGCTTCTGAGCATCAAAGTGGCCCCGCCCTCTGAGACGAGGCAAACATGGGTCATCAAGCTAGGGTACTAGCAGTCAGCAAGTTGCTGGTGTTAACCACATCCATTCCTCACGTTTTTCACAATTAGCACTATTACCAGACAGAAACCGAACACAGAGGAGATATAGTGCAACTGTATGTCCCACATCACAAGGGGCAGGAGCAGGGACTGAACATACTAGTTTGTGTTCTCATATGATGCATGCTCACACACAATCCATCCTGATAATCTGGAGCATGTGATTTGGATGCGAGAGCAATGCTGCTCTCTCTGGACTGCTTTGGAGCACCATTGCAAGCAAGACTTGGCTTGTCATTTACCTGCCACTGTAAAAAGAAATTCATCAGATGTGGAGATGGTTTTTCCTGGCTCCTTGGACCAGTTCATTGCTCCCCTACAACACAGAGCACAGAAAGTTAAGGGGATTGCTTTTTTAGTAGACTGCTAAAGCAGCCCTTGGGAGACAAAGATGAATTCTATCCCTTGTTAAAGTCTTTGAAGTGTCGAGTATTTAAAAACACATGATGATAATTAGCACCATTCCTTAAGGGACTTATTGGTTTGACCTTAGCCATTTAATCTGTCAAAGTGTGCTGCTCAACCTGACAGACAGACATATACAATGTGGAGACACATACACTAGCAGGAGTGAGAACAGGGGCATTAGGAGACACCAGGGAGAGAGGTGAGTGCTGCCCATTGGTCACCAAAAGGGTCAGAGCTTAAGGAAGTCTCAGAAGCAAGTCATTATTTTTTTCTAAGCCTGACAAAGGAAGCAACTCCATCTGTGTGTGCACATGCTTGCATATGTTCTAGAAGCTTTTCACCATGAGCTGAGAATCAAGTCAATGTATAGTTTTAAAAGTATAGATGAGGTGGAGATTGTTTTAAACATCCTAATTTAAGTTTCAGATAGTTGGAAGCTGCAGTCCCAACTGTTGGGTTACTGAAGATATTTATCATTTGCTACATTTCCATGTACTCTCCCATTGTCCCCGATCTAGTGGTTTGGTAGGGTTGGGTTTGGTTAGACGCGTGTGTCATTTCTGAGTCACAGCACAGGGGAGCAGGTGACAGTTTAACAGATGTCCCTCTGTTGTGGTAAACAGAGTTCCTGGGAATCAGAAGGGACAGCTACCAGTAAGGTATACGAGATGACCAAATGAGGTTGAACATAAACTTAGAGAATCAGAATGGGCCAGTCATGCCTTTGCAGCAAGCTGCTTCAGCAGGAATTTAATTGCTCCGGCAAGACCAAGCTCACTCTGTCAGACCATCAGCAATCACTGCATGAAAACTTCAGTTAATAATTCAGTTGACCCATATCTTAAAGGTGACATCACTTTTTTAGTACAGTTACACTGGAGCCTTCCCTAATATTAGACTACGTTTAACATAAAGTCTAGTGGTCTTTAGTAAATTACATCCAGCATCAGTACTATTTTTATATCTTTCTGTTTAAAGTATGAAAATAATTCTGTTTCTAGACATTTCTATTCCAGTCTACCAAATATGTGTTTGTTCATATATTCACATATCTGTATACAACTGCTCCAACTCACACCTGCCAATTTTGATGCCGAGAGAATCTCAGAAGATCTGGGACAAAAAGCATAATGGAAGACTTGGAATTCAAGAAGAAGGGCTCTATTTTATGGGTACAGTAGCATTTAGAATAGAACACAGGGCGTGTGCAGAGTCTTTAAGGCACTCCCTAATGAACACAAGACATTATTTAAGGTTCTTCTGTTTGGTTAGCTTATGTGTTCCACTAAAATTAACCGAGGCATCGGGGGTAGGAAGGTAATGATGAAACTTTGCGTATGTTGAGGATGAACTCGAAGGAGGTAACTTCTGCCAACTCACATTCATTCAGTGACTATTTTTCCTCTTACCTTTCTGCTATCTTCTCTTAGAGTCTATCTCCCTCTGGCTATATTTCATGTAACTTTGTCCTTCAAGGTTGAGTGTACCTCAATTTACCTTCTTTATTTTCTATGTGGCTCATGATCTAATTCTTTCTTATATTTTCATCGTTGTCTATGTGCTAAACTTACCACTGCCTCTTCAGCATTTTCTCCTTTGGAGGGTGACTCTGGGAGTCTATGATGATCATGAGCTTACCAGCTTCATGACCTATATGACCATTATTATAATCCATATGTTCCAACTTCCGTCCTATTGCTTTATGTCATGATTTCATAAATATTCAGTCTTGGCTGTCAACTTCACATTGCTGGGAAGAAGCTGCATTGATTGAGGAATTGGTTCCACTAGATAGTCCTGTGGCCATGTCTGTAGATTCTCTTGATTGCTAATTGATGTAGGAGTGCTCAGCCCACTGTGGGTGGTGCTAGCCCTATGCAGGTAGCTGAACAAAGTCTGAGAACAAGCTACTAAGCATCACTCTTTTGACATGTCTGTTCCAGGTTCCTGTCTTGATTTTCTGCTCCAGCATCCTTCATGAATTGGCTACTACCTGGAAATCTAAGATGAGATAAACCCTTTTATCATTCAAGTTGTTTTTCAGTGTTTTACTACAGCCACAGAAAGCAAATTAAAACATCTGGAATGTGTGCGTGCCAAGACTGAAGCCCATAATTTTTGGTAACTCATAGCACATCCCTTCATGAGTATTTTGCTTTCTCTCTAGGATGTCCGTGACTTAATTCTGTATTACACTGGTTGTCATTTTGTCTCTAGCACGGTAAGATAGGAAGGTAGTGGAGCCTGGAGAGGGGTGGCTTAGTGCAAGGTAACTAAGCCAACGGGCACACCAGCTTGTATTTTGGGGTGAATTATTTCTTTTAGAAATGGATTGATACAAAAAGAGCACAATGGAACTCTCTTACTATTTGGCTCCTGTCTCATGAAGTTATCTTCCCCTCTCATGTGTACCCCAATACAAATACAGTCCTCCGGGATGTGAGCTATTGATGTCATGTAGGCATCAGTGGCTGAACAAGGGGCACCACTTGATTTCAGGTATACTGTTTTCAAAACTGTGAGCTTGTAGACCTCCTTTATTTATAAAACACTAGACCTGGGTGTTTTGTGACATCAGTAGAGGACGAACTCATACAATATAACCACTTACCTTTGGATACGTAGACAGCATCATTATTACCTTGCTGATCATTTTCATCACAAAGTCTGGAGTCATTCACATCCATCACTTAGTAGAACCTGTGAGACTCATATTCAGTAATTGTGCTATGTGGTGTCAGTTTCCCACCATTTCCATCGACATGGTAGAGGTCCTCATCAACCATTAAAACACTACTTCCCCTTTGGTACTGTGTCTTTCAGTTTCATTGTGGACCACATCATCTGGGAGGTGTTTCTAAGTGAAGACCTGAAAGTAATGATCCTCTGGTTTGAACTCCAGAGACACCTCACCTCTTGTGAAATTAAGACTTACCTTTTCATCTGGTAAAGATCCCTGTGTGAGTGCCCTGCATTTCCCCAAGGCAGTTCCCCTTAGGCCCAGGTCTGCAGACTCACTCTAGAACTTAGGGATTACTGTTGGGATGTTCTTTTTTGGGTTCTATCACAGTCCCCCCAACAGCTTTGTTAATAATTAACTGAGGCTTGGGGGACATTTAAGTGACTCATCAGAAATCCAGTGATAGATGCAAAAGGCCGCTCAAGCTGGGCCTAGTGGCACAGGACTGCAGTCTCTGCAAGTCAGGATCCTGACCCAGAAAAATAAGCACAAGAACTGCTTGGACAACTTAGCGAGAACCTGGCTCCAAATTACAAAATTAAGAAGAGGGTTGGAGATATTACTCAAGTATAGAGGCTTACCTGTCATTCATGAGGTCCTTGGCTTAGTCCCCTGCAGTGGAATGAATGAATGAATAAACCAACACTTATGTTAAAAGTGCAGTAAATGGGGCTGGGGCCAGGCTTCTTACCTATGTCTATTTATACCTTCCATAGCGATCAGACCTGTTTTGTGTTTAAATTCTTCTGTTATACACTGGTATGATGTAGCCATCTTAAGGCAATGTTAGCTGTAGTTTTCTAAATGCCTAATGTGTGATTTTGAAGTCATGTCATTGCATTCACAAGTGCACAAATACACATGATGTTTTTAAAAGTCACTTCATGACTTTGAAGTCAGTTTCTAAATTTTGCCAGGTGACTGAGTTGATGAAAGACATGAGCTCCGAGGCCTTGTCTTTGTAGTCTGTGTTGCCAATGAAAACAGGCTGAGTTTTAGAATAAAGTGATCTGGCCAGTGTGTTTTCTCACAGTGTTGGCTGATCAACTACAAGGCATTATAAATTCTCACTTTTTAAGAAGCCTACAACTCTTTGACTACTGGAACTAGGTATGATGAACCATGGGTTTCAATATCACCCAACTTTTATTTGCTGAATAGATGCAGGGGATGTGATGAGGGAGATGTGGTTAATGGACCAAGAACTTAATTCAGGTCATCTGTGTGTCTCTGGTATGGAGTGGGCATTGGGATGCATTATGCAGCCCCACTCCTTCCTTATTTTGTTAGTTCTGAGACAACAGGCATCTAAGCCCTCTGAAAAGTTATATGGTGATACAGGATGCCAAGTCCTTCTATTCAACATGACTTAACAAATGTCCTTCTCCACTGTACTCAGGATTGGAAACTAACTGTGGCTCTCCCTTGTTCCAGGGACCACTGCTCACTGGTCCACAGGGACAAGGGAGCAGAAGCTGTGACCGGGGCATTCAGGTGGCTCCTGAGTATGCTGGAAATGACGGCTTCCAGGACCAGCTTTGGGGAGGCCGACCAATTTCATTCTGTGTGAATGAAGGCTATATAGAACTTTGACCTTTGGGGAGGGAGTAGGGATTTCCAGGATGGGTAAAGATCACTGGCTAGAGGACTAAGGTGTAGAGATGCCTCATCTGCATGAAGAGGCATTCCAGAAATCCCAGGTGCTTGCTGCAAAAGGGAGTTGGACCTGCAACTTCTCTAAGGACTATGTGACATTCCTCAGGTGGAGGATGTGAGGATCCGGGCTCTTCTGGCAGAGAAGAAGACTCCTAGCCAACAAAGGGAGTCCTCCATTTTGTGCTGAGTTCAGGTCTTTCCAGTCATAGTGGGCTGTAACCTTAGCAGCAAGGTTTTCTGACACTAATGGTGGTGATGATTGTGGAAACAAGTGCTCAAACACATAGAGCTCACTCTGCAATGACGATGTACTCACTTTTTAAAAATTGCAGCTTCCATGCTTTGCTGTCTCTCTGACGTAGACATGGCAGATGGGTTTTCACTCCTTAGAACCCAGAATTATTAATGTGGGTGGTGGGACCTTACAAGAAGGTCAATGTCTGGCATTTCTGGATAGCTTCTGAGCTTAGTACAGGAACAAAAGGCTCCCTTTCTCAATGAGGTCTCCTCTTCACCTGATCTGGGGGAAGCCTAGATCCCCTAAGGAGTGTCACATCACATAGCCCTCAGGGAAAATTATAGGCCCAACCCTTTCCTGATAAGAAACCAATGACTTTTTAACTGTACTTAGAGATTCTCACCTATCTGTAGGATACTTAAGGACTTCTTTTCCTTCTTAAGCTAGGACTGTTTTGTAACATGTAGATTAAGTATCCCTGGCACTGCTAGCCCCAGGGGATCAGACACATTCACCCTCAAAACCCCTCCCACTGCCCAAGGTTTATAAAATTCTAGGTCATAAATAAAAGCTGGATTGTTCTCTCAGTCCATTCCTCTACCACAACTGTTTGAGACTCATTTATTCTGGGGGAAGAATCACCAGTGGATGCTTGACTACCGGTCAGGCTGTGATGGTGGAGTTGCCTTGGCAGCCACTGAAGCCCACTTGGCCACCGCATTGGTGCTGGTTGTCAGTGAAGCACCCTCAAGGCCTGGGTCTCATTGGACTTGCCTTCTGACCAGTTCTGCCTGCTTCCCCTGCAATGTTTAGCATGGCAGCTTAACAAAGGGCTGTAACACTTTTGGTATCATCATCGGCTTGGGAAATCCCATTTCCACCATCTGATACCAGCAATCTCATTTTAAAAGAGCTAGCTGTAATACCCAATGGAAAACTCATTTCCACCTCCCCAGGTGAGACAGGGAGCCTTGACTAGCCTTGAGCCCTCTAAGCTGCTCCTGAGAGAACAATGGGACCTTTGATCTCATGGTTCCCCTGTTCCCACCTGGAAGCAAACAGCACCTGGACTGGTTTCAGTAGATGCCACCCAGGCCATTGCCAGATGCATAACAGTGGCTTAGTCCAAATAGAAGATATATTTGCTTTAAAATATTTCCCTCACTGCATTTGCTCAAAAGTAAGGCTGAGACTTCAGATTTAGAATTATTCCAAATGCAAACTTCCTACATTGTGATTGTGGGCTGAGTCACTTTTTCTCCCAAATCAGACTACCAAACGGATCCCCAAGAATCACAAGGGTATCCTTTGTTCCCCATCCCCCGTGGTGTTGTCTTAACTTTATTTGGCATTCTCAGCCTTCCCACTCTGAAAATTGCTTCCTTTAGTCCACGATAGAGGTTTATGAGTGTCTGTCCGTTGCAGCTATTTCTCCAAAAGGTGTTTTAGTCAAAATGAATGTCTTTTATTCAGGGCTTCTGGACTTGCTTGCTACCATTCATTTGAAAGTTTTTCTTTCTGTCCATAAGGATGACCTCTCCCAGGTTTTGAGTGTGGCCTCTCACAATCCGTCAGATAGGTATATGTCTGCATGTGATAGTATTGTATCAGAGATTTATGGGTTGGTGTCTCAGATGATCAGAAAATGCTTGCCAACAGCTCTGCAATGTCTATTTTATCAAAGTTATACATCATAGTTTTACTGGGTGTCCCTTAACCCAACATGTTGCCTACAGTTGAGATGGTAAATATAGATGATTAAGATGCAGAAATAAATAACACTGTACAAGCTTGGGACACTCCTTACAACTAGCTCTCATTATTGAAGGAAACATCTACAAAATGGGATCAATTTTTTTGGGGGGGGCAATGCCTGGCTCTGTTCTAACGATGCTGGGACTTCTGGTGATCCTCTCAGCTCTGCCTCCTATTTTGGGACCACAGTGTGAACTGCCTTCCCTAACCTCAAACTTCTGAAACCTTAACTTTATGCCTATCATGAGATTCCTTAACGTTCAGTTTGTTTCAGTACATACAGAATTTACTCTGGGTAGCATTGTGTGTTAGACAGTGTGGAGGTACAAAGAAGGATGTCACTGATCCTGGCTGGCATTGGACAGCTGACCCTAGACAAAATTATTAGTGATATAGGATACCGGAAAATAATTGTCATCTAACCCCCAAAGTCATGGAGGTATCTGTTAGGCCTGAGGAATGCTCCCTTGCTCCATTACACACTGATACAACTAGCAAACACTGAAGAATGTGTTCATTGAGATGGTAATGTATTGGCAGCAACCATGGGGGAAAGCCTGCTCAGACCTGTTGGTAGAAGCAGACATATGGGCAGACATAGACCACAAGACAGGAAGAAATCATTGAACCAAACTTGCATAGAGCTAGAGACAAGGACGCTATGATCTGGTGACACACAGAGTGACACACACCTGTGACGGTGCCTTGGACTGAAGATGAGGGAGGGGTGCAGATCCCAGCTGCTATCTATGTGTTGGAGTTTACTTGGCACATCATGCAGATGGTTTGAGAAAGAAAGGTCAACAGTGAATACCAAGGCTACTGCTACTAGTTAGTCACTTGAATCAATATGGATTGCTCTAGAGATGACTGTATGTAAACTAACTATTGACTTCTCCTCATGAAGATCATGGATGCCATGCAGAACCAAACTCTCAGTCTGTTTAATATGTACAGTAATTTTGTTCCATCTCATGGCTTGAATTTTGAAGAAAAAGTCTAGAAATCACAACACCCAAAAATGGTGGCCAAGGTAAACAGTGTGCCTGAGTTTCTGAAAACACAAAGCTCTGGACATGAATAGATTGTCTGCCTGGTTTGGTTTGGACTGACCATCTTTGTCTCTGGGTCCCCTTGTCAGGCCTCACCTCTCCACAGGAGAACACAATGCACTTACCCCAGCTTTCGGCACCGCCCTGCCCACTGCTTTTAATTTTTGTTTCAATCAACAATTCTTGCCCATTGCCTTTTCTTCTCCCTTCAAGCGAAGATACTTGGTAAAGTGCTCCACTTGCATGCTGAAGGAGCAAAGGCGAAGGCAAGATGACAGGGGAAGGAAGTTCCTTTCTTCCCGAAGCGGTATCGTGGAGGTGGGCTGTCAGGGAGCCTGTGAGATCTGAAGTTTCAGAGGCTGAATGAAAGAAACACTCAGATAACAAAACAGAGTGCTGCGGAGGAGGACGCTTCATCTGCTCTGGCCAAATCCCTTCTTTCTTTCCATCCTTTCTCTCCTAATAACAGCTGCCCTCTCGTTCCGTGTGACTCTGCTGTGAAGAACAAAACCTCCCTCTGACTATCTGTTTTTCTTTTCTTCCCCAGAGTAGGTCTCATTACTGGTGATTAGCAGATGATTAAAACCAATTCAGCTTCCCCCAGTAGATATTTTCTCCCTGTTTGTGCCTAACGCGTCAGCCTTCAATGAACGTGCTCCTAAGCTTATTAACGGGCTCAGAGGATTAGCTGCCGCCAAGCTCGGTGGCTCCCATATTGTGATGCAGGGGGTGACATGGAGCCATTTGCTGAGTGCAGACAGGACCGCTGGGACCAAACTATCTAAATCACAATTTTATTTTCCATGTAGAGCAAGATAAAAGAAAACCCAACCGTAATTACAAAAACTCAACGTTTGGACAAGTCTGAAAATAGCCTTAGACTCAGTAGCAGAAATAGGGTAAGCCAAATAAGCCAATCAGGAGGGGCATGGAGGGTGTGTGTGTGTGTGTGTGTGTGTGTGTGTGTGTGTGTGTGTGTGTGT
>OU015751.1:56479275-56492820 GCA_907169655.1 Acomys percivali
TGTGTGTGTGTGTGTGTGTGTGTGTGTGTGTGTGTGTGTGTGTGTGTAGTACACATGATGTATACTCATGCAATTGATCCATATCTGACCTGTTGGATCAAACTAAAGGGCTTTACTTAGCCTCTGCATTTACTATGGTGCTTACACAGTGTGTGCTTGTACAAGTCCATAGCAGAGAGGCCTTTCTCTTTTTGAAGAATACCATCAATTATGAGTGTAACTGATTATAAGTAAAGGTATCATTAGCAAGAATATTTCATCCTCCATGTCTGTGAAACTAGTTACAGACCTAGATAAAGGAATTAAAAATAACTGGGTTTGTTTCAGTTTAAGACCATAAAAATGACAAGGATTTTAAGCTTTTCCTATGTTCAAGGGATTTTTTTTCACTGCATGAGCAACTACACGGTTATCATTGTGATAACCAGTAGCTGGAGACTCACTAGCTAGAATCATTAGAAAACACTGAAGGAGCAGGTTCTAGACAGTTCTGGAAGGACACTGTGCCCTGCTATGACCATGGTATGTAATGCACCTAATGATTCTCTCTCTCTCTCTCTCTCTCTCTCTCTCTCTCGCTCTCACTCTCGCTCTAGCTCTCGCTCTCTGTATGTCAGGGGCAGCGTGGGGCCCGCGGGTAACACTGATTCATTCTTTCAAATCATTTCTTACTTTAAATCTTGAAGATTTTCCCATTTATTTTTTCCCCCTCTCTTTCAATGCAGCTTAACTCTGAGAGTGCTGGAGCTTGAAATCTGCTTCAGATTCATAATAGCAACAGGGTTTGTAGAAAATGTCAACAAATCCCCCATCTCCAGGAAATGTGAAAGGCAAGCTGGGCCGACCTGACCTCACGTGGCTGCGTGATGGTGTGAGTTTGCTGATGGAGGGAAGGTGGGAACTCCCAGCAAAGCAGACCCTTGTGTCAGGCAGTAGGGTCTGGCTGTGCCAACAAAACAAAGGAAACTATGATAAGACAATAGAGAGGTAATGAGGTATTAGTGGATTGATACTGTCAATCACCAGAAATGGCACAAGCATAATTTATTTAATTTTAATAATATAAGAACAAATGACAAACAAAGAGTTCTTATTGGTTTAATTTTACTAGCATTTAAAAATCTCTCTAGGACACCTCTGACCTCGGTTGGTCCCACTAGGAGGTAATTGCCAAAGGATCAATTCACTTCTCGTCAAACAATAGGCATCAAACAAATGTAGTATGTGTAATCAAATGGCGGTGGGGCCAGATGAAGGAAACAGAAGATAAGGAAAGCTGGAAGATTAATATCTATGGACACTGTGTGCTCAATGCAAGAAGTACTTGCAACAACGTGTCCACAATATGTAACTGGGATGAACAAGGGAAGGTTACGGCTTGGTAAGTTTCACAAGCATTTTTTAAAAATGTACCTATGGGATGTAACAGAGGACATAGAGGACAATGATTAGACAAAGAGAAATATTGCTTAATGCAATTAATTCTCTTGGATGTGTTTCTGTGGCACTTGAGAGAGTTTTAGTGTCAGTGCAGGGACAAGTTCAGAGGCAGGGCAGTGCCGGCACTGCAGATGAATAAAAGAATCTGTGCCATGGGAAGGGAGGGTTGGTTCTGTTCCCTCCACAGGCAGCTCTGCAGAGCACAAGGCCAGAGCAGTGTTTTGAACCAACGCCCCTTCCACCTGCTGAATTAAACATCATAAAGGGAAAGCCACTTGTTTTTCGTCCACCATCCCTCAAACAGCGAGCTCTAACACAAACACTGTCTTGTAACTCCAGGAATCGAGAATTATTCCGACCCCTTGATACACTGAGTCACCCTTTCAATCATAATTTGTCCTTCCTCTTCTCTGCAGGGTTATGGGATGGAAGGCCACATGCATACGCTAGCACTTTCTAGGAGAGAGTGCACCTGTCAGGCTGCTTTTATCCTTATCAACAGAGTTGCGTGGCAGGCAGGAACTACACACTACAGTTGAATCCAGCTCTGAAAGTCACTTGTGGCTTTGGGTTGAAAATTCCTTGTCTCATATACTCAGAGTCAGAAGTGTGTCAGATTAGTGATTTTTCATTCTTGACTTTGGGATATTTATAGGTAAATAGTGAAAATACTTGCAGATACATCTTAAAACTGGGTCAATTATTAAACAATGAATTCATTAGCTTCATGTAGGCTATAAAGTAGAGTCAGGTTACTTTCGTAGTATTTTTCGTTTCCCTACATTTGACTGCGACCTGTAAATGGTGTTAGATATGGAATGTCCATTTGTGTTGCCATGCCAGAACCCAAGGAGGTCACGCTATAGATATTGGATTTTAAGCTTTGGATACGGATTTTGGTTTAGGATTTTATGTTTTCAAATTATAGATGTTTGAGCTATATAATATGGAGAAATGTAGCAGCAGAACCTTTACTTATCTCATGTGTACTATTTTTCCATAGATTTAATAAGTGAAGTAGCTTGGGGAGGCCTACTCACTATTGACTCACTATTGACAAAGCACTTGTCACAGGATCAGATGATAGTAATGGTATTATGTGATTCTTGTGGTGAAGAAAGACAAAGGTTATGAAATAATTTTTAATGTGAAGACCCTGTACAAGTGGACGAGCACAAGGGAAATCAGCTGAGTGTATAAAGACATGTATAGGACATGTGTGTGAGAGAGCAGTTACCACACAAGAGAACGTTAGAGCCAGAGTGAAATGCTAAGAGAAAAGTAGGGGACAGGGTACACTGGAAGATCAGTAAGGAAAAACACTGAAATGGCTCAGCCAGTAAAGGCTCCTGCTACCAAGTTTGAGAACTTGATTTCAGTTGCAGAAGTTGCATGGTGGAAGAGGAGAACTGCCTCCTGCAAGCTGTCCTCTAACTTCCACTGATTCATGTTCAAGCAAATATACACAACACACACACGCGCGCACACACACATACACACACATGGGCACATGCACACTAAATAATACAAATGTAATAAAAATGTCAATAATGATCCAAGGAAACATTAGAAAGTGATAAATGAATGTAAGAGATCACAAATATTATAAGGGAAGAGAAAGAATATGAAAGTGTGCGCTGCCAGCAGAAGAGTGGAATTGGTACTTGAATAAAAAACTAGAAGTGGGAAGCAAGTACCCAGGTGCATTCGGTGGTGGTCACCCAGGTGTCTCTTCCTCCCCATCTAAAGGACTTTGTCTAGAAAGCCTCCTTCTGGACACATGCAAGCAGGGCATCTGCCCACTGTGCTTGGGTGTTCTCTTCTGCGAGCATTATCACTATCATCATTGATAACAATATGGCTCGACCCCATGGCCAATTCTACTTAACCATTTGGAAAAACTACACAGCTCTGTTATCTGACAATTTCAGGGTTTTATTTGGAGGCACAGCCATGAGATAAACAAGGGGAAGATGGCTTTGGAGTTGTGGATATGCACATATATTTTGCTCCTTGTGAATGTGATTGGGAGTTATTGTATAAAGGTCAGTATGAGATATAAAGAGAAAAAAAAAAAAGGAAAGAAAGAGAGAGAAAAGTGCTTCCTTTCTTACCCCATGTGCCAGGCCCTGAGATGGCACTTTCCTTGGGTTAGAGGGACTGTGATGCTAATGACAAATTAAAGAGAACCAGAGGTAGATGAGCAGAAACCAAGAAAAGGACATGAATCAGACTCAGGGGGAAAACCACAGTGATGGGAGGACATCAGTCAAGAGCTAATGCGGCTACTGGACCAGAGGGTCTTTCCTTACTCATCTCAGAACTTGGATGCCTCAGCCAGCCAGCATCTCTTCAGACCAGCTGCTGTGTGCGATGTGCAGGTGGACAGCACAGAGCTCCCTGTGGCATAGTCTAAGCAGAGGTGAAGACAGAGGAGCCATGACAATCCTTCTACCACTGCATTCCAGAAACAGCCAAGGATGAGGGGATCATCCCACAAGAGTCTGCAAAGGCAAAGCTATGCCTGTTCCTCCTGCTTAGTCTAAAAAGGAGGTTGAGTTGATGGAGCAATTGTTTTCACCGAGTGTCTAACAGCTTGACAGATTGAGTTAGTCATTAAGAGAAAATTTAGAAGCTGGGTGTGGTGACACATGTTTGGAGGCAGACGGAAGGATAATGACTTCTAGGCTTTCCTAGGTAATGATGAGACCCTAACTCAAAACAACAATAAATGCAATCAAACAAATAAACAAACAAGAAGCATACAACTCACACCAAGAGAGGAAGAAAGTTGGTAACATCAAAGATTAGAACTGACATTTAAATTATATGCTTACATAGAGCTAAAAACTTTCTTTTTGTTGCATAGGTAGTAGAAAAGTACATTTTAAATTCTTTCTCTCTCTTTCTTCTCTCCTCTCTGCCTGATTAGCAATCTATTTGTTCTATCTATGCATCTATGTATCTATCTATGTATCTATCTATCTATCTACCATCTATCTATCTATCTATGTATCTATCTATCTATCTGTCAATCATCTATCTTCTTATTTTCATAGGTGTGACAAACTATCCGAAATTAATACCTTGAAGGGAGAAAGATGACATTGTTGTTGTTCTCTCGTCTTTTTGGAGGTTTCAGTGCATGACCACTTACCTGTTACCTCAGAACTTGAGGCAAAATAAATGTATTATTGAGAAGGTAGCTTTTACAAGAAAGGGAAGGGAGAGAGAGAGAGAGAGAGAGAGAGAGAGAGAGAGAGAGAGAGAGAGAGAGAGAGGGAGAGAGCCAGAGAGGTAGAGGGAGTGTGAGGGAGAGTATGTGGCTGCATGATTCATTTATGTCCCAATAAGTTCTGTCTTTGTTTTTCTTCTGTTGCTTGGAGAAAACGCCCTGGCAAGAAACAACTTAAGGGAAAAACTTTATCTCATAGTTCCAGGTTATATCCACAATGGAGGAGAAGTCAAGGCGACAGGAGACTGAAGAGGCAGCTCACATCATATCCATATTTAAGAGCAAAGGGCGACAAAGACATGCATACGAGCACAGAATGCCGTATCATCTGCCTAGGTAGTGGTGCCGCCTACAGTGGCCCATCTTCAACGCCAGTTGACACAATCATGATAATCTCCACAGACCCAGAGGTCCTTCTCCAAGGTGACTCTAGGTTTGTCACATTGACAATTGATGCTAACTGTCAAAGTCCTCACCCCAACTACTTCAGCAATAGGGAGGAAGTCTACTTACGTTATGCAGAAATGGAGCTCCTCCTCGATATCCAAAAATGGCTTGGCTACTGTACTTTCATAAGCACTGAGCTAACTGCTCCTGCTTCTGGAGCTGCTATTACCGTCTGTAGTTTAAAATGCATCGTGGAATTTGTGGCATGAAGCAATATTATTATAGTAAATAAACATTACCTATTTTGTTCGACACACTATAATTATTATGTCTAGCATAGCTACGTCTCTAGTTCATAGTTTCTGAGCAGGGCTAAATATGGCTAAACAGAGATATTCAGATTCCACTTGAGTAGCTCTCACTTCCGTGTGACAAACATAATGTAAAGATGTCTCTGGAGGATTTCAAATTGAATTGTCACATCACCGATACCTTGTTATTAAAGACATCTTAGATTAAGATAAAATATCACTTGATGCTGAAAGGTAAGCTGATCAACTAATTACTCGACAAGTTTCCAAATCGAGTCCCAGGAAACAAATAGGGAGAGCACTTTGGAAATTGGAATATAATTATCAAGTGATGGAGATTATGTTCCTCTTAGGGCCTTGAGTGTTGACACTGAACAGTCAAATGTGTACCAGAGAAGTGATGTGAATCTTCCTGGATGCCTGTTTCCTCATAGCTTCCTAGGATAGCAGCCATGGGTACAAATCCATACAGACTTTTCACCATCCACATAATAGGGTGACATTGACAGTTCTATAGTTGCACAGATGACACAGCTGTAGAAGTGACATGTATTCAGATGGGATGTACTCAGACTGTGACTGTACCATCCAGAGGCCAGCATCCCTAAGGTGGGAGTTCAGACACCAACTCAGTTCCTATCTGTGCCAGACAATGCTCTCCCTCTAATAAGCTGGTCTTTAGAAAAATCACTTAAACTCTCTCTCAACATTTCAGGTTTTTTAGTTGAATATGGAAAAGATAACTTCTATTTCATTTATTACCTTTTAAAATTAATAGTAGATATCAAAGAAACACAATATGATCATTGTTACTCCTATATAGGGAAAATAATGAATCAGTAAGAATATGTGAGGCAGTAATAGTTACAATGGATCCAGTAAGGCCCAGTAATTAGAAGCCTGAACCTAAGGTTGGTGAGAACAGGGTCTTGAGAGAAATTTATTTATACAGAGATCAGACCATGAAGGAGACATCCCTATACAATAGCTACAGGAATGTTAACCTAGAATTGAAAAGGCTCCAAGGTAGGAACATCCTTGGAATGCTTAAAGAGCAACAGAGGAACCCTGTTCTGGGAAGAAGGTAAAGGTCAGAAAGTATAGAAGTAATAGACATGGTGATGCAGGAGGGGGTGGGGTCAGGTTGCTCGGGAGACACTGGCTCCATCTTTCTGAGTGCTTCCAATTCATAATGATATTTTAGGTTACAACATAGAAAAAAATTGAGGTATGTAAAGATGAAGATGAAATTTGAGGGTTTTTAACAACTGACAAATGGGATACTATAAATTGCCTATTTATTTTTGTCTTATACACATCCTGGGTCACATGTTACCAAAATATCATCTCATGCAGATCCACTAATAGGCAGTTTCCAAACAAATGTACAAACAGTCCTTTCAGACTGTCCTGCACCTACACAAGGTTTTAAATGGAGGGCTTCTGTACACACATCTGATACCAACGTACATCTTCCTACACATACACACATGCACACACACATACCCACGTGCACACACACATACACATGTGCACACACCCATATACACAGACACAGATACACACACACACACATAGACACAGAGAGACAGAGAGACAGACAGACACACACACACACACACACACACACACAAACACACACACCGCATAGAAAGAAAGAAGCCACATTGCAATATGCCATATTCAAAGGAAAATTGTTAGAAAGCCAGGTGGGCTTGCCACTACATTGTAAAAAGATAATTTTGAGTCAATGTGAGATCCTGTGTGCAATTCTAGCCTCAGAAGAGTAAAATGAAATGAAATAAAATACAGTTTAGCTTGGCCTTGTGGTACACTTCTGCCATGTAGGCCCTCAGGAAGCTAAGGCAGGGAGATTGTAAGTTACAACCATAGCAAGACCATACTCACAAAATAGCTGGACATGGAGCTTGAAGGTAGAGGCATTCTCTAGTGCACACAGCACCCTGGGTTTAGTCCTAACCAGAGCACCTGATAGTACAAGCAAAGCGAATGAGATGTAGAGCTGCCAAGGAAATAAACCAAATATCCAGCTTATAAGAAAAAGCTGCACTTCATAAAAAGAATAAGAGATCAACAGAGGCAAATGCCAGAATGAGCTAAGTGTTAGTTATCTCACAGGGTTCCTCTAGCAGTCAACAGAAATGGTCAATAAACAGTGGCAGTTGTTCCTAAGAAAGTTGCAAGTAAAATTTGGCAAAGATCTTTCTCTCTCTCTGTCTCTGTCTCTGTCTCTGTCTCTGTCTCTGTCTCTGTCTCTCTCTCTCTCTCTCTCTCTCTCTCTC
Source organism: Acomys percivali (assembly GCA_907169655.1). Classification (NCBI taxonomy): domain Eukaryota; kingdom Metazoa; phylum Chordata; class Mammalia; order Rodentia; family Muridae; genus Acomys; species Acomys percivali. Next base: position 56,486,952 of record OU015751.1, read on the forward strand.
ACACACACACACACACACACACACACACACACACACACACGTACCCATGGACATGAACATGAAGAAAAATAGAAAAATAGAAACAGCTCCTTCACAGAATGTGCTCTATAATACAAAGTACTGAAGGCATTTCTACTGAACTTGAGGATGGGTCAATATATGCATTAAAAAAATAGAAACACTGGGGAAATGGCCACAGGCTATGGAGCTGCGGACAGACACACTGAGAATTAAAATTTGTATCATGCAAATTTGGGAAGAGAACGCAGTGGCACTGGAAAAAACAGTATTTGGTAAGATGTCAGTTTATGGTTTCTATGGGACAAACTCATCCTAAAGAAGTCTCAGAAGTACCATCAAACAACCTGACCCCCTTCCTTTGGGATCAAGCTTTTAAATGGCCCAGCACTTTCTGGTAGTGCCACAGGTTAGAGAGCAAGCCTTCATCACTTAGGCTTTTGAGGTACATTCAAGGTCCAAACTACAGCATTCCATGCCTGGAACCCCTAAAGCCAATGACCATCTCAAAGTGTGAGTGCTATGAGCTCCAACTCCAAGAGTCTCCAAAGTTCTAGTGTTGATCAAATGTCTAAGCCAAAAGTTTATCTTCCAGACACAGGCAAAGTCTTAGGTTTAAATGCCTACTAAGATTAGAAAGAAACCAAGAAGCTTCTGCATGGCAGAGGACACCATCATTTGGACAAAAGTAGCCTACAGAATGGAGAAAGACTTTACCAATGACATATCTGAGAGGAAGCTACTATCCCACAACCTCAAAAATAAAAATATCAAGAAAACAACCCAATTTTAAAATGGGGAGGAAACTTAGTTGGATGAAAAACACTTAAAGAAATGGTCAATATCTTTAGCCATCAGGAAAACGCAGATTAAATTGCTTTGAGATTTCATCTTACAACTCTTATCTTATACCTTACAATTCTTAACTTAGAATGGGCAAGTCCAAGAAAACAAGTGATAGCTCACCCTGGCAAGGATGTGGAGTAAGGGAACATTGTTAGTGGGACTACAAATTTGTACACAATTGTGGAAATTGATGTGATGGCACCTCAGAAAGATGAGACTTGGCCTACCTCAAGATCCATCTATACTTCTCTTGGGCATAGGCACAAAGGAGGTGCTATCCTACCAGAGACATTTGTTCAACCTTGCTCACCTTTTTCAATGTTTATTGCTATTCTGATCCTCATGGCCAGAGGCTGAAAACAATATAGGTGTCATTTAATAGTTACATGGATAAAGAAAATGTAGTACAATCACACAGTGGAATATTATTCAGTAATTAAAATGGATAAGTTTCTCAGGTATATGGATGGATCTAGGGAAAAACTCATCATGAGGTAACTCAGTCCCAGAAAGACAAATATGGGATATATTTGCCTATATGTGGATGTTAGCTGCTAAGCCAATGCCTAGAAACACAGAACTATGTACAGAGTAAGGGACTAGAGGGAACAGAACAAGTTTCATTTTCTTAAGAAAAGCAAAAAGAATAAATAATTATGAATAGGTGATAGGGAGGGGGCTGGAATGGGAGGATCAAGTGGAGAGAGAGCAGGAAGAGGAAGTTGAGGGAGGATGCATGGTGAGAGACAGCTAAATTTAAGGACGAATTGAGGAGTAGTATGGAAACCTAATGAAGACATTCTAAATACAACCACCAAATATTGGGGGAGACAGAGCCCCAACTGGACATTTCTTGCCACCAAATGAAGCTTTCAGTATTGGGCCTGTGTTGCTTTTAATCAAGTTGTTGGCCAAAGGGTTTTCATGGGAACCCCCAAACAATCCAGGCTGTTGCCAATACTCAATTTTGATCTCTGCAGACTGATGGAAAGGGCATATTGCTGAAGTCAATATCTGTACATTTCATTGAATATGGAGAATTTGAGCTGGTGTCTACATATAGCCTTCACCACTACATTCTAGTGTCTTTGGGACATGAAAGTATTCCATATTCTACCAAAGGAAAAATGTAAACACCAACCTAGCTACAAACCTTTTGCTCTACAGTGGTGTCCTGCTTGTAAACTATGTGAATGCAATGGTGGTACAAAGATTGTTGAGAGTACCCAACCAATATCTGATTTGGCTTAATGTCCACTACAGGAAATAGAACCTATAACTGACACTGCTTGCATGACCAAGAATCTGCGACTAGATAGCCCATGCACCTAGGGTAAAGCCAAATACTACTGTTCTACTAAAAGAATGCAGTAATTAGAAGTCTCCACGAAGTTCCTCCCATTAGGGTCCAGAGAATCTTGTCTTGTTTTATCTTATTCCTATGTGTCAGTTTTAGTTTTTTATCTTATCTTTTATTTTATTTTATTATTATCCCTAAGAACCTATTTTTTTCTTTTTTTTTCTTTTTCTTTTTTGGAGTGAGAGATCAAGCAAAGCTTTATTCTGTGAATCACTGACATAAACCTTGGGCCGTGGGAAGGATTGCAAGGGTGAATGTGTTTGGCTAGCTAGGGTTAGCCGTGCCAGAGATACTTGATCTACATGTAGCAAAACAGCCCTATCATAAGAGGGGGAAAGCATCCTGTGGGTGGGGGTAAGATCTCAGGGTAGTTAAAGGTCGGTGGTTGAAAGCCAAGACACCAAGACATCTTATTACAGTGGGCATCTCCAGGAATCCCCATGAGCTTGCTGCACTGGCTTCTTTTTTTAAATTTTATTTTGTTAATTTATTCATATTTCATCTCAATGGTTATCCCCTCCCTTGTATCCTTCCATTCCTCTCTCCCTCCTATTTTCTCCTTACTCCCCTCCCCTATGACTGTGACTGAGAGAGACTCCCCCCCCCCCCATATATGCCCATAATGTATCAAGTCTCTTCCTGGCCTATTTGGTTTCTAATGAGAGACAGAAAAGGGGTTGATAGAGATTCCACAGGAGGCAAGAAGTAACTGGAAAAAGTAGAGGGAGAGGAACTTGTAATCAAAATATATTGTGTGAGATAAAGCTATTTTCAATGACTGAAAAATAAGAAAGTTACAGGGATTTCCAAGTTGTCTTTCAAGTGCTTACCCCATAAGAAAGAAGACTATTAATAGTTGGGTGTGATGATAGACACCTATGATCATAACACTGAGAAGATGGAGATGGTAGGACCCTGGGGCCTCACTAGCCTGCTAGTTTAGCTGAATCAAAGCAGTCCAGGATTTGAGACTTTGTCTCAAAAGATAAAACAAAGTATAGAGCAGTCCAGGAAGCCCCCAATTAGCATTGACCTCTGGCACCTAGGCACCCATATGCACGTGTACACATATGTTCATTCATGTATGTACTCACATGTGTACACACATATATGAACAATTATAGAAATACTAGACATTTATGTGCTTGTAAGACAAATTATCATGTAGAAAATACTACCATCTCAACATGGAAAAATGGGACCCAGTAAGCACGGCTCAGCTAAAACCATCACCTACCATGGTAAACATTAAACCGATAGACTCATGCTCGTTGTCTGGGACACATTTTTGGATGATGTGAGTTGTACATAAGAAGGATAGAGCCACTAATGTGGCCTTGGTGGATGCAGAAACACAGTCACTCTGGTTGACTGACTCTGCTCCATTCCTACTGTTTTTCTTATAGATGTTCCATGTTCCTTTCATCTCCAACATGCTGAGAAACTTACCAAGGTTTTGATTTAAATTATACAAGTCCATGCACTGCATTTGTCTGCTGGGACTTTGGCCCTGCCTCACACTGATTGGCTTCCCAGGCTTTCCTTTGAAACCTCAGGAGAAACTTCTGTGATCTTGAAACCCTGCAAGGCTAGCTTCATGGGATGATGGTGAGTCCTACCAGCATCTCCAAATGTACCGGGCTCCTGATATAAGCGTGTGTTTGCTTCTGAGTACCTTGACACCTAAAAGTGTGTGGGTTTAACTTTAGAAACCAATCGCTTAGGAGCTCTTAAGAGAGCAGGGTGAACTAGGGATATCTTCTTAACTAAAGTCTTGCAGAAGAGTTTGTGCTTTTGAGTCTATGATGGATGGAGTCTTGCTGTTCTCCAAAATGTATCCATAAGGTGCCTTTCCTGTTGTCTGTATATAAATCACTTGGATTTTTTTTTCAGTTAAGCCAATCTCTTTTCATCTGTACCTTTCTTAGTATCACTTTTAAATGTGCTTCTTTTCCAGTCAAATTGAAGTTTTCCATATTGTCTACTCTTCTCTTTGCTCCAGTTTCTCACTGTAAATCTGCCTAAAAGCAGCCATTAGTGTCCATGCTGCAGCTTGAATGCATTATTGCTTTGAGGTTTCCTTTGTAACATAAACCAGTCTATCACCATAGTCAGTGTCCCTTTCTAACTTATTACAACTAGGTCATATGTCTTTTCTTAAAAATTTGGTTCTTTAATGTTAAGAAAATCAAGATGCTGAAGGATCCTTTCAGTCAACCATATTGTGTCAGGCCATGTATCTTAAAATAATGCCAATGCATGGATTAAGACTTGAACATATAAGTCTTTGAGACTTATATACGACATTATATATGAACAGATTATGGTACTTTCCCTGAATTTCTTAAAAGCACCTATTAATTTTTAAAAAGAAAAATTAAGTACCAATAACTAATATACTTAACAGTAACAAACTCACCCCCCAGTACTGGAATCTACATCCTCTTCCTGATTATTTTCTTCTTCCCGTATAATTGCTTGGCCACATTCATGAGATTTTCTTTGTTTCTATTTTTGTTGTTGTTGCTGCTGCTGCAGGTTGTGGTTGTGGTGATGTTGATGATAAGAGAGAGAGAGAGAGAGAGAGAGAGAGAGAGAGAGAGAGAGAGAAAGAAAGAGAGAGAGAGAGAGCGCCAGGGAGAGATATAGACAGACACACACACACACAGAAACAGAGACACAAAGAAAGACAGAGACAGAGATTTAGTTAAATTAGGGTTCCTTGCATGAGTATAGGTAAGGGATGTTTACTGAAAAATAGGCAATTTATCCAGAAGTCACACCACTGAAGAAAATGTCTTCTTTTTCCTCAATAGACATTAATTGTCAATAGTTCGCAAAGGAAAAGGCAATCGGGCTTGACGTGTTCCCTCTCATCCTTGATAAAATATTGATGGATTGAATCTTGCACAAGTCTTTGTGTAGTTACAATGCTTGCTGTGAGTTCCCATGAGTGAATTCCAGCACTGACATGTCAGAGCACAGATGGCAGTAAAAGAATCTGATCTCCAGAGGTTGGAGCTGCCCTCCTCACACCTGGCACCTACATAGATTTTTGGCAGTTCTTATAGGACTTGAGAAGTATAAGACCTCATCTCACCAGCACAATGAAGGCACTGGGGAGAAGGGGGAGAGCAGAAAAGCAACCAGAGACAGGGCCACCCTCTACACACACAAGTGCAAGATTTCCACTGCTAAGTCACTGAGACAGATGCAGAGACCTCAGTGAAGGGTAGAGTTGCCAGTAATCCTCCCAGGACAGTGAGCTAGGGAGTATGTCTGATCCTGCTCTTGTTTTAGGAGGCAGCCTTGGTTAAAAGACAGAAGAAGTCCAATTGTACTTAAGAAAGTGAGGACATAGGACAAGGTTGGGTACTGATCAAGTCTAGGGGTGAGCACTTATTGTGCTGGATTTAATGGACACTACAGAGACACCGTTACATGCTGGACTCACTCGCACAGATCAGCTCTACATACTGAGCTGACACATTCTTCATGGAGTGGTGACGACGGAGTGAAGATGAGGTAGAGGTGGAAGCATACAAGACAGGACAGGGAGGGACTGGGGAACATTGGCACAAAATCGGCATGGCAGGCTGAGAGAGAGAGAGAGAGAGAGAGAGAGAGAGAGAGAGAGAGAGAGAG
>OU015751.1:56498933-56515461 GCA_907169655.1 Acomys percivali
AGAGAGAGAGAGAGAGAGAGAGAGAGAGAGAGAGAGAGAGAGAGAGAAATGAATCTCTTCAACAGCTGTTTCATATGAGATCAATTCCACCCTGGAACTTCCTGCTGATACTACGGGCTAGTGTCACATCCTGTGCTCTAGCCCTTTTCACGTAACCTAACTGCTTTTACAAGTGACTGTCTTCAGTGAATCTTCAAAAATGACTTAATTCTCTTACTGGCCACTTTATACAACAAGATCACTGGCGATTGATTCCTCAGGGTTTCTAGGTCATCCACACATGAATCATATTTTAAATAGAGACAAAGACGAATCCAGGATGTATTCATACCTGGGAAGAAAAGATCCTGCAGTGGAAATGTTGAGTAAAGGAGACTCCAGACTCTCAAGAGGCAAGAGAGAGAGAGTCTTGTGTTTCAAAACAGATACAAAAAGGGCTGTGTTACTGTAACATCATCAAACTTGCCTTTGTTGTTTTGATTACAATAATAAAATAAACTTTTGATTACCATATCCAAATCATTTGTAAGTCTCTCACAGTGAAAGAGAAGTAGGTAATGTTTAATATATCATTAATTAAAGAAAAGTTCACCCGCAATTACCCATAAATGCTTACATATGCGATTCCTGGCTTATTCACTGTGGAATCTTCTGGAGGGATTGGGTGACTGCCAGGTCAAGGCCATTCCTATTTAAATACATTTTCTTCAAATAGATTTTTTTTGGATACGAGATGCTGTTGGACAAACAAAATGGATCTCCTTTCCTCCCCCTGGAATGAGGAGCAGTGCCCAGCATTATTAGAGGTTGTCCATGGAAGTGGAGTGCACTGTATAGTCACAGTGAATTTTCCCTCTAGGCATATTGAAAAGTTGACGTTGGTTTTCTGTAATTCAAATTTCTGCTCTTAACAAAGCATCTCTTACCCTCACATGGAAATGAGGTAGTTAAATGGAAGGGACTATCTGAAACCTTCCTTTCAAACCTTCCTTGGAAGCTCATGTTGTTCAATGCACCTTTTTTTCTTGTGCTTTAAATCCTTGTGGGAGAACAAGGTAGTGTCTTGGTATTGCCTGGAGATGGGAGATTGAGCCTGGATGACACACCAGGCTTCTGAAGTTGCAGGAGCTGCTACTGTTTCAGAGGAAGTAACATTGCAAACAATGTGTCAAGTAGCTTAGTAAACAAGAATTAAAGATTGATCTTAGTGAAGCAATGAAGAGTGGCTCAAAATCACAAAAGTCATCAATATGACCAATACTTAGCAGCCACATTACTTTAAACTACAATTGCATGCTGAAAATATAATAATAAATAAAATATAAATAAAATGTCAGTGCTAACAGAGCACTTAATAAACCTCAACTTTAAGTATTCTGAGATTCTTCTCAGGGATTTAAAATGCATTGGCTTTCATAAGAATCTTATGATTATTAATCTGAAAGCTTACAGCATGTCTTAGAAAAAATTTGTAAAGATGCAGACTTTAAAAAAAAAAAAAAAAAAAAAAACACCAAAGACACTGAGACACATCTTCTATCCTGAAGGTAGTTGTAGCCACAGATGTATCATTCATAAAAGAATTTAAATATATGTTTTTGAATTGTATTAAAATTTCTTGGTTTTAAACAAATATGATTGAAGTTGTTGTCAGTGAAAACAATGACATCTGTACCCAAATTACCGTCAGTAAAATGCACAAGGAATAGACAAGTTATTACAGTAATTGCACTAAGTGTAGCATGAGTAAAGTGTTTACCAGGAAAAAAATAGGATAAAAAAGGTAAGAGAAATCATAGAGAATTACTAACTCCTCTATCTATTTGAAAATTCTTCATTTCTTTATACCAAAACCTTTCGCAAGCACACCGAAGTGGCAAACTGAAATCAGACCGTACCCCATGACAGATATAAAGAAAGGTTAACATTCTGGCCAGTCAATTAAAGAATCACTAATCCCTTCAGAAGATGGGATATGGACCATTAATTCTGTTCACTCTTTACTTGATCTAAATGCTATCATTTGGTATAACGCATGCTCCTCATCTCACTAGTTTTCAAAGGCCCCTTTCTCTCCAGTATGAGCTGTAGCTCTTCTTCCCTACTCCCAACCATCAAAGCACCAGAGGGCTCCTGCTGGATTTTCCTTATACAAGAAACCAAGTCAGAAGGATGGCACAGGCATCTGCATGCACATTTACTTCATTTTGTCTCCTGTCACATTTTATTTTATTTTTATGTCACATTTTGTAAGTGATTCCTAAGTGCCTCATCGTCACAAAAAATCTCATTTCCTTTTTAATAAAGGTCCTTTAGATATATGCTATTGAAATTATACTCATGTGCTAATGAAAAGTCACCATGTCCCTTGCAAGCACCTATAACTCACAAAAGGTCTATGGCTTGCCTAGTGAGGTGAGCTATGGAGCGGTGCAGCTCTGCTCCTAATGCTCTTCAGCTTGCATTTCAGTGACTTCTCTGTTCACCCTTATCGTTCAGTCCTTGGTATTTTAGCAAGCACTTGTGGATAAGAACAAACACATCCATCTCATAGATGATTGAACATGCCATCCTCTGAAAGGGAGCAGCCTTGACCCATCTGAAGATCCCCTGGCTTCCGTTTCCTGGTGCTTTCCTCTGGGTACCTTGGTTTTTGCACATCTCACTTTTAATTTCACATTCCTTCTTTTGTTAGCCAAGAATCTTCTTCCAGCCCTTTCCCTCTCTACCTCCAAGAAGCCAACTTGCTTAAAAATTTCTCTATAACATCAATGGAAATTGCACACTTGAGACAATGGTTGAGGGCACAGAGCAACAGAAGGAATCAGCCAAGAGTATATGAGTGTGTTATTGATATCTGTGTGTTTGTTTCTTCCCTCTGCTAAGTGTTTTGCAAAAGCCCACTTGATGCAATAGCTAGAAAGTGAACTATAGATATAGCTTGCACATACTCAATTTCTTAAAGTGGTCCAGTTTCTTTTAAATAAAAGAATTCAGAAAGGCGATCCTTTCCCAGAGAACAATAGGATCTTCTTGTTAAGTCTCAAGTGTAAACCACTCAGGATTTACTTTCATGTCTTACTGAGAAACCAAATGTATGAGTTTTAGAAAGACATACTGCTGTCATACATTATTCTTGTTATGGCTATTTTCTTCCATTTTAGAGTCCAGGTTTAACCATGCCTTCCTATGATGTATTTCTGGAAGACAGACAATGCTGGGTCCTGGCACAGGACATTGCCTGTACCTAGACTTCTTACATTTTCGGTCCATAGCTTAGATGCTAAGAATGCAGAAGCATAGAACCATCCACCTATGTTTTAAAACTGATTCTACCATTTATGATGCATTACCTGGGAAAAGATGTATTTCTTCAGTTTCCTTTTCCTCATCACAATAATAGAGATGGTAATGGAGCTTACCACCAGCATGGGTTAAACATGCTGGTAGGGACTTGTTGAGCACTGCAAACTGAACTTGGAACGTGCCAAAACCCATCATGCCTGTGCTGTCTAGTGTGTTCTTCAGTTTCCCTTTTAATGGAAGTTATTATTTTTTCATGTTATGAGTGTTTTGTTTGCATGTATGAATATGTACTTTGTGTGTATCTGGTACCTGCAGAGGCCAGAAGAAGGCACCATAGTACCTGGAACCAGATTCATGGGTGGTCTGAGCTATCATGTAGGGTCTAGGAATGAACCCTGGTCTTCTTCAATAGCAGCAAGTGCTCTTAAGCACTCAGCCAGCTCCTCACATCCTAGTTTAACTCTTACATGTTCATGTTGGCTCAATTTTCTTAACCAATTATTTTCTTATAAGTTTATTAACCAAGTGTACGTCACTTATAACCCAACTAACCGAAAGAATAGGAAAAGGAGATTAAAGAATACAATAACAAAACCGTAACTATATCAGTTCTGAGGAACGATTCTCCTGGCAATGCCAGCAGGATTTCTTCTACTGGAACCTGGAGTAACCAGAACCCAGAACCTCAGCAGGAGCCCAGAGCCCCAAAGCCTTCCCTCTAGTGGTTCTCTCTAGGAGCGTCTTGAAGTGGAGCGATGAACAGCCAAAATTATTGCAAGTTTCCAAAAGCCCCACCTCTAGTTTGGAGCTCATTCTTCATATCTTCTCCCAGAGTCTGTTCATGGGATCTTTTCAGCTGACAACAGTCAAGGTCCTGCATGAGGTGGTTTGTCTTCTAGCGGATTAACCTAACCTGTTCTCACAATACCATTCCGATCCCACACTTGGGATCATTAAAAAAAAGGTTTATCTCTCCTTCATGTTCAACAAAGGCACTAGTGTCAAATATTTAGGACCCAGTCTGTGGCCTTATTAGGAAGCACTGAGTCTGAGGCTGGAGAGATGACTCAGTGGGGCTGGAAGCTGGAGCAATGGCTTACGGTTAAGAACATTTGCTGTTCCTCCAAAAGAACAGATGTCAGCCCCCCCCCCCCCATCCACATTGGGAGGTTTACATCCACTGTTGCACAGGGTCTGATGCCATTTAGCCTCCATGGAGACTTACCCACATGTGGCTTACACTTACATGCATAATGCACATCAATGAGAAATCTTAAAAATCAGAAGGTGAAGAGTGGGTCCTGTTGGAGGTAATTGGGACATGCCCTTGAAGGTGACACGGAGACTCTAGTCCTCCCTGCCAGTCTCCCAGTTACATTATAGCTTCCTGGTCACCATGTGCTGAACAACATTTTCTGCTATAATTTCTCATGAACACCTAGGACAAAGACAGGGGTTCTTGATAAGGACAATGAGTATCCATACTTTCTCCAATAACTCATGTCTCAATATGTTTTTCTTTGGAATTTTAGTTTCTTGGTATGTCTCCCTTTGGGTATAATTTTGTCCAAACTGTCCTCCAAAATGCTTGAGCTAGATTACAATGCTCTTAGTTACATTTGAATTTCTACATCTCCACAACTTTCCCAACATTGATATTGTCAACCATATTTTCTTTGTTAATTTTCTTTCTTTGTTTGTTAATCTATTTCTCTTTGATCCTCTTTGGTTTCTTTTTAACCAATGTCAAATTCACTTTTGCTCAGTGGTCAACACTTTTCATCATCATGTTTTTTTTCTCCTTCTACAGAATTTATAGGAGTACACATGAATGGAACAAAGATAAAATAACCGCCAAACTAATTTTCTTCTTCACAGGTACAATAATGACTTAGTTACCTTGGGCATTAAGAGTCGTTGCACTTAGAACATAAAGGCCAGGCCAAAGAAAGTTTGTGATATTCTGACAGTGCAAATTAAAGCTGTTTAATGAAACCCTTAGTACCTCTGTGATAGGAAGAATAAAATCATGCTCAGGTCACCTTTTGTACATTCTGTGACAAATGTTCATCTTTGGAAAAGTAGACTTTGGAAACACAGATGTGATGTAATTTTCTCTTAACTTCTTCTCCATAAGGGTTTTAAATCAACAAAGCTTATAATGAGCCAGGCAGCGAGTGTATTGTTTGAATAACTCCCATAATCTTTATCACAGCCTATTTATTTGATTTGCGTCTACTTCTTTATTTTCTAATTTGTCAGGATTGGATTTGCGTGAGACCAGTTAAATTCTAGAGTAGTGGTTCTCAACTTGTGAATCTTTACCCCTTTGGCAAACCTTTATCTCCAAAAATATTTACATTATAATTGAAAACACTAGTAAAATTACAGTTATTAAGTAGCAACAGAAACAATTTTATAGTTGGGGATCATTACAAAATAAAGAACTGCATTAAAGAATTTCAACATTAGGAAGATTGAGAAGTGCTGTTTTTTTAATTTAAATTTTATTAATTTATTGAGATTACAACTCAATTGTTATCCCATCACTGGTATCCTCTCATTCCTTCCTCCCTCCTATTTTCACCCTATTCCCCGCCCCTATGTCGAAGACTGAGGGGGACCTCCTCCCCCACTATATGGTCATAGGGTATCAAGTCTCATCTTGATAGTCTGCTTATTCTTTGAGAAGCACTTTTGTTGAGTTTAAGAGTTCAATATTATTTCCTGGAACATATGACACAAGAAGAGTTCTGAAGCCACATCTGTATTTGATATCTGTGGTTATTAAAATGTGGTCTGGGTCTTCAAGTCATGAGCATGTACTGGGGTGACTCAGGTGTAGCAGAAAATGGCCCAGCAAAGCCTCTTGACACTGGTCTGAATACTGGCCTCAGTGAGGAGTCTCAAAGGAAGGATGAATGGAAGATATCCTTAGAGAAGGACTGATTGCTCTCGCATCTGCTCTGTGGCTCCTGGCCATTCATGTGCTGTCAGCTCAGCTTCCTATCCCAATCACTCTTCATGTAGTCCTCCTTCCATCACTGACAAGGTTCTTATAGCAGCTGTAGAGACTGGAAACTCTTCCAAGAAAGAAAACAAATCAACAGTTCCTTAGGAGTTGTGTGGTCCCAGCTACCAAAATAACACAGAACTGCTTGACTTGTTTGGAATAAAAGTGCTAAACTTGAATGTTAAATTACTGTTATCTTTCCCAAAATAATTGACTTTGAAGACTGTGTACTCTCAAGATACAATTCATTCACTGTCATAACCCCAAACACATCCTTTAGGCTGCTTTCTCCCAAGACAGCTGGCATCTTTTGAAGACAGAACAGTTTTAGGTTTTAGAAAATAGTTAAAATTTACATCACCATGCCTTATAAAGGTGGTGAGGATTGAAAATGAAGAGATTAATTCCAAGGAAAAAGAATGTTTAGACTAGGGAAGTAAAATTAGTCAAAAAAGAAATTTGCATTCTCTGTATCCCCCGCCAAAAAAACACACAAAAAGACAAAAAAAGTGTATTTGGATTGTGTGTATTTGTGTGTGTGTGTGTGTTTGTGTGTGTGTGGTGTGTATGTGTGTGTATGTGTGTTGGTACTAAAAATACACAGATGGTTCAACACAGCTGTTTAAGCATTTTTTAAAATATCTTGATCCTTTGGTATTCTTGGTGCATACCCTTTTTTCTCTCTCCCAGTTCTGTGGGACCTACAAAACTCTTCCAACTTGTCCAAAGAAGACTTTCCCATGGCCTATCCCAGGTTATTGCATGCCTTGGCTGCTCAGTAGTTCCATCCAAATGGCCAAATGACATAAGACATGGTCCACCTTCATCCAGGCCTGTAGATCTCCATTCTCTTTTTTTTTAGACTTTTATTTTATTTTAATTTTTTATTAATTTATTCTTGTTACATCTCAATGATTATCCCATACCTTGTAAGGGTCTCCATTCTCAAGTGTTCTTTTTCAGAACTGGCTGGTACCAGTTTCTAACCTTTGTGTCTGCACATGGTGACAGGAGTGCTTCTTTCCTCATTTGTTCTTTAAGGCACCTAGACTTAATGTCTGTTTAAATTAAGCCTAGTCTCCAAAAAAGAGAACAGAAATGTATCCTGAGCTTCAGTGCCCCCTCTTTTCCCAAACTCAGCATAAAAGTGTTGGCCTTTCATGGAAGTGTTGGAATCTCAGAATGAGATTGGCTGATGTGCATAAGACTCTTTCTGTCATCCTTTCTTTACCTTTCTTCTGTTTATCATCAAGTATATACAGGTAGCACTTCCAGGTTTTTGTTTGTTTGTTTGTTTGTTTCATTTTTAATAAGTCTGTTCTTTCTCCATAGATACCTACTTCTTGTTTATTGGTCAATATTTAGGCATGGACATCTGATGTGCACTCCATGGCGCTTCCCCTCCCAATAGCAACTATAGCTGATACTGCGACAGTGCCTTAAGTTTTCTCCCAAATGTGTGATACCAGAGATCTTCACAGCTGAAGAGGAACAACTTGCTTATATAAGAACATAAGATGTAGAGCCATTTGCTCAGGATCAAAGTACAATTTGAGATCTTGCAAACCCTCTCACCTTACACTGATACCTTGACGTCTCTGGTTCTTAGTCTATTCATTGGAAAAATGGTAATAAATTTCCTCATAAAGTAGACAGCACTGTGGCTTACTTCTGTAATGGAGCATATAGAGAACAAAGCTCAATGAACATTAGTCAGCTATTTCTTAACTTTGTGGGTCAAGTTTTCTCAGGACCCAGCATCTTTATTCCTCTAAATCGATCTGTGGCTGGTAAACTCACTAATGTAGCAATGTTTGCACTGCCTGGAGCTTAGTGGGTTTCATGACTTCATCTTTATAGAAAACTCTGCTGAGTCCTGACCTACAGGGTCTCATGCACAGTATATCTGTGCACAAGAATATCTGATAATAAAAAATAATATATGCTGGCTTTAAACCTCAAACTTGGTCATAGTCACCTTCTTTGGCTGCCTCTCTCATCTTCGATGGTATGGTTTCTCTGGATTTCTCATTAATTCTTTTTCTACTCTACCATTTCCTTACAGCCTCTTTTGCACTTCTCTTTCAGATATATTGTTCCAGGAAACAACATGACCACACACATACACACTGCTATTCTGAACCACTTTGCTCTACTTATGTTATTGAGCCTGTCAAATCTCTTCTGTGCTCTTCCATGTGTTCGCTGTCTTGCTTATTTCTATTTCTATGACAGACCTTTGCCTATCACCTGATATTTCTATGGCCATTAGGCTTACTTTTCTGGAACTGCTCTTGGAAACTTCACTAGAAGAACCAACTGCCTTTTCATCTTCTCTATGTCAAAGCTAAAGCCAAACCATTCCTAAGACTATTCAATCATCAACACCATCCAGTGTTCTATGTTTTACCAGAGTAGTCACTTAAGATAAAGGTAAAGACTGTTTCAGCACCACAGAATTCCAATTCATCCCTTGTGTTAAAAGACTCAATCAATAAGGCCTTGAATGCAATTTCTTCCCTTGCTGTAGGGACATGTATATATGCTTGCTATCTTTTCTGATAGCTTCTACCTCTCACCTAATGCACTCAGATGACAGTGGTTAATTATCTTCTGTGATCAAATTTTTTATTGTCTTGCAGAATACTCAACTTATCACAAAATACAAATTAGTAGTTACCTTGTGGTATATGCGACACATCATGGTTACTGAGATAGTTTTAACTATTTTAGTTTAGACAGAAGTTTATTATCAATTCACTGGGTGGGAGGGGGAAGGAAGAAAGGGATGGAGAGAGGGAGGGGAGGAGAGAGAGTGTGAGAGAGAGCAGAGCAATGCTTTTTGAATTAGCTCAGCCACTTGACTGACATGCATCTTCATAGAGGGAGACTCCAGAGAAAGAATAAAGCAGTGGTTTTCAACTTTCCTAGTGATATGGCAGTTTAATAGAGTTTCTCATGTTGTGCTGACCTCCCAACCATTCAATCACAAAAGTATTTTGTTGCTACCTCATAACTATAACTTTGCTACTGTTATGAATTGTAATGTAGATTTCTGATATGCAGGATACATGATATGCAGCTCACAGGTCGAGAACTTCTGGAGTAAGGGAACATAGAGCTCTAGGAAGCACATGCATTGGCTCTAATCAGCGTCCCAAAGATACGGACAGAGGAGGAGCTTAAGGATATGTTTCTGAGAGTCCTGGCTCAGACAGAAGTGGGCCTAAGAGGACCTCATGGCCTAACAGGACCTTGTGGAGGCTTATCTTTGAAATTGCCATGTTGCTTCTTCTCATCTTAGGTATTGACAGAGTTCTAGAAGCAGCAGTAGCCATCTTGATCCTCAGAGAATTGGAGTAGCAATAAAATTTGGACATTATTTCTAGCCACACTGTAGAATCTATACTCCCCAGAGTATTAAGAACACTGCCCAAGAATTATGGCTAGAGGAAGGAGCTTAGTCAAGTATTAGAATGTTTGTTCATTATCTTCAAAAGATTCAAGGTTCACAGGGGGATCTCTGCTCTCCCAACACACATGGGGACATGCATGCACTCACACAATGCAAAAAAAATTACATATTATTTTTTATATAAAACAGTAGTAATTTGCTAATTTCTTTTACTACTGAGATTATATTATTCAATATAACAAAATGCAATATGGCAATGGCAATATTTCTTAAACAACATTGTGTGTATCACCCTGCCCGGTTATTGAAGCAGTCTTTTATTGTGTGTATTATTCTCTCTCTCCCATAGACACAGGTAAACGAAGCCATGTACACAGTATCTTAGCTTGCTTTTATTAGAGTCAGGTATAAATACAGATTTAAAAACATTCTGACCTGCAACTTGTGGATTTGTGCTTGTAAATGACACCCTTTTTACTTCCGAGACTAGCATGTGTGCCCATAAATGTCCCTTGACTTGTGTGTTCTATAGTGAGACTGTCTCATCTCTGACTCTTTGGTCTACCCTAGTGAGCCCATCTTTTTATTATCAAAACTCTCATATTCATTGGCTTCTGGCAACACTTCCAAATCCACAGATGTCTCCCTCTTGTTGCATTCTAATTCCACTCACACTTAAACCTGTCTTTTCCCCTGTATTATCATGTGAACCTCATTTTACAGGATTTCTTAAAATACAATTAAAATGTTTCATACAGGGCTAGGCCAAGTTGGCCTAGCGCCTAGAATCCACTCTGAGCAAATGTCCAGGAATACAATTCGCAGAAAGGTTTGCACCCAGGCATTCCCTCCCACTTGCTTTGACCTGATATTTTGCTTATTCTGCTATGAAATTCCTCAGAGGAGGGAAATAGTAGCTTGCCTCATTAAGACTCATCATTTACAAGATGTTGACAAATGTTGCCATTTATCCTGTTAACATAATAAATGTGAGAAAAATGACCATTTGGCATGGATAGTCCAGTGCAGATGAAAGCATGGCTATGTCTGTGCAGCATAGTTCAGGACTACATATCACAATAGATATGTTTTGAAAAAAATAATTATTTATTTTTTTCAAATCTGAACCAAAACTAAGGAAAAATCTATATAAATCATGTTTACTTATTTACTTTAGTAAAATGTTTAATTTTTCATCATTTTAGAAGAAAATTATTATTTTTCCTTAATCTTTGTAACATTTTAAAATTCCAAATGTAGTTACTTGATAATAATACAACTGTAATTACAACTTTAAATACACTTGACAATAAAATAAAATAAGCAAAAGGAATAATAAAATAAAGCAGGAACTACAAAGATTTGGCTTATTCTTGAATGGACAGGATTGAATGCCTATTACTAAACATATGTGAAAATTCAACTGGTTTAAGTTTAAAAAATTTGAATTTGACACTGTACTTCTAAGTAGACACACACACACACACATACACACACACACACACATAGCCACATACAAACACTCACATAAACATATACACATGTACACATATACATACATAAATACATACACACAAAATCACACATACACAAAACTCGTACATGAAAACACATACACATACATTTTGGAAAGTTATCTGATGCTAGCCTGGCTTTCATGATTGGGTCCTAGTGTAGCGAGTAGCATAAACAACTTCTGCGAACTTAAGTATCAGTGACCTATCTATAAGAGACCAAGCAAAAACAAGACCTCTGTATGATCTCACTGAACCTGAATAAGACAAATGAATGACCATTCTTCTGATGGTATAATGGCCAACCATTCTGGGGCCTGCCTACAAGAAAGACTACTTCTCTGTGAACAACTACTAATATCTTTTACTTCATTGTGGTCTTCCTTCTCCTGTGGAAGATTATTAGAATTCACAGTTACAGCATCACTCACCCTTATTAGCAAGACCCAATTCAGGATTAAAAACCTTGTTTCCTTTAGCTGACATGTAGGCGTAAGATTATTGTTAACTCAAAGGCTGATTTTTTACAGCCCCCCCCCAATCTGGTTACAATCCTTGTTTTGAGAATCTCTTGTCTCAATGTTGTGTTAACACTGTTCCCAGTTGTCCCCTCATATGCCAATAAAGCAGCTTAAAGCCAGTCACTGAGCAAGGTAGAGAATAGGGCTGGACTTCCTTAGAAGAGGAAGTAGGGGATTCTGCTAAGAGATTCAGTGATGAGGAGATGTGCAAGAGACCCCAGGAAGGAGCTAAAGCTGAGGAAAGCTGCAAGCAAGTATTGCTAGGATGCACTAAGGCGGGAAGCCAAATTAGCTTAGAGGGCTAGGAATAGAGTAATAGCTGCTCAGTTCTTGTCCTGTGAAACTTATTATTAAATAAAAATAAAAGAGACTCAGTTATCTGTGTGACAGCTAGATTAAGAGAGAAACAAACAGATTTATACAAAGATAACCACAACACTGACGTGAGCATCACCAAATGCAAACTTAATGCCTGCTCTTCCTTATAATGCTCTTCTCCTCAGATATTCATGGTTCCTCCTGAGCTGGGAAATGAACCCACTTTCTTGCATGCTGCTCTTCTCTGGTGACCCTGGGCCTGAGCTCTTGACAATTTGTAGAAAATAGAGCATCACCTTATTTAAGAACAAAATGGCCACCATGAGTAGCACATTGGGGATAAGCCTATATATTTGCAACCTTTTCTTGCCATCTGTGTCTTCAGTCAATGTGTTTTTATAATGTAGAGGCTGGGAGGTACAAGTAGGTTGGTATAAAAATAAGTTACATGGAAGAAGATATGTGGTCCCATAGTTACCAGTGCAAATTAACAGTATCAGAACCCAGATTGTCCTGGCTCTTCCTTCCAATATTCACCTTACTGAGTACATGAAATTTGATTAAGCTCTTCCCAGCTAATTCACAGCTTAAAACCCAGCGAATGTCATTTATTTGCCTGTATCTTTAATGGTCTAGAGGCTTGGAGAAGGCTATAGCCTTGAACTATGTATTTACATGCAGTTCTTCCTTAATGGCCCTCTAAGGAGCTCACTAACTTACTGACCTCATCAAGGGCACAAATCAGGGAGGCATCTGTTCTTCCTGGGAGGAGGAGGAATGGAATTCTAGGGCATCTGACAATCTGTATCATATTCAGGTTCGAGGATGCAATTGTAGGAGTGAGTTTCTGTGTCTCAGTACCAGGGTAGACACAGTTCAGAGCTACTAGCTGGACCACTTAAAGTGGGCATGTCTTCTTGTGAACTTTCAAATGCTCCCTAAGGTTTTTCAAAATTGACATGCTTTGGGGCCTCCTGAAGTATTATATCACTGCTCCTATTTCTGAATTTTAAAAAGTGGCAGGATACTTTGGTTGCAATGAGGGATTTCATAAAATCACCATGAAGAAAAGATAAACGCAAAACATCTTAAAATATTAATTTGCTAGTGATAAAAAATGTAATTTACAATTTTTTTTGTTTTTCTTTTAATTATTTGGGCTTAAAAACAAAGCAAACCAACAATAACAAATAAACAAACAATACCCTCCCCCAACAACATAAAACAAGGACTTGGAGTGTTTATTGTGTTTTCAGCACTTCAAACATATTCTAATACATCACCATTTAAATGATGCTACCACTGTTTACAATATACACAGATTTTGTTAATGATACTTTTATTTGGCATCAACACTTGTAATTTGTTCTCAAATATAATTGATGATGAAATAAATTAGAAGCAATTAAATAATGCTTACTGGTATTATCAGTTGTACCCAACAGGGGTTTAGAATAAATAGGAGGGTTGCTTGGATCTCAGTTCTATTTGATGTTCAAATGTGCTTTTTTATGGTGCTTCCAGCTGCTCCATAGAACTGAACCAACAAACAACCATGTTAGATGTCATTATTTTTACTATTAAGCTCTTTTATCCGTTCACTTTTAAATATACTTGACAAATACGTGGAGACTCTTGGTCAGTAGCATACAGGCACTTTACTAGGTGGTGTTGGTGAGACAAGCACTGTCCAGGAGGTAGCTGTGTGGCTCGCTAATGCCAGGCATTCATGTTATCATCTTTGAAGGTGAAGGTATGTGTGCGTTTTTACTCTGAGGATAAGTTAGAATTTCATACCACACAATGATGCACTCCAAACCCAGTCACCACTGTGTCCACTACCTCCTCACAATCTCATTCACTTTGGTTCAAGTTACCCTACGCTGCCATTAAATGGACCTTATGACACACAATGAAATGTAGTGTTCTCAGCACACAGTACTTAGACTCTGCAAGACATCGTTCTTTGTGAATTTCAAGGATGCTGTAGGGAAAATGTCTTCAACTTGGGAACTCTCACAGAGCTGCAAGCCTTCTACAGGCTGTTTATGGTTGGAATAAAACAAACAAACATGGCCAGTACATTAGAGACATTGCTCTTCTGTGAATATACTGGAAATTTAATAGGTTCTGTAGCTATTCCAAGAGTGTTTTTAGGGTTTACAGTCGATTTGGAAACATTTGTAGCTAACCAAAGCCAATATCGGCCTGGCTGTTGGTCTCCCTCAACTAAGTCTGAAGGAATCTGTCTCTGGGTATTTGGATGACAATTTTCTGGAAATGCATCTATTCATATGAGGTTATTTGAGTGATCGTAGCCTAGAGTCACTCTATCCATTCAATAGAAAATGTGATAGAAAATTTGGGGACAATTTAGGTTCCCTTCACTTTGTTTCTAATTTTTTTCATGAAGAGGAATAAATATTTGAGACAATTCTTGTCTGAGATAATATTCTCAGGCACACTTTAGGGAGAATATGAAAACAAGCCTGAAATCATTTCTTTACATAATTTGAACATATTTGGGAGCAATTACATTAGGAATGAACATTTTTGGAAACAGAGATTGAGTGTTGTTGTCCAAGGTTAACCCTGAGAGCAATTGGGTAGAGTACTCCATCCACACCTCTGAAGGTGAGTCTCTAATCGTGACCCTGCTCCTGACTCAGTCTTTCTCTGGCAAATTCATTTTGGGAAGTATCAGGGTGTGTTTCAGAAGACAATCCTTAAATACATCCAAGCAAGCAGTGTAGAATGAAATATTCTACTCTTGGGGTGGCAAGAGGGAATTCAGTCTCCTACTTTGGCAACTAGAGGCCTTAGATTTGTGCTGGAGAGATAATCTCATTTTAGAGATAAGGTGCTTATGGAAATTGATATGTGAAGATTTGAAAATTGGTAGCTTTACGGAATAAGGTCATCTTATTTGTATTCTCTGGTATAAATTCATATTTTCTTTGTTTTTGGGAGATTGCCAACTCTAAGTGAAAGACTAGCTACTGTATTAGATCAGACAGCTCCATCTTGGGGAACTCACCTTGTGGCGTGAGGAAGTTCATTCTCT
Source organism: Acomys percivali (assembly GCA_907169655.1). NCBI lineage: Eukaryota > Metazoa > Chordata > Mammalia > Rodentia > Muridae > Acomys > Acomys percivali. Next base: position 56,514,085 of record OU015751.1, read on the forward strand.
GACTTTAGTCATAGAGAGTAAAGTGACTTCCTGTAATCAAATGTCGGCAGACACTTGTGACAGGTGTGACAGGCCCTCGCACACTCTAAGCCAGGACTAATGAGGTTCTGGATCTTAAGGTGAAGTAAACTGTGTCAGTGAGAGGAAAGCATCTTGGTGATAAAGACTCACATGGCAGGAAAATCAGAATCTCTCCAAGAGCCCCTCCCTGCTCTGTTTTAGCGGCTTTTTTATAAGTATTTCCTACTGATAAAGTAAACCTGGGACAACACAGTATTCAGGTCTCTGCTGGTTGGCACATTACATTTCAACAAGGCTAGACTATGTTGGTTTAGAGTGTTTTCCACTAAATTTGAGAAAGTTCAGTTAAGTAATGAGCTTTGGATTTTACATGAGGTTGTATTTTTCTTCTTGAGAGTTGAGGAGAAGACAGGGCTGTGTTACCTGGCAGTGCGCACTAGCAATGCTGAAGATAGAGTGCCTGTTAATGTGGGTTACTTTGCATCTGAAAGTCCAGACACAGGACAATTGAACACATAGAGGAACAAGAGCAGAGCAGAGATGTACTCATTATCAAGATGATAAGTAACTTGCCTTTTCATCCTCAGTCCAGTTACACAGCTTCCTGGCACCATAGAGTTTCCCAGGATGCATCTGGAAAATAGTAGGACAAAAACTGTCACCAGAAAGATGCTCCTGTCAGTTTCCTTTTGGTCAAACAGGAGCCAGTGCTGGCTCATCACAAGAGCAGCAGTTAAGCATCTTCAGTCTGCACCTCAGTCATACTGCGGTCCCATTTGTTTAGGAAATGTACTCATTATTCATCATTAACTGAATGAAAACTCCAGGCTGCCCAGGAGGATAGACTTAGAAGATGCTTGTCTCGCTTTTTCTTCTAGGCTTTCCCTTCACTGGATCATTTCTCTCAGGGAAGAAAAGCTCTGTGCTGTGAGTTGGTTTGCCAAGGTAGAGTAAAGGATGTTGGTGTCTAACACCGTTCTCACCTTGTACATAACAGGGCATTGGGACTCACTGTTTCTTTGTTGTGACATGGGGCGACCATTCTAAAGCCTTTATTCTGCAGATCTCGTAGGTGCTGATTCACAGTTCTGATGAAGTTTTATATGAAACCATGGACCATCATCAGCTCTTTTAGATCCATAGGATCAGAGTAAGCAGAAGCATTTGTTGGGTAATTTACAGAGCAATAAGTCTCAGTGTCATTCACAGCACACCAGCATTACAAATGCAGCCTTAGGTTCCTTACCAGTTCCCCCTGCTTTTAGCTCATGTGTCCCTATAGTGTCTGTCTCACTGGAGGCAGTGAGCCATATATATATATATATATATATATATATATATATATATATATATATA
>OU015751.1:56515471-56529374 GCA_907169655.1 Acomys percivali
TGTGTGTGTGTGTGTGTGTGTGTGTGTGTGTGTGTGTGTGTGTGTGTGTGTGTGATTTCACCACAACTGGGTACCTACCATCATCACAATTTCTTGAGAATAATTAGCCAAGTAATCTCAGTCTCAGTCCATGATGGCACTTGAAAGGGGAAGAACAAGGGTCAACGAACAACATTAAATATATTCCAATCTAAGAAAAATGAATTGTCTGCAATTAACAGCCTATTGGTGACAATTGAACAGAGCCAACCTTCACTGTTTGCTCGAAGTAGTTACAAATAAAGTGATTCATAAAAGAGCAAGTTGTTAAGTTATGGGAAACACAGTTGGCAAGATGTTTTTAAAAGCCTAGTTATAGCAGAGACTCTTCAGTAAACTATGCTCAGAAAAACAGCCGCTTCTCATCTCATAAGATACAGTACCCCTTTCAAAACAGGTCCAGCTAGGCCAGGGTGCTCCTTGTAGCCGGGCTCCCGTAGTCACTCCCCTGGCCCTCAGAAAACAGCTACTTAGATGTTTCCATATTTTTACCCCATTTCTGGGAGATTATCTTAAACGTCATTGAAGATGCTTAGGCTTTAAGGGCTAATTATTATTAACGCATAGACATTCCTGTGAAGAATGACATTTTAAGCTGTTAACCTGTCATTTTCATTCAATGGAAGTGGTTAAAATCAAATTCTAAGCCAGAAGGTGAAATGGTAACTGGGAAGCCCTTGGCCTCTTGTGGGAAAGATGTTCTACATTCATAAGGACCCAGCTCTTCTCAGGCTAGATAAGTTGTCAGGCCTGTGCATGTACACTCCATCCTGGAGCTGACTCCTGGACTCCAGAATCCAAGTCTCTTCTTTTCACGTCTACTATCTGACCAGACAGATTGGAAGCTCCTGAAAAAGAAATACTGCTTTTAAGTAGGATTTAGCAGTTTTGCCTTTTGTAACACGGACAAATGTGGGAGATACTATGCTAGGTGAAGTGGATGAGGTATGGCAAAAATAATTCTGCATGATCATTTATATGTTTGAGGGTATTTATATATGGAAAATAAAATGGTGAGACACATAACAATAGAGGGAAGAATAATTACTGGGGTGGGAAGTTGAAGAAATGGCAAGATAATGTCAAATACACCTTTGGTTATGTAGGACATATGAGACTGAGGACCACATGGGTAGCAGAAATGTGGTTAAAAATATAGTATTGTATTTTGATATTTGCTAAACTATTAACCATGGATATGTTAAACCACTTATCATATATGTCATAAGCTATGCAAAGCTTAACTTTATACAAGGAAATGACATTAATTTGATCTTAGAAACTGGGAATACTTAGATGCTATGGAAAATGGGAAAGTCCTTGTACATTGTACCTTGTGAACTGTTGGCTGCTTGACAGCACGCTGACCTTTCTTCCTTTGTCTGTCTCTATTCTTCCATTTCATCAACTGGCCTGCTGTACCACTTTTCTGACTTTCTACTATGAAAGTGGTACTTTTCCATTTTCCAAAGACAAGGTAGTGATCAGAAATAAATGCAATGATAACAAGTGCTGGGTTTGCATAAGCTCAGACACCTGTGAGATTAATAAAATGTCAGAAAAGAAATGTCTGTGTATAACCCTATGATATAGTTACTCATACATTTAAAAACATGGATTGGATTATTGAAAATTAGAGTGGCTAGGGGCTGGAAAGATGGCTCCATGGTTAAAGGCACTGTCTACTCTTCCAAAGAACACAGATTCAATTCACAGCACCCACATGGAAGTTCACAACTGTTCCTTCAGTTCTGGGGGTTCAGACACTATCACACAAACATATATGCAAGCAGAATACCAATGTATGTAAAATATAAGTAAAATCATTTGCAAATAAGAGAAAGTTGGAGAGGCTAAAGGACGTGAGGCTTGCTCACAAGAATTTATTGTCAATATGGGAAAGCAAAAATAGATGTCAGAAAGTGTATTACATAAATGAGAGTCCAGTGCATAGTGAATGAATTAATTAAAAATACTTTGTTCTTTCTCAAAATATCAGGGAAATCAGCAGAGGGCAGAGAGATCCTTGGTAAGTTTGACAGTTCATGCATGTACACTTATGTTACCTGCAAGTCTGGGAGGACAGCAGGTTATGCATGTGAGAAGATATGGGAAGCACAAAGGTGAGAGAAGGTAGTGATGCACATATCTCCTTCAGTGTATAAGATGCAGTTACAGAGTCACATTTATCCAGGACAGTGAAAGATGGCTGTAGCCACTTAGCTTACAAGTATATCCTTAGCGCTATAAGTGGTTCTCAACCTTCCTAATGCTGTGATCCTGTAACACAGTTCCTCATGTTGTGGCAACTCACAACCATAAAGTTATTTTTATTGATTCTTCATTTTTGCTACTGTTATGATTCATAGTATAAATATCTGTGGTTTCCGATGGTCTCAGGTGACTCCTGTGAAAGGACTCTTCAATCCCCAAAGGGACCCACAGATTGAGAAGCACTACTATAGACAATGTGGGAAGGCTCTGAGCCTATCAGTCAGGAAGGAAACATGCTAAGAACTCTGCATTTTAAAGTTTAATCTGACAAGGAAGCAGGACAAAATAAAAGAGGAAAAACCCAGTACGTGTCAATGCCAAGAGTCAAGGTAAGGGGTTTAATATCCAGACTTACAAGTGCTAATATGGGGGTGTCTCCAAAGTTTTATGACTAGTAGGCAGGAAGTGGGCTCATACAACGTGAATAGATTAAAAATAAAGTCACAAATAAGCCTGGGGCTAATAAAATGGAGAATAGAGTATAAGCTGCAAAGATTGGAATCTCATCTTATTCTGTATCGAGAATGGTGAAGAAAATGTATTAAGAAATAGTCACTTCCTCAAGATGTGGCCTAAAATATGCACCAATATGAAATATATGAACCTGAGCATTCACTGACCATTTAGGTCACTGCTACAAAAATCTTACTCTGCCTCCGTATCCACCCTCAGTTATGATACCAGTAAATTCAATATATTGAAATATGGAATGTGAAAAGTAAACTATCAATAAAAACCATTCAACATGATCCTTGTTAGTAGTGGCAATCATCCAAGTATTCCAATGGCTAACTATAAAACAAGTTACTTGCCACCTACCCTACCAGGTAAACAGTGCCATTCATCCATGGTGATTAACAATGCTACACAGTTTAAGGATCTTAGCTGAGCTACTAGGCACGTCATTTTTATTGTGGATTTAACACATTTCATGAGAACTATGTGGTAAAGGAATATGTTAACCTCAAAATTCTGAGAAATATGGATTCCCACTCAACCCAACAGTAAATATGTCAAATGTTCACATGACTAAACATAGTAGGCTCTGTGCCTGCTTAGACTTGGGCCAACTTGACTCAAGCTAGGGTTCTATGAGAAGAGGGAATGTCAATTAAGAAAATGACTCTATAAGACAGGCCCATAGGAAAGCCTGTGGGGGTAATTTTTTGATTGGTGGTTAGTGTGACAGGTCCATCCCATTGTGGGTGGTGCTGTCTCTGGGCATGGGAATGCTGTGTGAGAATGCAGGTGGAGCAAGCCATGCAGGGCAAGTCAGCATGGACCATTCTTCCAGAGCCTCTGTTTCAGCTCCTGACTTCAGGTTCCTACCTTAGTTGAGTTCTTATCCTGACTTCCGCCTGCGATCAGCTGTGATCAGGAAGCATGAGACAGATAAACCCTTTCCTCCTCAAATTGCTTTTGGTTTTTGTGTTTATCATCGTCGTCCAAGGCAAACTGGACAGAGTCTCTAAGGACTTCGCTCTTCCAGCTAACACAATGTGTTTTTTCCAACCAGGCTTTGAGTTCTTGTACTAAAATCCTTTGAGTGTAACACTGAGCTCATAACAAGAGTTCACATCTGTATTGGGTTAAGTGCATTATCCAATGGAGTTTCCCTGTTCAGAAATCTTCACCGTCAATGACAACATCATAGTCACAAAACACCTGTCTTCAAGCTGCTGTGCTCAACTCATCCCTAAGTATATTTTGTGTGTTTTAAAAATATCTTAGTTATTTGTGTTTTATCTGCATGAGTGTTTTGCCAGCCTGTAGATAAGCACACCAGGTACATGCAGTACCCATTGAGGATAAAAGTGAGCATCAGAGTCCCTGAAACTGGAGTTAGGCATGGTTGTGAGGTGCCCATTGGATGCTAGAAACTGAACCTGGGTTCTCTGCATGAGCAATCAGTGCTTTTAACCACTGAGCCAACTCTCCCGTCACCATGTCTTTTTTTAAATGTAGGATTTAAAAATAATAATATATTGGGGAGAGAAAACATTTACCATAGTGAATAAGAAACAGAGTAGAATAAAATATATTGAGATAGACACAATGTCCTTACCTGAAATTCAGATTAGAGTTCTAGATTGCCATCCTTTTTACAGTGATTATTTATAACAGAGCCAGGAATCATCTTTTTGAAGTTCTGAGTGGGGAGAATGACAAGGGATGGACCTCTTGAGATGACAGCCTGACAGAATTTCAATCAAGGAGAGATCACTGTCTTAGTGAGTGTGAAGACTAAACAGACGAATGAATCAATGCTCTAGGCCACATCCTCCTGGGAGGCCTGATCAGAGTCCCATCAATAGCAGTCAGGTCAAGGAATGATCCTGCAGGTCAGCTTGCAGACTCCTGTTGTGTTGTCTAAAGCCTTGCTACACTCTAGAAAATACGTATGGAGACAGACAGCACTCCCTTTCATCGCCTACTTTTCCCAAATCTAAATCAGGTATTGAAAAAAAATATAAGGGACTCAGTTCCTTTCTAATGTAAGTCCATTTTATTTTTAATAGAGATAATTGTCATCCACTCATTTATTATCTTAACAAAAAGGCAGTTCCCAATATGCTAACTTCCTTCAGAGCTGCCTAAAATGCCTTCATCTGTCACCAACCAGTAGAACTTAATGCACATTTAAAGAGAATAAATCTTAAAGCTTTCACAAAGTCACAGAACCCTGCCCTTTCTCACCCCCCACTTATATCTGTGGATTAATTGAAGTTACTGGTGCAATTCTTTTGAACTTATTAATTTTATTTGAGACAGGCTCAGTGCACAGAGAAGTTTAAATGCAGATGCTTTTTCCTATCCCATCAGCCAATATGATCCTGGAAAAAAAAGGCATGCAAAAATAGCACTGGAGTTACAAAGCAGATATTAGGTATTGTTCTAAAATGAATCTCCATGATGCATATCTTAATGAACAGGAGATAGACATTTCTTTTAATTAAACAATTTATTGTTTCAATTAAACAAACTTGGTTTTGTTTGATGGCATCCTTTAAGTATGGGCAACTTTTGTCTTCTGCATCCTGCTATTTCCTGTTACTTCTTTGCTGATGGTTTGTGAGCAAACAGAAAGGTGGCTCAGGCGTTCTCATTGCTCCATATTAATACGATGTTGGTATCTGATCTCTGACTCATTAAATGACAGGCCTCATCATCTTCACTGCTGTTTGACATTACACGCCCAACCCCTATCGATCTCACCCACATTGTTCCCTGGATCATTGCTGCACAACAAGCATGATAGAATAGAAATGAAATTGGGGCCAAAGAGAAAAATAGTTCCTCTCTTGGCCACAAAAATCATGTATTTCTGCATCTAATTATGTGTATTAAGGGTCACTTTGAACCCATCAACTAAGAGCCCTAGAGGTGGGCTTGTGATGCACTCCTGTAAGCCCAGCACCTAAGACTCAGAGGCCAATGGATTTCAGTGAATTTGAAGCCAATTTAGTCTAGATAACAAGTTTCAGAGGAGCCACGGCAACATAGCAAGTCACTATCTCATAAAAAGAAATGCTAGACAAAGACAAACAGATAAACCCCAGATCTTATTAACTGCATGCCACTATAAGTATAGATTAGAAAACATAGATGTGAAACCAAGAGTTAAAAAGTGTTTAAAACTTCATTTTGCATGTGGAAACATACACATGCTTAGTGAAGTGATGTCTTTAAACCATGATGGATTCAACTCAGTGGAGCCACATGTGCCAGTCTATGCTTTGTGTATAGAACGCTGCAGAAATGTCAAGTGAGGGAATCTAGGCCTTTGCTTTCAAGAAGGCAGGCAAAGAGCAGCGCAGACCAGCGAATTAGCGTCCTCGAAGGAAACACACATTAGAATGTCCAGGTGGCTGACAATTCATATGGACCAAGAGAAGTCCTTCAGTCTCCATCAGGAAGAGAACTGAGAATTTAGATTTTAAGCTCATGACTGCACAAAAGCCTTGAGATGGGAGCTCAAGGCTTTGGACATTGTAACCTTGTTGGCCTGTCCTTAAAATATGTCCCCTGGTTTCCATTATCCATCATAGAAAGATAAGTGGTTGCCTAGTACTTAGAAACTCAGATTCATGCTCTTCTGATATAGCCTAAAGACAGCACTTTCAGTTAATTAGTCAAATTGACTGAAAGCTTAATTACATGTGTCCCTACTCAAAAGGGAGTTACAATAATCACACATGCAGGAGTTTAGGGCTATCCAGAAGAAGAGGCCAAGATTGTGATTGCATAAAGTCTGTGAAAATGGATAATTTGATATAAAAAAACACTGTCTTTTCTCCCTCTTTCTTTCATGCCAACAGTTAAGAAAAGCTTAGAGCCTAAAGCGAGGAGTTAAGAGAAGCTTCACCTCCATGCTGCTTAGACCTCAACTAAGAAGCTTGGTTTCCAAACTTCAAGTGTTAAATTACATGCCAGAATAATCACTGGTTATTTTTCTGTTAATGTTCCCACAATTCTGTTTTTATAGCATGTGGCTTTCTAACTCAACAGTTATCGCTAAAGACTTCTGAGATGGCTAGTGCAATTGTCAGCCTGGTGGACTCTAGACTCACAGGCTTGCCTTTTGGGAGTTTTTCTTGGTATAGGAGCATTCATAGAAATTGGGGATATGACCATTCTCTGAGCAGGGATCCTAGACTCCCCAAAAGGGAGAAAATAAACCAGCAGAAAGATTGCTTTAACCAGCTTGGTTGTAGATGCTGCCTTGACTTCCTGCCAGAAAGGACTGTCCTTTGTATGTGAGCTAAAATAATCCCTTGCTCCCTTAACTTGGTTTGTTGGAGTAGTTTGTGAAAGCAACAGGAAAGGAAACTAAAAAAATTCAAAAGCAACTATTTGAAAAATTAAGGTAACACTTTTATTATTGACTGGCATAATCCCAACAAAGGCAAACAGACACACACAATCTCTCAAAATATTTCATTCTCTCTCTCTTCCTCTCTTTCATGGACACAGACTCACCCCACACACTGTTTCTCTCACACACATACAATCTCTTCTTGTTTCACTCTTTTAACTCTTAAACACATAGACACACAAAACCTGTCTTACACACACATAGTCTCTCTTTCTCTCTGTTACACAAATATATACACAGTGTAGAATAGAGCTTACACTCCTTTTATCACTAAATGTAGTAACATAGATTTGCTTAGTATTTATGTTTTTTAAAAACTAATTTTACCAGAAAAAAATTACACATAAGCTTTTTCTAATTACTGGTTTGTTCATTCTAGAGATAAAGAAAAAATAATTAGAAGTTATATTTTCCCCAAAGTTAAATACAAAAATGATTAATAAAGATTTAAGTGAAAAACTAACTATGAATTTAGTTCTCCACAATCTACATCTCATCAAATTCACAGCAGAAATAACTGAATATATCAAAGATTTTTAATTGGATTAGCGTAGATATAATCTCTTGAGTACATTCATTTGTCAGATAAAGGCTTTGTCTGTCAGCTAGAAAGAAAACATTATCCTGAAAAACATCAGGGCGGGAGCATTTCAAGCCTTTTCTAATTCACACGATAGCCAGCAATTTAGACAAAGCATCATGCTTTGTGAAGAGAGCAAAAGGCTACAACTGTCCCTCCTTGAAACTGGAGAGAAGGAAGGGAAGATGACTGTAGTTTTTCTCCATAGATATCTGTCCTGACATCAAGACATGAATTCTCATTAAAACAGTGCTGGGTGTGTGCTTTGTAAGTATGAAAGTATTAGGTAATGGTGATGTTAATAGCCATATTGGGCTCTGCTCTGGCTAGAGAGCTCATCTAAGTTCTGTCCTGAAGGCAAGCTATAGCCCTACCTCTAACCTTTTGTATGATACATTAAAGCCTATGGGAGGGCAAAGCTGATGACATCGTTCCCAAAGGTGGATCCAGTGATGACCATGAGGCAGGGTTCATCCTCAGTGGTCACTAAGGTTGCTAATCACATCTAACATGGCCAGGTGAAAATGCTTTTGCATGTATTGTTTTCCTGTTACTTGAAATATTCATGCAATATTTTCTACTGTTATGCAGGCACTAAGTTTAAGCCTGCAAATATTCTCTTATAATTGTGGTCCATGTCTGAGTATATGGTCTGTGTTCATGAAGACATAAAGGGAATCTTTTCAATGTGACACCAGTCTTGTCTTCATGAAAGCTCCCTTGTTCCCCAAAATGTCATATTGGTTTTCTATTCTTACAGAAGAAATCACTAAAAACATAGTGGCTTAAAACAAGGCTTGCTAATTTTCATAGGTCAAAATCGACAGAGCACAGCGGGAGGCTTTCTTGGGGTCATGTGCATCTGAAATCAAGGTGATGGAAGAGTGTGATCTCATATGCACCACCCCGAGGCCCTTTCCTGCGTCCATTTAGATTATTTTCAGAATTCAGGCTCTGTAGGTGAGAGAAGCAGTGGCCAGCCGGCTACATGGCAGCCAGCAAAGCCTGTTCTTTGGTGATTGACACATGTTCACAGGTCTCTCACAGTCAGCCAGGAGCGATGTGGGTGTGTATACCAGGGGGCAGGTATACACACTGATTAAATCTGAGATAACCCAACCCTGCGCTGACTGAGCTCACCCTGGCCTGCTTTTTATTATAAACCTGCCCACACCATTGCTAGGTGGAAATCACTAATGGAGAGGAATGCAGAATTCTCCTAAGCCCTGGATGTCTTCTTGCCGGATGGGCTCATGCTCACACGACTGCAAAGTAGCCTCTATTGATGGCTCACACACTAATTTGGAACTCAGCCTTCTCTCAATAGGTTCCAATCTTTGCAGTCTTGGTCTGGTGGCCATGTCCATGTGGGATCCCACCATCCCTACACTTTTAATAAATGCCAAAGAACCTTCCTTGGGTCCATTCTTCAAACTGTTTCCCTTCTCAGGTCTGTCTCACTTGTGACATTGGTAGGGTAAATCTGTGATTCTCTTCTTTGTGTTCTTAGTCTCATTAATAAAATAATTTGAAATAAACTTAGAAGGAAGCTATAGGACAACTAGGGTTAGAGGGAAAAGAAAAAACAGGATTGGCAAGCAAGCGATTAATGTATCTCATCAGCTGCTAGGAGATGGGAGAATAAAAAGAGGTGGGAAGTCCATGTTTGTTTGTTTTTTTAAATTAAGGTCCAAGAAAACTGGGAAGTTCAGTAATGGATGTCAGTCCCTAGCAGCCGCATAGCAGAGAGAGTGGAGACGGAGGAGGGGCAGAGCTCTAGAGAAATGAGTGAGAAAGGCTAGTGTGTCAGGAAACACATACTTAGGATTTTCCTCAAAAATTTTTTTAAAGAAAGAAAAGAAGATATGAATTTTTTCTGAGTGATTTAGGAGAGTGTATAGGTGGAGATTCCATAGTGCTTGATGCAGGAGAGCGTTCCCAGGGGGATAAGTGCGTTATCTCATTAGGGGAATAATTATTCCTCCCATCTCTTTAGTGTGTCTCTAGGAGATTCAAATGTCCTTGGGGGTGGACTCCAGGCTTGGGGATTGACAGGTCCATCTGAATTAAGTCTTAATGGAGGAGACAGTAGTATGTAGTGCTCTAATCTTTGAAGCAGATGGTAATATCATGGTTTTCTCTCATGGCCAGAAACAGAGTCCATCAGTTTTACCAAGAGAAGTAGCTTTCTTAATGGGAAGCCCTGATTTTGCTACGATTTCTTATGGCTTCATATAGATCAATAAAGAATAAGGCTGAAGTTTATCTTCTTAGTGTTGCAAAGAAAAGGGGAGGCAGCCTTCAGATCTGACCATGAAGGCAATACCTAACAACACTTCTCTAGGAGTTTGAGTGCTAAACCTATTGAGTCCCTTAACTCGTTTGATTCCCAGATTTTGCTCATCTTTCATTACAAATTCTCAACAGAGCCATCTATTCCCAAGCAAATGCTTTCTTTTTTTTAGTCTTTCATTACTCTTTCACTCTATCGTCCGCAGTAGAAATACTGTGCATAAGCATCAGATCACAAAACATTCTTTCACAGAATGGCTTTGCCTCCACCATCTCAAAATATGGTGGACAAATTTATTTCTAAGATACCAAAGCTCCAAGCACCTGTAGAACCAGTCTCACTTTCCATCCTATGTTGTGCAAACACACAACTGTCTAACACATTCTGTCTTGTAAGAGTCATGTTATCAGTACTCAATTATCACCTTGAGATGTAGTTGCAGTAATTACTTATAAATATTTATTGGCTCTCAACATGTAGTTTTCATCCTTTTATTGTAATTGAAAAGAATGAGGTATCTTATAGCAGCCATTTAACAAGACACCAATCTGTGTAGTGAATGATGGCCATCTTATAACTATGTTACTAACACTATTAAAATGTGTACTAGGGAAACGATGCTCAGATGTCATAGACTTCAAGTTTACAAACTATCCATATACATGATATATATGATACCTTCACAGCAATCATGTATCCTGAAATTTTCTACTCATTTGTTTGAAGACTGACCTAATTTTTTCAGCTAACTCAACTACTAAATATTCTAGATTTTTCCCTTATTACATTTGTGACCTTTCTATTTTTGTTTTTGTTTGTTTGTTGGTTGGTTGTTGGTTTTTTGAGACAGGGTTTCTCTGTGTCTTGGGCTCACATTGTAGACCAGGCTGGCCTCAAACTCATAGCCACCTGTCTGTCTCTGCCTTCCCTGTGCTGGTATTACAGGTGTGTGCCACCACACCCAGGGATCTTTCTAGTTCTAACGTATGCCAATTCCTATATCTTGTGTAGAACATATTAATTAGCAGCATCTGTCCATCTGCAAATAACACTTAGCAGGAAAGTTTCCCCACTGCCTAGAAACTTTCCCCACTTAGCAGGAAACTTTTCCTCCGGCCTGGATGCAGAGATCCAGTGTCATGGACCACACCCCTTAGCCTCACCTTAATGGCTCACAGTAGCTCCTGGCACACCCAGGATGAGCTCTTGATGATGCTTAAAACTCCAACTACTACCCGGAGGATGAGACATATCCTTCTCCATTGCAGAGGAAGAGCTAAATAAGACTAATAGCCCGGGACTAAGAAAGGTATTTATAATGCTGAGTTTCTGATAGGAACTCTCAGTCTTTTTTTTTTTTTTCAGTCATTATATTTGTAGTTACATATTTATGAATGAAAGAATATCCTGGCTTTGCTCCATTTTAACCTACCAACACACAAACTTCCTCCCCCCCCCCTCTCTCTCTCTCTCTCTTTCTCTGTCTCTGCTTCTTAAACAAAAATGTGAACCCAAGGCATGCTTCCTTAAGATATAAATTACATAGTAGTAAAAAAATTTCTGCTTTGTTTGTTTGCTCAATCTCAATGTTTAGCAATATTGCCCTGCTTACAGCAAACTCTCCAATACATTTGCTGGAAAAACAATTCTATTAGCTCTGTGACAATCAATCCCGACCTCTGCTCTGGTTATGCCATGGCAGATTGGCAAAGTTGACTCTGCAGTCATGGGATATGCTTGGTGAGAACATTTCTTCATGGCTGTTGCTGCTCTTGTTAAGGCTTTTTAAAAAAAGCTGATATGAGGAGATCATCTCCACTCTACAGCAATGTAAGGGGGATGCAGACTTCATATGTATGGGAAAGAAAGCATCAAAAATGCATCATGCCAAAGGAATGGGGCACTCACTTTCCAATGGTAAATCTGGCTTTAGTCTCACCTGATTGGCCTATAATGTAAAGGTACAGACTATTTTCTTTCTTCTGAGCAATATGAGTTTTCCTGGCTTTGACATAAAGCTGAGCCCTTAACCAGCCATAGCTTCCTGAGCTCTCAGTCCCATGTTAAAATAAATTTGCTTTTCACAGCCTGATTCCCTACCTTTACCCCCGGCTCACATCTCCTTCAAGGGAAGAGTTCCCATTGAAGTTAGTTACCACAGCCTGATGCTCCTGAGTGACTCTCATTCCCAGCAAGAAGGGAAAACAGATGACTAGACTTGCCCTGAGTCATCCACCCACTCATAAATGGAATTGGGAAGTCAACCAGGAATATGTGTCCCTAGCAGGCGTTTTAAGTGACTTCTTTCATTAGATAGCTCAGCCTTTCCTCTGTAAAGGTAAGTACAACACATTCTTGACTGAAATTGAAATTATAGTAGAAGCCCATCCAGACAAGCATCCTGCCTATCAATCTGCAAGCCTGTAATTGGGAAGGTGTTGTTGTAGACAAGTGTGGCTGGTAGCACAGTGGGTAGAGCTGCACTGTTTACCATCAAGGAATCAAGGAAGAAAAATGCACCAAGAACATGGCCATTTATGAAGAATAGCATTCACCAAAAGAGATGCTCTAAATATAGACTGGGCTGAAATTCCTTATCGCGTTCACCTGTTCTCTCTCTTCTTTCTCATCTCTGCAATTCCCTTAATCTGAGTGTTTCAGCCTCTTAGATTTTACAAATGCTCATTCTTATTGATTATCATTCTCAGAACTTCAGACTTCTAGAGAGGAAACGGGTATTTGCTGAACAAATAAATCCTAACCAGGTAATGAGAGTTGAGGGACAGCTATTGTGAAGGCACAAAGCCACATCAGTCCCCACCTTCCTTTTCTCTTCCTCGGTTCAAGAACATTAAGAAACAAAAGGAAAACCGACTGCATTGAAATTCATTTTGAAAATCAGACTAGAAGAATAGCAGAGCAGTGCACTGTCACTGCTGTCAGGACACCGGAGGACCTGGATTAAATTAAAATCCCAAGTAGTTCAGCAGTTCCCACTTTCACCCTTTGATTCTACTGCAACAATGAGTGTATGGAATAATTAGCCTTTCTATCTCCCCACTGTGCTGCAAGTAAAATTTATAGTTACAACATACAGACCTTCTAGAGAAAGGAACATTTATTTGACCTACCTGTTCATCTTGAAATATGTATTTAGCACAGCTGTTCTTTTGTATTAAACTCATCACAAGACACACTTTCATGTAACCCACCATTGATCTGCAGTAAGTGGGAACAAAAACCTCTCCTTAATTAGTATCATCCAATCGCCTTTTTACATTTCTGCAGAACACACACTGTGAACTGTTTAATGGACTATTATTTAGAAAAGTTGCAAAGAGAGCGCTGGAAAAACAGACATGGTAGAAACAAAAACTAGATGTGTCGATGAAAAAGTATGCTGGGAATAATAGAGAGACAAATATCTGATAAGTGCTTCCCTCCCAGACTGGAAGAGATGACCCATACCCCCAATGTGTGTGTGTGTGTGTGTGTGTGTGTGTGTGAGAGAGAGAGAGAGAGAGAGAGAGAGAGAGAGAGAGACAGAGAGAGAGAGACAGAGAGAGAGAGAGAGAGAGAGAGACAGAGACAGAGACAGAGACAGAGACAGAGACAGAAGAGCTCCCTCAATCCTCTTAACTGTCTACAGTAAATTTACTTCTTGGTTCTTTTATATTCTGGACTCCTGAAACCTGCACAGAGCCAGGAGGGGTAAACAAAGGATGGGGAGGCTTGCTGTTTCACAAATTACCACAGGCACACTCTGACTCGGTGCACTTTTCACTTTTTTCCTCATTAACTGTGTCTTACTCAGAATAAGCTAGGGTTCTGACACAATCAA
>OU015751.1:56537523-56610418 GCA_907169655.1 Acomys percivali
TATCTATCTATCTATCTATCTATCTATCTATCTATCTATCTATCTATCTATTTATCTATCTATCTATCTATCTATGTTTAGGCTTCACATGTCAATTGTTAGTCTTGATTTCTGGACAAATGGAATTCTGCTACAAAAGCCCTTTCCTTCATTGTTATCATGCCTGTATTTTCTTCTAGCAGTTTTAGCATTTCGGATTTCTAATTGAGCTCTTTACGTCAGTTGGAGCTAATTTTTCTTCAGGTGAAAGGTTAAATCTAATTTCAGTCCTGTGCAGGTGGACATTCAGTTTATCCTGCACTGTTTTTTGAAGAAGCTGTTTGACTTTTTTGTAGTGTATGTTTTTGCCGTCGTTGTCAAATAACAAATAGCTGTAGTTATATGTACTCATGTTTGGGTCTTCATACTTATTCCGTTTGTCTACGTGTCTTTTTTTGTAACAGAATTGTATTTTTTATGAGTATAGCTCTAATAATATACCACAGAGCCTGGAGTCATAGTTCTTCTACTATTCCTTTTTTTTTTTTTTTTACATTGCTTTGGCCAGGTGGAGTGTTTTCTGGTATCACCTAAGTCCACTGTGTATTTTGGCTGGTTGGGCCAGGGGTCTGTTGATTTTCTCATGGAGCAGCTCTTAGACTCACTGACTCTTTGAATTGTTTTCGATGTTTCTATTTAATTAGTCTCCTTGGTGTTTATTATTTCTTGTTGCCTCCTGGGTTTGGAGTTTGTTTTGTTCTTGTTTTTCCAAATTAGTCAGTGGCATTTAAATCATGTATATGTGTTTTTAATTTAATGTAGTCACTTAGTGCTTTAAACTTCCTTCTTAGGATTGTCTTTAATGTGTCTAACGGTTTTATTGTGTTGTGTTTTCAATTTCTCTTGATTTCTTCTTTGAGCCATTCTTCATTTAGTAATGAGTTGTTTATTCTAGATGAATTTCTATAATTACTGGCTGAATAAGCCAAGCCAAAGGAATCTAGAAGCAGACAATACTATATGTAATAAAATATAAGCATGCCTAAGAACTTAACCTAGCAAAAGAAAGTGACTTCAGGTGCTGGAGTGATGTCTCAGTGGTTGGGAGCACAGAGGACCCAAATTCAATTCCAAGCACCCACATGGCAGCTCACACTTGTCTATAACTCCAGTTCCAGGGACTGGGCACCCTCATGCAGACATATTTTCAGACAAAATACCAATGCACATAAAATAAGAAAGTAAGTAAATCTTTTAAAAATGACTGCAGTACACATATATTTTCAATAATCACTCTAAATAGTAATAGCTTCAACTCTCCAAGTAAAAGACACAGGTTGGGTGAATACATTTAGAATGCAAATTCATCTATCTGTTGTCTACATAAAACTCAGTTTTAAGGTTGGTCCTATCTTAAAGTAAAAGGATGGAAAAATATTCTAGGAGAATAGGACCAAGAAACAAGCAATCATTGTCATGATAATTTCTAATAAAATAGACTCTAAACTATAACTAATCAGGTGTACTTGATTTCAATCAAGAAATCAATTAATCATTAATAAAATATTACAATACTAAACATATATGCACCAAATTATGGTGCTCCCAATTCCATAAAATATACTAATGGAATTAAGGACACAGATAAACACAAAACCAACAATAGTAGGTGATTTCAACACCAAATTCTCTTCAACAAATGTATCATCAGGACAAAAATAAACAGAGAAGTTTCAGAATTAAATGATATCTCACATCAAATGGACCTAACATATCTATAACTATCAATTCAAGTGTCAAAGAATACACACACACACACACACACACACACACACACACACACACACACACATCAGTATCTTAGGGAAGTTTCACTAAGATAGACCACATTCTAGGACACAAAGCAAGCTTTAATAAATATGTAAACTATTGGAATAATTTCATGTATCCCATATGACTATAATGCAAAGAAACAAAATCATCAGCTCTTGTCATCTTCAGAAAATTACTTTCTCAGATGTTTCTTCATGTTTAACTATAAATGGAAGTTGAAAGCTATCAAATATTTTCTTTCTGCCTATGTTGAAAAAAAGATCCACTTTTACTTTTTTAATCTTTCATGGGTATAAATCAATTTTGTGGTAGTAAATCCACTTTATTTACCCAGAACTTTCTTTCTAAATTTGACATTATGCATTTTCTTAGTTTGTGAAATGGGTGATATGGAATTATATTTTCTAATATTTAGTGATTTTTATATTAATATGCATGTGTGAAAGTGACCTTGGCCATTTTTACTTTTCAATTTGGACATTTTGCTTAGAGTGCATGCTTCTCTTTTTTCCTGACTTCTGGAAGCATTACAGGAATGTGAGGCCGAATCTTCTGAAAAGATAATGTTTTATTGTATTTGTAAAGTGTTAGTTTTTGTGTTTGAAGGAGAAAAAGAGAGTAATTTGAATTATGAGGTGTACTTCATTAAATTACTTTGGAAACACTCATGCTCTATATGAGGTAGCTTTTAGAAGTTTTGTTTTCTAGAAAATTTTCTCCTAATGGTTTTATAATCTGCTTTTTTTTTTGAGGTTATTCTTGTCTTTCTTAGTAGATTCCTAAGTTGAATAATTTATTCATTAAATTTGGCCATTCATTTTTTGTGCATAGTCAAGCCTCCTGCTTTCTCTGGAGACTGTAACTTTAGTTACAGTCCACAGATAATTACTATTTTTTCAATAATCATTTTGTTTTAATTTTCTATTTCCCTCATGATTTATTCTTTGGCTTGTGAATTATTTAGAGCCCGGTTTTTAATTTCCATATATGCGGGCTACTTCTAATTACCCTCTCTACTGTGGTGTGCTGTGATCATTGTATGAAGGTTTGGGTGAGAAGGGCTCAGGGACTAGACCTTTCTGATATCTCTGAGGCTAGCTTATGACTTCCTGTGCTTTTCTGTAGTTCTTAGTTAAATGACATCTCTCTGGCATATGTACAGGTTCTTACATACGCCTCCCAGATCACTTTCCCCTTCATACTCAGGAGTGCCAGGTCTTCATGCTTCGTTCATTTTCTGTCACCACAGGATGCTGTCCCCCAAACTTTCCCATCAGCTCTGCAGGTGAGTCTATTTTCCTGTGAAGCATGTCAACTTGCACTTTACATATTTTTTATTATGTGCTGTGTTTTAACTTAGAAATTTCCCAATTTCTAAGGTAGGATGAATTCCTTATTATGTTATTATGTGAATTTTGTATCAAAGCACATTCACCTTGAAATTAATATAATGTTTCTAGCATTTTGTTAATATATATTTGTTGTGTCTTTTTCCTTATCCTCATTTCTGATTTTTTTCTACTCTTTTGATTCAAAAAATATACCTCATAAATTCAAAGCATTTTATTTCATCTTCTTAATTTATTCTTTGAGAATCCTACACATTTGGGGGCTATAAACATCCTTTAATTCCAGATCAACTCAGGAGTACAAGTGAAGTGAAAGCAATGCTTATTCGTTTGTATTTCAGCAGCATAAAAGTATTATTTGCTTTCAACCCAAAACTTTCCCTATCTTCAATCAATGCAGGGATAAATATGGAGCAGAGATTGAGGGAATGGCCAACCAATGACTCCCCCCAACTTGAGATTCACCCCATAGGAGAGAGATAACCCCTCACACTAGTGATATTCTGCTATGCTAAAAGACAGGAGTCTAGTATAACTATCCTCTGAGAGGATCCACCTACTAGCTGATCGAAACAGATGCTGAGACCCACAGCCAAACTTTAGGTAGAGCTCAGGAATCTTCTAGAAGAGTGTGTGGGGAAGGATAGAAGGACCCAGAGGGGACAAGAATTCTACAAGAAGACAAACAGAAACAACTAACCTAAGTCTCTACGGGCTCACAGAGACTGAAGCACCAACCAAAGAGCAGGCACGGACTGAACCTAGGCCCCAACACATATGAAACTGATGGCAGCTTGGTCTTCTTGTGGGTCCCCTAGCAAGTGGAGCAGGATCTCTCTCTGACATGGACTTGGTTGCCCCCTTTGAGATCATTTGTCCCTAGCTGGGCTGCCTTATCTGACCTCACTGGAAGATGATGCTCTTAGTCCGGATGTGACTGGATGTGCCAGGGTGGGTTGTTGTTGTTTTTGGTGCTCCCTCTTTCTGAAGAGAAGGAAGGGGGAAGGGGTAAGAGGGTGGAATGGTAGGACCAGGAGGAGAGGAGGGAGGGGATGTAAAGGGAATTAATAAATACATTTTAAAAAGTATTTTTTTTGATATTTTGGTTTACTTTTTTATCTCTCTCATGGAAATTGGAAATACCACTGGTTTGCTTTTTCTCCATGTGCTTGGAGAGGTTAGTTGACCATCATATGTGTTTAGCTCTTTCAGTTTTGGATAAATTCAAATCTATACACTGAGTATGTTTTAAAGGAAAATTCACTTTTATTTTTCAAAGCATATGATGGAAATACTGATGTTATATGTTGTGGAAAATTATTTACCTATTTTTTCCTGTGCAAAAAAAAAAATCAAAGGAAACCAAACAAACAAACAAACAAATAAAAAACATACTTGAGGTATTAATTGGGTGCTTTGTAGAATTAGGTGCTTCCAGATGTAGACAAGGAAAGGGCATTTGCTTGGGGTTTGGTTTTGGTCCTA
This sequence comes from Acomys percivali, assembly GCA_907169655.1. Taxonomy (NCBI): domain Eukaryota; kingdom Metazoa; phylum Chordata; class Mammalia; order Rodentia; family Muridae; genus Acomys; species Acomys percivali. The sequence goes on from OU015751.1 coordinate 56,542,170, forward strand.
GTTTGAATTTCTCTTCTTAGCCTTTACTTTAATTTTTAAATTAATGACATCAATAGGGAGTTTCACTCAGGGCATCTAATTTTCGATAATTTCAGAACCAAAAAGCTCTGCACTGATCTTCAAATCACCGTAAGTGGGTGTCTGGCTACCTCACCTTGGGAACCATCCTCAGTGAACCCACTCAATGTCTTTTGTTGCAATATCTCATGAACTAATACTCACATCCTTCTACATCACCATCTCTGATGGTGGAGGAAACTAGAGAGGCTCTCGCATGTAGGACTGAACACCTGTTTCCAATCTCTAGCACAGTGTCCCTTTCCGCGTTCTGACAGAGGATCACCTGTGTGAGGGGGGAGGCTCTTGTCTGCTCCTCTGCTGTTACTTGCCTTCTAGATACTCACTCTGCCTCAAGTCTGTACTATTTCTCCTTCCCACCACTCCTTCTACAACATGGTCTTTTCCCTGTGTGGGAAAGGGCAATTAGATCTTGTGATAGAGGTCAATACCCTGCCTTACTTACATTCTTGCAAAAGGCATTTTGTACTTTGAGTTGGAAGATCATCATTGTATGCCATAGAGTTATTTGGGGGAATTAGTCTCTGTATTCACTATAATCTGACAATCTAATTCTTACAAAGAAACCCACAGCACGCATGGAAACCTGCTGTGTTCACTCACCTTTCCCATCACTGCATCTTGCACACGCACCTGCCATGTTGCCTTCTGTAACGCCTCTAGGCACTCACTTGCTTTGGATGGTTTGGGTTCAAACACGTGTTTCCTGAATTTGAGAAATGTACAAGATGTTGAAATGGGATGTGGTGCTGGGAAGTTTAGAGAAACTGGCTTTTCTGGCTGCCCGGAGGAGAGAAAATAAGAAAGCAGGAGAGACTAAGAGGAATATAAAACAAAACATCTACTTAGGAAAGGTGGGAAAATTTACAAGGGAGACACACATGAGACCAGGCTGCAACTGCAGGGAAGATCTCAACATTCTGAGAGTGGGAGTCCTTTGATCTCTTGGAGACCATAAACTATGCGATTTGGAAGGATGGCCTGTTTCCCAGCCCACTCTCCACTCTATTAAAAGCTCTGAGCTCAAGTCTGGAGTCTAAGAGCCTTTCAAATTTTCTTATCTTTAAGGACAAGAGAAAAATTTATCCACCACAGCTCTCCTTGCTCTCCAGCAGAAGTGCCGCTTCCTGTAGTCGTCTGTTCATTGTCATGCTATTTGAGTGTAGGGGCAGCCTCTGTCCTCAGTCACTACTGAGTGTCTGAAGCTTGAGGCACAACCAAAGCACAGAGAAAGTTTGTATACACCCCCTTGAAAGACAACTCTATGGAGATGAAACTGTGTGGAGGAAAGTCTATATTTATTTAAGAGATTTCCCAGGCCTCAGATATCCATATTAACTACGAGTGTGAACATCTTTTTCTTTTCAGTCCTCAACTCCTGAAATGTATGTGTATTTTCAGAGCACAAATATAGTTTTCCTTACATGTTGGGTGAAATTGTTTGAATGTAAAATTACATGTTTGTCAACTCTATGTAAAATATGGATACAGGTGATTTTTGGCACCATATTGAGCATCAGTGAATATATTTGGTGGAAGCGCCAAGCTAGTTCCCGGGGAGGAAAATATGAGAGGAAAAACAAGAGAGGAAGCATGGTTACTTTCCTGTGAAGCACACCCTAAAGCAGGCTTCCACGGATCTGAACAGCTTCACACAGCCATGTGCCTTCAGAGAACCATCCTCGTGGCTCCATGCCCAATCCTAACCTCATTTGCTACCTGACTCAATTTGTCCTGCAGACATCCCCATGATTGTTCTCCTGAATAATGTACTTTGTCTAATCCTTCCCCCAGACAGAAGAAAAGAGCAGTAACTCAGTTGAGAAATGCCACAGGCATGCAGCCATTAAGGAGTTCCACCGGAGCATTGTGAATGGCTTCCAAATGAAAGAGGTTGAGAGGGGATGTCTGTCGGATCTGAACACAGACCATGGGTGTGAGCCTCCTTCTCAGCCTATTTCCTCTTCTCCTTCTTCCTGTGTCTGCTTAGGTAGTCCACGGGGAGTGCCCTTCACTGTCATGTGGTTTGTAAGGATGTGACATTGGTAAAATGATGTCAGTAGAGATTTATCTGAGATTATAACACTATTCAGAACATATAGAGTTGTCAAATAATAGCTTGTCCAAAATGTGTAACGTGGACTTAGTCATTTTTTTATTCAGTGCAGAAGTTTAAGCACTTTTATGAAGTTATGAATATTTAGCATCTATGTGGGAGCTTCACTCTATTGAATGGAAATAGATTCCTCTGAGGAGATCCCAGGCTAAGTATTCAAGGGCTTCCAGGCTTGGGGAGTAAGTAGATGCAGATTTCCTGCCACTGACATGCTATAAGTCATATGGCTATGTCTTACTTTTCAGTTCTACACAGCAAGAGGAATTCCAGCTGTCAGATGGTGACACTGTATCTGAGCTACTTCCGGGCCGATAATGGGGAAGGTCAGGATGATGTGACATTGTTCTGGCTCCTTTATCTCTTCCTGATTTTTTATAAGTAAATTTACTTTGTGCAATCAAAGATGATGTCATCCTTAACTTTGTTTCACATGTTTCATCTGAGAAGAAAGTTGGAGACATTATAGTTTACTGTTAGACACGGGCATGCAAGCCAGGGACATTTAACCTGTTTTGGTCTAGGCAACCCCATGCTAAGTAGATGTAACTAAATCACCCATTCCGTTTGAGCTACCATGGCAATAAAACAAGGGCAGCAGTATGTTTCTAGTTTTCCTTGTGGAAATTGACAAAATATATATACAACATAATTTGTACATACAAGTGCACCCGTGTCTACAGCGTATTTGTACATATGTGACTGTGATTTTGAAGGGAACAAAGATACTACAGTGAATGACATAAACCTCATGCCAATGTGCAGTAAATTATACTTGAGTTAACTATAAGATAGTTTATAGACAGTAAATGTTTTCTGGACATAGGCTGAGTCAGGTGTTTTTATATACCTCACAACATTCTGTATGGATTCTCTCAAAGCAATTGGGCTAAAATACTCTATTCATTGATGATGCTACAGTCTGTTGATAGCTTAGGGTCCCATTACATATTTTGAAACTATGATTTATAAATTTTTAGTTGTAAATTTTTATGGCAGGATCTTACTTTAATGGAATTTGTGACCATTACTTTTTTATGAAATGAGATGGAGGCACTCTGAAACTCTGTGGTCTGAACACGTGTTGTCAGAGTTGGGACTGCGACATAGAGTGCATCTTTAGGAGGCCAGGCTCAGGGTTGTTCCTCTCCTGTGAATTATTCGCCTTATCCTCACAGACACGTTTAACCTCTACCGACCACCCACCTAGGAACGTTGTTTACTGTCTCCTCATCTACTCGTTGTCTCAGACATCTCTGTGTTCCTGACTGAGGTCGAACATACGTTACAGTTTCCACTTTCTTTCTCACAGATGAGCTCTGTTTCTGTGCTCAGTTGATTTCCAGGAAAATTGCCATGCATATGCAATAGGCAAAGAATGTTCTCTATCTATATGCAGAGGGATGAGATCCTTGGATAAAAATGCCAACTCAAAATGAATTGAAGATTTAGACAGGAGATCTTAAACTACTAAACTACTAGAAAATAAAAACAAAGAAAAAACTGATCTGGACAATGGTGTTTTAGATTTAAGGCTAAAAGCATGACTACCAAAAAGAGAAGTAGGGAGATGAGATTATATCAAACTAGAATGTTCCCACACAAAAAAGGAAATGACTACCAGCATAAAGAGGCAAGGTAAGACTTCAAAGAAAATATACAGAACACAAACTCTACAGAGAGAAATCAGATCATCTGATGTAATTATGTGCCAGAACCTAAATATAGCGTCTTGTCCTTGTGATAGCTGATCTTTATTTCAAATAAACTGCATTTAGAATAACTTAAAAACACACCCTTATCCTTGCATATTAGGGTGTTTCTAAAGAGGTTTTACTGAAGAGTGAAGATGTTTCCTGAAAATAGGTGACCACATCCTATGCTCTGGAATTATAGACTGACAGGAGAGAGGGGGGAAAATCCAATGAGAGGCAGCATTCCTCTCCTTGCTGCTTGACTGAGGACACGGTCTCATGTTCTCACTGCCTATGTTGCCAAAATGGATGGTACCACGTCTCAAACAAAGAGCCAAATTACACCCTTTCTTCCATAAGCAACAGTTGCCTATTATTTTTGTCAGAGTAAAGAAGACAGTATGACAGCCATTAAAACAGCAGCACACACTTATCCTTTAAATGATCAACTTAAAGCTTTTTGATTTCCACAGAATCCCCTTTCTTTCTTATAATGGCAGCTGTATGTGTAGGCCAATACCCATTATATATCATCAATATATATTGGTTTTTATTATAAGAATGTTTCTAAGAATAATTTCCTACCGTTTAGTGAGAAATTTATGTCTTTCCTGATATCAGTTAATGTTTAGTTCTTCCATTCAGATCTAGTTGGAGACTATTAAGTCAAACCAGGTGTTTCTAAATGTTATTGAATACAAGTCTCTTTTTTAAAGTTAATCCAATAATATGAAATGTAGTATGAAAATTCTTAAAACACAAACACCACGAGGAAGGATGAACCTGAACCATATCTGATGCTGCACCTGGTGTTCTTGGGAAATGGATACCTAAGAATGTGTTAGGGGGAGTAGAAAATACGTAATATAAAGAATGTCCTTATAGCAAGGCAAACGCCTGACGACCCAATAAAATTAGCACAGAGCCTTTTACAGGTGATGAGTGAGGAAGAGTTGCTGTTACTCATGCACACCTATGGGAATGTGTAAGACTGACTGGCTTCCTCTGTCTAGAACTCTGCTCTGTTCTTCTTTTTTACAAATTGTCTTGGGATCATTTTCGATATGAAACAGGCATTCAGTGTACCCACTTTTCATTTCTCACATGAGTTGTTACTCTACCTTTGGCCAACCCATGCATAATTTTCTCTTAATTGTCCTTTATTCTCTTCTCTTTCCTGTCTATAAAGATAAAGGTATAATGATTCTTTGGTGTAAAGTTATGAACACAAGGAAACCCATATACTGAAGAAAGGAATTACGCATGATGCCTGTATATTTTGAACAGCTACAATCTCCTAACCTATGGATCACTGATAATGCTCCTAGAATCCTTGTTCTTATACCCTGGTTCTGAATGGCATCATCATGTTGCCTGAGAACACCCCAAGCCTCAGGATTCCTCTAGTGCTGTGATCAGTTTGATTAGATTAAGAAACACCTATCATGTTAATGGGTATACTGATATGTATGTTTGAGAGTCTTTCCAGAGACTGTGAGTGTAGGTGGTGCCGTCCTATGGGATACAGTGTTACTGGGGTATAGTGATATGTATGTCTGAGAGCCTTCCCAGAGACTATGAGTGCAGGTGGTACCATCCCATGGGCTGGGCTCTATAGGAAGATAGAAAGGCAAAAGGGCATGAGCCAGCTGAACACCAGCTTTCTTCTCTCTGATTCCTGAAGCCACACAGATGGGACAAACTCTCTGCCTGGAGCTGACAGCCACTCTCAGTACTTTGGCCTCTCACCCATGATGTGTGGTGTTCCTCTGAACAGTGAGTGGAAACAAACCCTTGTCCCTTATGTTGCTTTTGGTTATATTTGTTGCAGCAATGAGAAAAGTAAAACTGTGTATTTTCTTTGACAGACAGCAGACATCTCTCTTTTTTCCCCTTAACAAAGAACTCACACAACACAGTCCATTATCAGCAAATTCAAACAAGAACTAAAATCCAACTCTTGCTCTTATTCCATGTTCACTTGTCATCTCTGGGGTTGATAGCTCAGTTTAAAATCTTATTATTACACTTTAATGTATTATGCAATTATATGTGTTGTTTTTATCATATAAATTTTAATTATTTAACTTTCTAAAGTTGGGACCTCCCTAAAATACTGAATTTCAGTTGCTATTCATATATTGCCTTTGACTTCATTCTCTGTGTTCTTGGAAGGAATAAAATGAATAAGGTGAACTTTTCAAAACACAAAATGGTGATAAGCAAGCTCACAATAGTAAACATCATTCACACTGTCCCCCATTTCCTGTGCCCAGCTTTTCCGCTCTGAGGATTTCTTCATATTCTTCCTGTTTCCTACATTTATACAGTTCTTTACTTCTGCCAAACCCAGGCCCTGAATACTCAGAATCCACTTTCCAGTGGTCTTTCTTTCTGAAGAGAAACTTTACTGACTTCCCCGGCAGCTTCATGGTCTCCTGTGCACCATCATTCTCCACCAAGTACTTTTTACTCACGCACTGTTTTCTCTGAGCATCCTTTGCAGGCTGAAATCGGAGGTCACTGACTAGAAGAGGATCCTCTCTACAGTTGCTACAAATAAAGCCCTGATCCACAACCTTGGCCCTGGCTGAGATGAACTGTAGAAAAGATACTGATTTGGGCAGATTCCTTCCTTATTATAAGCTTCAAATTAATATCTCAAACTCTCATTCGTGTATTCCTCGGCTCCTAGGTGGTTATTCCTCACTGTGGGTTGGGCACAGGAATCATGGTCTCTAAGCAGAGAAGGCAGAAAGAGGCACTGCCTTGGCATCTGGGCTCTCCTTGGATACTTGAGCATTCTTCAAACTGGCTCAGAGCTCTCTGTCTTGTTTGCAGCCATAGTGAAAGCACAGCAAGGCTATTTTTGATGGGTGTTGCCTTCAGGCAGGGCTTCTTGGTATGTTATAGAAAAGCTTGAGGCAAAGGAAGAATGAAGGCAGAGTCTTGGCCTCAGGTGAGCTGTGCATGCTTTTCTGAATGGTCACTAAGTGCTACACCCTAGATGTTACTTCTAGGCTTCATCGAAAAGTCCAGAAAAACCTTTGGGAGGAATAACCAGCAACTCACTGGAAAATAGCTTCTGTTGGTTTTATTATTTGTGTATTGTACCAATATTAAAAATACAGATAAATACAAATTTAGAAATTGTTTAATTTCTACAATCTCAACTAAGTACCAATTACGGGACATGTCCCATTAGTAAGAGGGGCCATATTTGGAGTTCAAATAGATACAGCTTCTTCATAATTGCTCACCATGGCCTTGCTTGAAATCTCTGTTTTTTGTGTTTTTTTAATTAGATGAAAACTTAATGCCAACCGTCTGGTACAGATTTATCAGAGGGACAGGAATAAAGGCTCCATTTTTATGGTAGAGAAGAAAAGCTGTAAGGAATAAAGAGAAACCCAAGGAAATTGTGATGAAGGAGCATAGGAAGGGGTAGGTTTTTACAGTATTTGGAAAATGTAGATATAAAATGCAAAATGAATCAGCTATGTGAGCACATTACAAGGCCTTAAAAATAATGAGTTTATAGATGGGTTTTAAAACCTTCGGAAGGATTTTCTCCAGGATTCTTTCAGATGTCTAGATTGGACAAGGACTTTGTTTCTCACAGGAGCCTATGCTACATATAATCATAAAAGGAACAGTTTTGACACAAGAAATCACATTCCTTTAAACAATTATCTCTGTGGATAAATAAACCAAGAGTGGGCAAGATGGTAATTTCATCCTATCTTTTAACAAGTTGATATTTTGTTTATCTGCGACCTTGATTTCTATGGGGGAAGAAATCAGAAACCTAAGAAAATTGAAGCATTCTAAGCATTTACCTTTGGAGTGAGGGGCCAGGCCAAGCTCACAGGTGGGAAAGAAAGAAAGCCAAGGAGACTGTGGCTCCCAGCCATCCCCAGTAGAAGGAGACCATATTTTAACATCATGGAAATTACATAGGAAAATAATATTTTGTGTCTGTAAAGCATTTAGAATGACCAGTTTCATACTTACAGATTTAAAGTATTTTTGATGAATTATTACTTTGCATGATGTAATTCAAGTTGACTCAATATCCTGGTCCAATCTCTAAGCCTGTCTTGAGTGGGAGTCAGTACACTTGGAGACCCAGGCATGGTACCCAGGACAGAAATATGAGCATCTAGTTGGAGTATCTAGTTAATTTATATCATTTATATAAATATATATGTCACAAGTAACTACATACAATCTTTGTTTGTTTGAGACAATAGCTCTCTATGTGGTCCTGGCTGTCCTGGAGCTTGCTGTGTAAACTACATTGCTCTCAAACTCACAGAGATCCTCCTGCCTCTGCTTTCCAAGTACTGGGATTAGAGATGTGCACCACCACGGTCAGCTTTGACTAAATACATTTTGAAATTAATCTATATTTTTTTCACATTTTAACAAAAGATTGAGTGGAGAATTAAAATACAGAATACATTTTGGGAAGAAATAAGAAAAGATACATTTGAGAAATAAGTTAGTGTTGGACTTATGAGCAACAGTTTTTCAAACTCACAATTCTACATTTCAAATCTGATACTGAATCAGGATCAGTACATGCAGTTTATGTGACTCACTCAACAGGACACTTTTATATTCTTTACCCAAATCACCATCATCACCAGCATATCTGCCAAGCTCCAGTCTCCTATCTTCCCCTCAGAGAACTTGTTTATGATGTACTTAGATGCTGCAATTAGCCCTGCTCCCTGTAGCATCCTTTAGTTGTCAGTGTGCTTATTGTCCCAATTGAATATATGAGACGGAGTCTTCAGGATGGTGAGTAACTGACTGGAAGTGACACATCTAGGAAGTAGGAAGCTAGGCTTTGACTCTATGGCGTCTAATTCCTTAGCTCACACTGTAATCCCCTAAGCCCTGGGTGGCACATTCATCACTGAACACTGTGGGGTTGGAAGTGCGGCCTGGTGCTTTGGAGCAGAGCAAATGTAAATGGCCCACCTGGGGACTGAACTCATGACCTTGGCATGATTAGCACAGGGCTAACAGATGAGTGAATACCAGAAGCATATTATCCAGAGGTCTCTTATATGACAAGTTATTTGAGGGGAGAATATTCAAGTTCATAGGGGAAGCTATTAAACGTATAGAAGCACGTAACACACAAAAACCACATTGGTCCTCCAAGAATTCAATTTATTTATATAAACAAGTTTTCATGTACACACACCTGTGTGTGTGTGTGTGTGTGTGTGTGTGTGTGTGTGTGTAAACACAGTAACTGAAAACATGAAGTGTGGACTGGTCATAAGTGTGCACTGATGCATGCATCCTTTTCTGTTCTTAAATGATTAATATGCTGAGTGTGTTGTCTGTGTGTATAATGACCAAAGCCTCGCTGATTTTGCATTTTAATGTATCTCTTCAAGTTCAAAGTTGTTATCCCTGAAACTCGAAAGATGGAAAGATTTGATGTATTTAAAGGAGAAATTTGTTTTTTTTAAATTGAGAACAGTATGTCCCAAGATCTCCAGGGGATGCCTGACCATCAAATAGCAGCCTGAAGTATTACCAATAACACTCAGGACAAATGTCCCCTTTGTCCTTCATGAAGGACACTGCAGTGCCCCTCTTTACAAAAAACGGGAATACCAGCACACAATATTTCAGTACCAAACAGTCAGTATGCTAAGCAAGACCAACTTTAGGGGCATCAGATACACACAGTATGCTGGACAAAGTGGTGACTCAGGTCCTGGACAGGGTGGCCTGAGTTTTCTCAATCCTTTTCAGAAAGGTGTGCCATTTCAAAGCTATGCATAATTTGTTCTGAGGATGCTCTATTTAGTATTTTCAGACCATAGTTAGGATTGCTGGAGCTCTGGGGAGTGAAACAGCCATAAGAAAGACCCTCTGCATGCTGGTTCTTTGACCAATGCCATGGGTCCAAGAACGTGCCCTCATGGCTTCTTTCAGGAGTGTTGAATGTTTCTGCAAGAAATTGGGGAGTTATTATCCCCGCAACACAAACAGAAGATGGCATTGTTTCAGGAATTTTTCTATGCTCACTGATTTTATTCATGTTTCAAGCCACTTCAGATTGGATATAGCAGAGTATCAGAAACAGCCAGGAATTCCCAGACCTGCATTGTCACTGGTGATGCTGACTGAAATGAAGCCAGCCCTATGTCCAGGAGAGGGGCAGGCATCCCTGGGAGCACACTGTGATCACCCCAGGAGCAGCAATCACTTTATCATCCATCGCCAAGCATTTCTGAATCCAAGTAAGAAAAGGGGGAAAAAAGCTTAAATGCGCTTGCCATATTCTTAGTACCATTTGCCTTGACAGGAAAAACAACAGCCTCTTGCCTCCTCAGCTTATTCCTCATCAGCGAACTCTTCCCCAAACAAGACACTGCACATCAGCCATTTGGGATCTCTTCCATCCATGTTGTAACGCGCTCTTCCGTGCAGTTTGTACTCACTGCAGCATGTGCCGACGCCAAGAGCAAGGCGTTGGTAATCTGGGCACCCACAGTTGTGATGAGGCATCTTCAGTGCCGTCGTCCAAATCAAATATTTGGCTGTGCTTCTTCAGATGCGATATCTCATATTGTCACTCTGGTTCTGGCAGAGCAAGGGAACTTGGGCAGGAAAGGAAGAGCCCAAGGCGGTGGGGGTGGGGAGAGGAGGGGAGGAAAGAAAAGAGGCCCTGCTAGTGTCAGATCTTGCAGCTCTGTGCTCCACCCTCTGATCATCTCTGTCGTGTTTGGACAGGAGCCAGGTATATATGACACTTGGGCAGGAGAATAGTATGCAGGGTGAGTTTGCTTACAGACACCAGAGACTTTTATTATCTACTCCCAGACTACTGCTATTTTAACATAACTTTATATTTCTGGGCTGGCATGCATGTAGGTTTATGCTTATAATTTATTTATTATTGTTGTTGTTGCTTGTTTGAGGCAAGGTCTCTCTGTAACCCAGACTTGCGTGGAACTTGCGGTCCTCCTGGTATTCCAGGCACATCTCAGCTCCTTTGGTTTTTGGGACAAGCCTATAAACTAAGAGATAACTGAGGCTTGGCAATTGCCTTCTTCTCACAGTAGAAATCCTAATACCTGAATGAACTGATGGATTAGACACGGAGCTGAAGCAAATGTTTCGATATCTTCACCTACTTTAACCCTCACTCTGCTCCCTCACATCCGCCACAGCAGGCACTGGTCCCTGAGAAAAACTTATGAGTCATTAGGAAAGCACGGTCTCATATCAGAAAGGTACCACACTGGGGGAGCAAATCTTAATATTGAAAAACCTTGGGAGTGGAGGACAGATGAGTAGGTAAGAGTGCTAGATGTACAAGCATGAGGACCTGAGTTTGAATCCGCAGTACTCATGGAAAAGACGAGGCATGCAACACTAACATTGTGGAGGTGGAGACAGGGGGATCCTGGGAATTTGATGGCTAGCCAGCCTAGGTGATGACACACAGAGCTGCTAGTTCAATTAAAGACATGTCTTAAAGGAATAAGGGAGAAAGTAATAGAGAGATTCACTGATTCCCTATTCTAGTCTCCATGCACAACACATACACACACACACACACACACACACACACACACACACTATTAAGATTTAGTTTTATTATGTGTGTGTGTTCAACCATGTGAACACATATACACAGCTATGTATGGACATGTACATATGTGTGGGCACCTGTGGAAGCCAGAAGAGGCCATGACATTCCCTGTAGCTCAAGTTAACAGACGTCTGGAGCCAACTGATGTGGACTCAGGCAACTGAACTTAGATTCTCTGCAAGAGCAGCAGGCACTGCTAGTTGCAGAGCCATCTCTCCAGGCCAACCCTCCCCATTTATGACGAAATGAAGGAAGAAAACTTGGGGAATATCTTCAATATCTGTCACACAATAAATATTTTTATTATTTTTTTCTTTTTTGGTTGGGATAGAAGTTTGCTTAAGCAAACATCAGTTTCGGGAAAAATTGTATTTGCGATGCTTTGTTTATCATGCTGTGTGAAGTTAGGTGGAGCCCCTTAACTCACTCTCTTGTAGTCACTGCTCCCACTACTGTTACCCAGAACTCAGTCCTGTCGCTCTGAGATCTGTTTTCTTCCTTTTCATGGTAAGTTAGATGGCTCATTCAGAAAGTCCGAAGTCTCTGCTTTCACCCAGTGGCTTTGCTTTTTGTCTCCATTGACCTCACTGCCTAGAGTTCAGAATGCCACCGTCTTGACTTCTACATGCCGATAACCTCAGTAGACTTATTGAAACGAAGGCTGAAAGTTGCTTGATTTCTCATTGTCTTAGCATTGCTGATGTCTCGATTGGGATGCTGGCTCCCAGAAACTCTCTCTGTCTTCATAGTTTATCTGCCAAACTCATAGGAAAGTTTTACATACTGTTTTCCTTCAAGAGTTCTGCATCCGATTGTAGTGATTCATTCCCACATCCACAAACTGACAAAGATACCAACCACAAATAGATTCAGATTGAGGCAGTATCAGAATGGGGCAAGATAGTTTCAGACTTGAGCAACAAGGGAACCCCAGTCAGCCCATAGGCAGATAAATGTGTTCATATAAGATCATTTGAACAAAGAATAAGAGCAGTGTGAAGATCAAGTTGAAACAATGTGGTGCTATGGAGAGACCGTTATTTTAATAAAAGAATGAAGAAAATAGCAGGTGATCTTGGGTTTCAAAGCACAGTGTGACTATATGTCATCAGTTCTTCACCAGGTACCCAGTCCATTATTTAGCACACATTTTCAGCGCTTCTTTGCTATGCATGAAGTTGCATTCCTTCAAAGTTTGTGTGCAGAAGTGCTAACCTTCAGTACTCCAGAGTGTGAATGGGTTTGTATACAGAACCCATGCACATGCAGTCATTAAGATTATGTGATACAGAGTCAAGCAGAGATACAATAAGGATTCCGAGCTTCTATGAAGACACTTTGAGCATAGGAAGACACGCAGAGGAAAGATGTGAGGAGGCACAGGAATTCAACAGTCTTCTACAAACCAAGAAGAAGCTTGCAGCAAACTTTCCCATATACCCTTTCTTTCAGAAAGAAAATGATGCACACAGCTTGACCAACATGGGTATGTAGCCTACAGAAATCTCTTCTTCTTGAGTCATCCAAAGGATGCTATTCTGTCCTGGAGACCTGATACAGCATTGGCTGTCATGAACATAGCCTATGTTGAAGATAAGTGTGGAGGGAGAAAGCAGAGACCTGTGGGTGTCTATGTGGAGGTCCACAGAAAGACATCTAAAGAGTATGAGACAGTATTCTAAGACCAGTCAAGAGGAGTCAGCATTTTTAAATCAGGATGGTGCTATCAAGACTTTTGTTGTGTTTGACGTTAACAGCCACAAATGAAGGGGAAAGTGAAAAAAAATGGCAGGCTGGGCAAGCATTTAGTTGAGAGATTTTATCAAGTCAAGGCTGAAGAGATGTCAGAGAGGATAGAGATTAAATACAGGAGAGTTCCAGGGGCTTTGTGGGCACAATTATCTTGGGAATAGAACTCATGGCTCAGGTGGCCACAGGGAGTGGTGAGTTAACGATAATTTTAAGTAGACCCCGGAATTGAAGACCATAGGAGCTAGGGCATATCTCAAAGGCTGAATATGTGCGTAACACATATGAAGCCTTGAATTCCAGCCATAGCACTACTAAAATAAAAAATAAAATAGTTGAGAAGCATAACACAGTTTCTGGGGAAAAGTATGGGCATGGTGAATTTTATTTGTTTTTGTGACTCTAGATTTGTCCTGGAGGAAACTGAGCTGTGAACACAAGTGTGGGTGCAGGTACTGGGAGATCAGGATGAGGTTATTTGCCTCTTTTCTCTTTCAAATGTTTCATCAATGTCTGTGCCTGCCAGATATTGACAGCATACAGGGCTTTCCTTTAAAACAAAATAGATGACCAGAAATAACTAGAGAAGTATTTGAAACCATACGTTAAGCATAGTCTGACCCAAAGCTGACTTACATGCAATCAGAGAAACTGAACAATGACAGATGATTGTCATATGATGTAATCTATTACGAAGCACTTAAGTTTTCAGGTCACTGAGTTTAGTTTTTTAAAAAGCCATCCTATTCAAATCCTGTATCTTAAAATTTACAATAGATATTACATAAACAATAATAAATAAATAGGCCCTTAGCTGAATGAAGAGAAGTAAAAATAATTGTGGAGTAGACTTACTACAAAATGCTATGAAAAATATTTCATTTTTACCAAATATCCACTTGCTCAGGGTTTCAGCTTGTATTCCCCTCCTCTTCTGTCATACTGATGGATGTTCCCTCTTGTACTCTGAGGAACACTATCTCCCCATCACCTCTCATCATCCTTTATCACTCTTAAGCTCATGCTATAGAATAATATATTCTCTTAGTTTCTTTCTGTTGTCAGTCGGTCTCTCACATCTTGTAAGAAGACCCTTTCTTTCCATTTCCGCCTACTGGTCTTCCTTGTCTAGCTATGTCTCTGTAACATGTAACTCATTCTTCTCTGTCCTCCCACCTTCCTGCTGCCTGCTCAGTGTACACTTTGGGAAGTGTATCTTCTGATTTCCAAAGCTCACATGACTTGGCTTTATGCCCAATCCTAACAAAATCTCTAGGCCTTAGGCAGGACCTTTTCCTAACTTCTCACTCAAGCAGTCAGTCACACTTTCCACATGAGAACAGTGTTTTTCTGAAATAAACATCCTTCAGTTTTTCTTTAAATTTCCCCAGTTGTCTTCTTTAAGAGGCCATGCTTGCTCTTTTCCATCAACAGCCTCTCATATCACTGGTTCCCAAGGTTTAACATAAACGAAAACCTCTTACAATTTTTCCTTGTAGATATAATGAGCATCATTGGTTCGAGAGCTCTACCTTGAAGTTGTGTTTATGAGGGATCTATATTGTGTCTGAAATGTCTTCATTCCATGCTCTTCCAGAGACGTCATTCACAATTGCAATCTTTATGCCTGTGAAGACCTGGATGACTCCAGAATCTGCCTTCACCCCTTAACTGCCTGCAGCTTTCAAAGCCGTTTTGCATCCCCATAACTGATCTCCTAGAGTGACTCCGCAGAGATCACAGGATCATGATGCCAAGTCCTAGGTGAGATGCAGGTGCCTTGTCCTGGAGCTCAGTGCTGCTGTCATATATGCTGACTCATCTCCTCTCAGCACTTGTCTTCTCTGTGGCTCCTGTGTGTTGATTCCTGGTCACCATTCCTGTCTTAGTGTAGACTTCAGTTCTTCTGCAAATTATTGCTCACGTGCCTAAGAGTCTACTGTGCTATCATATCCCAGACACCAACATTATATAATGTAATACGTCTTATTTAAATGTCTGTCTCTGGAATTTAATTTTACCTATGAGTCTTTTATGATTTATGATAATAATAACTACTAAATTATTTCTCATGAGAAATGCAATGAGGGAAACTATTATTGAAACTTTCCCCAAAAAATATTGTGAAAAAAACCCTCACCTGGCAAACGCCTGTAGATTCTAATCTCGTATAGAATTAACAACCATTTTGTGGTCATCAGGATGATGCTAAAAAAGAGAAGGTGCAAAGAAGGAGGAAGTATGGGCCTTGGTTTTTATATTTAACCAATTTCCTAGAACTTATCTCCTGTCTCCAGATTCTCTTATATAACATGATAATTTCTTGTATAATAAATTAAGCTATGAGAGGTTGGGTTTTTGTTATCTTCTGCTCCAAACATTCTTAATACTCCAAACATATTAATACTTAATACAAATAGTGGATGAAAATGGAGGATAATTGTACAGGCAATAAATACTAACTGCATTGATCAGTATCTAATCCTGGTGTCAGAAACTTTGCTCTATGGAGGCACACCATACACTTTACTCTCGGCAGATCAGGTGGCCTGTTGCAATTGCTTGTCACAATTGCAGAGGAATAAATGGACATAGAAGAAAGCTGTTTCTGTTTCAATAAAATTTTATTTACAAAAACATATGGCAAGCTGGAGAGTTGTCTCAGCAGTTAAGAGCACTGGCTGGCCTTGTAGAGCAGCAGATTTTAATCCCCAGCACCCACATGGTGGCTCACAACTGTCTGTAACTCCAGCCTTGGGGGGTCCAATGCTTCCTTCTGGTCTTCATGGTCATCAGGCATACATAACATATGGCACACATATATAGGCAGGGAAACATTTGTACACAGAAAATATTAAAATAAACGAGTCTAGACAATAAAAATAAAACAAAATACCACATAGTAAGCCAGGTAGAGCCCGTGTGTTGGAATTGCTGACTTCTGGAGAGTGGTCCTTCATAGTAACACAAATATCTCTATAAACAAACAGCAGTGAATATACTGTATGAGGGGCCATGCTGGAGCACTGTCTCCTTTTCCCAGGCTTCGCCTACGTAAAGCAGAGAGTAGATATCTTACGCAATTAGCAACCTGCTACATGCTGACTTGACCATATCAAATGTAATTCTAGCTCATGGGTGTTCTTTTTCCAAAATGTTCACAATTAATTTAAAACTTGTGCTGGGACATACAAAGCAATACAATGCCTACAATTAACTTTTAGAGCTTAGTAAACTGATCTCCCAACTATTCTATGGCTTTTCTTTGCAAGACTTCCATTGGTGATTCCAGAAGGGACATGTGGTTTGTTTTTCCCTACGATATAGTACAAATAACATTTATACTAATATTTATACTTCAAAAAACTATGCTGTTATTAATAAACAAAAATAAAGCTCAAGATAAACAGTTGTTCCTCTTCTTTGGGGAATCATGTAACAGTGAACAACTGAAGAGTAGTTCTGTTTCTCATATTTACTGGATATGAAATATCATTGCTCACTGGAGCTTTTAATTGCCCAAACTGTTTGAATGCCTATCTCCTTGTTCTTCGTCTCTAATCTCTAATTCTTTTAAGACTTTTTAGTTATCTGTTTTGTCGTATGGGTATTTTCCCAGTATGTGTGTATGTAGCCCACATGGGTGCAGTGCTTGAGGAAGCAGGAAGAGGTCATCAGATCTCCTGGGAGCAGAGCTAAGACAGTTGTGAGCTGCCATGAAGGTGCTGGGAACTGAACCTGGGTCCTCTGAAGGAGAAGCCAGTGCTCTTAACCACTGAGTCACCTCTCCAGCCCCAGCACCCCTGATTTGCAGAGACACTTAACTTCAGCACTTTCCACTGTGACCGCGGTTTGTCCTTTATTTCCTTTCTTTACATATATTAATATTGATAGCCCATTATTTTTCCACCCTGTATTTCCTTAATGCTTCCATTTACATATTATTTAATTCCTTCTAAAGTGAACTATACAGATTGTACTCTAAATATCTTATCAATAATCACATCAATTTAGTTCATTATATTATTAAAATTAAAATTTAATTTACTTTTACCTTTATTTGTATTAACACAATAGCGACTCTTTTTCTCTCTGAGTGTGAAGAGTTGTTAGGCAGCTTTGTCATGCTCACAGATTGTGACTGTAACTTTCCTAGATATTGTGGTCTAGAAATTAAACATGTTTCTTTGATTTAGCCCAACATAGATTTCTTCTGAGAGGCTCCACCCAGTGGGGGATCTGAACAGATGCTGCAACTCGCAGATGGACTCTGGTTGGAACACTGAGAGCCCTATGGAAGAGTGGGGCAACAGAAGAACCCAGAGGGTTCAGGAGCTCCAGAAAAAGACCATCAAGGCAGGAGGATGTGAACCCAGGGGACATGCACAAACTGCTGTACCAACCAAGGACAATGCATGCAGTAAACCTAGACCCCCTATTCAGATCTAGCTTATTCTTCAAGACTGGGGGGAGGTGGCAGTGGGAACTGCTTCTGACATGAACTCTGGTGCCCGTGATTTGACCACTGCCCCTTGGTGAGGAGGCCTGGTGGGCACACAGAGGAAGGGGAAGCAGGTTATCAGGATGAGACATGATAGGCTGTGGTCAGATGGTGGGGGAGAAGTGCCCCCCTGTCAGAGGTCTAGAGGAGGGGAATAGGACAGAAGAAGGAGGGAGGGTGGGAATGGGAAGATATAACAATTATATGTAATATGAATAAATTATAATAATTTTAAAAAGAAAAATAGATTTATTCCTCTTTTAAAATAAATCCATCTATCACTTGTAGGCAAAGCTAAAGCCCTAGTTTTTAAATAATTCAGTAACACTGTTCCTATTGTATTATCATGATAAATTTTAAATCTATGTTCACGTTAGTGCCACATGACTTTGTTATTGTTGTTCAAATAGTTGATATTCTTAGAGATTTTCTGAAATGTTTATGTTTCTTTCTCCCCTTTAGTTTCTGTGTTTCTGTGGGTGTGTGGTTTCCTTCCTCTGTGAATGTCACTTCAGTGTCATTTTCAGTATTTGTGTACCTCTCACTGCTTTAAAGTTTTCAATCACTAGAGTTCTCCACTGCCATGTGAATGGCTGCACATTTATATGCTTTCTTAATCTTTGGAATGTTTTGATGAAATAGTTTCTGGTGTTTATTATACATAGACATTAGTTCTAAATATTCTTTTGTTTTGTTTTGTTTTTTGAGATAGGGCTTCTCTGTGTACCCTTGTCTGTCCTAGACTCACTTTGTAGCCCAGGCTGGCCTCGAACTCACAGCAATCTGCCTGCCTCTGCTTCCTGAACGCTGGGATTAAAGATGTGTGCCACCTAAATATCCATTCTTCTTTATTTTCTCATCTTTTTATGGACTCTAACATGCATGTTTATGGACTCTAACATGCAGACCTTTAAACATGATAACTCACTCTCAATATCTATCTATGTATCTATGTATCTATCCATCTATTTATCTATCCATCTATCTATCATGTTCTTTTCATTATTTTCAACTCTGTTTACTTTACTTGCTCTGGGAAATCTCTTAGTTGTCAGCCACAAAATATCTTACAGTTTCTGAATCTTCTCTCCAGCTGTTTGCAAACTGCTCTTAAATACATTCAAGATGGGATCCAAGTCTTCAAAGACATCAGGACATACTTGATCCTTCTACAATTTAACTGTTCAAGGTTGTATGTCATTTTTAGCTCCTAATAAAGCTGTCCTTTACACTTTATAAAAAGACCCAATTTTAGATATTGCTTATATATTTGTAGTTCTAATATTCATGTTATATTAAACTTTTCTAATGTTGATAAAAATCTATTTTAAGCATATTATTCAGCTCCTTCAAAATCCAAGTTTGATGACTGTAATAGGAATGGATTTCATTTACTTTTGGTCTTTTGTCTTTTTTCAGTAGATCTGGGATTGGCCTGACACTTCCTTTCCACTAAAGTGCTGATGAACTTTAATATGGAATAGGACATTATCTGATCTAAGGAAACACTAAGAAGTTTTTGGAAAAAAACAAAACAAAACAAAACCAACCAACCAAAAAATATGATCCTCCTGAAGGCATCCAGAACTCATGGCTCATCTGATTTATTCCTGAATAGAATAAACTATATTTCATCAGATACAACTGAAAAGGGACACAAAGCTTTGGAATTAAAAGGTGACTGGCTGTTAGCAGTTGTTGTGTAGGGTGCAACTAAAATGTCCTTTTATCTTGGTCCACATACAGATTCCTATAAGTACAAGATGGTCACAATGTCTGAATGGATTACAGTATTTTTTCCATCCATGCTGTGGCTTGGTTTAGTCTGTATGCACTTAGTCTAGAAGATTGCAGATCTGTTCATGTGTATGTAAGCCTTAACTACTTAACTTAATGCTGTATTTTGATAGAACTAAAAATGTAAAAATACACCATTTTAATATTTAAGAAATCATCATAAATATCTATAAAACATTCTCAGAAATATTATCTGAGGGATTAGTGGACTAATAAAATAGTTAGTACTAAAAGCATCTGCCCATTTATTTAATTTATGTAAACATCTTTCATTGACTAAGTCAACAGTGCTAGCAAGATAGGAGTAGGTTTGTGAACTGGACCAAGTTAGAAAAACTTATTTGTTGGAGTTTAACACAGAGTCTTTACAGTGAACTTTGCACATAATAAAATAATAAATGACAAAAGTGAACAAAATTGCCCTATAGAAGAAAAATTAAGATCCCAAAGCCCTGAAGAAAAGACTACAGACGGCTGATAAATGCTGAGAAAGATAGATACAAGTCTTCCGCAGGGTGGGGTCTCCCAGTATGTTAATCAATACCAAATGTTTAGCTCTAAAATATATATTCACATAGGCAACGTTAAATGGATTTAGCAGGTTGTATTTATTCATTCATTCATTTACTTACCTACTTATTTGTATTATAATAGTAATAAATGAAAAAAGAGGCCATGGACTCAAGAGGGAGTGAGGAGGGGAGGAGGAGGAGGAGACTGGGTACAGGACAGGGAGAGTGAGAATGATTTAAATGTAGTATACCAACATTTGAAAACAAATAGGATGACAATATTATTACTATTATATTTTCTTCCTTTAGTTTCTTGCTGTCACCTTCTTCTTTCTGAGACAATATTACCTCATACAGCTCTGGCCTCAAACTCATAATCCCCTTGCCACAGCCTCCTGTATGATGTATAGGCAAATGATACCATGCCCAGCATCTTTTCATAATCATATATATATTTAAATTTTAATAATTTTCAATTAAAGAAATTGTCATATAATATAATTTAATTATGTTCTTATTTCCACCAACTCCTCCCAGATCCTACCCACCTCTGTACTCACTCAAGTTCATGATTTTTTTTCTCTCTCTTTAGACAAATGAAACTAAAAATGAACAGACAAACAAAAAAGTAAGACAAAAATAAGAGCATGAAGTTTGCTTTATGATGGCGAACTACTGGTACTGAAGTCTTTCCTAATATATCATATATATTTAATAGTGTGTGTGTTTGTATATCCTGTGGTGTTCCATTGAAAAACACTGATTTTTCCTTTCCCAGAAGGTTCTTAGCCAGGGTGAGACTAAAGGTACACTTCCTCTTTGCAGTGCTGAGATTTTTCTGGTTTGAGCATGCATAGGCCCTGTATATGTTTCTATAGTCTCTGTGAGTTCATAGGCACCTCAGTCCTGTCTAGTCTAGAAGACACTGTTTCATGGAGGTCCTTAGCAGGTCTGGCTCTTACAGTCTTTTCTCTTTCTTCTTCCATATACATCCCTAATCCCTGAGAGGCAGGGTTTGATGAAGGCATCCCAGGTAAGACTGAATGCTCCAAAGTACCTCACTCTCTATACGTTGTCTAGTTGTGCATCTCTTTGTTGATTTCCATCTACTTGAAGACTAATATTCTTTTTGTTAAGGAAAACTTTTAATGGGGGCTGGCTCACAGTTCACTATCATCAAGGTGGGAAACATGGCAGTGTGCCAGCAAACACGGTGCAGGCACAGCTCTACATATGGATCAGTAGGCAGCAGGGAGAGAAGGTGACAATGGGCCTGCCTTGAGCATTTGAAACCTCAAAGCCCACCAATACACTTCCTATAACAAGGCCACACCTACTCCACATGGCCAGTCCTAAGTGCCACTCCCTATGAGCCTATAGGGCCTATTTTCATTCAAACCACCACAATCCACGTGCTGGCCCATTTAGGCTTGTAGCTATATCACATTGCAAAACTGCACTCAGTTCAACTTCAAAAGTCTCCATCCATAGTCTATGGCAGTCTCCCTACTGTTTAAAAGTCCATAGGTCAAAGTTTCTGATACTCATGGCAATCTCTTAGCTGTAACACCCTGTAAAACTGAACTGGAAATGCAGACCACATACTTCCAAAACTTCCATTGGGCACAGGATATACATTACCATTTCAAAAGGGTGGAAAGAGAGAATACTGAGGAGATATTGGACCAAACCTAGAACAAAAGCCAGTTGGCAAACTCCAAACTCTGCATCTACATGTCTGATGTCATAAGCGCTCTCCAGGCCTCCAACTCCTTTCAGCTTTGTGACTGCAACACACTTTGCTCTCTTTGGCTGTTTCCATTTCATGTTAGCAGTTCTCCTCAGCACGTATCCTATGGCTCTGGCATCTCCAACATCTGGGAGTCTCCAACACAATCTGGGCTTCACCTTCATAGCTTCACAATGGCCTCTCTAGGCCTCCTTGCAGGGGCACCCCTGCCACATGCCCGGCGCCAGTGCCTTCCATAACCGCTTTCTTGTTTCCTTGACTCTCAAGCCAGAACCATGAAGCTGAAGCTGCTAAGTTCTGCTGCTTGCTGGGATGGAACATGGCCCTCTCATTTCAATAAACTTTTACCAACTTTCTGTTATTGATAGTTTCCTTCACTGCCTAAGCTTGGCTATCCTGGAGTTTGCTGTGTAGGCCAGGCTGGTCTTGAACTCAGAGAGCTGCCCACGTCTGCCTCCCAAGTGCTGCTGGCATTACAAGTGTACTCTACCATGCCTAATCCTAGACTTTTCTTTAACTCCTTTCAGAGGCTGGCAGCCTAGTTGGGTGGAGTCTTGCTTTGAGGTCACCAATTCCTTTATTCCATTTAGCATTAGGCATTTCTTTAATCTGTTTATACTTTCTGTTCCTATTCTCCTCAAACTATACATTTTGAATTTTTCCTTGCTTGGTTTGCTTCTTTTTATTCTAGATCTGCATAAGAGTGAACACTAATAACCAAGCAACACAGTCAATACTAGGCTGATTGGAACTCCCCTTCTGCCAAATATATAACTCTTCAATTTACTCTCAGGCAGATTTTTCTGGACAAGGGCAGAAAGCAGCCATATTCTTCACCAAAATATCACATGAACAGTCTCTAGGCCACATATTAATATCTCCTCTGAAGCCTCTTGAGCCAGACCCCCCCCACAGTACAAATCACCCTCAGCATCCTTGTCTTCCACTCCTACTAGTGCAGCCCACTAAGCCCCACTGAAAGCATTCCACATCTTTCCTAGTCCAAAGTGCCAAAGTCCACACTACTCTAAACAACAGCAAGGTCAGGCCTATCTCAGCAATACCCCAGTCCCAGTCCCAACTGTGACCTCAGCAGCTCTTATAAAGAAAAACATTTAATTGGGACTGGCTTATGTTTCAGAGGTTTATCTCATTATCATCATGGTGTGAAACATGGCAGCACACAGACTGACATGGTGCTGGAGAAGGAGCTGAGAGCTCTACATCTGAATAGGCAGGCAGCAGAAAGTGACACTGGGCCTGGCATGAGCCTTTGAAGCCTCAAAGCCCACCCCCAGTCACAGACTTCCTATGACAAGGCCACAAGTCTTAATCCTTTCAAATAATGCCACTCCCTATGAGTCTGGGGGAAGAGATGCAACATAAAATAAGAGAAAGGAAGGCTTATAAAGGGTATGAACCTTTAGGAGTGATGGATATTCACCATACCCACTGGTGAGGGCTTTATGTATGTATAGACATACATACATACACACACATATGTGTATATATATATATACACACACACATGTATATATATGTATGTATATATACACATATGCATATAGGTATATGTATATATAAAACAGAACTTACCAAATCTTACACTTGAAGTCTGTGAAGTATTTGTGTGTTAACTACTCTTCACTAAGACTATCTGAGAAGCATGTGCCACGTACATGGTTTTCCTCACAGATACGTTGGAGGAGAAAGTACAAACTCTGATGACCACAGGTGAGGCCTTGTCTCATTCCTCCTCTTCCCATTCTCAGATGTTTACTAAGTTCTCTGCTAGTTTCTGTCAGAAACACCCACATTAATCAGATTTACTTGATATAATATAAAAAATATATTTAGTCTCGACGTAGTTTCTGACACATATCTCCTGAGACCCTTAGAATCTTCAAAGCAACAGTGTGTTTCTGTATGCTGAAAATACGGATGATGGTTAGGAAAGTGACTAGTTTCAGGATAGGTGGTCAGGAAAGTGAGGGAGAGGGCTAACTGCTGGGGAGCCAGCCATGTGATCAGGTTTGGAACTTCTGTGAAGAGAGGTTGGGTTGATCAATGACCTTCGATAATGAGGACTATGGAAACCCGAACAAAAGGCCCTTTCCAGAAGAGCTTCCAGACTAGTCACCCTTGAGGGTGCTTGGGAGGTGGTGTGGATACCGCTTCTTCCTTTCTCCCATTCTGTCCCGTGCAGCTCTTATCTGGCGGTTGACATATATTCTCTGTGGTATTCTTTATACATCCAGAAGCCTAAGTTTCTCCCTGAGTCCTGTGCACCAGTCTAGAAAATTAACCAAACCCAAGGAAGGGGTCCCATGAATTCTAATTTTTGGCTAGAAGCACAGGTTACAGGCTGCAGCTTGAAGGTGTCATGTGAGGTATGAGGTGTAAGAGACAGGCTGTGAGACTGAACCCTTTGGGATCTAAAGCGATCTTCCAGGTAGTGTGAGAACTGAACGACAGGATACTCAGATAGTGTGTGAGAATCTGACAGAGACTCTATTAAGCCTGTGTGGTGATGCCCCTACACATTTAATGTGAGAAGTGTTAGTGTGTGTGTGTGTGTGTGTGTGTGTGTGTGTGTGTGTGTGAGTGTGTGTGTGTGTGTGTGTGTGTGTGTGTGTGTGTGTGTGTGTGTGAAGATAGAAAAAAACCCCTGGTCTTTACTCTCTCTCATACCCACGTACTAGGAAAGCAGCTAATCTTGACTTCTTAGAGCCAGACCTGATAGCGCATGCCCGTAATACCAGCCACTCGAGAGGCTGAAGCAAAGAGGATCAAGTTCAGGGCTTGCTTGGGTAACTCAGTGGAACCTTCCCCCTAAATTAAAAACTTGGCTGTGTTTGCCTAGTATGCACAGAGTCCTGGATTTGACCAGCACCACACATACACAAAAAGACTGACTGAGACTTGTAAATCGTAAGTAATGATTTTTCACGTTGGTTTTATAGGGATCCTTACCAGAAGCAAATCCCTACCGGGGACTACATGCCAACTGCTCCATACAGCCCACAACCTTGCTCCACACGTTGTCAAACAGCTAAGCAAAACATCCTCTTTCATGAAGTAAAATGGAGCAATGGGATGGTACCCTAATTTCTGTTTCTCCGTAGCTGCTTCTGATTTGTTTCCATGAAATCCCTCTTCCACATTCGTGAGGTCAAAAGCCAGGGACTCCTCGATTCTTCAGAAAAGACTATACCGTCTGCTTCCCCTTCTCCCATGGCAGAAGAGCCAGAGGGCTTATTGGTAGAACATGCTTTGTAAGAAGATGAAAAGTGTAACTTCTTTCTCCTTATACCAAACATGGTAGAATCTCTCTCTTGAGACAAGGTTGCTCATGTGACACAGCAGAAGGGGATCTAGGGTGTCATCCATAGCTTTCAGTCGGAGTGATTATCTGCCTACCCAGAATCTTGAGGTGAGGGAAGCTGGACGCCCACCGCTGGTTTTTTTTCTGGAGACTATATGTGTGCACGGCCAGTTTCTGCTCACGCAGGAGCTTGTCCACGGCCGTGAACATTGCTCGGACATTCTCAGTGGCGTTTTGGTCAAGTTCACCATATCCCCAAGAGAAGTCGGAGCTGCCTTCTGTAACGACCCCTGTGCCTGCGAAGCTTGGAAAAGCAGAACGCGAATTCCCAGTGCCAGTTGATGTAAAAGGTGATTATTGGGTAATGTCCGACTCGCCTTGAGAACTTGTTTTTTTCCTGGCTGTCATTGGCTGAGGAAATGTCACCCAGCTGCTCTGAAAAGGAGTGATAGTTAAGAGCATGCTTTGTTGGTCTTTCCAGCTCCACGCTCCGTGGCACGGCCTTCCAAGTGTATCTGGAAATCATCTTCTTTTTTTTCCTCTGTGGCCAGGGAGGGCAAGCCAGGGCGGGGGAGGGCGGGGTGGTGGTGAGGGCCTGGCCCTCCTGCGGTCTCCAGCCTGGGCCCCTCCTGCCACCTACCGGCTCTGTCTCACCCCATCCTTTGGATTCCGGACCAAGACTAATATTCTTTATAGGGGTTAGGCGATACACTAGTCTACAGATAGAGAGATATGCCATTAGGAGTCACTCATATTTACACATATGAAAGGAATTTAAATGGAGTCAGCATATTATGAAGGAGTCAATACCTCAACTAAACATCTTATGCCACAAAATAAAACCTCTAGTGCCAGGAATGGGTTACCTCTTGTTGACTCTTTTGATAAGGAGGTCTCCGGTAGACCTCCTACTCAAACATCACAGGCTATTGCCAAGGTTATTATTTTACTTTCCACAACCTGAGGGTAAGTTACTATAACTGAAGACAGCAATTATTTATATAATCAAAACATAGAGAACTTGAGTTAGCGCCCAAATATACACTTTACCCATACTGACTAGAGTTCATAGTAGTGGAAGATACAATGTATGATACTGGAGGAGAAAGTTAACTATTAATTTCACACAACCACAGAACCTATAGTCTACAACAGTGTCATACCCGCAAAATACACTGATGCAATAGTGGCACAAATGTTATGCTAGTAACCAACCATTTTTAAAAATTATTGGATTTAACACCTCCCCCATAAGATGAAACCCATTCTTGACACTGCTAATGTGACCAAGAACCTGAGACTATATAGGTCATGAGTCTAAGGGAAAATCTAGTGTTGTAAGTCTATATATAGAATTCTTTAAGCACACACAGACACACACACACACAGACACACACACACACACACTTTTTAAAAAGATAACACCTTATTTCAAATAAGTGTGAAAGTAGACCCAAAGCAAAAATTGATATTGATCTCAGGTCTTTGTGTCTATGCCAATATTGACTGAATAAAAGGACAATTATGGGCCTCTGACATAGCAAATGTAAGATGACAAATGGTACTATTGCATCCCATCAGTATATTCATAAAGGTAAATTACTGATACTCCATACTATGTCTTGTGATATTATATGAGGTAGATTAGATATACCAAATGCATATACTTATTGGAATGAACTTCATTTTTAGTCAAGAAACATCTAAATATTATACAAATTATAATGGTTTAAAGTACAACATTTTGAATAATATCGTTTACAGTGTCTTTGTTAGGGTTCCATTGCTGTGAAGAGACACCTTGACTGAGGCAACTCCTGTAAAGGAAAACATGTAATTGGGGCTGACTTGCAGTTGCAGAGGTCTAGTGCTTTATTATCATGGTGGTGGCAAGTGTGGCAGTGTGCAAGCCAATATGGTGCTAGAGATGAAACCAAAAGTTCTACATCTTGATTTTTGGACAGCAAGAGACTGTGTGCCACACTGAACATAGATTAAGCATAAGAGACCACAAAGCCCACTCCCAGAGTGACACACTTCCTCCAACAAGGCCTAGCCTCCTAATAGTGCCAATCCCATGGGCCAACAAGATTCTATGGGGGCCATACCTGTCTAAACCACCACATTCCAGTTCTTGGCACCAATGGGCTTGTAGACACAACATAATGCAAAATACATTTAGTTCAATTTCAAAAGTCCCCGTAGGCTATCACATTCTTAACCCTCTTTTGGTTTCTTCAGATACCACACACTTACATGGTATACAAACATACATGCAGGCAAAGAACTCAGACACATAAAAAAATTAAAAAGAATACCAAAGAGAAAAGCAAATACAATAATATTGATTTATGTATTATTTATCTGCTCAGAAAGACCATGAGTAGAATACAAATTAAATAAACTATATATGTGTGTGTGTGTGTGTGTGTGTGTGTGTGTGTGTGTGTGTGTGCTTCACCTTGTCTAAACCTACTTTATTTGGAGTTCTTTAAATGCTGATACCTCCTTTCCAACCCACCTACCCTAAATAGGAGAGAAAGACGGTTTAGGAGAACAGGAGAAGTAGATCTTTTTGAATTCAATTCCTGGGAGTGATTCCTTGGGCATAGTCGGCAGAATTTCAGCAGATCAGAAATTCCACCAAAGTTGCTCCTGGAACTTGGAACATCAGCTGAAGCCTGGAGCTGCAAAGCATTCTCTGGAGTGGTTCTCGCCAGGAGCATCTCAAAGTGGAGCTATGAACAGCCAAGCACTACGAAGATATATATATCTCCACACACTCTCAGAGTCTGTACTAGGATGTGTTTCAGCTGGCAAAACCAAGCCCCGCCCCATGCATTGGTTCTACTTCTAAGTGGATAAACATAAACATCAAATGTTCTCTCACAAGTCTGTTCCCCATCCCACACTTGGGATCAAAACAAAAACATGTTTAAATCCATTACACATCACACATTTGGGATCAAAACAAAAACATGTTTATATTCAACACACACACGCACACCCACAAGCACACGTGTACGTGTGTGTGTCTAAATAAATATACCTAAATAATGTATGACTGTATAAATAGATTGAGTTCAATGACAGTAGGCATCATTTAAAATATTTCAGTGGTATAAATAAGAGCATGCTGTGTACCTAAGAATATCTAGCTCTTACAAGGAAATGGTTGACCAATATATAAATTAAGAATTACCATATACTGTATCAGAGAAGTGAGGGTGAAGAGCAAAGAACAAAACCAGGAGCTGGGAGACGCTTAGTGAAAGAAGCAAGACCCAGTTATTGGCTTGAGGGCAGGTATTACTAGACAAGTAAACAGAGCATTTAATGACATTTTTTCCTGTGTTCTTGAATGCAGAGGTTAGCTTCTATGAGGGTGTGGGCTGGAAATGTAGCAGAAATTTGCACTGGTTATTTCTTCCACAAATATGTTAGAGCAGGAAGAAACATAAGCACTCCCACATTACAAGCCCTCAGGGTTAAGAAACAGAATAGTATTTGGGGTGTACACCTAGGGAAAGGCAGGGATAGGATTTTTTGGGAGCATTACATTGAGAAGATGGTTATCAAAGTTGTGTCCTCCATAAGATGCCCAATGTGGGTGTGTCATAGTGAAGCTCACCCAGAAACCAGATGAATGCTTTCTGACTCACAGGCCAACCTTCTTCCAGGCAGCACACAGAAGTAGCCATGAAATACAGCAAGAGACAGGATCCCTCTGAGGAGCTTCAGGGACAAGAATGGACAGCAAACATTGCACAATTATAATTGTCACTGAAGAACCAACCCATTTCCTAAACACATGAAGCCAATAGAGGAATTTGGTGGCCATTTGACACTGAGGGTAGATTTAACAACATACAATTTGATATCAGTCCCTTTCCTAACTAGAATAACATGTTCATCACAGTAAAATTTTATCTCCAAAGTCATGGCCACATACAAACATAGTATTTGCTTCTATACAGTCAACTTTGTACAAGAAGAAGAAGTATCATATGGCATATGAAGCAAAGGAAAAGAAATCCATATTCCTAAGGAGGAGGAGGAAGAGGAAGAGGAGCAGGAGGAGGAAGAGGAGGAGGAGGAAAGAAAAAACAAAAAGAAAAAAGAAAATATTTGACCACGTTCCCTGGATGGGGAGACCTGGTGGCACTCAGAGGAAGGGTAGCAGGCTACCAAGAAGAGACTTGATACCCTATGAACATATACAGGGGGAGGAGATCCCCCTCAATCACAGTCATAGGGGAGGAGAGTAAGGGGAAAATGGGAGGGAGGGAGGAATGGGAGGATACAAGGGATGGGATAACAATTGAGATGTAATATGAATAAATTAACAAAATATATTAAAAAAAGAAAATGAAGCCACCACCATCACCAACATCAACAACAAAATAGTCATTAGAAACTGACTCAGATATCACACAAATGTTAGAAACACTATATGGGAAATTTGAAAAAGTAGTTTATTTTTTAAATTTTAAAAAAGATTTATTTATTTTATTTATTGCATATGAATGCTTTTTCTTCAGAAGAGGGTATTAGATCACATTATAGATGGTTGTGAGCCACCATATGGTTGCTGGGATTGAACTCAGTACCTCTGGAAGGGCAGGCAGCACTCTTAACCACTAAGCCATCTCTCCAGCCCTCTATTTAAAAAAATTATTTTTAAAAATTTTATTTTATTAATTTATCCATATTACATCTCAATGGTTTTCCCCTCCCTTGTATCTTCCCATTCCTCCCTCCCTCCCATTTTCCCCTTACTCCCCTCCACTATGACTGTTCCTGAGGGGGACTTCCTCCCCCTGTATATGCTCATAGAGTATCAAGTCTCTTCTTGGTAGCCTGCTATCCTTCCTCTGAGTGCCACCAGGTCTCCACATTCAGGGGACGTGGTCAAATATGAGGCACCAGAATACGTGTGAAAGTCAAACCCCACTCTCCACTCAACTGTGGAGAATGTTCTGTCCATTGGCTAGATCTGGGTAGAGGTTTAATATCTATGGCCTGTAATGTCCTTGGCTGGTGCCATAGTTTGAGAAGGACTCCCTGGGCCCAAATCTGCCTATCATAATGTTCTTGTAGGTTTCTAGGACCCTTTGGATCCTTCTACTTTGCCATTCTCTCATGCTTCTCTCATCTAGAGTCCCAATAGGATGTCCTCCCCTCTGTCCCAGTTTCCTGGTAAGTGAAGACTTTCATGGGACATACACCTTGGGCTAGTATGCAGATATAAGTGAGTATATACCATTTGAGTTTTTCTGCTTCTGAGTTACCTCACTCATTATGATTATTTCTAGCTCAATCCATTTGTCCACAAATTTCGGGAATTCCTTGTTTTTAATAGCTGAGTAGTATTCCATAGTGTAAATGTACCACAGTTTCTTTATCCATTCTTCTACTGAGGGACACTTAGGCTGTTTCCATGAATAAAAACGAGAACGTGAGACCCCAGAGAAGAAGTAGTCTATTATATGCTGAACTTTCTGGTGAAAAAAGTAGATAGTATGCAAAGCATTAGCAGAGGAATTTGAACAAAAAGATTAAAAATTGTTTAACACAAAATACAGACCAATCCAAGATGGAGGGGAGCATTGTGGACCACGTTTGGAAGCTCCAGTGAACAATTCGGGGAATTACACAGATTTCTGAGCCAGGAACACTGAGGTCCCCACACCACGGTAGCAGGAGTGCTCCATGGTTTGGAGGGACCAGGGTGTGGAGGACCTGCATGGCCCTGCACACGGGAGGAGTGCGGATTTTCTCGGATCGGAGCAGCAGTTGCAGAGGCACCAGTGGCACCAGTGGCGGTAGCTGAGGTTTTCAGCTCAGAGACTTCCGGTGGAGGCGATTGGTGTGGTGGCCGGTGGGAATTGCTGGGGGAGAGGGGATTCTGGGTAGGATTTGCGTCGCGCAGTGCCTTGAGACCCAAACTGGACTCTGTGGACAGTTCAGCCCCAGAGTCCCGGGTTCAGCTCAGTGCGCAGTGCTGTGGAGACACTGGCTCAGCTCAGCAAGCAATTCTGCCCAAGGCGCTAGCTCAGCTCAGCCACAGCTCCCCTGCTGTGACGCAGGCTGGACAGCACCCTCAGCTCCACCTGAGGTGCTAGCTCAGCTAAGTGAGCAGTTCTACCCAAGACACTAGCTCAGCTCAGTGTGCCGTTCTGGGGCACTAACGCAGGCTGAGGTCAGCACGCAGATTCGGCCCAGAGTCCCTAGCTGGACTTGCCAGGCAGTTTGGGCCCAGAGACTAGCTGAGCTTTGCACACAGGCTCAGCGGCCCTAAGACTCTGGCGGGACTCTCCACGCAGTTTAGACCCGGAGTCCTGGGCTGAATTCAGTGCACAGTGTGGGTCCAGAGTCCCTGGCTGAGCTCAGTGCACAATTCCCCTCTGGAGACTCGGGTGGAGCTCGGCGTGCAGTTTGGGGCCAGAGTCCCTGACTGTGCTTAGCAGACAGATTGGGCCCAGAGACTCTAGCTGAGATTTTGGCACAGTCCCAGCTCTAAGACACTAGTTGGACACAGTACACAGTTTGATTCCAGAATTCCTGGCTGAGCTTGGCGGACGGTTTGGGCCCTGAGTCTATAACTGACCACAACACACACTTTTGGCCAGAAGCCCCTAGCTGAGCTTGGTGCGATGTCCCAGCCCAAAAATTCGGGCTCATTAATATCTCTCTACATCAATGGTCTCAATTCTTCAATAAAAAGACACAGATTAACTGAATGGGTGCATAAACAAGATCCAACATTCTTCTGCATTCAAGAAACACATCTCACCCATAACGACAGGCATTACCTCAGGGTAAAAGGTTGGAAAAAAATATTCCATGCAAATGGTCACAAAGAAGCAAGGAGGTGTAGCCATTTTAATATCGAACAAAATAGACTTTCAACCAAAATTAATCAAAAGGGATGCAGAAGGACACTTCATACTCATCAAAGGTAAAGTCAACCAAGATGACATCACAATTCTGAACATCTACGCTCCCAATACAAGGGCACCCACATTTGTAAAAGATCTGCTAAAAAAGCTTAAACCACACATCTATCACCACACAATAATAGTGGGAGACTTCAACACCCCACTCTCACTGAAGGATAAGTCATTGAAACAGAAACTAAGCCAAGAAATAACATCATTACCCAATGCCATGGGTCAAATGGATCTAACAGATATCTGTAGAACCTTTCACCCAAACAAGAAAGAATATACCTTCTTCTCTGCACCCCATGGAACCTTCTCCAAAATTGATCACATCATAGGTAACAAAACAGGCCTCAACAGATACAAGAGGATTGAAATAATACCTTGTATCCTATCAGATCACCATGGCCTTAGGCTCAATTCCACAACAACAAAAATAACAAAAAACCTACACGTACATGGAAACTAAACCACTCTTTGCTAAATAACACCTGGGTCAGGGAAGAAATAAAGAAAGAAATCAAGGAGTTTCTGAAATACAATGAAAATGAAGGAACAACATACTCAAATTTGTGGGATACATTGAAAGCAGTGCTAAGAAGAAAATTCATAGCACTAAGTGCCTTTAAAAATAAATTGGAAACATCGCACATAAGCATCTTAACAACAAAACTGGAAGCCCTAGAAAAAAAGAAGCAGAAACACACAAAAGGAGTAGAAGTCTGGAAATAATCAAACTCAGGGCTGAAATTAACAAATTAGAAACTAAGAAAACAGTCCAAAGAATCAACAAAATCAAGAGCTGGTTCTTTGAGAAAATCAACAAGATAGACAGACTGTTAGCCAAACTAATTAAAAAGCAGAGAGACAGTACTGGAATCAACAAAATCAGAAATGAAAAGGGAGACATAACAACAGACACTGAAGAAATACAAAGAATCATAAGATCCTACTTTGAAGGCATATATGCCACAAAATTTGAAAATCTAAGGGAAATGGATGATTTTCTTGATCAATTTCACTTGCCAAAGTTGAGTGAAGAACAGATAAACAAGCTAAATAGTCCCATTTCCCCGACAGAAATAGAAGCAATCATTGCTTGTCTCCCAAAAAAAAAAAAAAAAAAAAAAGCCCAGGGCCAGATGGTTTCAGTGCAGAATTCTACCAGACCTTCAAGGGTGAGCTAATACGGATACTCTTCAAGCTACTCCAAAGGATAGAAATGGATGGAACATTACCAAATTCATTCTATGAGGCCATAGTCACATTGATACCTAAACCTCACAAAGACTCAACAAAGAAAGAGAATTTCAGAACAATTTCTCTTATGAACATCGATGCAAAAATACTAAATAAAGTACTTGCAAAACGAATACAGGAACACATCAAAGATATCATTCATCATGACCAGGTAGGCTTCATTCCAGGCATGCAGAGATGGTATAATATATGGAAATCCATCACTGTAAACTACCATATAAACAAACTGAAGATAAAAAACCACATGATCATCTCTTTAGATGCAGAGAAAGCATTTGATAAAATCCAATACCCATTCTTGTTTAAAGTTTTAGAGAGATCGGGGATACAGGGCACTTTTCTCAACATAATAAAGGCTATATACAGCAAGCCAATAGCCAAAATCAAAGTAAATTGTGACATACTCAAGGAAATTCCTCTAAAATTGGAAACAAGGCAAGGCTGCCCACTCTCTCCATATCTCTTCAATATAGTACTGGAAGTTCTAGCAGAGCAATAAGACAACAAAAGGAGATCAAGGTATCCAAATGGGAAAGGAGGAAGTCAAATTATCCCTATTTGCAGATGATATGATAGTGTACATAAGTGATCCTCAAAATTGCACCAGAGAACTCCTACAGCTGATAAACACCTTCAGCAAATTGGCTGGATACAAAATTAACTCATAAAGTCTGTAGCCTTCCTATACACAAATGACAAGCTTGCAGAGGAAGAAATTACGAAAACCATACCCTTCACATTATCCACAAACAATATAAAATATTTAGGAGTTACTCTAACTAAGCAAGTGAAGGACTTGTTTGAAAAAATATTCAAAACTCTGAAGGAGATTGAAGATGACATGATAAGATGGAATGATCTTCCTTGCTTATGGATCGGGAGAATTAACATAGTAAAAATGGGCATCCTACCAAAAGCAATCTCCAGATTCAATGCAATCCCTATCAAAATACCTACACAATTTTTTAAAGACATTGAAAGTTCAATTCTGAACTTCATATGGAAAAACAAAAAACCCAGAATAACTAAAACAATCTTGTACAATAAACGGTGCTCCGGAGGGATCTCCATACCTGATCTCAAACTGTACTATAAAGCAATGGTACTGGCACAGCAACAGGCTGGTTGATCAGTAGAATTGAATTGAAGACCCAGATATGAATCCACACACATAAGGTCACTTGATTTTTGACATTCAGTGGAAAAAGGATAGCATCTTCAACAAATGGTGCTGTTCTAACTGGATGTCTATGTGTAAAAAAAAGCAACTGGATTCATATTTATCACCTTGCACAAAACTCAAATCCAAGTGGATTAAAGACCTCAACATAAAACCAGAGGCACTAAGTCAGTTAGAAGAAAAAGTGGGAAAAAGCCTGGAACATATTGGCACAGGAGACAACTTCCTGAACAGAACACCCACAGCCAAGGCCTTAATGTCAACAATTAATAAATGGGACCTCATGAGGCTGAGAAGCTTCTGTAAGGCAGGAGACACTGTCAAGAGAACAAAGCAACAAGCCTACAGACTGGGAAAAGATCATCAACAACCCTTCTTCTGACAAAGGTCTAATATCCAAAATATATCAAGAACTCACGAAATTAAACACCAACAAACCAAATAACCCAATTGAGAAATGAGGCTTGGAACTAAGCAGAATTCTCAACAGAAGAATATCAAATGGCTGCTCAACCTCCTTAGTCATCAGGGAAATGCAAATCAAAACAACTCTGAGATTCCATCTTACACCCATCCGAATGGCTAAGATAAAAAATTCAAGTGACACCACATGCTGGCGAGGATGTAGGGAGAGAGGAACACTCCTTCATTGCTGGTGGGAATGCAAATTAGTACAGCCACTTTGGAAATTTATCTGGTGCTATCTCAGAAAACTGGGAATAGGGCTTCCTCAAGACCCAGCTATTCCACTCCTTAGAATATACCCAGAAGATGCTCCAGCACACAACAAGAAAATTTGCTCAACCATGTTCATAGCAGCCTTATTCATAATAGCCAGAACATGGAAACAGCCTAAGTGTCCCTCAGTAGAAGAATGGATAAAGAAACTGTGGTACAGATACACTATGGAATACTACTCAGCTATTAAAAACAAGGAATTCCCGAAATTTGTGGACAAATTGATTGAACTGGAAATGATCATAATGAGTGAGGTAACCCAGAAGCAGAAAAACTCAAACGGTGTATACTCACTTATATCTGCATACTAGCCCAAGGGGCATGTTCCACGAAAGCCTTCACTTACCAGGAAACTGGGACAGAGGGGAGGACATCCTATTGGGACTCTAGATGAGAGAAGCATGGGAGAATAGCAAAGTAGAAGGATCCAGAGGGTCCTAGAAACCTACAAGTAGAACATTATGAAAGGCAGATTTGGGCCCAGGGTTCCCACTCAAACTAAGGCACCAGCCAAGGACAATATAGGCGGTAAACTTTAAACCCCTACCCAGATCTAGCCAATGGACAGAACATTCTCCACAGTTGAGTGGAGAGTTGGGTATGATTTCCATACGTACTCTGGTGCCTCATATTTCACCATGTCCCCTGGAGGGGGAGACCTGGTGGCACTCAGAGGAAGGATAGCAGGTTACCAAGAAGAGACTTGATACCCTATGAGCATATACAGTGGAAGGAAATCCCCCTCAGGAATAGTCATAGGGGAGAGGAGTAAGGACAAAATGGGAGGGAGGGAAGAATGGGAGGATACAAGGGATGGGATAACCATTAAAATGTAACAAGAATAAATTAATAAAAAATTAAAAACAATCAAAATACAAAGTAATAGAGGGTGCCTGTCTGAACAGCTTATTAACACACTACTGCACACAGCTGTCGAAAGAGTAATCTTACAGTATGCTAATTGATTTTGCATAACCTGGAACTTAGAAAGAAAAAAATATTAAGAAAGCTCAAAGAGCACTGTATCCCAGTGAACTGGGACCAGAGCAGATGGGCTGAGCTCTTCTGGGAGGGAAGTACCCAGCCCTCTGCAGGGCAATACTCACTTGGAATTGAGTTACCAGGAAAACCCCAGACTCTGTGAATGAATGTAGCCTTCTGAAAATTTTATATTATAGTGGGGCGGTGGGGAGATGTGGGGACATGGATCTGGCTGAGTGTGCTTACGTTCTACAATGTTAGAGGAAGAACTCAAGATCCATTCTGTTAAGATTTTCAAAGGACTCTCCCTGGAGAGGAGGGTTACCAGCAGTGTTAACCTCACATGCAGCAATCTATATCCAGTTAGAGAATTTTCCTGATACTATAAAATATGTATTTGGTCCCGTTATAGTTCTGTGTCCTTGTATATGGCTCCTAAGATTCTTGGACTCTCTGAAGCTATAGTCTTACTGGGTGTTATAGAGTGTTTGCTGCATGGTAGACATTTGTAGCTTCAGTACAGGGATGTGGTCTGGTTGCCTGAAAAACTAACATAGGGTTAGAGGGTTGAGATATCCAATCATTACCATCTTTCATAAAGTGAGAGCTTTTAGAAATTTACTTGATGAACAAAGACAAAATGTTTGTGTAACAATGTAAGGAATTTCCCATAAAATTCCTCAAAAGGTGGAGCTGTGCACAAGAGGTTGAAAGTGGACAATGCACTTTCTTACACACTTTCTCTCAGGTCATAAACCATAACTGTAAGTAAGCATTTCTCTGAATCACTTGAATAAATTAACTGAACCTGCGAGTCGTGAGAACTCAATTCATAAGCTGGATGGACAGAAATGCAGGTGAAAGGGGTCTGGAACTTGTCTCTAGCACTTAAGTGGTATAGCAAATTTGGGGATGGAGCAACCATCCTGCGGAACCTTAGCCTTGTTTCCCAGGTTGATAGGAGAGAGGACCCCCAGCTGCAGCCTTGCTGCTTCGTGGGTGGGAGGAATGCAGTCCAGCTTTTATTAGTAGTACGCTGTGAAAACATAGAGAGGCAAACTGAGTCTGAGCTTGCTTTGTTCTGTGTAAACTTATAGAGCACTTATGTGTGAGGTAATATTGCTTTTTATTGTGTCACTGCAAAGAAAGATAAATTGGTAAGCTTATTCATAAACTCAAAGAATTCTACTATTCTCAGCCACAGAAAGCTTGTATATCCAGGAAAACTATAGAGAAAATCACTTTTTCAAACTATTTTTAAAGTTATTATAATTTATTCGGATTCTATCCCAGTTATTATCCCTTCACTTGTATCTTCCCATCCCTACCCTCTCCCTATTTCACCCTATTATCCTCTCCTAGACCTCTGACAGAGGGGGACCACCTCCCCAACCATAGGACCACATCCTATCAGGTTTCATAAATATAGCCTGCTTACCCTTCCTCTGTGTGCCCGCCCGGTCTCCTCACGAAGGGGAAGTGATCAAATCAGGGGTATCAGAGTTCATGCCAGACGCAGTCCCCACTCTCCCCAGAAGCATGGAGAATGAGCTCTCCATTGGCTAGATCAGAACAAGGCATCTAGGTTCACTGCATGCACTGTCCTTGGTTGGTACAACAATTTGTTCAGGCCCCATGGGGTCTCCATCCACTGGCCTTGATGAAAACACTTTTGAGTGACCAAACACTAAAAAATAAGATCTGTCTCTGTCTCGGTCTCTCTGTCTCTGTCTCTCACTCTGGCTCTGGCTCTCTCTGTCTCTCTCTCTCTTTCTCTCTCTCTTTGTCTATGTGTGTGTGTGTGCGCGCGCGAGCATGCATGTGTAGCTGTAATCAAATCCAAGGAACCTAAAAGGCCATGTGAATGCTCTTGATGTTTCTATATCAGGAAAAGAC
Source organism: Acomys percivali (assembly GCA_907169655.1). Lineage (NCBI taxonomy): Eukaryota > Metazoa > Chordata > Mammalia > Rodentia > Muridae > Acomys > Acomys percivali. The sequence goes on from OU015751.1 coordinate 56,580,318, forward strand.
CTGAAGAGGTCCTGATCTGTCACCTCAGATTAACTTGAAACTCTGTGCAAGTGTATGGCAAAGGATAACAGAGCTATAAATTGCTTCAGGAACCTGGAGGGCACAGCCCACCATAAAGACACTTTGACAAACACAGTAAGATATTATTAGTAAGGAATGGTCAGGGTTTGTTGATAATTTTGTTCCCATAAATTTTACAAACTTTTTGAACTAGACTCTCTTTGAAATACATGAAGTGTCAGAGTTCACTCATAGAAGAGTAGATAACTGTATTTTCCCTGAGCTTTTAAGGGATGGACTTTCAAGTTAAAATATTGCTGGAAATTAAAGTCATGCAGTCACAGGTAGACTATACTAAGTACTTAAAAAAGTGTCACAATTCTTCATAATGTCATTACAAAGTAAGAGAAGAGAAATTGCTTCCCAACTCAGCTTAAAATTCATGATTACACCTAAAAGCATCTCAACCCCTAAACAACTAAACTTTACTTGTAAAACCAAACAACCTGGTCTTCAACTCCATCAGAGACTTGAGAAGGAATAAAATTAATTACCTGACTAAACAGGAAGTGCACTTTAGCAGCTTCCATCATGAAAAAACATGACAGAGGCAGTTTGCTGCCTGAGCCGTCACCCAAAGTGCTCTATAACATTGGAGCATCATCTTCAGCCTTCTGGTCCAATATATCTGACAGACATATTTGCAAAGCAGGAACTATTGAGGAATTGCTTACCCTGTCTTGGCAGAGTTCACCATAGACTCTTCCTGCATCCAAGCTTGACCATTTTTAGGCAGAATTCTGTTTATGGGAAAGATGAGGACATTTTGCTCAGTGGATGGTTTGCCACATTTGAAGCCATCTCCATAAGGAGGTTCTTTGATCTTCACCATCTTCTGTGAGGTAGGCTAGGTGCTGCCAGGAGTTTATCTGTCTTATTGTCAATGAATCTTTAAAATAAGAAGAAAAACCTTTAAATGCCATATTCTGTAGGTCTCTGAGGTTTTTGAAGAACGTATCTGACTATTTTACCTTATCTATCTATAGAATCATATCTAGATATATGTTTTAAGTTGATAGAGATGAGATATAATATATATTGATTTAGATTCAGAATTTTAGACTTACCAAGATATAAAAGATGTTTTCTTCAAGATTACCAAATAAAAATAGCCAAAACACTATGAATGCAACATTTATGTAACTCTCTATTGTTTCATGGTTCTTCTTACTGTATATAGTTTATTATATATGTGTTATATATATGATAATGTTTTGTAGCAGAAAAAAATGATCAAAATACAAAAAGTCATGATTACAGGTGTAAATGTATCTTTAAAATATAAGCAGTAAATGAAAGTGTGAATGAACCACAGCCATTCCAGATACATCATGGTAGACTAAAACTGCCTTTTTAGCTTCTTTTCCACTGTGACAAAATAATCAACAGAAATTAGTGATAAAAGATTTATTTTTTCCAGTCAGTGGTAGGTTGGCCCTTTTGTTTTTGGATAAAGTTGAAACAAAACATAATTGTAGGGGTGAGAAAGAGAGAGAGGGATAGATAATAGTGTGCACACATGCTCGCTTGCTTGTTTGTTTGTGTGTGTAGGGGGGCAAGGACAGGTTCATTTTCCAGACAACTTTTTTCCTTCAGATATACCCCACCTCTCGGTCTCCTCCAACTCCCAATAATTTCAAACAAGAAGTCTAACAGTGGTTCAATCCACTAATTTAGTCACAACTCTCATTGCCATAAGCCCCAACTCTGTACACTGCCTGTGTTGGGACCAAACTTAAATATATTAATCTTTTGAAGGCACTGGCATAACCAAACTGCAGACATTGCTTTAGCATTTAAACATCTACAAGGCAATTCACACAGCAAAGTGTTAACTAAAATCAAACAAATGAACTTGTCAACCAGTACAGGAAAACCCTAACATGATTAAACACCAATTGAAATAAATAGCATATTCTCAGTGTTCTGAGAGTGAAAGGGTGTCTCCTTAGTGACATTTTCAAAGCCTACACCAAGGAGACCCTCAATAACACACTGAGTGTGTGCTTTCCATAAGGAGGGATGTGTGTACTCTGTGCTACCATTCAATGCCATAGTTGAATCAAATGACTAAACAAGGTGAAAAAAGAAAGGAGACACACAAATCTGGAAAAAAAATTAACAGCTTTCTATAATCACAGATAATGTGCTACTGTATATAACAGCTGCCCACACATACAAAATATCCCTTTAACTTAGCAATCTCCGAAGGACTATATTATATTTTGAATTTCACCATCTTCCCACAGTGCAGAAATGAGCAATTAGAGTTTAAAATCTAAAATAAATATATTTTTTTAACTGCATTAAAAAATGTGATGGTTAGGTTTTGGTTGATTTAACAAAATTCCTAAGTAAAATTCACTTAGAGAAAGAGAAGCTTACTTGGATTATGGGTTTAGCTTTTCATACCATAGAACATCATGCCTAAGACCTGTTGCCTGCTCAACGGTGTGAGACCAATGATTTACCTCCCTTCCACCTGGCCCAACATTCTGAAGCTACACCATCGGCAATAGGACTGATGAAGCTGGCAACCAAGACTTTAGCATATGGAGATATGTAAAATCCAAACTCTAACATTTCAGTAAAAACTAACAAAATATAATGAATGCAAGCTCTGTATGAGAAAATCAGTGTCATATTGACGAAAGAGATTAGGAAGAAACAAATGAAAGGGGACAATCCATGTCTCTAAGTTGGAAGACTCAATAGAAATTACTTGTCACTAGATAGCGATTAATTTATTTTTTCTGTGGAAATCACTCTAAAACCTTGAACAGTTCCCTGTGGTTGCTTTTAACCCATTTTAGTATTTCAATGCCAACTGATGCTTAGTCTTAGCACAGCAGCTGTGCAGACATTTCAATATGGTATTGATGAAAATCTAGACACACAGATCACTGGAACAGGGCAGAATCTTCAAATTGATCCAAGTCAGTACAATTAATTACATTTTCACAAAGACAGTTTGATGGAGAAATAAAATTTTCATAGAGTAAAAACTATTATCAACCTCACTACTTTATATAAAAGTTAATTCAAATGGATCATGGGCTCAAAGAGAAACATGATGACATATTTCCTCCCTGATCACATAGGAGAAACAGTGCATATCAGACTTGACATGATCCATAAAGAAACTTGATAAACTATTATTGACCCAAATCAAATATCTTTATTCTGAAACTAATAATAAGAATATTCAAAATATTTATAAATCACTTGTATGATATAAATGATAATTTATAGTTTAGTAATAATTATTCCATCTTAAGTATAAAAATTAAAATTTGAAAATGAAGAGTTATGTACAAAGGAAAGTGTGTGTAACGTTATCAGTAACTAGTGATGCAGCCACTAACGCTCTGGTCAGTGCAGAGCAGGGCCTGGGTGACCCTATCTGGATCCTCAATGTCAGGAAGGTGAGGGAAGATGATTTGATTTTGAGTCTTGGGACTGCATGATGCCTCAGCAGGTAAGATAACTTTCTGCTGAGCATGAGGACTAGAGTTCCATCCCTGGTGGCTACACGATAAAAGAAGAGAACCAACTCGGTGAGCTGTCTTCTGACCACCACATGTGTGCCACGGCACTCCCTTACTTCCACTTCCCAGTAAATAAGCACATTTCTAGAAAAAGAAATGATTGTAAGCCATGGCCAGCAAGGGTAACATAGTCAGATTTTATCTCAATAAGCACATGAATAATTGAGTAAATTATTAGTAATAATCAATAACTCTATTCAGCTCTCTTTCATACATTTAAAAAACAACAACAACAAAACAACAACTACAGCAGCAGCAGCAGCAGTAGCAGCAGCTGCTGCTGCTGCAAACTTCTTGCACCTACAATGCCTGGTTCTGAGCTGTAGAATGTCCCACTCATTCATGAGGGGATGCCAATAGTAAGCATAAACCACTCATTGTTAGAGACAATTTGGCCTTCTATAGAACCCAGCACCCTAGCTCCTATTAGTTTATTCAAAATGAACTAACATCTTATATTCACACAAAATGTGTAGACAAATGTCCTTAACTTTGCTCATAGTAGCAGAATTGTAAAACAACCCAGGTTTTCTTTTTTTTAATTTTTAAAAGTAATTTATTCAGATTACATCTCAATTGTTATCCCTTCATTTGTATCTTCTCATTCTCCCTTCCATATCTCTTTCATCTTATTCCCCTCCCCTAGGTCTGCGACAGAATGGGACCTCATCCCCCACTGTAAGATCACAGCCTGTCAGGTCTCTTCCTGGTAGCCTGCTTATTCTTCCTCTGAGTATCACCAGATCTCTCCATCAAGTGGTCAAATATGGGGCACCAGAGTTCATATCTGAGTCAGTCCCTGCTCTCCACACAATTGTGGAGAATGTGCTGTCCATTGTCTAGATTTGTATAAGGGTTCTTGGTTTATTGCATACACTGTCCTTGGTTGGTATAGTAGTTTGAGCTGATTGGCCTGAGTCCAGATCCTTCAGTCTTAATGGTCTTCTTGTAGGTTTCTAGCACCCTGTGTATTCTTCCTTACCTCTCACATCTAGAATCCTAATAGGAAATCCCAGCATCTATTCCAATCTCCAGCAAAGTGAAGCATTTCAGGGGACATCTCTGTTGGATTAGTGTTCAATTATAAATGAGTATATTCCATGTGTATCTTTCTGGGTCTGGGTTAACTCACTCAGGATGATCATTTCTAGTTTCATGCATTTGCCTGAAATTTTCAGGATTACCTTGTTTTTACTAGCTGAGTAATATTTCATAGTGTAAAGGTACCACAGTTTCTTTATCCATTCTTTGACTGAGGGACATCTAGGTTGTTTCCAGGTTCTGGCTATTACAAATAAGGCTGCTATGAACATGGTTGAGCATATGTCCTTGTTGTGTGGTGGAGCATCTTCTGGGTATATTCCAAGGAGTGGAATAGCTGGGTTTAAGGTAGCCCTATTTCCAGTTTTCTGAGAAAGTGCCAGATTGAATTACAAAGTGGTTGTACAAGTTTTCACACCCACCAGCAATGAAGGAGTGTTCCCTTTTCTCCACATCCTCGCCGGCATGTGGTGTAGCTTGAATTTTTGATTTTAGCCATTCTGATGGGTGTAAGATGGAATCTCAGTGTCATTTCGATTTGCATTTCTCTGATGACTAATGACGCTGAGCATGTCTTTAAGTGTTTCTCAGCCATTCAATATTCCTCTGTTGAGAATTCTCTGTTTAGTTCTGAGCCCCATTTATTTTATTTTATTTTTAGGTTTTTCAAGAAAGGTTTTTTCTGTGTAACAGTACTGGCTGTCATGGACTCCCTTTGTAGACCAGGCTAGCCTCTAACTCACAGAGATCCACCTGCCTCTGCTTTCCATGTGCTGGGATTAAAGGTATGTGCCACCATGCCTGGCTGAGCCCCATTTCTTAATTGGGTTTTTTGGCTTGGTGGTGTTTAATTTCTTGAGCTCTTTATATATTTTAGATAGTAGTCTTTTGTCAGATGTAGGGTTGGTGAGATCTTTTCCCAGTCTGTAGGCTGTCGCTTTGTTCTGTTGACAGTGTCTTCTGTCTTACAAAAGTTTCTCAGCTTCACGAGGTCCCATTTATTAATCATTGACCTTAGAGCCTGGGCTGTTGGATTTCTGTTCAGGAAGTTTTCTCCTGTGCCAATGTGTTCCAGGCTCTTCCCTACTTATTCTTCTAACAGAGTTAGTATCTCTGGTTTTATGTTGAGGTCTTTAATCCATTTAGACTTGAGTTTTGTGGGTGGTGATAACTGTGGATATAATCGCATTTTTCTACATGCAGACATGCAGTCAGATCAGCACCATTTGTTGAAGTTACTACCCTTTTTCCATTGAATGGATCTGGTTTCTTTGTCAAAAGTCAAGTGTCCATGTGTGTATGGATTTACTTCTGGATCTTCAGTTCAGTTTCCTTGGTCAATCAGCCTATTTCTATGCCAGCACCATGCTGTTTTAATTACTGTTGCTTGATAGTACAGTTTGAGATCAGGTATGGAGTTTCCTCCAGAGGATCTTTTATTGTACAGGATTGCTTTATCTATTCTGGGTTTTGTGTTTTTCTATATGAAATTGAGAATTGATCTTTAAATGTGTTTTTTAAAAATTGTGTAGGTATTCTGATAAGGATTGCGTTGGATTTGTAAATTGCTTTTGGTAAGATGACCATTTTTACTATGTTAATTCTCCCAATCCATGAACAAGGAGATCTTTCCATCTTCTTATGTCATCTTTAATCTCTTTTTTCAGAGATTTGAAGTTTTTTTCAAAGAAGTCCTTAACTTGCCCTGTTAGAGTTATTTCTAGACACTTTATCTTGCTTGTGGCTATCGTGAAGGTTGTAGTTTTCTGTATTTCTTTCTCAGCAATATTGTCATTTGTATATAGGAAGGCTACTGATTTTTTTAAAAGTTAATTTTGTATCCAGCCACTTTGCTGAAGGTGTTTATCAGTTGTAGGAGCTCTCTGGTGGAATTTTGGAGATCACTTATGTACACTATCATATCATCTGCAAATAGGGATAATTTGAATTCCTCCTTTCCCATTTGGTTCCCCCTTGATCTACTTTTGTTGTCTTATTGCTCTAGCTCGAACTTCAAGGACTATATGGAGAAAGTGGGCAACCTTGTCTGGTCTCTGATTTTAGATGAATTCCCTTGAGTTTCTCTCCATTTAATTTGATGTTGGCTATTGGCTTGTGGTATATAGCCTTCGTTATGTTTAAGTATGTGCCTTGTATCCCTGATCTCTCCAAAACTTTAAACATGTATGAGTGTTAGATTTGGTCAAACGCTTTTTCTGCATCTAAGGAGATGATCATGTTTTTTTTTTCATCTTGTTTATATGGTGGATTACATTGATGGATTTTGATATATTGAACCATCCCAGGAAACCTGGAATGAAGCCTACTTGGTATGGAGAATGATATCTTTGATGTATTTTGTATTTGGTTTGGAAGTATTTTATTGAGTATTTTTGCATCAATGTTCACAAGAGAAACTGGTCTAAAATTCTCTTTCTTTGTTGGGTTTTTATGAGGTTTAGGTGTCAAGGTGTGGCCTCATAGAAGGAGTTGGGTAATGTTCCATCCATTTCTATTTTATGGAGTAGCTTGAAGAGTATCAGTGTTAGCTCTTCTTTGCAGTCAGATAGAATTCTGCGCTGAACCCATCTGCCCTTGGGTTTTTTTTCCCCTTGGGAGATTTTAATGACAGCTTCTATTTCTGTAGGAGAAATAGGACTATTTAATTTGTTTATCTGATCTTGATTCAACTTTGGCAAGTGAAAATGATCAAGAAAAATTTCCATTTCCCTTAGATTTTAAAATTTTCTGACATATAAGCCTTTGAAGTAGGACCTTATGGTTCTTTGTATTTCTTCAGTGTCTGCTGTTATGTCTCCCTTTTCATTTCTAGTTTTGTTGATTTGGATAGAGTCTCTCTGTCTTTTAGTTTGTTTGGTTAATAGTTTGTCTATCTTGTTGACTTTCTCAAAGAACCAGCTTCTGGTTTGTTGACTCTTTGAATTGTTCTCTTTGTTTCTAATTTATTGATTTCAGCCCTGAGTTTGATTATTTCCAGTCATCTATTCCTCTTGGGTGTTTCTGATTCTTCTTCTTTTTTCCTAGGGCTTCCTGATATGTTGTTAAGTTGCCTATATGAGATGTTTCTTAGTTTATGAAGGTACTTAGTGATATGAATTTTCCTCTCAGCACTGCTTTCAATGTGTCCCATAAATTTGGGTATGTTGTTGCATCACTTTCATTGAATTTTAGGAAGTCCTTAATTTCTTTCTTCCCTGACCCAGGTGTCATTAAGTAGAGAGTTGTTTAGTTTCTTTGTGTGTGAAGGCTTTTTGTTATTTCTGTTGTTGTTGTTGAAGTCCAGCTTTAGATCATGGTGATCCGATAGGATACAAGGTATTATTTTAATCATCTTGTATCTGTTGAGGCTTGCTTTGTGATCTAGTATATGATCATTTTTGGAGAAGGTTCCATGAGTTTCTGAGAAGAAGGTATAATCCTTTGTGTTTGGGTGAAAATTTCTGTAGATATCTGTTAGATCCATTTGATTCATGACATTGGTTAGCATCATTATTTCTTGGTTGAGTTTCTGTTTTGTTGACCTATCCTTTGGTGAAAGTGGAGTACTGAAATATCCTACCATTAATGTGTGGGGATCAATGTGTGGTTTATGCTTTGTTAATAGTTCTCTTACAAATGTGGGTGCCTGTGTATTGGGGGTGCTGATGTTCAGAATTGTGATGTCAAATTGATTGACTTTATCTTTGATGAGTGTGAAGTGTCCTTCCTCATCTCTTTTAATTAATTTTGGTTGAAAGTCTATTTTATTATATATTAAAATGGCTATACCAGCTTGCTCCTCATGTCCTTTTGGTGTTTGGAATACCTTTTTCTAGCCTTTCATCCTGAGGTAATGTTTATCCTTGTAGCTAAGATATGTTTCTTGAATGCAGAAAAATGTTGGGTTTTGTTTATGCATTCATTCAGTTAGTCTTTGTCTTTTTATTGGAGAATTGAGACCATTGATACTGAGAGATATTAATGACCAGTGACTGTTAAGTCTCTTGAATTTGATGTTAGTTGCAGTAGACTGTTTGTGTGGCTATGTTTTTGCAACAGTGTAGTTATCTATTTCCTGTGTAATTTTAGTTGTAGTTTGTACTTTTGGTTGGAATATTCCTTCTAGTAACTTCTTTAGGGTCAGATTTGTGGATAGGTACTGTTTGAATTTGTTTTTGTTATGGAACATCTTGTTTTCTCCATCAGTGATTATTCAAAGTTTCACTGGGTATAGTAGGTGGGCCTGGCATTTGTGGTCTCTTAGGGTTTGCAGGACCTCTGTCAGACTCTTCTGGCTTTTATGGTCTCTGCTTAGAAGTTGGGTGTAATTTGATTGGTTTTCCATTGTATGTTACTTTTTCATTTTCTCTTGCCATTTTTAATATTTTTTCTAAGTTCTGTACATTTTGTGTTTTGATTTTTATGTAATAGGAGGAGTTTTCCTTTCTGGTCTATTCTACTTGGTGTTTTGTAGGCCTCTTGTATGTTATATGCATCTCTTTCTTTAAATTGGGGAAATGTTCTTCAATGACTTAGTTGAAAATATTTTCTGGGTTTGGAACTGGGTTTCTTTTCCTTCCTGAATGCCTATTATACTCAGGTTTTGTCTTTTCATGATGTCCTTGATTTCTTGGATGTTTTATGTCAGGAATTTTTCAGATTTAGCATTTTCTTTGATAATTGTTTCAAGTTCTACCATTATATCTTCTACTCCCAATATTCATTCCTCCATCTCTTGAATTCTGTAAGAGAAGCTTGACTCTACATTACTTGATTTCTTCTCTAAGTTCTTTCATTCCCAGGTTTCTTCTCTCTGTGCTTTTATTGCTGTTTCCATGTTCAACGTCAGAGCTTGAACTGTGTTATTGGTTTCCTTCATATGATTGTTTATATTTTCCTGAATTTCTTCCAGTGCCTCTCTATAGGCCTCTGTAAGTCTTCAACCTGTTTGGCTGCATCTTCCTGCACTTGTTTATGGATTTTACTTGTTTCTTCCATGATCATCTTCATTACTAAGGATTTGAGGTCATTTTCTTATGTTTCCATTGTGTTGAGTAGTCAGGGTTGATTTCTTTGGATTACCTGGGATCTAGAGATGCCATATTATTTTTGTTTTGGGTTTTTATGCTGCCTTTTAGTCATCTTGTTGTCTATAATGTTAGGAAGTAGTTTCTTGTGTCCTTCCTTGGATCAGGCAGGTGACCTGGTTTCAGCTCCAGAGGACTTTACTCCACAGCCTGGGCTCCCCACTGCATCAGCAGAGGCTGATACTGGCACTCTGCTGCCCAAGATCAGTTCAAGGTAGTGCAGATAACACTACTTATCCTGCCTTTGGCTGGGCTTTGAAAACCCTGCCCTTAAGCATTGGGGCTTTGGGAGCCTAGGCTCAGTACACTCTAGAGTGCCAGAACCCCGGCTGGCTTCTAGAGGTTGGCTAGGATTCTGCTTGATCAGTCCAGGCTGTGGGGCCTAGGTTCAGTCCACTTGAGAGGGCAGATACTGCCCTCTGGCCTGTGGGAGTTGTTAGGACTTCAGCCTGTTTCAGCCCTGTCTGAGAGCGAGCAGGAATTCCCGCTGGGTTGCAGCAGCTGATCAGGCTCTTCTAGAGCTTGCAGGAATGGCTCCCTAGGTTGAGGCAGATGGCCAGGTTTCTGCCCAATGACCTCTGGCCAGTTCAGACCCTCCAGAGAGCATGAGAACCCCTGTTGAGTTGTGATGGCTAGCTAGGTACCAGCCCAGATCAGTTCTGCCCAAGTGTGCAGGAGCAGTCCTTTGGGATGCAGATTTCTGTCTGATCCCTTCAGATCAAGCTTCCTTAGATCAGTCAACCTTAGTGTGTGTCTTTGGAGTGTTAGCTGCAGGGTGTGTCCACAATTTCCCTGGACCCCATCTGAGCCCTGGGTTCTTCCTTGGACTGGTGGGCCCAGATTCATACTCTCAGGTCTCCCAGGGCGATCTGGCTCTAATGCTATTACTGTGTGGCTGGAAGCATGCTTGGCTGTGTTGGGTTTTGGATTTTTGTGCCAGTGTGGTCATCGCCAGCCCCTGGGCCTTTCTCAGAACTCATTGGTTGGTCTGAGGTCAGAACCACCCATTTTGCTGCATTTTTCCCAAGCCCACAACTCCAGGCTGGTGTTTCAACACCCACAGTTTAGACTCAGATACCAAGTCCCTGATATAGCACAGGGCAGCAGCTGGCAGGCAGGTATGAATCCAGACTCTATGGATTGGGCACCCATCCTCCTTGGCCCAGTTGGGTGGCTGCAGGTGTATCTACCTATGCTGTGCACTTTGCGGACCCCTCTCACCTACGACTCTTCAGGTCTTGTGGTCTGAAGCTCTCAGCCTGGCCTGTAGTGTCTGTTCTGCAGATCAGATACCCTGCATGTTCTGCTCCACCATCTTGCCCCCAGGTTCTCTTTAACAAATGTGTGTATCTGATTTTCTTCCCTGTTGCTGTGATAATATACTCTGACAAGGCAACTTGGCAGGAGGAGGCTTACTTCAGGTCACAGGCCGAGGGCACAGTCCATCATGGCAGGGAACCTGAGTCATCAGCATCTGGAATAACTGATCACATCATATCTACAATCAGAACATACAGAGAGATGCATGCTAGGGCTGTATTAGCCTCTGCTATTTTAGAAAGCAAGCACAAGATGACAATCTTGCCTGCAATTAAGACTGGCTTTTGCCACCACTTACTAATGATACTCTTTCCTTTTTGCATATGGATTTAATATAAACTACATACAGTTAGAACAGTCAGGAATCAACCAGGAAAGCCATATGTAAAAGTTAAATAAAAAATGTTTGGCTCATTTGTATTTGTCAATCCTGAAAAAGTATTATCTAGTCTATCTAAATGAATCTATAGTTTTGTACTTAGATCATTCTCTGTCATATCTTGTATTTAACAATTTAAAAAATAGCTTTCTACAGGTCACTGAGAAGAGACTTGATACCCTATGAGCATATACAGAGGGAGGTAATCCCTCTGAGGAACAGTCGTAGGGGAGGGGAATAAGGGGAAAATGGGAGGGAGGGGAGAATGGGAGGATACAAGGGATGGGATAACCATAGAGATGTAACAAGAATAAATTAATAAAAAAATTATTGAAATGAGGTAAAAAAAATAGCTTTCTAGACCTTAAAACATTTTCTTAAATCCTAAACAACTTAAGCCTATCTGAAACTATAACTATCTAGGTTTCAACCTCATCAGAGATCTGAGAAGGAATAAAATTATTACTTCATTAGGAAGTGAAGGCAAACAGCTTCCAAAACTAGGAGATGACAGAGACAGTTTACTATCTAGTCAACCACTCATTCTCTCTCTATAATGTTGGGGCATCATCTTCAGCCTTCTGGCCCTGTATATCTAGCAGATACAATTGTGAAGCAGGAACTGTGAAGGACTTGCTTACCATGTCATGATAAATCAACTCAGCCTTTGTCCACTTCTTGTCCATTTTGAACAACATATTGTCTGTATTGAGAACTAGGACATCTTTCCCTGTGGCTAGCTTGCCATTAATGAATTATCTCCAAAAAGGTATTTTATGATGCTCATCATCTTTATTGAGGCAGGCTGGGGGTGTTGCCAGGAGTTGACATGTCTCAAGTCTAAAAATCTTTAAATTAATTAAAAAATCTTTAATGCCATATTCAGTAGGTCTCTGAATTTTCTGAGGACTATGTATCTATCTATTTACATTTATATTGTGTATAATCACATTTATCTATCATCTATCTCTCTATGTACCTATATATCTATCTATCTCTCTATCATCTATCATCTATCTATCTACCTACCTATCATCTATCTATAGTAAAAATGAAGAGGCAAATGATTCTTTTTTTCTAGATATTTACTATCTGTTCATCCTAGAATGTATATTTCTGTGATAAACTACACTAGTATCTGACATGATCATGAGTCTTACTGATTAACCATCAACTTTTATAAGTTAATTATCCTAAACAGTTTGTAATAGCAGCTTTTAACAGGACAGGAAGCAAATATTACATTTGTCAATGAGTTGTAGAAGTCCAATACCTCATACCAGAGTAGAAATACACATACATGTGTATATCACAAATAACTTTAACTTGGAATCAAAATATATAAAATTTTATACCCATGTATCAAAATAACCTTATTTTTGTATCAACATATAGAATGCTATACCAATACCAATGAATTTAAAAATATTTGAGAATGACAATAGGTTTATAGTTGAAGATCATATTCAATAATCTTTCTATTATTTCTCTATATTTTCTTTGTGATATTCTTATATTCACTTCTTTGTTATATATTTAGGTTTTGATTTTTTCACTTAACATTCTGATCCCAGCCCCTTCCTCCTCTTCTCCCTGTCCCGCTCTCCCACCCCATTCCATGTCTCCCTCCTCTTCTCAGAAAAGCTCCCACCCCAGCCCACCCTGGAACATCAAGTCACATCAGGACCAAGCAGATCCTCCTCCACTGAAGCCAGACAAGGCAGCCCGGCCAGAGGAAAGTGATCTAAAGAGAAAAGAAGCCTAAGGATCAAAATCTGTGTGTTGTTGCCATTATAACCACACCTGGGGGAAAGGATGAGAAATCTCAGTTCTCTCTCCTTATAGTAAAGGAGGTATATCAAGAACAACAGGGACAGTTGCATGCTGTGTGATGATGCTTCACTCAACAGTGGATCATGTAAATTAGGGGACTCATGAGATGTCTTTATATAGTGATGTGTGTGTGTGTGTGTGTGTGTGTGTGTGTGTGTTACACAAGAGTGCACAGAAAGGCCAGAAGAGGACATTACCACCTTGTCACTCTCCAACTGGTTACAATGAGATAGAGAGCTAGCTAGCCCCCAGGACCTTCTTGTCTATATCCTCCATGGCACAGGTTTATGGCCCTTTGTGGCCCACATGACTTTTGGGGGAACTGGGGTTCTGAGCATTTCCATATGCTTATCCTTGTTAAAAACCACTCTTCCTGGACCATCCATGAGCTCAGAGTAGCCATTTTAGTTAGTGCAAAACTCTGTAATGTCCACAAGAAGATGAACTAGCCTACAGATGTGTGTCTTAGAATGCCACTCCTGTCATCAAGTGACATCTAGATGTGAAAGTATATTACTCTAACTGGCAAGAAGGACCTGAACCCAGAACACTCAAAAGACATGTGCCTGAGAAGTAGGACTTCATGGTATGCTTTAATTATGTGGGTCACTTAATTACTAGCTATCTCTCTACCTTAAATTCCTCCTTCCTCTGAACCAAGAAAATGAATATGAGCCTTTCACTAATTTGTTCTTTGCCAGAAGGCTCAATATTAAGTTTTGTCAGCAGAGGGTGCAAGAAAGACATCACGGGAGGCAGAAAAGGGCAGGTTTCTGGCCAGATCATGCTCACCTGCAGGCTCTCCCACTGCCCAAGATCTGTCTCTGATGCCTGGCTTTTGTTCTCTCCAGGACAGGATGCCTTAGTGCCTAGTGGCCAGCACCTCTCAACAGTCAGCAGTGACTTTAGTGCCTCCTTCAGGTGATTTTGTAGAAAAACATTTCTCTGAGACATTGCCCTGTGAGCATCTCTCATGGGCATCACAGTATCTGCACATCTAGCAAGTTCCAGACAGATACTTCTCCACTGGTACCCAACCTGCTCCTTAGATGCCACAAATCCATGACATTATGGTTTCCTTCTGGATTGGATGATACACAAAGTGGGAAGAACACTCGTATTAACTGGCTTTAATGTAGTCTCAATGTACATATGCCATCCATTCATAACCATTGCCATCAGTTTTTCACTTGCAAAGGTGTCTTTGAGGGCGACTTTAATTCTTTTAATTAAACCATTTGTTAAGAATGTGTAGTGCTTGCTGTAGAACTTCATTACCAACTGACAGAATGAATGGATCTATCTTATGATGGGGGTCACATAATACAAAGTGGCATTGTGATATGAGCTGAAGATATGTGTAACTCAAATCATGTCCTGAACATCTAAGCTTAGCGTAGTGATGCCACTCAGAGTATTGGTTGCTTATACTTGTCATCATATGACTAACAAGGAACTGTGGCTCATAGCCACTGCCTGACATCTCAATATAAGGTTGTAACACATATTGCTAGCCTAGGAGATCATGCAAATTCAAATCTAAAGTATGCTTTACACTGAATTCACAATGCTTTCTACCCTTGTGAAGTAAAAAATGTGAAAGCCAGGATGCTCCTTTGGGAACCTTCTCTAGGAGCATTTTCTTCTAACAACTTTAACCCATGAGACACATGTGTGGCAACTTCTTTCAACACCAATCTTTCCTAGAGATATACTTCATGAACTACCTATACTAGGAGGCCAATGTTGTGATCAGCAAAGTCTCAGCACGCCTATGTGGTCATTCTTGATCTCTTCTGCCACCTTTAGCTCTTTGCCGCCTTGTTCTCCAGGGATCCCAATGCACACATATTTAATGTTTGTAGTCTTGATTTGCTCTCAAACTTCTAATGCCTGGCTGAAAGACACTGTGGCCACTTGCCATGAACAGGCCATTGTGTTTGGTTGGTCATCTGTATGTAGAAATAGAGTAGAACAGATGACGAGTAAAATTAAAAAATTAAGTTCAAAACAGAAGAATAGTCCAGAAAGGTAGAGAAAACAGTTACACAAATTGTGGGGCTTAAGGGGCGCTATGTGATACTGACATATGACATGCCATGATCGAATTAAGAAATTATTAGGACTATTCAAGGTAGTAGAATAAAGGAACAGGAAATGAAGGATGTAGCTGTTGGGCAGCAACCCATTGTTTGTAAAGGCCCTAGAGGAAGCAACAGGTAGTATGAAGGATCCAGGAAAAACTTTCATTCAGCCAATGGGAATGAGCTTTATTATAGAATAGTGCCATTTAATTAGAATGATAAGGCTGAACAGCAGGCTCAACGGTGTGAGAGCTTACTGCTCCCTCAGAGGACTCAGGGTTCTGTTCATAGTACCCACATGGTGGCTCACAATCATCTGTAGCTCTAGTTCCAGAGGCCTGATGCTCTCTTCTGGCCTCCTTGGGCACTAGACATGCAAGTAGTGCATTGACCTATATGCACTCATATACACATAATAATAAATAAATAAATGCTTTTTAGAAAAATATATAGTAATTGTACATATAAGGCAAGGGTAGTTGGATCCCATGGTCAGTGTTTAAAACTTCAATTTCCTTTCATCTGAAAGAAGAGTTCTCTCTTGTTTGGAACTGGCAGACAAAATCAAAGAGGTAAAGATTAGAGAAATAAGTTTGTCATTCTGTGTGAAAATTTGTCTACCTGTGGAGTTTATGTAGAGTTCACAGAGCCCAGTTTATGACAGAAAATAACTTAATGAAATCATTAGTGAAAACTTGATGTTCTTTAGGAAGATTAATAAGGGCATGGATGGAACTCGGACCCTATCCTGGACCTCAAGGTCCAGGAATGACTTACACTGACATCTTCGCTCTATAAAGTGCCAAACTAGATGTGACAACATCCCCAGTCAGAGCGAGCCACTGGGATAGAATTCCACACATGATAAGTTTTCTCATTCAGCACCATTGATCACATCTTACGGAACTAAAAGGAAATAAACGTTATTTATAATCAGAACAATTTACCTCATTTGTGAAAAAAAATGAGTATTTCTCCTGGTATAGGCAGGTGTCCAGTGTTAGCCACTGAGATGAGTTTAGGAGGGACAGTGCTCAGGACATCCACAGGTTCCTGCTCCGCATCACTGTTCATTCTCCCACAGGTGCCATCTGAGCTCTCTGATTTAGAGACTAGTAACTGAGTGTACAGAGGCCACAGAATGCCCTCTATACTCTCAGGTGACTCAAAATATTTAGATAAAATGGGTTTTAAAAATTGGTAAAATCTTAAGGACTCAGACAGTGGTCACTTCCATCCAATGAACAGGATCTAATTCAGTAGAACAGCAAAAAAGGATTAATAAGTTTAAACCTTCGGAAATTAATTTATCTTGATAAATGCAAGGTGATTCATGTGTGGGTTGAGACATATACTACATGTGAACGGGAAGGAGCACATCAGATAGATATATTGGAGGAGATTTTCATGATTCTTTTCTTACAATAGTCAAGACATCTAAATAAAGGTTCAAGACTATATGTTCAAAGGATTTGCATGCCCCCACCCCCACCCTCCAAGAAGGGGGAAAACTAAGAGAAATGCGAAACTTCACTAACACAAATGAGAGCTCTGAACAGCATTTGAATTCCCATCACAGCACACCTGGTAAGAATCAGTCTACCACAGCATCATCAATCATGCCGAAGCTGTCAGCTTTGACATCCTTTAAGTCTAGGTTGTGTGCTTAATGACTACACGACAGAAAATGTGAACAGACACCACACATACAGGTACGCAGCACACATATATGCATGTGCACATTTGCATTTGGATATCTGGTTTTAAAAAGTACCAGAGAAAAATCTTGCCATGTAAAACTGTCTAATGAAACTGCCTAAGAAAACATATATATGCTGTGTGTATACCTGGAGGTAAAGCCAGGAATCAAAGCAAACATACGTACTCTGATTTAAGTAATTTGTGGCAAGAAATCTCAGGCTCACTTTAAATGATCTACCCACCACAAATGACATAAAGACAAGTCACAATATGTGCCCATCAATGGATGGGTTACCTTCTTAGGTGGCACTGATTCACCTTCAGTGTGGCACATCAAATTCTGACTTACTAACAGGAATTCAGGAGTAGCTGGGGAGGCTAACAAAAGCCCTGTATTAATAATTCACCAGGTGCAAAAAATATGATGATAAAAACCTTGAATATTTGAAAGCCTGTGTGCATTTTTGGTTCACACAACAAAACCAAACCAAACACTGATTCTAATATTATAATTAACAGACTTTTAATTGGGCATAGGAGAAATTACATCATTTCTTGGTCAATATTCTTGCAGCATACCAGTATTCTTGGGTTTTGGTTTATTATTATTTTTATCATGTTATGTGATCAATACATGTTTTGATATTTTGCCAAGTGTTTGTCCTAAGGATTGACTGACAAATAGCACATTGCAAGGCTACCAGGTTCCTCTTCTAACCTTGTCCAGTAGGTCCTCTCCTTGCCCAGGCCTGCAAATGTAAGGCAATCAGAAGCATCAATATAGGAGGAAAAAACAATGAAAAACAGATTGACAAACTACAAACTGTGACACTCTGCTCATCAAAAGGCACAGGGTCTGTTTGTCATGACCCACCTAAGACAAATATGGTGGTTATTTTATACGTGTATTAATGTTGTCTTATTTATTAGATTTTGAGGCACATTTTTTGGTTGCTTTGTTTTTGTTTTTAGGATGTTTTCTTGTTTGTTTTTAGCAAGGCCAGGACTATACTAATTTAGATTTTATAAAATATTCTCAGAATGTGAAATTAACTTGATAACAAAAGTCTATATGCTTCAAAAGCAGTGGGCACTGGAAGGGAAATCATATGCTCACCCTTGCCCACAAACCTCCTTTGTGATGTCCAGAGCAGAGTTTTCATTTCCCTCTTTCATTATTTTCAGCTGATAATCTGAGCTGGTAAAGTATACCATTAATTTTGCATTGTCCAATTAGTTGTCTCCTCATGATCATCCAAAGACTTAACCTTCCGAGCCGCCAGCTGACTCAGTCTGCTCTGTAGCATCTCCAACGAGGATGCAGTGTGGAGCATCCCAGGAGGATGCAGTGTGGAGCATCTCATGAGGATGCAGTGCGCAGCATCAAGCTCTCCTGGTGGACCTCCTAAGGGAAGCAGTTGTTAGGTGTATTGCAACACCAACAATAAGATGCACACTCAGCTCTCAAAAGAAAACTGAAGTAAGATTCAAAATAAATGATTTGCAAGGAAAGAAGGGCTTGCCTGGAAACAAATCTTTGGACAGCCTTGTTTTAGAAATGCTGTATTAGTTTACATTTAAAAAATTGTGAACAATTGTGTATCTATGGCAGACTATTAGCTGTTAGGTAATCTTACCACATAAAATGTAATGACAACAAATACTTTTGTCAGTAGATTAAGAGCTTTTTAAAAAGTATTTTATTTTGATTTTGCAAAAAAAAAAAAATAGGGAAATGGCATCTGAGAATGTAAGTATATTGGCTCAGTAATTGCACACGGAAGCCAGTTTATTGCTATTGCACACATTAATTCCAAGTCTGGGTCTCTTACTTGAATTTTTCTCATTACCTCTTCACTTAATCTAATGATGGCAATTCGCCAAAGGAAGTCCTGCCCACCCAAAAAGAGACAGCTTTCCATTTTTCTTTAAAACAACAGCATATATTACAAGTGAAAAATCTCACAGGAAACTACATTGAGGAATGGGAAACAGCATGCATCTGGCCCAGTTCAATCAGTTTTCAAAGGTTATCAGCAATTCTCACTTTCAAACCATTCAGATTTGCATTTAAGATGCCAAAATATACTCCATGCAGTGTAATAAAGGGTTACACCAGGCTTAATGAGAAGGTTCCATGTTCACGTATAATAAATACGTCCCTAATTAAAAGCATGGCTAAGCCAAAAGTGCAGATATTGTCTTTTACATTAATATCTACTATACTTCTTTGGCATTCTCTGGGAGCCTCTTCAATGGAGGGATGCCTGAAGGGGATACTAAGAAATAGCTCAGCTGGTGGCTGGCCCTGGCCTTGAAGAAAGCCAGTGAGGAACACTTTGCAGTCTTCCAGAGTCCCTGCACCAGCTGTCACCAGCTATGGGTGACGAAGAAATCTTGTCACTTCATCCAAAGGGATTTACTTGGTCAGATGAAAATTTAAATACAAAGCATGCAGCTAAGAAGCCAGTGAAAGGGATTATGAACATACAAGAGCACATGTGTGTTCGACACTAATACATCTTTAGGAAATGTTAGATCCCCAAAGCCAGGATTACTGGCAGGGGAAGGGTAGTGGGCCTACGCTTAGACCTTTACCCTGAGTGTCGTTATCTTCCAACAATTCAGTTCAACTTCATAGGTCTTTTATCAAGGCAATTTAAAGAAGAAAAGGGAGAAAAAGGAAAAGGAAAATTACCATCTGTTCAATGCAGAGTTTAACACAACCACAGAGAGAGAGAGGGAGATGGAGAAGGGAGCTTGGGAGAGGGGGAAAGAGAGGGAGAAGAGAAAGAGGGAGAGGGAGAAGGAGGCAGGGAGGGAGGGAGGGAGAGAGGGAGTATTCCCTGTCTCCTGGGTCCATTGTCCCATGGCCAAATTTACCAGTAGGACAAAACAGTAGTATGTTTATAAGTAGTGAAAGCAAATCAAAACATATGGCATTTTAGACTCCCCAAGCAGAAGGATTGAAGGCCCCTCTCAGTCACTGAACTGTCTGTCCCCTGGCCCAGATGCTTGCGAATGAGGGGATAGGAAGCTAGCCATGTTTGCATGACGGGCCAGACCAAGGTGAAGAGTTCCCACTTGAGTAATGAGGGAAGCGAAAGAGCACATCAGATTGAGTGATGTGAGAACGCTAGGAATGGGTGGGTCTTTGATTTAACAAAGAAACAAAAGCACAGTTCAAATGTAGGTACTCAAAACTTCAAAATTCTGTTTCCTTGCACCAACTGGTAAAGGCAGTCACATCCAATTGATGACAGCAGCAGGTGTTGTGGACAAAATATAGCCGTCACATAAAACTCAAGCAGCCTCTGTACTATCCTGTTAATTCCAGTAACATAAGAGGGAGGCTTACATGGGCAGGTAGCTATGTAATTGGAGGTCTACACTGAAGGCAGAATTTTGGCACAGGGACTGTAGAAGTCTCTTCTGGTGTGTCACTTACGTACTTTAGCCTGCTTTAACCTCAAGACAAGAGGCTAGTTACTTTTTAAGGGTTACAGTGCAGAGGAGAGGAGACTGCAGTAGCAATAAAAAGTACCAGGTGTGTTTCCTAAGAGATGGCAGGAAACCTCCCGCTTCCAGCCGTGCAGACGGAGAAAAAACATCTAGATGAAAGTTGCTTCCTGTAGGTTTTGGAGAAATTAGTCAGAAGAACTCATTAAAAACATTTGTAGAGGAGCAGAGCCATTTAGCGTGCAGCACAAACGAAGAAGAGTCCGCCTTTAGATGTCACTACAACCTCACTGCTTTACTTCCCAAATTCCTGTGAAGGCTCCGAGGAGGACTGACTTCAGCCGTGTGTTCTCTAGAAGGTCCGTCCTAGGATTCACACTGTTCTCCAAGTTTCTTCCCAGAACCTCTGTGTCCTGGCAAAGTTTATTAGGGAAGCAGTTAGACGCAGCCTGAGTCCCAAGCTGCCTCCCACAGTCACGTTTCTTCTCTAACAAGGAAAGAGAGAAACCAATGCAAATGAGCTGAGCCCGGCCCCGCCCCCCAGGAGGAGGAGGAGAGGGAGAGCATACTGTCCACTCAGGGTAGTTCATACTCTCTTACTTTCTCAGAGGGCTTCTGTGACACATCTTTTCCCCATTCTTGTTTTGGAAAATGTATTTGTTGCCTGTCTGTCTGTCTGTCTGTCTGTCTGTCTGTCTGTCTGTCTGTCTGTCTGTCTGTCTGTCTGTCTGTCTGTCTGTCTGTCTGTCTGTCTTCAATCCTAGACATATGAACTCTCAAGGGGTAGACTCAATAGATCCATAGGCAGAGAGATAGAAAAATAGATTTCCAGGCAGCACAAGGTGGGAGATGGCTGCAGCACCCCAGCAGCCCTGGAGGTCCAAATGGGTAATATCTGTTAAAAAATTCCAAGCAATTCCTTAGTAAAAATGGAGCCAAAAGAAGTTTAACCCCCTCCTCTCAGCTTTATTTTGCCTACTTCAAGTAGACACATCTTTCTGTGATAATGGCACATTTGTGCTTGGATTATTTTCCCACAGGAAGGCACAGCAAATGCTCATGATTTAAGAGCCATATATTCAAGGAAGTCCAACTAACTATTAAACCAAAAAAAACAAAAACAAAAAAAACAAAAAAAAACCTAACTCTGATAACTGGCATCTGATCTGAAATCTGGGAAAAACTTAGACAAATCAAATATCCAGCAAAAACATTACCAAATGCGGCACCGTGCAACCTACTATACATTACTAATCAGGATTCATTTCCTGTCCTTAAAATAAACACAAAACAGATTTCTCCATTTTCCCTAAAATCAATCTTTTGCGGTATCTGTCAGTTGCTTTCTCCCAATTAGTATTCCACATTCATTTATTTTCCTTGTAAGTTATTTCTTTTAATGTACTTTGGCATGGATATTTCATTCAATACTTGTAAATGAAAATGAGAGAGTAACCAATGTTCCTTAAGACCCTCAAACTTGTAACTTTGTTAATGAATGGAGATAAATCAAAGACACCTTATTAATTATTGCTTGCCTGGTAGGTTAAGCATTAGCTTTTCACCTCACTGGGCTGGAGAACAAGATTGCCTTTGGCCATGTCCGAGGGGCTCATTAAGGCATCCCTGGGGAACAGGAAGAAATTGCTAGTGAAAGGCAATGGTCAGTGCCTCCCCCAGAACCCCAGCAGGGAAAGGAGACTCTCATCACGAAGAACTAACAAGGCTGCCTGTACTACACCTGTAATCAAACTGGCCTAGAAATGCCTGGAGACCATTGCTCTGGCTTTGCAATCTGGGAACATATCTGAAAATGCTGAATCCAATCCATAATTGATGTGTGCACGCAATTATAATCCTCCAGATATCTTGAAAATGCTGCAGTTCCAAGCCTCGAGGAGTGGTTGCTTTAGCATGCATGGCATAAACCAAGATATCTGATATAATAAAAAAGGAAACTATTTTGTTTCCTGCATTGGCAGCAGGGAGGTAATTGAATATATGCCTGTTTTTCTTAATGAGTGTAATTATATACAGCTTTTTGACAGCTAGTAGGCTTGAGGATAAGCAATACTGCACACAAGTATAGTATTTCAAGTCTTTTATATTGCATATATTTCGTGTGCGCATACTTCCTGTTCTAGGTAAAGTCGAGCACTCTCCTCTGTGTAAGTAAGGTGACCCAGTAGGTGTGAACACTCACTGGAAAGGGACACGTGCTCTGGCAAGTTCAGAAGGGTTGAGGAGTGGGAATTCTAGAAATGGACTCACAACAGCTTTCTAGTTCATTCACTCATTCATTGTATTGAAAATATTTGTAAAACTTTCAAAATGACAGGTCCCCCCAGATGGTTCTGTAAATGAGGCTTTGGAGTCAAGGCCTGGAGGGTTGGGTGTTTCTGCAGTACTTCAGTCAACATGGTTCATCGATTGCTCCCTGCAGCCTGAGGGCTGGCCTAGGCCAACTGCGTCCACAGCCTGAGTTGGTTATGGATGTCAGTGAAAGGGGAGTCTGGAAATGTCACAGGACTGGTCCGCTGCTGCACACGTTTCCAGAGCGTAGTAGACTAAATCCATTGGAAGAGATCAGTCTTGGTTCTACCCTTGCCACATATTGCTATGTGTGAACAATTTTAGGGTGAGCGTACCCAAAGTTTCTTGCAGCCAGTGGAGAAATCAAAGCTTCAAATGGCAAGGATACCCCAAACATGGACAGAGGAGCAGCGCGGACTTACAAAGTTTCTTGTTTATTCATACCAGTCTGGATCAGTTCTCCAGTTTTCAAGTACTCCTCATTATTATAATGGAGACAAGGCAGCATTATTATATACTCAAAACCAAAAACTCCAGATAGTCTCACGATTTAAGCATGCCACCAAATATGCACACATTTTGCTAAATTGAAACTTCACTGGAAATCTTAAAAATGAAAGCCAAATTCTTGAATTTAAATTAATAAAACATCTAAAACAATCCAAATAGCTAATTAACACCAAAATAACCTTGATATTTTTTGTTAGTTTGTTGTTTGGTTGATTACTTTGATGATATCTTTCCCCAAATAAACAAATAAATAACACTTTTTTTTTGCCTAACATTAATACTTAAGAAAATAAATAAATTATACAATACCGAGTTTGAATGGGTGGAATAAACTATGTTAATATAACAAATCTGACAGATGATATTGTATTTTATATTTACTTACTTGCAGGCCCGGGATGAAAGCTAAGGCCTCAGATATGCTGGGCAAGCTCCCCACCAATGCTATCATCTTAGTGTTCTTAGCTATTTTGAACGTTCTGGACTTAGACCGTAAAACATTTCTCAACATAGCAAAAAATATCTAAACAAACCAATTTGATTATCTTTTCCAAAACAAAATCAGTCATAAAATCTGAGTTTATAGATAATCTGTTGTGGTGGGGATTAAAGTCTATCAGGAATCTTAGTGGAAGTCTGGGGAACGTTTTAGCCTATCACTACGTATGTAATCAGATACGAGGTACTATGCTGGAGCCAGCTTATGGCCAGCTCACGACGCACGTGAGGTAAAATCCATGCTACATTTTATTACAGAATTTGCTTTCACGGGTGATCTTCAGTGTGTTTGATTTTAGCTGAGCCCGTTAAGGAACCTGCCAATATTTTGTTTTCTAGTTTTCCATTATTCTCACCATGGTCACAAAATCTAAAATTGTGTTTTGCTACCCCCAAGTACCCACCCAGGAATCAGTTTCACCCCCTTGGGGGCGACATTGTCCCTGCTGAGAAGACATGGCATATGCTAATTCTTATTTCCAGACAGGGCCAGAGAGGCCTCCTACAAGAACTCCAGCCTTTCTTATCAGTACATTATTGCCAAGTGATAAGCAGAGAAGTTTATAAAGTGGCTTTGAAGATTCTGGGAGGGAGAGTGGCACAGAAAAGCCTGAGGAATCAGTGGGGGCGATCTTTTGCCTTGTGTCTGCTCCTTCAGTGGGAGCTGTCAGACCAGAGGCTAGCCGCGGACCCCCTCTGTCCTGAGCAGGGAAGTCATACTGTCCCTCGGTCGCGCGGGTAGCCTGTGCGTGCATCTTTGCCTTAGTCCCTAGCCGGCTTCGCAGCGCTGCCGCAGGTCCCTTTAGCCAGGAAGCAGGTGAGGAGCCAGCGGTGAGAGCGCTTTTGATGTTGCCAGCTCTCTTTTGCCACCCAACTTTTTCCCTCTCCAAAACCTCTTAGCAAACTTCAAAGGCCTCCTTGCTTCTTGCCTTAATCCAGTGCACTGAGACCTCTAGTTCAAAGAACTTTCCTTAAACCCTCTTCTTAAACGGCAACCCAAACTTTTTTTTTTCCTCTTTCCTTTCCACAAAGTAGCAATTACATCTCCGTTGCGTGGCGATTGGGCTCGGCCGATCCGCTCCTGCTATTAATTAATCTTACAAAGGGGGCTCATTTCCTGGCATTCAAATTGACAAGAGACCAGAGAACAGAAAACCCTTTCAAGCAGTTCCAACTCACCGAGGGGAAGAGGTATCGGAGGAGAGAGCCCCACAGTATTTGAGGTGGAGGGCACATTTGATACTCCCTGTATATTCTGCGGATTGAATGATTTTTGTTCACTGAGAGCTCTTTGCTAATCTTGTACCTGCAAAGCTTTAACAGAAGGCATCAGGGCCCACAAGGGCAGCTCCAATCTGACAGAGGAGATTTGCAAGCGCGGCACCCCCCATCCCAGTCTCCAGAAGGCATCTTCTTCAACATCACACTTCACTTTAAACAGAAAATGTTCAGTTTACTCACACAGAAAAGCCCTTGGAAGAGGAGGAGATGAAGAGAGGCGAGAAAGCAAGAGCGCAGACAGGAGATTAAAGCCTCGTATTCAGTATCTCTTTCGTATTCAAATCGTGCTAAGGGCTCTGTGAAACTTAGAAGCACGCTTGTTCAGGGGGGCTTCTAAAGTGTGTACACGGATTTCATGGGAACGGAAAAGAAGCCTCAGCCTGGGAAATGAAAGAGAGATAAGATGTCCCTATATAAAAAGCCCGAGTGGTTCAATTACTTTAGCACACCATCAAGGCAAGCTTTGAAGATTTGAGAAAACACTGTTAAATTTTAACAAAAAAAACCTCGTGTTGCAGGTTTTGTACCAATAAATGTTTGTATACTCTGTGAGTTACTTTAGCTGTATCCCCCACACACATGAATATTGTTTATTTTTTGTTTTTTCTTCTCTTTCTTTCTTTCCTTTTTCTTTCTTTCTTCCTTTTTTTTTCTTTTGTCTTTTTTTGCTTGTTTGGGAAGCAAAGAAGAGCAGTGAGTACATTTTGATTGTGCCAAACTATAGGAAAATAAGGCCCTTTATAAAAAATGTAATAGAATGGGGGGGAAAACCAACTATGAGGCAAAAATTCTAACCCTCCTGAGCCAGCTGTCTTTGATTAAAATAAAAAACCAAGGTTGAATCCGCACCCCTCATGCAGTTTGAGTTAGCACCGGTGGGTGTGTTTTAACACAGATTTAACTCACACAGTGAGATGCTGTTATGGAAAGTCCTTATTAGAGAAAAGAACTTCTTTGCATAGCCACGTTGGTAACATTTTTAAAAAAGCCTTTGTTAAAGTGAAGAAGTAAAGCAAAAACCTGCTATTGGAGAGTAAAAGAGAGTGGTGAGCCCGGCTGGAAGGAAAGCTGAGTGGCTGGCCTTGGACTTCAGGGGTCTCCAAACCCAAGTTTCACTTAGCAGGGAATTCCAACACAATTTGCAACAAGGTTGGGTTCTTTAGTGGAAGACATCCACCTCCCATTTGTTAGGCTACGGAGTTGCCTCATTTTCTATTCAACTCCTTTGTGATCTGATATGTATTGGGATGTTGAATCAATTTTGGACCTCTTTAGGGTTTCTGTCTATTTTTTTTCCTGGTGGTTTCTTTTTCTTATGTGAATATTGACTGCTTTTCCCATCCCTAGTCAGAAGTGCAATCATGGAAAATTCATGTAAGGAGTTTTCAGAAATCATTCTGAAGAACTTTTAAAAATGCATACTGTATCCCTTAATGCTTTGTCTAAAAATAATAAAAGTCAGCTGGACCATTGCTCTTTTTATGTAGTTCAAAGAGATTAATGTAGAAATTCTGATTTTTTTTTCTGATCAAAGGCTTCTCGTAAAATAGAAATTAAAAATTATCTCCTAGCATATATCAGGTGCTTCTGTGATGATGAGGGAGGCACTCTGGTTCTAGGAAGATGGAAAAGAGTCTCCTACATATGAAGTTAATATTGAGGATGTTGCTTTGTTGTTCACATCTGCCCAGCACAGGAATGAACAAGTTCAAGTTTTGTTTGTACAGTTGGAATGACGTTTTACCAATTCCCCCATAGGCTCTCTGACCCACCATCGACAAAACTGACTAACATTTGGTTTTCTGCCTTTAACTAAAGGGGAAATATGTTCTCAACTGAAACTCAGTCACATCCATTACTCACTGTTAGCTTAAAAAATAAAGATAGCAAATTTAATTGAAAAAGAAAAACAGTAGCTTTAGGATAAGGATACCCTTGAGTAATTGGAAGCCAGGAAGTCCCGTGGCCCATGACCCCAACTGAGACTAACATAATACTGAGAAGTCACTGAGCAGGAACAGGTGGTCGGCTGCAGGTGGCAGGGGGCACACGGGGCTTCCAGGCCCATCTCAAGGCTTCTCAATCGGGACATAGACTACAGCGTCACTAATGCTTCTATTGGCTGAAACTTTGGCCTTCCCACGTGAGCATAAAAGGAAAGACCACGTCCAAAGGAGCTGGCAGCAGGGGCGGTAGGCAGGAACAGGGAGGCCTTGCGCTGTGGAACCTTGTCCTAAAGACTTGACTCTAAAGAAGTTAGAGACAGACATGAAACCATACATCAAAGATTGTGTACTAGGGTGTGAAGAGGGGACACAGAGCAGAAATAGAGAGGTGAGAAGGAGAAAAGCTGAGACTCAGGGAGAGAGAGAGAGAGAGAAGGAGAAAAGCTGACAACCGGAGAGAGCACCTAGCCACAGGAAAGGCAGTGGATTTCCTCACTGGGAAGCAAAAGAAGTTTGAGAGAGAGAGAGAGAGAGAGAGAGAGAGAGAGAGAGAGAGAGAGAGGAGAGAAGCACTGAATACCAATTACACTTACCGACCTAAAATATATACTGTGAAATTATGCTGAAAATTATTTATGAGAAGTATTGTAGGGCAGAATTAGATGAAAGCATTGGGGTTTTTCTTCTATGCCGGTCAAATGGTTGTAAACACAAGAAGTTACTTCTTTATATGTTAATGACTAGGAAGGACCCCATCCCAAATCTATATTTTTTGAATGCATGCTGTGAACAGAATCACATCACCTGTGCCAAAATGTTTCATCCCATTTGTCAGTCTATAATCAATATAAGGTGATGTGTGATCAAATCCACAGCACCTCCCAGCATCCTATACAGACACGTGGAAAGGAAAGAAATGGCTAGGCTGTACTCCAGGACTGCAGTAGCCACAGGAGGGAATAATCAAAAAGTAACTTGAGAATAGGGTAATATATTTCCCCACTGAGAAATCAAGCGGTAATTAGATTGTGCCATGAATTAAGAACTTCTCAGAATCCCTGTGAGTAACAATAAAATAAAATCATCTTTAAAAACTACTTTTCAAATGCCCATTTATTTTTAGCTTCTGCATTTGGAGGAAACAAACTGCTAGCACTCTTAGACCCAGCGTTTTGGGCTGTGAACTCTAAGAGAGGAAGTTTCACTGTCTAGCTCCACACTGTATGCTTGGGTGGATTTTCAGCAAATCTCTCTCTCTCTCTCTCTCTCTCTCTCTCTCTCTCTCTCTCTCTCTCTCTCACACACACACACACACACACACACACACACATTCCTATGTGCAGTAGTTCTGGACAAGTAGTCTGTTAGTCTGTCCATTCAGTTATTTGTAGATTGTTTCTGTTTAGTCTCATATATTACATAATGGAATAAAAACCATCAGTGATATGGAATATTTTGAGTTGCAGGGTTTTCTCCATAAATGCTGAAGGATTTAAATTTGAGAAATTTTTATTAAAAAACTGAACACTACCCAGAATTCCTTTGTAGAGGAAATATCTAACTTCGGAGACTCTGATATGGTTCTGTGCATAAAGGTGCTTTGCCAAAGTCAATGCCCTGAGTCTGATCCCTGTAGCCCACATGCTAGGAGAAGGGTGACATTACAGGTGGTCCCCTAACCTCTAAAGGTTTGGCATGGTATGTGAGTGCTTCATCCCCCACATAAATAAACACAAAACAGTTTAAAGAACTAGACTAACAGTGTATTCTGCATATTGAAATTTAGAACATAAAGTATCTTCACTTCAAGGATAGAATATATTTTAATACATTAAAATAAAATGTAAAAGATTTCTTTGCTGTTAGATTACTATGGGTGGATTGTTTATAAAAAGGGGATGAATATACACACTAAAAAGAAGAAAAAAATTCTCCTGAAAATCTAAAACAATTAAGTAATATATTCTTTTCTTAAATAAGTAGCTATTATAGTTATGAATGGATGGCAGAAACTGTTCTGTGTGGATTAGAAAGTGATCCATGTGCTTTGGGATGGGAAGGAAAAACCAAGGAGAAAATGAAAACAGCAACACTCATAGCCTGAGACTTTCACACAGACAAATGCCTGTTCTCTTTGTTAATATAGAGAGTTTATAAAAGACAAAATTGGAGCATTCAAATGTGCAGAAACAAGAGTATTCCTAACATCCTTTGTATTTTCATAGTGGATTGGAAAGAAACAGAGAGCCTTCACAGTGGCTTAACGTTGTGTCACAGACTCACTGGCGAGCATCTTGCGCTTCCTTCAAGGTTATGGCTTGACTCATCTTGGTGACATCCTATAAGGCTTTGAATGAGTCAATTTGTATTGGAAGCTTTGCTAAAAAGTGGCGATGTGTCCTCTACCATGAAAGGATACTGTCTGTCTCATGGTCAAGTCAAGGGTGAGACAGAGTAATGATATAACTAACAAATGATCATCACCCAATGAGACTGTGTGTAAGAAACCTTCAGTGAGACAGAGTAAGGATGTAACCCACTGTCATCACCCAGGAAAGTGAACAGGAACAAAGTCTGGTATGTCCCCTTCCAGACCAGAAGTTATCTTGGAGGAAAATATTCATACTGATTCTCCAGCGCATAGACAATTGCCTGGGCATAGCAAGTGTTGGATAATTATTATCTGATGAATCAAAGAGAATAAATGTGTCTATCCACACAGGCTTTATAAGCATACTGCCATATGAGATTGTTATTTTGGTTGAAGCACTGGCTGTCAAGTGAGGACAGCACTCTAACTTCTGATTTGTTTTTTTTCCTCCCCCTTTACAGGTGGGTTCCATAGATGATGTGGTGAAAAACCTGTTCACAGAGATGCTGACTTAGGAAATAGCAGCCCAGGACTACATAAAAAATTCCTAACCCCACTGCTATCATAGGAGACTTTTCACATAAAAAATATGCCCCTCACACACGAAGGCTAAGTCACAGTGAGGTTTTAAACTGGAAGAATTGGGGTTTCATCTCTGTTCTTAGTTCTA
>OU015751.1:56610428-56622400 GCA_907169655.1 Acomys percivali
AGAAGAGATGTCCTAAGTGTTAGTTAGTGCCAAATTCCTCCCACAGTGGCAGCTTTTACACACAGGTGCATGCAAAAAATATCCTTGAATGTAGGCCCACCCCTGTGATTTAGCACCAGCATGCCACATACATGTCAAATAAATATGTTCAGAAATATGACTTTGCAACCAGACAGGAGGGGAACTGAACTTAAAAATCTGTGAGATCAATCTGCTTACATCATACACTAGAGTAAAGTTCAATGCACAGCATCAACGCCATGCAAGTCTCTCAGGCCTTCGTGTTTGGCACATTCATTATTTTGTGGGGCTTAAAAAAAAAAAAAAGAGTAAGTATGATTTTCCCTAAATTCTTATGAGATTCAGTGGATTCTCATTAAAAACATTTTAATAACACAAACTGTAAAGTGATAACACTTTCAAGTCAGTTGTTGCTGGGGCACAGATGGCTGGCTGCAGTGTGCTTCCTCAGGGTTGGCCGCAAAAACTGTGCAGTCAACCGATATCACAAAAGTCCAAATAGTGAATATCCTTGACTCTAGGCCTACCTCTGAGATTGGATATCAGCATATCAATATTATTCCACACAAATACATTCAGGAATATGATTTTCCAATAAGATATTGAATTTTTTCTCTGCTATGTTAGCTTTTTATAATTTCCTTATTAATAATTTAAATCTGTTACTTTTAAAGTGTAACTTTAAGGACAAACTTAAATAATATCCCATATGTACATAGAACTTTTAAATAAAAGTTTAAATATAGACTTTATGGCACTGTTTCCTGTTTGAGAGTGGATGTAAAAAATGAAATGGGGAAATTTCAAGGGAAATTGCTTATCTATTCCCAACATTGTCTATGAAATGTAGATTGGGATGCGCCCCGTGCCCACTTTACACTCGAGCATAGATGATTCTGGTTCTGAAAAAGTTAACTTGAAAGTTTAAAAGGGGAGATTACTCAAAATGCTTGCAAAAGAAAGACGAAGAGAAGAAGAAAATGTTAAGTTATTCAACAAATTAGTAAGAAGTGTCACTATGGAAACCCTTATTGTCTAACTTCCTGGGAGCATCTAAGGAGGAGAGCTATGAACCCCCTTATCTCCGGAAGCCTCCGTCCATCTGCGGGAGCTTTCCCAGGAGCCCTGCTGGCCAGGGTCTGCAGCCTTTGCTGGTCCACCCCTTCATTGCTTGCTTCTTCACTGTGCTCACACCGCTGAAGTCTCCAACTCCTCTTGGATGGTATTATAAGCCTACACATTGCTGGAAAGGTTACTGGAGTTTTAGAATAGGCTTTGGCACTTTAAGTTCAGTTTAATAGTGACTCCACTACATTTGGTGACAAAAGGGTACCAAAAGGCAGTGTTTTAACTAGGCTGTTTCCTTCAATGACATTATCTATTAGGTAAAAAACATGTTTTGTCATAGAGACACACACACATAGTGTTGCCATTTGTACATTCTAATTCAATTTTGAGTTAAAGAAAGCCCTTAGCATGGAGAAAAAAATCCTCAGAGTTTCTTTGATTGCTATTTAAATGTTGAAGTTTCTTTCCAGCAAGTACTTACTGACTCAAAGTAAGTACGCACTTCAGGCATGACATATGTACTTATCAATATATATAGACTTGAAGAAAAGATTAGGAGGAATTAAAACTGAAGTTGGGGGCGAGAGAAAACAAGCTGGAGTAAAGAGATTATAACTGAGCCAAAATGAATTCAATCTCAGGAACAAATGTAGTTGAGGTTGGAGGAAGGGTGCAGGTGGCGTTTGCCTGGGAGGATCTGGCTCAAGCACAGCATCCGCAGGCAACACAGACAGGTCATTAGGGTGGGAGCCTCTCTGACCTTTGTTGTTATTTAACACAATTCCCATGCAGGTTATGTATGAACATAAGAGTTTTATGTAGCTCACAACTTTGGCAGCACAAGACCCAAGATTAGGGAAACCCATTGATTCGGTGTCTGCTGAGAATTCAAAGGTGACCACATCTTGGCAGAAGTGTGCCTGGATGAAGGTGAGCAATCACCCACCAATCTAGCATGCACTAGGATCCTACAATCGCTGTCAAGACTGATGTAATGACTCTCAGCTAGAGGAGTCCACCTTGGAAATTTTCCATATCCAACCCTGGGCTCCTGGAAACCAAGCTTCCAATAGACAAATCACTGAAGAACCAATAATTCCACAATCCCAGATGTTTTCTGAACACCATGCCAATGCTTTCTAAAGTAGCGAAGGCACGATGGGACAGACTCGTGGAACTCAAGCACATAAGTCCTTCCAAAGAGACCCAAGAGTTATATGTCTTACTTGCACAGCTGAAATGACCCAAGTTTTCACAATTCTACTGCAAACATATAAAATATGTTATTGATAAAATTAGAAGCCTTATCACACAGTGTTTATAATTGTATAATTTATAGGTTGCTTACAATTTGTAATTCCCATTATTCCTCACCCTCTGCAGAGGAGAGATATGGTGAATGGCTCCAGAGCATCTAGATGAGTGAAAACAAGAAGAAACGTTGGCTAATAGGATGCCAAGAACAAGGCTCAACAGGAACTGAGGCTGGGCACAGAGGCAGGACCTATATGTGGAGGTAACTCAGATGAGAGTTTTGTTTATTACAAATTCAAACCACTGCAGTGTGCTGAGTCTTTTGATATTGCCATTGCCGATTCGCATATATATCAAGCTCATCTCTTGGACCAATTTTTCTGTTTTCCTCTGTAACCAAGTAAATGAATCTTTTCCAAACTTGGACCTATATTATACTCTCTAAGACATTCATACAACTTTTTTATAGGTGCCATGATTTAAAAATTAACAACCACATTGACTTACATTTGTGAAGAACTTTTACGTATTAAAACATAAAATCTTTTAAATGCAATAAAAAGTGTTCTGTTAAAGCAAAGGTCTGAGTACAGTTTTGTAAAAATGAGATTGTTTGGGAAGATAAAATAACTGAAAACATCATACTATATAGTAAGATACTCAGGTAATTTTGGAATATTATAGCCTGAGCCTAAACAGAGAACATTTCTCCTTTGCTTAGTTTCTAACAAAATCAAATAAATCTGGCCTGTAAGATTTAAAGCTATCTTACACATTTTCTACAATATTCAAAATGTACATTTCACTTTTAAATAATGCATTTATTTTAAAATTTGAAATCGACTTCAATATTTCTATTCAATATTTAAACACCGATTTCTAAGGTACTTTAGGACTTCAAAGTTCCTCTAAGCAAGAAGGCAAGACATTCTTTTTTTTTTTTCAACACAATTAGTTATCATGTGGCTTTAGCATGTTCAGCAACTGTATGTTGCCCTGAGATGAACAGAGTAAGTGCTCAGATCAGATGAGTGTACACATAGTGAGCACTGTCTGAGCACTGCTGAGCATAGAATGTTGTGCATTTGTCCAATGGGCTTCAATTACAGAGGCATCTGAACTGTACAGCCCCACTGTGAAATTATACTGTGTTCAATAGGCCTTAAAATTTCTCATTTCTCACCTGTGTGTGAGGTATTTTTCTTGTCCTCAGCTTCGCATCACTTGCTTACACCGAGAAGGAACACTATGCAGAACATTCTGGAATATTCTGTGTCATTCCTCTTTCATTGTCTCACTGCCATTCTATTACTTAAGCTTACTCACTGTGCAGTTTAGATCTAACAAAAAGTCGTACTGAATATTCCTAAAAAGGAACATTATTTTTCATTTTCTTAGACTAGAAAAACTTCGTCCTACCCAGAAATAAAGTTCAAATGTCAGCCTTCAAAACGCTTCCGTTGTCTCTGATGTAAATTTCAGCATGAGATGGAGACAACTGTGGTTTAAGAAACTGGCCAAGAACAGGAAGCCTCGGTATAAAACACTCAGTTCCAAGGTACGGTCATCGTCAACACAACACTCCTACCATGCCAACACCTGTGGTCTCTTCATTATGAGCAACTTGAGCAACTTTATAATCAGACATTTTGGTTGCAGGAAAAGGAAACGTCTTGGTTCTCATAAATACAATTTGAAACCTATTGGTTTAATTCATCAGAAAAGGTAGTTACTGGGTCTCTAACTCGGCACAGCATGTACCTAACATGCACAAAGCCATGGATTCCAGCCCTCACATCCAAAGGGTGTTCTGGTTCTTGCCTGTAATCCCGGTGCTGGGGAGGTGAGGGCTGCTGGTAAGTCAGAAGATTCAGCTACAGAGTGAGCTCAGGGCCAGCCTCTGCTATACAACCTTGTCTCAAAATATACATGCATACATACATGCATGCATACACACACATACATACATGCAAACACACATACATGCATGATACATACCTATTGATAGACAAATCCATATGCATGATAACTAATAACTGGATTGTAACAGCAAAAATAAAACTAATTTTAAAATACTTAAAAATAAAAAGAATTAAAGCATTCAGTGCACTAAGGTACCCAGTGTCCTCAGGCCATGCTATCCTCTCTATCTTGCAGAGGGTTCAATCTGCCCTAATTTACCAGTCAGGTTAAGGGGCGTTTGAAGCCTTAGTAGAGAGAAGGATTCTGGCTCAAAATAGGCTAAGAAATGAAATAATAAGTGTTGATTTTTCTGTTCTCAATTTGTACCTATTTTCTCCAAGTGGAGGGCTGTTTCCGATTCTTGGAGTCTGCAAGCAGGAAGCCATATGCTTCCCTCCACTCGGCCACACAGCCCAATTCAGCTGCTTGTTACGACGCATATAAATCAGCGAGAAACTCCTAGACTGTAACTTATATGCAATTTATTGCTATAGACACGTTTATTGGGATAGAATTTTTACAGTCTCATAATATTCTGAGAAGCCTGCCATAAACTATTAACAAGAGAGGAACACTATTAATAATGAACATCCCAGAACACTTATTCTTGAAAGTTTTTGACCCTGAGAATGAAATTAGTTAAGATGGACTTGGGATAATAAACATATAGCCTTAATCTGATAAAATACCTGGAAAGAAATGTATCAACCTGATGTCGTCATCTCGGAAACATAAATTGCATTAAGGATTTTGTAAGGTATGAAGGCTTTTAAATATTGATACCTTCGTATTATTTTATGAAATATTTATTCGTCCTCCCATTTACTGTGTGTTATGCAATTCCGGATCATCTGCCATCATACGGTGAGGTTTAGGGCTTTAAAAAAATCTTAAAAGACAAAGTTTTATTAATTTAGGACCAGGTTTAAAGGACTTTTAAGGCATAAACTTTTAATTGCTATTTCTCGGGGGGCATTTTTCAACATTGTCCACTTCAGTTAGGAGATGTCACCACTCACACATCACAAGGTGTGCAACCTTAAGAAAGGTGACTTAGTTAACGTGTCAGGCTTTGTCAACTGCTTAGTCAATGGACACACTCTATATGAGCCGCTTGTTTATTTATTTTTCTTTCCATTTTGTTTATGCTGATCCCGGCTGCCCAAATTACAATAATTTCTACAGGCTGCTTCAGTGACCTGTGTTGAAGGATTCTACACACAGGGCCTTTCTATTGGAAAGTCTCTTAATCAGGCTTTTCTTGCTGATGCCGTTGTTTTGGTGGATGGGATTGTCTCCTGACTTTGCAGGGGTGAAATGTGCAGTAGGATTGTGTCAGCATGAGTCTGCCTGGGCACAAGTTTCAGGACAGCGATTCACAGACATCTAACAACTTCTTTTGACTGGTTCATCTTCATGCTTGTGCATAGCTGAGCAAGAGAACTGAGGGATGTGGCTGTCCATGATCAAAGTGGTCTCCCACTCACTGATATACGGCTATGCGGATGAAGCCACAGTGTTTTAATTTGTAGCGTGGCTGTGACATGTCTCTGGTATGTGCTGAAGAACAATTGTCTTATTAAAATTAGAATTTATAATTAGTTTTCAGAGATAAAAGATTGAATATATACCTTTTTCTTTCTTAAAACATTTGCATTTGCAATTTATTTGTCAATCTACCACTTTATTTTTTATTTTAAGGTATCTATGCATTGTGTGTGTGTATGTGCGTGTGTGCGCACACGTGTGTGCATGCGTGCATGTGTGTATGTGTGTGTGTTTGTCATGATTCTCTAGATGGACAGAATTTATAGAATGACTGTATAAAAGGGATTTATTGGGATGGCTTATAGGCGGTGCTCCAGTTAGTACAACAATGCCTGGACTTTGGAAGGTCCAAATATCCAGCGGTTGCTCATTCTGTGATGTTGATGTCTCAGCTGGTCTTCAATATGTGCCAGAATCCTGAAGAAGGAGGCTCTAATGTCAGGGAAGAATGGACTTGCTAGCAAGAGTGAGAACAAGCTGGGAAAGAGATATCGAGCTTCCTTCTCCCACGTCCTTTCCAGAGGCTGCTAGCAGAAGGTGTGGCCCAGATTAAAGGTATGTTTTCCTACTTTAAAGATCTAGAAGAGAAGGGCTCCCGACTTCAAGTGATTTAATTAAGAAAAAATTAAGAAAAATTGCCAAGCAATTTGGGTTTAATTAATTCCAGATGAAGTAAAGTTGATGAGCAAGAATGGCCATCATAGTGTGTGTCCATGCATGTGAGTGCAGGGGCTTGTGCAGGCCACAGAGGATGTTGGATTCCCTGGAAATTATGAGGTGCTTGCTGTGGGTGCTGGGAACCAAACACAAGTCCTCTGCATGAGCAGTGAGTGCCAGATTTTAAGTGCTGATCCGTCTCTTTAGCCTCCAATCTATGCTTTACTAAGAAATGAAAGCAAAAACTAACATAGGGAATGGAAGGCTCTAAATTAGGATTGGAAGGTGCATGCCTGTCTTCAATCCCTATTCCTGAGGAATGTGTGTTTTCCAGCCTTTATTCTTTTTGGGTTTGCACAGGGAGTTATGTATGCACACAGAGATTCTCTCTGTGTCTTCACATAATTAGTAATGTGGGAAGAATGTGTTTATGTGGTTTCCTTGGTCACTGTTGAAAGTGACTCTATGAAGCTGAACTTTCAGGCACCACAACTAACCAGATGGAAAGAGCCAGAATCTAGAGAAGGCCTTGAGAGCTGAGGAACACTCTCCAGCTGGTAACACCATGACACGTAAGCACAGGCAGACACAGATTCACCCTTCTTCCAGGGCCCTGTTCACCCATCTTTGAAGTTTGTTTGTTGTTGTTATTGTTGTTGGTTTTAGTGCCACTTTTGTCGAAATACCTCAAGTATTCAGTTCTGTTAATAGAGAGCTATGATGTCAGATGACATCAACTTCTGTGGCCAGAACATAGATTTATGTTTTCACAGTTCTGAAAGCCAAAGCTCCAATGGACCTAACTGTCCTGTAGTGGAAGAATGGGCAAAGCTGTGATTCCACTCAAGGGCCTAGGGGCCATCTGCCTTGCCATTGTACCTATCTTGCCCACAGCCTCTGCAGCCAGCCTTTCAGCTGGAGCCCAGGAGCGTAACATCTTGAAGTCCAGGTGTGACTGGTCTTTCTACCTCCTACCTCCAGAAATATTATGATGGTGCTGGTCCTCTTGGCTTATCCCACATAGCATCCCATAGGCCAGGTGATAATCTAGCCTTTCTTCAGTTGCAATGTGCTTTTCCATTTCCATGCAACCCAGCATATCCACAGGTTCTGGTTTTCCAGAAGCAGGAATACTTAGACTCTAGAGGTCATTAAGCTGATATACAAAAAAAAGCGTTCACATAAACATAGATAGGTTTGTTTGTTTGCTGTGGAAAAATACCCCTAAAGCCCTAAGTAATGCGATACCTACACTCTCTAAATTCTGTTTGAAACTGTAATGAATTCCTTAAAGTGGCCTCCAATTTCATGTAGGATAAATCTCATTTATGCCACAGTCAACTTTCTATCAAGCTCTTATTTCTTTTAGTACTATAGCCAGAGGACTCTCCAAGTGTTTTCTAAGAAACCCTGAACCCTGTCACCTCAGGTCTTTGCATATGATATCTCGTCAGCCTGAACTCTGTCTCTCCTTGTGACTCCTTGTGCACCTATTTCAGTGAAGCTTCCTCTTGGCCCTGCTGCACCTGAGGCCCTCCCTGAAGGCCTTTCCAGGACAGTGATGCCCTGTCCGCATTCCAGTTTTGATCTTTATACAGTTCACTGCTCCTCCTTGTCAGGGGCTGGGCCATGTGTTTCTAGGTTCTTACCTTTTGTCTAAAAAAAATAGAAAACAAGGGCTCACACAGATTTTTGAAAAAAGCAAAATAATTTTCATAGGAGCAAAGCGCCAGATTAAAGATAAGTACACTGTCAAATTTTATCGCAAGCCATAAGAGTGAAGATACTCAAGGGCCCCACCTACAGCCTTGGGTCTTTTTATGGGGTATAAAGGAAGCAGACACTGGTTAAAAAGGAGCTGTTCCTCTAAAGCAGATCTTCTGAAAGGAATATGTGTACACACACACACACACACACACACACACACACACAAAGTGTGTGTAGGTGTATATGTACATATACATATAGAGAGGATTTGATATGTATTATGTAAGCATATTATATATATATATAAGTCCTCTATAATAAAGAACTTCTTTGAATGCCTCACATGCTGAGGTTCAGCTGGTCTAACAATGGACGTCAACCGCTGGGAGGTCCAAGAGTCCAACAGTTACTCACCCCATGAGGCTCAATGTCTCAGTTGGTCCGTAGTATACTCTTCTGGATTCTTCCAGGGATGGAATAGTCTTGTCAGCGAGCACAACAGTGAGCAGGCAAAGAAAGACATCTTCCTTTTTCCATGTCATGTATACAGACTATCACCAGAAGGTGTAGTCCCTAGTAAAGGTCAATTAAATTGGGTTTTACTCACTTCAATTGATTACTTAAGAAAAAAATCCTCACAGGTGTGCCCAGCTGCTTGGGTTTAGTTTAGTTCCAAATGCAGCCAAGTTGCCAAGCAAGAACAGCCATCACTGGGGTGTGGTCTGGGTGTTTCTCTATATTCAGAAATAGGTTTTAATTATATGCATGCCCAAACATGCCTAGGCTTGAGATGGTCACTGGGATAGTCACCCCAAACAGCTACAGGAAGATACAGATTTGCCTTATAGCAAATGCACCCCAAACCAGTTCAGTCAAGATTGGCTCTTCTATTCTTCATAGCCAGATACACTTGAATTGAAACTTGAATCGAAATTGTATTGCTGAGAGGGGCAGGGAAATTCACATAATTGTCCAAGGAGGAGAATGCCTGCAACCAGACTCATATGAGGGTTTAGAAGCTCTGTGGTTGCTAGGTTCACTACTGGGTGAAGCCTGTGAGCACATCATGTACAGGTAAAGGAATTAAGGAGCCAAGTGCATTATTACAGGAGGGAATGTGTGTAACCCCAAATCAGTGGAGGTGAAAGGGTACTAATGTCCTCCACTGCTTGCCTGACTCCCCACCATTTCAACTTATTATTTATTTCAGCTTATGTGTTACATATGTGTCCCTACCTACTAGAATATTTATGCTACATGGGTGGATTCCTTTTATTTTTCGTTCTCACCAATATCTCAAACAGCGTAAATAACACGTACTTGGTAAGTAAGTATTGCATAAACAGCAGATAATTCCATGTACTATCTTAAGTGCTCTCCTGTATGTTTGCATATATGATAAGATTTGTAATCTGCGAATTTTAGACCTTATGTCTAATTACATACATGCTGTAAATAATGTGCAAAAGGTTTGTCATTCAATATTTTCTCCCAGCAGGCATTTCTTGAGGTATAGCATATCAGGACTGCTGTTTTTCTGCGTCCCACAGAGGGCATCAGGTGCTCTGGAGCTTGGACCACCAGACCTGGGTGCAAGAAGTGATCTACGCCCTGCCACAAAAGCAGCACACACCTCTGAGCCACCTCTCTAGTTCCTACATGTTAGAATTTCAAAATAAGTGTTTGCATTCTTTCATCCTTGGATCTGGACCTATGGTTTCACACATGCTCAGTAACCACTTTGTCAGTGATCCATATGCCAGGACCTTTTTTAAAACTTTAATTTAATTAATTTATTCAGATTACAGCTCAATTGTTTTCCCCTCACTTGTATCCTCCCATTCTTCCCTCAAGCCCACTTTTACACTACTCCACTCCCCTAGGTCTGTGACAGGAGACATTCTCCATGACTATGATCATAGGCCACCAAGTCTCATCTTGGTAGCCTGCTTATCCTTTCTCTGAGTGCCACCAGGCCTCCCCAAAGTGGAAGTGGTAAAATATGGGGTACCAGAGTTCCTGCCAGAGTCAGTCTTTGCTCTCCACACAACTGTAGAGAACGGCTGTCCATTAGCTAGATTTGAGTAGGGGTTCAATATTTACTGCATGTATTGCCTTTGGTTGGTACAGTAGTTTGAGCAGATGCCCCTGGGTCCAGATCCACCCATCATGATGTTCTTCTTGTAGGTTTCTAGGACTCTCTGGATCCTTCTATTTCCCCATTCTCCCATATTTCTCTTACCTAGAGTCCCAATAGGAAGTCTTGGCATCTATCCGAATCTCTTGGTAAGTAAAGACTTTCATGGGACATCCTTTTTGGCCTGGTGTCCAATTGTAAGTGAGTACATACTGTGTGAGTCTTTCTGGGTCTGGGTGAACTCACTCAGGAGGATCATTTCTAGTTCCATCCATTTGTCTGCAAATTTCGGAATTTCCTTGTTTTTAATAGTTGAGTAGCATTCCATAGTGTAAATGTACCATAGTGTCTTTATCCATTCTTCTACTGAGGGACATTTAGGTTCTTTGCAGGTTCTAGCTATTACGAATAAGATCACTATGAACATGGATGAACATATGTCCTTGTTGTGTCATGGAGCATCTTCTGGGTAGATTCCAAAGAGTGGAATAGCTGGGTCTTGAGGTAGACTTATTCCCAGTTTTCTGAGAAAGCACCAGATTGATTTCCAAAGTGGTTGTACAAGTTTGCCCTCCTACCAGCAATGAAGGAGTGTTCCCCCTTTTCCACATTCTTGCCAGCATGTGCGAGACTTTGAGACTTTGATCTTAGCCATTTTGATTGGTGTAAGATGGAATCTCAGAGTCGTTTTGATCTGTATTTCTCTGATTACTAAGGACATTGAGCATTTAAGTGTTTCTCAGCCATTCGATATTCCTCTCCTGAGAATTCTCTGATTAATTCTGAGCCCCATTTCATAATTGGGTTATTGGGTTTGGCAGTGTTTAATTTATTAGGTTCTTTATATATTTTGGATATTAGACCTTTGTCAGCTGTAGGGTTGGTGAAGATCTTTTCCCAGTCTGTAGGCTGCTGCTTTGATCAGTTGACGGTGTCTTCTGCCTTACCGAAGTTTCTCAGCCTCATGAGGTCCCAGGGCCTTTGTTTTATCACTGCTCTTTGTATCTGTCTTTGTTCTTGTATAAGGACATAGCACCATTGTTAAAGTTAGATAGTATCTGTAACACTTGGCAACACCTTAGCTTGAACTTTGCTGGTTTCTTTGTTGTGTGTGCCTGAGTGTGTGTCAGTGTAGAACACGAACACTTGTGGATGTGAATAGGCATGCTTCTGTAAAGGCAGGGAAGCCAGAGGAGGAAGTTTGTCTTCTTCTTCCTCTCCCTCCTCCTCCTCTAACTCCTCCTCCTTCTCTTCCTCCTCCTCTTTTCTCTATGTCTATCTGCCTCTCTCTGTCTCATTCTCTGTCTGCCTTACTTTGAAATAGTTTTTCATTGAGCCTGGTACTAGGCTGGTAGCTAACAAGCCCTGATAATCTTCCTGTTTTACTTTTTCCATCTTCAGCCCAGAGGTGTGCTCAGTACAACTAAGGTGCTGAGTCTTAAACTCAAATCTTTGTGCTTGAGCAGTGAGAGCTCTTACCAGCTGAGCCTTCTCCAACTCAGAAGCCTTGAAAATACATATGAATTGTTGCTTGAAGAAATGCTTTGTGAGTGTGAGTGTGTGAGTACAAGTGTGTGTGTGTGTGTGTGTGTGTGTGTGTGTGTGTGTGTGTGTGTGT
>OU015751.1:56640877-56672085 GCA_907169655.1 Acomys percivali
TCTCTCTCTCTCTCTCTCTCTCTCTCTCTCTCTCTCTCTCTCTCTGTATGTGTGTGTGTGTGGTGCCCTGTGTGCCCTCTTTCCTCACTCTCTGAGAATAACTAATTCTGGGTACACTCTTCAATAAATACAACAGACATTCCTGTCCTTATATAAAATGGTTTCATCCTATATCCTTCTAACAACTCTAGTATAATCAAAATACTTACTATGTTGAAAATGCTTTGTTAAATTCTAGTGTTTCAGACCAAGAAGAGCACATCTCAACCTTTTTAGTGCACATACAGATACATTTTCTTTTTTAAACATTTCCACTGTGTGTTTGGACACAGACGCAGAGAGCCACCTATCCATACAAACAGTGCTACTTGTGGCTAGTGTCATCTCTGAAAAAGTTCCAACCCATACCTTCCTCATCTGACTCAAGTCCCTGCAGTAGTCTGTCAGACTCCCACCTAACCCCTACACCTCAACAATAGCCCTGCAGTTTGGGACTAAAGCCAGAAAACAAACAAACAAACACACAAACAAAGGAGTAAATGTGAACAAAGGAAAAATGAGAGGAGAAAGGTACAGGCAAAAAGTAGATATAGAAGGGGCAATATAATTTTGCATAGAAAAAAGCAAATAGACATTTAAAGGCAAATGATCATTTAAAAAGTTATTTATTTTCTTTGTATTTGTATTTATAAAAGGAATAGCATTCTATGAGATTCTAAGAGTAGGTCAAGGGGATTACAATGTGATTACTTCATAGTGTATTCACTCATACACTTATTATTTTAAATATAATCATAAGCCAGTGCTACAGGCAATAGACATTGTACCTGGTTGTTTGGTGTGTTAAAAAGCTTGCTTTAAATAAAACATCTTTGATCACCCATTGATTGGAAACAAAAGATTAAAGGGAATCCACTCCTGGCCTTGTGAATTTCAAAGAATCACTGTCATTTGTTTTTATAAAATGCATTCATTTAGGAAAATTACAAATGATTTCTGAACAGCCACTCTATCAAAATATGGAGAGACATGTGTCACACAGAACACAAGAAGATTAAGCTGAAACCAACGCTGTTGGAAGAGTCCCGTGATCTCATTAATAATGGAGAGATACAAAGCTAAGATCACATGGAATTTCTGCGAACTTGAAATGCAAGAATTAATCTATGACAAGTCTCATTCTTACTTCTCTAAAGAACGTTTTCAGGCAAGGCCTTGTTCTTTTTCTCTCATGTCCCGAGTGTCATGTCATGTATGAATCTTCCTACACTGACTACTCAGTTGCTTTCTCTTAGAATTAAGTTTCTTACTTTTTAAGAATTTCCCCCCAAAGATCATAAAAAAGACAAATTGCTGTTTGCCACACCTTTGTCACTATATAGAATAAAGAATTTCATAGTATATAAACTTCTCTTTTTCTCACCAGGCATTTATGGTCCCTGATGATAACTGTAGCAGCTCACACTGGGGAGTGGTACTTGGTACCAGACACTATTATATGGGCATGGAATATGTTAGAACATTTAATGTCACAGCAATTGAGTTCTCAGGTTCTTGGTGTAAAAGCATTTGTCTAAGAAGCAAACTATAGCACAGTATATTGGTCATGCTTGAATGAGTAGAAAACTCAAAGAAAGTATGGACCTTGGACACCAATTCAGAGTGACCAACATAAAATAGTTATTCAATTGAATAATACAGTAGTGAGGTAATTATTATTCCAAAATAATAATTTAAGAACTTCAGTAAGGAGAGAGTTATGTGCTGCCCACATGAACTCTCTATGGTGGTATCTTTTTTTATTGAATTGATTTATTCAGATTACAATGCAATTGTTTCCCGCCACTTGTATCCTCCCATTCCTCCCTCCCTCTTTCACCCTATCACCTCCCCTCAGTCTGTGACAAAAAGGGCCCTCATCTACCACCGTATGGTCACAGCCTATCAAGTCTCATCTTGGTAGCCTGCTTATCCTTTATCTGAGTGCCACCAGACCTCCTCACCAAGAAGAAGTGGTCAAATACAAGACACCAGAGTTAATGTCAGAGTCAGTCTGCACTCTACACACAAATGTGAAGAATGGCTGTCCATTGGCTAGATATGAGTAAGGGTTCAATGTTTACTGCATGTATTGTCCTTGGTCAATGCAGTAATTTGAGCAGACCCCCTGGGTCCAGGTCTGTCCGTCATGATGTTCTTTTTGTAGGTTTCTAGTACCCTCTGGATCCTTTTATTTCCCCATTCTCCTAACAGGAAATTCTCACATCTATCCCATTCTCCAGGTAAGAAAAAACTTTCATGGGACACCTCTTTTGGGCTAGTGTCCATTATAAGTGAGTGTATACTATGTGAATCTTTCTGTTTCTGGGTTAGCGCACTCAGTATGATCATTTCTAGTTCCATCCATTTGTCCACAAATATTGGGATTTCCTTCTTTTTAATAGCTGAGTAATATTTCATAGTGTAAATGTACCACAGTTTATTTATCCATTATTCTACTGAGGGACATCTAGGTTGTTTGAAGGTTCTGGGTATTATGAATAAGGCCAC
The DNA here is from genome assembly GCA_907169655.1 of Acomys percivali. NCBI lineage: Eukaryota > Metazoa > Chordata > Mammalia > Rodentia > Muridae > Acomys > Acomys percivali. Next base: position 56,643,428 of record OU015751.1, read on the forward strand.
TATGAACATGGTTAAGCATATGTCCATGTTGTGTGTTGGAGCATCTTCTGGGTAGATTCCAAAGAGTAAAATACCTGGGTCTTGAAGTAGCCCTCCTCTCAGTTTTCTGAGAAAGCACCACATAGATTTCCAAAGTGGTTGTACACGTTTGCTCTCCCACCAGCAATGAGGGAGTGTTCCCCTTTCTTCACATCCTCGCCAGCATGTGCTGTCACTTGAGTTTTTTATCTTAGCTATTCTGATGGGTATAAGATGGACTCTCAGAGTTGTTTTGATTTGCATTTCTCTGATGACTAAGGACATTGAGCATTTCTTTAAGTGTTTCTCAGCCATTTTATAATCCTCTGTTGTAAATTCTCTGTTGAGTTCTGAGCCCCTTTTCTCAAATGGGGTATTTCTCAATTGGGGTATTTGGTTGGATGGTGTTTAGTTTCTTGAGTTCTTTATGTATTTTGGATATTAGACCTTTGTCAGCTGTAGGGTTGGTGAAGATCTTTTCCCAGTCTGTAGGCTGTTGTTTTGTTGTGTTGACAGTGTCTTCTGCCTTATAGAAGATTCTCAAGCCCATGAGGTTCCATTTGTTAATTGTTGACCTTATGGCCTAGGCTGTTGGTGTTCTGTTCAGGAAGTTGTCTCCTGTGCCAATGTGTTCCAGCCTTTTCCACATTTTTTCTTCTACCTGATTTAGTGTCTGTGATTTTATGTTGAGGTCTTTAATCCACTTGGACTTGAGTTTTGTGCATGATGATAAATATGGATCTACTTGCATTTTTCTACATGTAGACATCCGTGAGACCAGCACCATTTGTTGAAGATGTTATCATTTTTTCATTGAATAGATTTGGCTTCTTTGTCAAAAATCATGTGTCCATATGTGTGTGGATTTAATTCTGGGTCTTCTATTCAATTGCATTGATCAACCAGCCTAAAATAGCTAGTACCATGCTATTTTAATTACTGTTGCTCTATAATACAGCTTGAGATCCGGGATGGAGGTTCCTCCAGAGGATCTTTCATTGTACAGGATTGTCTTAGCTATTCTGGGTTTTTTGTTTTTCCATGTGAAGTTGAGAATTGATCTTTTAATTTCATTTAAAAATGGTGTAGGTATTTTGATAGGGATTGCATTGAATCTGTAAATTGCTTTTGGTAAGGTAGCCATTTTTACTATGTTAATTATCCTAATCCATGAACAAGAGAGATCTTTCCATCTTCTGATGTCATCTTCAATCTCCTTCTTCAAAAAATTTTCAAACTAGTCTTTCACTTTCTTGGCTAGAGTTATTCCTAGATATTTTATATTGCTTGTGGCTATCGTGAAAGGTGTAGTGTCCCTAATTTCTTCCTCTGCATGATTGTCATTTGTATATAGGAAGGCTACTGATTTTTTGAGTTAATTTTGTATTCAACCATTTTTGCTGAAGGTGTTGATCTGGTGGAATTTTGAGGGTCACTTATTTACACTATTATATCCTCTGCAAATAGCAATAATTTGACTTCCTCCTTTCCCATTTGGATCCCCTTGATCTCCTTTTGTTGTCTTATTGCTCTGGCTAGCACATCAAGAACTATATTGAAGAGATATGGAGAAAGTGGACAGCCTTACCCAGTTGCTGATTTTAGAGGAATTTCCTTGAGTATCTCTCCATTTAATATGTTGTTGGTTATTGGCTTGCTGTACATAGCCTTTATTATGTTTAGGTATGTGCCTTGTATCCCTAATCTCTCCAAAACTTTAAACGTGAATGGGTTGTGGATTTTGTCAAATGCTTTTTCAGCATCTAAGGAGATAATCATGTGTTTTTTCTTTCTGTTTGTTTATATGATGGATTACATTGATGGATTTCCATATATTAAACCATCCCTGCATGGCTGGAATGAAGCCTATGTGGTCATGGTGAATGATATCTTTGATATGTTCTTGTATTTAATTTGCGAGAATTTTATTGAGTATTTTTGCATCAAAGTTCATAGGATAAATTGGACTGAAATTTTCTTTGTTAGGTCTTTGTGAGGTTTAGGTATCAAAGTGACTGTGGCCTCATAGAAGGAGTTTGGTAATGTTCCATCCATTTCTATCTTTCGGAGTAGATTGAGGAGTTTTGGTATTAGCTCCTCTTTGATGTTCTGGTAGAATTCTGCCCTGAAACAATCTGGCCCTGGGCTTTTTCTTTTTTAAACAAGACTATTAATGGCTGCTTCTATTTATGTAGGAGAAATAGGACTATTTAATTCATTTATCTGATCTTGATTCAATTTTGCTAAGTGGAATCAATCAGGAAAATTGACCATTTCCTTGATTTTCAAATTTTGTGTCATGTATGCCTTTGAAGTAGGATCTTATGATTTTTTTTTATTTCTTCAGTGTCTGTTACTATGTCTCCATTTTCATTTCTGATTCTGTTGATTTGGATAGTGTTTCTCTGCCTTTTAGTTAGTTTGGTTAACAAATTGTCTACTTGTTGATTTTCTTAAAGAACCAGCTCCTGATTTTTTTGATTCTGTGAGTTGGTCTCTTTGTTTCTAATTTAATGTTTTTAGCCTTGAGTTGGATAATTTCCAGATCTACTCTTCTTGGGTGTTTCTGCTTCTTTTTTTCCTAGGGCTTCCAGGTGTGTTGTGAAGTTGCTTATATGGGATGTTTCCAACTTCTTTATAAAGCCCTTATTGCTATGAATTTTCCTCTTAGCACTGATTTCAATGTGCCCCACAAGTTTGGGTATGTTCTTTCATTTTCATTGAACTTCAGCAAGTCCTTAATTTCTTTCTGTATTTCTTTCCTGACCCAGGTGTCATTAAGTAGAGAGTTGTTTAGTTTCCATGTGTGTGTGTAGGCTTTTTGTTATTTTTGTTGTTGTTGAAGTCCAGCATTAGACTATGGTGATCTGATAGGATACCAGGTATTATTTCAATCTTCTTGTATCTGTTGAGGCTTGCTTTGTGACCTAGTGTATGATCACTTTTGGAGAAGGTTCCATGAAGTGCTGAGAAGAAGGTATAATCATTTGTGTTTGGCAGAAAAGTTCTATAGATATCTGTTAGATCCATTTGATTCGTGATGTTGGTTAGTGTCATTATTTCTCAGTTTAATTTCTGTTTTGTTGACCTATCCTTTGTTGAAAGTAGGGTGTTGAATTCTCCCACTATTAGTGTGTGGGGATTGATGTGTGGCTTAAGCTTTGTTAATAGTTCTTTTACAAATGTGTTTGCCCTTGTATTGGTAGTGTAGATGTTTAGAATTGTCATGCCCTCTTCATCTCTTTTGATTAATTTTTGTTGGAAGTCTATTTTATTAGGTATTAAAATGGCTACACCAACTGGCTTCTTGTGTCTTTTTTCATAGGATAACTTTTTCCAGCCTTTTACCCTCAGGAAATGTCTATCCTTATGGCTGAGATGTGCTTCCTAAATGCAGAAGAATGTTGGGTCTTGTATACGCATCTATTCAGTTAGTCTTTGTCTTTTTTATTGGAGACATGAGGACCACTGATGCTGAGAGATATTAATGACCAGTGACTATTAAGTCCCTATATTTTTATGTTGGTTTTGGTAGAGTGTTTGTATGCTTATATTTTGTAGTTCTCTATTTTCTCTGTAATTTTAGTTGTAGCTTGTCACTTTGGTTTGGAGGTTTCCTTCTAGTTACTTCTGTTAGGCCAGATTTATGGATAGGTACTGTTTCAGTTTGTTTTTGTCATGGAATATATTGTTTTCTCCATCAATGGTTATTAATAATTTTGCTGAGTATAGTAGTCTGGTCTGGCATCTGTGGTCTCTTAGGGTATGCAGGACCTCTGTCCAGGCCATTCTGTTGTTTATGGGCTCTGTTGAGAAGTCTGGTATAATTCTGACATATTTGCCGTTATATGTTACTTGGAACTTTTCCCTTGCCACTTTAAATATTTTTCTTTGTTCTGTATATTTTGCATTTTGATTATTATGTTGCAAGAATATTTTCTTTTCTGATCTATTCTATTTGGTGTTCTATAGGCCTCTTGCATGTTTCCAGTGCATCTTCTTCTTTAAATTGGGGAAATTTTCTTCTATGATTTTGTTGAAGATATTTTCTGGGCCTTGGAGTTGGGTGTCTTCTCTTTCCTCAATGCCTATTATCTTCAGATTCCATCTTTTCATAGTGTCCTTGATTTCTTGGATGTTTTGTGTCAGGAGTTTTTCAGATTTAGCCTTTTCTTTGATGGTTGCTTCAAGTCTATGATTGTATCTTCTAGTTCTGAGATTCATTCTTCTATCTCTTGGATTCTGTTACATAAACTCACCTATGTGTTGGGTGCTTTCTTCTCTAACTTCTCTTGTTTCCATTTTTCTCTTGTCTGTGCATTTATAATTGTTTCCATTTTCATCTTCAGATCTTGAACTGTTTTATTGAATTCTTTCATATGATTGTTTGTATATTCCTGATTTTCTTCAAGTGTTTCTTTATAGGCCTTCAGATCTTGAACTGTTTTATTGATTTCCTTCATATGATTGGTTTTTTTTTTTTCCTGAAAATTTTCCAATGCCTTTCTATAGACCTCTTTTATGTCTTAAACCTGTTTGGCTGCATCTTCCTGCATTTATTTATGGATTTTATTTGTTTCTTCCCTTATCATCTTCAAGGATTTGAGGTCATTTTCTTCTCTTTCGGTAGTGTTTGAGTTCTCAGGGTTGTTTTCTTTGGGATATCTTGGATCTGGAGAAGCCATAATGTTTTGGTTTTTGGTGTTTGCATTATTACACTGGCCATTAGTCACCTTGCTGTCTCTGATGCTGAGAGGTAGTTTTGGTGTCCTTCATTGTTTTTGAGAGCAGATTGTTGGTGAGTAATTATAGGTCAAGGTCTCTTGCCTGTGGGGATCAGGCAATTCTTCCCTCTAACAGGCAGGTGACCTGGTTTCAGCTCCAGGAGACTTCGCTTTACACCTTAGGCTCCTCATTGGGTCACGATGGGAGCCTTAGAACATTAGCATTTCCAGGAAGTATGGAAAAAGAACTGGTTTCTAATGATGCTCTGTGCAGGTGAGGACCATGGACCCTTGACTATTTTCATAGATTGGACAGAGTTCTATCATGACTTTTCTGTAGTTTTCTACTGGTTCCCCTTAGAGAAGATGTAAAATGAGGGTCTATGCCACAGTTGTTTGTTAGATTTTATAAAGTCTTAGAACTACAAAAAACTTCCAAGATAGAAAAATTATTGACTTTCACTCAGACATCAGCAGACCAGAATATGCTTTGTCACAGTACATAGTTTTGGTGCAAAATGTATTAAGTGTTTCCTTATATATTGGTGAAAACTCTTATGAATGTTGTTCTGATTTGTTTTAAGATTTATGATAAAATACTCAGATGAGAGTTGAGGCTATTGCTTGAATGGAGTACTGTACAAGTATCGATGCAGTTAAGTTGATTGATAGCAGTGTTTTGGTCAATTACTGGAGGAAGGGCGGCAAAATCTCAGTTCAGTAATGGATTTGTCTGCTTATCCCTCAGGTCTGGTATTGTTCACCTCACATATTTTAAGATATAACATTGTTGGAATTGTTATGACTCTTGGGGTATTGATTCCTTATCATTATACAACTGTCCTTATTTCTTACAAGTTTGGGTTCAGAATCCTTGGTGTTAAAGCAGTTTTTGTTGCTGTTTATTTTTGTTTGTTAACTATAATCCACTTTCAGTTTGACAAGACTTTAGAATGCTCATCAATTATGATCATCAGTATAAATTTGAAAGCACAATAATAAGATAAAATGTACTTGCCATATCAATTCTTTTTTTTTCTTTTTAAAAAATATTTTATTAATTTATTCCTATTACATCTCAATTGTTATCCCATCCCTTGTATCCTCCCATTCCTCCCTCCCTCCTGCTTTCCCCCTACTCCCTTCCCCTATGACTGACTGAGGGGGACCGCCTCCCACTGTATATCCTCATAGGGTATTAGGTCTCTTCTTGGTAGCCTGCTATCCTTCCTCTGAGTGCTACCAGGCCTCCCCATCCAGGGGATGTGGTCAAATATGGGGCACCAGAGTTTGTGTGAAAGTCAGACCCCACTCTCCACTCAACTGTGGAGAATGTCCTGTCCATTGGCTAGATCTGAGTAGGGGTTCGAAATTTACTGCACATATTGTCCTTGGCTGGTGCTATAGTTTGAGCAGGACCCCTGGGCCCAGATCTGCCCATCATAATGTTCTTCATGTAGGTTTCTAGGACCCTCTGGATCCTTCTATTTCCCCATTTTCCCATGATCCTCTCACTTAGAGTCCCAATAGGATGTCCTTCCTTCTGTTCTACTTTCCTGGTAAGTAAAGACTTTCATGGGACATGTTATTGGCCACATGAATTCTACCAAGCACTGCAGCTCAGAAAGCAAGCACATTTTAGATTGTGGTGGGTCTTTGAGTGTATCTTACTTTGGAACTGTGGCTCTAGTATTGACAGATGTCTTAGATACTATTTTTTGAATGATTGTGGGCAGCTGCCCACTTAACTCATTAAGAATTACCTAGGGCACATACCCGTAGGCTTGTTTGTCAGGCTGGTTTTTTTTAACTTTTTCTTTTTATTTCTTTTCTTTTATTAAAATTTATTTACAGTATATCCTTATAGTAATCCCCTTGCTGTTATTTTACTGTTCCCACACTCCCTTCCTCTTCCACCCTATTCCCCTCCCCTAGACCTCTGACAGGTGGAGTCCTCCTTTCCACACTCTGACAGCGGCCTATCAGTTCTCCCTAGATAGCCTGCTACTCATTTCTCTGTGTCCCACAGGGCCTCTCTGCCAAGTAGCAGTGATTAAATCGATGCAGGGGTGGGGGCCGTGGTGCCAGAGTTCAAGCTACATGCATCCCCACCCACCCCAACCCCTTCCCCACATGGAGTATGAGCTATCCATTGACTATATCTGTACAGGAGGTCTATGTTCTCTGCTTGCAATGGCCTTGGTTTGTGCATCAGCTTGTACAGGTCCCCATTGGTCCAGTTCCATCAGCCTTGATAGTCTCCTGACAACACCCCTGTCCTTCCATCCCCAGATCTTCCATACAACTTGCAGCACTTCACTTAGAGTCTGGCTGTGAGTCCCAGTTTCCGTCCCAATCCTTCTCTGGATGGACTCTCATAGAGGGAATCTATATTGGCCTAATCTCCACTTATAAGTAAGTATATACCATGCATGTCTTTCTGGGTCTGGGTTACCTCACTCAGGATATCTTTCCCAGTCCCATCTATTTGTCTGTAAATTACATGATTTCCTTGTTTTTGAAAGCTGAATAGTCTTCCATTGTGTAAATGTATCACAGTTTCTTTATCCATTCTTTGCTTGAGATACATCTAGGTTGTTTCCAGATTCTGCCTATTATGAATAAAGATGCTATGAACATAGTTGAGCCAATGTCCTTGTTCTATGGTGGAACATCTTTCAGGTATATGGCCAAGGGTGGTATAACTGGGTCTTGAGTTGGGAGGACTATTCCCAATTTTCTGAAAAATGCCCAATTAATTTCCAAAGTGGTTGTACAAGTTTATACTCCCACAAGCAATGGAGAAGTGTTCCCCATTCTCCAAATCCTCACCAGCAGGGATACACAAATCAAAACAACACTGAGATTCCATCTTACTCCTGTAAGAATGGCTAATATCAGGCTGGTTTTCAATGAGAACTATATGAGGGAATAAATTCACTTTCAGTTTGGGCAGAGTCTCCCACCAGGCGTCCCAGGCATAGGGGCTCTGAGGAGAAGCAAAGTGCATGCTCCTGTTTTCATTTTGTCATTCTGAGCTAGTGAATCTGTTGCTAAGGTTGATGTGATGGTCCCCTAATATCAGACTGTAGCTTCCTGGAATTCACACATGGACTCAGTAGTGATATTTAGGGCCTTTCACACTCCATGTTGTACAGTGGTACTGCTAGGGTATACACAGGTTTTGGACTGAGTAGCAATTGTGTTCTCTGCCTCTATATCATGCAAATGAGCATTGTTGACTACCAGTCTGTACCATAAAATTCAACCACGTGTAATTTGATTTTTAATTCTATTTGTCTTTTTTTCTAGAGAGTTTTGTCTAATGCAGGTTTTTAGCCACAATAGTGTTTCTAGTAAGACAGAATTATAAGGATGGATTTCTCCAGTAGGCTTGATAAAGCATGGAGCTAGCTCTCCAGTTTTTTATACCTAAAGGTGCTGAAGATTCTTGTTGTAGCAAAAAAATCATTGGTAATCTTTCAAAAGAAAACTGAAAGATACATGCATTTCTTACTCTTAATTCATCACATATGAAAGCCAAAGAGATTTTTGACTATGCATAACATATTTGGAAATGTCTTTAGAAAAAAGAATGTAATGATATCAGCTGTTCACTTCTAGCTTTGTCAGATAAAGAAACAAAGGTAAGGAGTTGGCTCTGAGATATAATATCCTGACTTGTCATGATTATAACCCATATAAAGGCTTCTTTTTATTTTATTTTATTTTAATATTTATTCAGATTACATCTCAATTGTTATCCTCTCACTTGGCTCTGAGAAACTTATCTCCTGTAATCAAATGGTCAAAGTTGCTAAAATCCAGCACAAATCTTTTCATTCAATTGGCTGAGTTGCATAGAACGTGTAAATCTTAGCCTGAAAGTAAGCCTGCAATTAAAATTAATCAGGCCATCATTTGGAAAAGACTGTAGCATGCATCCTATGTTTTGGGATGGAAATGTATAGAACAGTTGGGACTTTGGAATTTGGGATCCCCATTTGTTAATAAAAGAACTTAAAAACAGACCTAGAAAGAAGCTCAAGGGCCATTTTATTGTAGATTAAAGAAAAAGATAACAGTACAGGCAAGCTGAAAATTTTCAGTAGTTGTTGGATGGAGAGTAATGAAGACAGAAAAGGTACATTTTATTTATCTGTTTGTTTTGTGTTTTAGACAATAGGTCCAAGAAGGCTGCATGTTCAGCAATGTGTGTCAACAAGGACATGCAGGGTGAAATATGGAGGGAGGGCTATCACAGAAAGAGTAAGAAAGCACAGAATGCCAAAGAAAGCACACATAGGCATTTGTCTAGAATCAAGTATGGGGTACACCATGTTTTTTGAGTTTGAACTTAGGGAAACTGGCAGGCTTAGCAGTGAATCTCTTTCAACCTTGCGTGAAGGGAGTGGCTTCTGACCAGTATAGCCTCATTGTTTCACTAAGGGGATAATTATTCTTCTCATTTCCTTTGCATGTCTTTTAGTGAATTGGCTTTGATGAGGGATGGTGGTCTGGCCATGTCTTTGACAGAACTACCTTGATTAACTCTGAAGGGAGTTGAAAATAGTATGTAATGTTCTAATCTTTGGGGCAGATCAGAATGCATGTTTTCATCCTGGGCTAGAGGTAGAACTTACATGCCATGATTTTGTTTTTTTTTTTGTTGTTGTTGTTGTCTTATTTTTAATTTTTTATTTAGTTAATTTGTTCAGATTATATCTCAATTGTTTTCTCATGCCTTGAATCCTCCAAATCCTCCCTCCATCCCACTTCCACCCTAGTCCCCTCCACTAGGTCTGTAACCACAAGGGAAGTCCCTCCCTCACTATATGTTCATAGCCTATCAAGTCTCATCTTGGTTGCCTGCTTATCATTTCTCTAAATGCCATCAGGCCTCCCTACCAAGGGGAAGTGGTCAAATATGGGCACCAGAGTTTGTGGCAGAGTCAACCACCGCTATCCACTCAACTGTGGAGAATGTCCTGTCCATTGGCTAGATCTGAGTAGGGGTTTGATGTTTACTGCCTGTATTGTCCTTGGTTGGTGTAGTAGTTTGAGCAGAACCCCTGGGCCCAGATCCTCCCATCCCGATATTATACTTGTAGGTTTCTAGGACCCTCTGGATTCTTCTATTTCCCCATCCTTCCACACTTATCTCACCTAGAGGTGAGAGAACATCCCAGTAGAATGTTCTCACATCTATCCCAATCTCCTGGTAAGTGAAAACTTTCATGGGACATGCCTGTTGGACTAGTGTCCAATTATAAGTGAGTATATACCATGTGAATCTTTCTTCTTCTGTATTAACTCACTCCATATGATCATTTCTAGTTTCATCCATTTGTCCACAAAATTTGAGATTTCCTTGTTTTTAATAGCAGAGTAGTATTCCATAGTGTAAATGTACCACAGGTTCTTTATCCATTCTTTGACAGAGGGACATTTAGGCTGTTTCCAGGTTCTAGCTATTATGAATAAGGCCACTACAAACATGGTTGAGCATATGTCCTTGTTGTGTGGTGGAGCATCTTCTGGGTAGATTCCAAGGAGTGGAATAGCTGGGTCTTGGGGAAGCCCTGTACTCAATTTTTGGAGAAAGTGCCAGATATATTTCCAAAGTGGTTGTGCAAGTTTGCACTTCCACCAGCAATGAGGGAGTGTTCCCTTTTCTTCACATTCTCACCAGCATGTGCTGTCACTTGAGTTTTTTTATTTTAGCCATTCTGATGGGTGTAAGATTGAATCGTAAAGTCATTTTGATTTGGATTTCTCTGATGACTAAAGATGGTAAGCATTTCTTTAAGTGTTTCTCAGCCATTTGATATTCCTCCGTTGTGAATTCTCTGTGGAGTTCTGAGCCCCGTTTCTCAATTAGGTTATTTGGTTGGGTGGTGTTTAATTTCTTGAGTTCTTTATATATTTTGGATATTAGACCTTTGTCAGCTGTAGAGTTGGTGAAGATCTTTTCCCAGTCTATAGGCTGTTGCTTTGTTCTGCTGACAGTGTCTTCTGCCTTCCAGAAACTTCTCAGCCTCATGAGGTCACATTTATTGATTGTTAACCTTAAGGCCTGGTATGTTGATGTTCTGGTCAAGAACTTGGCTCCTATGTCAATGTGTTCCATGCTCTTCCCCACTTTTTCTTCTACCAGATTTAGTGTCTCTGGTTTTATGTTGAGGTCTTTAATCCATTTAGACTTGAATTTTGTGCATGGTGATCAATATGGATCCAATTGCATTTTTTACATGTAGACATCCAGTTAGACCAGCACCATTTGTTGAAGATGCTATCCCTTTTCCATTGAATAGATTTGGCTTCTTTGTCAAAAAAATCAAGTAACCATATGTGTATAGATTCATTTCTGTATCTTTGATTTAATTCCATTGATCAACCAGCCTATTGCTGTGCCAGTACCATGCTGTTTTAATTACTGTTGCTCTAGAGTACAGCCTGAGATCAGGTATAGTGATTCCTCCAGAGGATCTTTTATTGTACAGAATTGTTTTGGATATTCTGGGTTTTTTGTTTTTCCATATGAAGTTGATTACTGATCTTTCAATGTCTTTAAACATTGTTTATATATTTTGATAGGGATTGCATTGAATCTGTAAATTACTTTTCTTAAGATGGCCATTCTTACTATGTTAATTCTCCCACTCCATGAATAAAGGAGATTGTTCCATCTTTTGATGTCATCTTCGATCTCTTTCTTCAGAGATTTGAAGTTTTTTTCATAGAAGGTCTTTACTTGCTTGGTTAGAATTACTCCTAGATAGTTTATTTTGCTTGCAGCTATCATGAAGAGTGTAGTTTCCCTAATTTCTTCCTCTGCACGATTGTCGTTTGTATATAGGAAGGCTACTGACATTTTTGAGTTAGTTTTGTATCCAGCTAATTTTGCTGAATGTATTTATCAGTTGTAGGAGTTCTCTCATGGAATTTTGGGGGTCACTTATGTACACTATCATATCATCTGCAAATAGGGATGATTTGATTTTGACCTCAAAGAAACAGCTTCCACTTATTCTGTCTAAAAAAAAGACATGATACTTCAATATTTAAATCTAGGGAGGGAGAGTTATGATATAATTACCACAGAGATGAGGGGTGTGTTTCAAAGATGACCCTGAGGCAGTAGTTCATCCTCAGTGATCACCACGTCTCATGAATAAGCACAAGTCCAAGAAAGGCCCCTCCCCAACATCATCTAAGCAGAAAACAGCTGCAGGGAGAGAAGATCTTGCATATGGGAGAGTATACAAGGCATGCAAGAGCTTCTGAGATGCCACATTCATGATTTTCCACCTATGCTGTAGCAGAGTTTTAATGATGAAGTTGCCTTTGAAGTCACTCGTGTTCCTGTAAATGCCTGACTATGGGTCTCTGCATCTGTTCCCATCTGCTACCAGAAGAAAGGTCTCTGATGATGACACGATAAGGCATTTGTCTATGACTGTAGAATAATATAATTAGGAATCATTTTATTTATTGATCCTGTTTTTGACAAATAGTGTTTAGTTTTTCCCTAGATCTCTGCCCTATCTAGTCTCTGGTTCTTGATTCCTCATGTGGCGTTTGGTATGGGTTATTTCTTACGGAGTGGGACTTAAGTCAATTAGTCATTGGTTAGCTATTCCCACAGATTCTGGGCCACCATTTCCCTAGCATATTTTGCAGGCATGACAGATTGTAGATGGAAGGTTCTGTGGTTGGGTTGGTTTCCAGGTTTACCAGGTGACACCATAACTACAACAAATATTTCCTTCCTATTATTTTGTTGTAAATGTGTATTTGTGTGTTAGCAGATGATTCTTACTCTTAGGACATAATAGTCATTGTGTTCTTCAAGGTTGAAGGTGAATTTTTTTCACAAGTAAAGTCTATAGACTTAGGCATTTTGTTAAGTGATTTTTAAGTTTATGTCTTAAATACATATCAATGACAAAGTTATGAAATGCAGAAAAATCTCACAAAGAGTAAATAAGAATCATTAAGTTTGTAGCACACTATCCTGCAAACTTTCTTCTGAGATGAAGGGAAAATGAATTTAAAAGGGAAATAATGGTAAGCTAAATATCAGTTGTTGTGTATTTTTGTGGTTATTAAAGTTTTAAGTTCTTTCATCCTTTTCTCACAGCAATAAGAAATTATTATGTCACTAGGAGATCATATTATATCACCATCACATATGTTGACCAAAGTTTTCAATATACTATTATCCAGTGCATGGATATGCCACAATGGGTCCTTTGATGTACATGTGCGTTAGTTTAAGGCTCACAAGAAGTTGCAAATAAAGTAGAAAGAACTTGCCCTAGAGCAAACCCTATTGGTTAGTCACCATCCAGATGTTGTCATTGGTTTTAGTAGCATTTTATGAGGAGAGATGCTTATCCAAGTCATTGAGTGTCCAACATATGGTGAGGCATAAATGCTGAATGAAAATTAGGAAGAAAAGGTGGATCACTATCTGATTTAAAGATGCTGTGTGCCAGTGGTGCATCAATATCCTGGGCATAGCAGAGGAACCCTACCTTGGTCTTCCCTGTTTCCCTCTAATCTCATGTAGCACCCATTGAAGTGGGTTAGATTTGCAGCTTTCAGGAGAGATAGCTCTGATGTTACAACTTCAAACAGAATTGTTTCTAAACTTTTGAGGAGTATAGAATATGTAATAGGAACTAAATATGTCATTTGCTTCATTCTTAAAGTTTAAATGTATGTTCAGGTGGCAGAAGTATTATTTTAGTTTTCATCTACAATGTGTTTTGAAATATGCATATCAACCATTGGGCATGTTGCACATTTTGATCATTCTTTGGAATAACGAAAACCCTTAGCTGTATCCTTTTTTCTATTAAGCCTAAATGTACCATTTTGCTGTTGACTAATAGCATTCTTCAGAGAGGCAACTACATCTAATTTAATTATAATGCAGGAGAGCTATGGGACAATGCCTTCACTGTTTTAATGTATATCAAATACCAGAAATTTAACATGACTGAATGAAATAAAATTAGAAACATGATTGGAAATCTTGGTTTCTAACAGAAAACTTCTTTCAGGAGTATGCTTTGCATTTTTCCTATCTCAATGTCTTCTTATTAATAAAACCAGAAACTTGCGCTAGTACAGCTTATACTTAAGAAACATTTGGTTGTGGTCTCTTAATATATGGTATTGCTCAACACTGCTTACTGAGATTTGTTCCAATTATAAAAGTCTCAATTTCAAAACAGATTCAAGTTGTCTAGGTAACAGAATTTCTGACAAATTAATAGTGTGGCCTTGTGTAGCTCATGACATTTTTCATTCTGGGCTTCCCAATAATTATTTATAGTATGATGTCAAAAAATGAAGATCGGTGGGAGTACCTCTGAGAGACGGATAGCCATGACTCTCCAGGACACATGAGGTGGACAGAGGTCATTTGGAACATGCAAGACATTGCCTTCTTTCACCTTTGATCCTCATTCTCAGTCCTGTGATTCTCCTATGTGTAGACTTCAGCAAAGACCGAAATATACATAAAAGTGAAAATATTTGTCATGTCTCAGTAAAACCTATTGGGGAAAAATACGATAGTTTCTCCAAAGGGAGCACTCTAATACGCTATAGAGAAACAAACAACTCAAATGCAGTATCTCAGGTGATCCACTTCCTAAAATAAATAATGATTTATGTCAAGTGGGCAATGCAAAATGCTGACTTCATTTTTTTCCAATCTGACATCCCCAGTGTGAAAGAATATGGCATTTTCTACATAATTAATTTGGGCTGCTTAAGACAGGGCTGATGACTACTCTGGGAGCACAGAGTTCCATTCTGCTGCCACCTGCTGTGGGAACCCATGAAGCATTCTTCAATATTTCAGTATACATTGTGTAATTAATTTGGCATGATGTGACACAAGCAATACAAATACCAGCAGATGAGGAAAACTTTCGAAATGGTAGGCAAAGACAAATTGTAACTCAAGTAGCAAAACCTTTGATAGGGTGTAGGATTAAAAGAGAGATAAATTGTAAATTTTCGAAAGAAAATGATCTTTCAAAGAAAAACTAAAATGTTGGGGTAATGAAAGAAATTCTCAAGGCTCCACTGCTCTAAGTCAAAGATAAAAGAATCAATGGGGAAAGGTATAATTTGCCATTTCTAATAAGAGCTTCAAAGAATAAGATCAAATGTGGTCTTTGACTAGTATTCTAGTCCAGCTTTTTCAGACCAACAATAAGGTATAAAGAGACAACAGAAAGTTTTCTTGTTAAAAGCTATGGGACATTGCTAATGCAAATGTAGCTCCTGAAACAACGTCCTCGAAAATACTACATACTTATTTCTTCTCCCCTCCTCATCATGCTGCCCGAATCTTAACTGGATTCCTATCCAAAACAAAGAAGGCTTGGTGCTGACTCCATCTTTTATCCGAGGCTTCTGCTTTAGAACCACTAGGAAGTTAAGGAGGCAAGCAAAATGGACTTGTCTATCCCGGAATCATAACATACACGTTATAAAATATACAGGACAAGCATAAGGATGAGTGACAGAAGGAGCTAAAAACGGCTTTGTCAAGATGAAAGATGCAAGAAAGAGAGGTCAGTATTAGCAAGTGTTCCTAGTAACCAAAACACAAGCCAAATGCCTCCATCAGCAAATTTGAGAGATCTTCACTGAATAGACTATGATAAATCTTACCACCTCAGAAAAACAAGAGTAAAACAACCCCCAGGAGAGTTGACTATACGAAATAACTAAAATCAGTATGTGAATTAATGAAATAAAGGTGAAAGAAAACAATAGAAAGAAAGAGTGAGACAAAGTTGAACTTTGAAATTACACACTAACCCAAGAAACCATTAGCCAAATAAAGTAGAAGTCTCAATACAATTTGAGATGAAAAGGGAGCAGTACAACTGATACTCATTAAATATGGAAAATCATGAGACAATAACTTTAGAACCTATACTTCACTAAATTGAAAAGCATAAAGGGAATCAATGAAGTTCAATGTGTATATAACAAAACAAAATTTAAGCCAAAGTACAACAAATAATTTAAGTAGATCTTGAGATTGAAGTAGTAATAAAAGTTTCCCCAATAGAAGAAAGCCCAAAGCTAGTTGGATTCACTGAAGAATTCTATCAGAACTTCAAAGAACAACTAATACCAATAAAATTCAAATTATTCCATAAAATAGAAAAGGAAGGAAGGCTTCCTAACTTTTTTTTATGAAGCCCATGTTACCCAAACAGATAAAATACTTCAAACAGAAATATTACAACTAGGTATCCCTGGTGAATTCATATCTAAAACTTCACAATAAAACACTTGCAAATCAAATTGAATATCACAAAAGAAGGATCATTTATAAAGACTAACCTGGCTTTATTCCAAAGACACAGGGATGGTCCACCATATGTGAATCAATAATTGTACTTTTTCATGTAAGTCAAGTCAAGGATAGAAACCATATCATCTGAACAGATAAAAAGGTTTAAAAGAATCCAACATCTTTTTGCAGGGAGCATATATGGTATAAGGTCTCTATACAATCTATATGCCAAAACCTGCAGCTAATATTTTACTAAATGGAGAAAATCTCAAAGTGTTCACATTAAGATCAGAAAAAAGATAAGCTGTGCATCCTTTCCACTTCTGACCAATACAGTGATTGAAGTCTTCACTAGGGAAATATGACATGAGAAGGACATAGAAGGTTAAGACAGGGGACATAGAGGTAGTAGTATCCCAGTATTCCACATAAAAGACCCTAATGACTCCATTAATATATATATTAATTACATTAATTACATTAATTAATTAAATACATTAATTACAAATCACTAGCTTTCCTATATACCAACAATAAGCATACTGATATAGAATTCAGTGAAATAATACCATTCATAACAGTCACAAAAAACACCTAATATTGAGGAATAAGCCTGTAAAAGTTGTGAAAACCCCCTACAATGAAAAAAATAAGACTCTGAAAACAGTAATTGAAGAAAACACTAGAAAATGAAAGACAACCCATGTTCATATACTAAAAATAATAATTTTGAGAAAATGGCCATTTTTCCAAAACCAATCTACAGTTTCTATGCAATGACAAACAAATTTCCCACACCATTCTTAACAGACAAAGAAAAAAATAACTCACATATTGTGTTAGTACAACAGATCAACCAAAGCTAAATAAATCCTGAATGAAATGAATACTGCAGGAGACTTAACATACTTGATTTCAAATTATTTTACAGGCATATTAATCTGTGGGAAAGAAAGAAAGACCCAGGCATAAGTCCACAAAAATACAGCTGCTTTATTTTTAAAAAAATGCTAATAATAGGAAAAAAGACTGCATTTTCTGTAAATATCACTGGGAGAACTGGATTCATATGTTAAAGAAAAGAAACTAGATTCCTATCTCTCACCCTGCACAAAAGTTAACTCCAAAGGTACCGAGGACAAAACCATGAGATCTGGCATCCTGACACTGATGGAGGAAAAAAGAAGAAATGTGTTTTAGTCATAGGCACAGGAAAGAACTTTCTGAACTAGACTTTAGTGGCACAGGAAATAAGTCCAACAACTGACATGTGGTATTTCATGAAACTGAAAAGTTTCTGTGTAGCAACGAAAACTGTCAGATGAGTGAATAAAAGGCCCATAGAACTGGAGAAAATCATTGCCAGGTGTTCATCTGACAGAAGGTTATACTATGGAAACAACTAACACAACATAAACATAAAAGAAGGAGGAGGAGGAAGAGAAGGAGAATAAGAATAAGAATGAGAATCAATTCAATTAAAAATGGCCTATGGAACTGAAGAGAAAAATTCCCTAAAGAAGAAATACAAATGCAAAAAAAAAAAACAAAAAAAAAAAACCAAAAAAACAAAACCTATTTCAAATCATAACACCTTTAGCTTCTAGGGAAATGTAATTGCAACTACTTTAATATTCTACCTCACCCTAGTCAGAGTGGCTGTTGTCAGGAACACCACTGACAACATATGCTGGCATGAATGTGGTGAGGATGAATGCTTATAGGCTTCTGATGCCAGTGTTTACTAATGCAGCCTCTTTGGAAGCCAGTATTGAAGTTTCTCAGAAAACTAGAAATAGAATTGCCATATATCTGTACTATACCTCTTATAGGCATATACCCAAAGGCCTTTGTAGTCCATGACAAAGACACTAACACATTCTATTCTTAGCTGTTTTATTCATAATAGCTAGAAAACGTAATCAACCATGAAGTATATTGTTGGTGTAAGATTATTGTGTAATTCAAATGCTGATTTCTGTACCCCCAGCCCTCAGTATCTGGTTGTAAGCCTTGTTCTGAGAATTTCCTGTGTAAATGTCTAAACTCTGCTCCCCAACTGTCTCCCTGATATGCCAATAAAGCATCTTACAGCCAATAGAGAGAATAGGACTGGACTTCCTGCCAGCCAGGGGAGGAGGAGTTAGAGGAGGAAGTAGGGGGTTCAGCCACAGAGAGAGGGGCAGGAGAAATAAAGAAGATTCACTCACGTGGAGCAAAGAAAGAACTAAAAAGCAAGTAACTTGAGGATTTTGGCAAAGATGGAGTCAGGATAACATAGAGGCTTGAGAACAGGCTTAAACTGTTCAAAATTGTGTTGTAAAGTTTTTTAAACAAATATAAAAGAGACGCAGTTATTTGTGTGATAGCCATGTTAAGAGAGAAAATAAGAAAAACAAACACTTTTATAAAAATAACCTTAACAGTCTATCAATGGATGGATGGATAAGAAAAATATGACACATATGAATATTACTCTGCTATAAAGAATAAAGGAATCATTAAATTAGCAGGTAAATAAACAGAACTGGAAAAACAACACTGAATGAGGAAATGTGGGCCCAGGAAGAGAAATGCCACATGTTCTCTTTCATGTGTAGACCTTGGCTTCAAATATATTATTCTGTGTGATTATCTTGGAATAGCAGAAAACAGGAAACTAGAAAGGGGCTTTTGTTAAGGGAGTAAAATCATAGGTGATGGTAAAATGACAATGGATTAGTGGGATACTGAAGGTGGGAAGACTTAAGGAAGGAGTAGTGCATCAATATGAGGAGACCAGGGAGTGTAGGAGTGAGGCTATCCTAAAGGAAGGATGCATGGGAATACATGTGGAAGTCTAGTATCTAACAACTCAATATGAGAGAGAGAGAGAGAGAGAGAGAGAGAGAGAGAGAGAGAGAGAGAGAGAGAGAGAGAGAGAGAGAGAGAGAGAGAATATGAATCTGGAAACAACCAGGAAATTCCCTCCTGGATGAATAGCTTTCACAGTATTCTGGCTGCTCTGTGTAGAAGTGGCACAAATGACCCTGCATGCTATGAAACTGACCTGCCAGACAAACTGCACCAACTGGTGGAAGATTGGTCTGACACATGGGATAATTAATTGCTTTCTCCATGGACTTAAGACCTACTTGACAGGAGGGAATTTCATAGCTGGTACTATAATCGTGGTCAAAAGTCTGTGCATGGGATGTCGTGGTCCCTAGTATAGAAGGTGCTATTTCTATTTTGATAAATGGTCATGCTGTCAAATGCCTTCTAAATATTAATATTTATGCCTATAGACCTGAATGGCACTCAACCTTGAACAGGAAAGCTTCTATATGTTCTGCATGACAGTTAGTGCAAAGTCTTAACTGGTTAAAAGGCCAAGAGTAAGAGACTGACTACTCAAACCTAAATGAGAGAGACATATTTATCAAACGCCCTTTACCACCATCTCTAAGGTTCAAAGGAAAATCTCCAAAGAGTCAGAAAGAAAATATGAGCTGAGAGATGGAAAAGGGTGATGTAATAAAGTTCTGTTTCCAGACATGGCATGGCTACTTTGTGAACTCACAGCAGCTGTGGTTGCCTGGATGAAATCTGCACAAGATCAAGCCGGCCTAAATTCCAGCAAGGTGGGATATGGGGTCTCCAGACCCTGCCTTCTGCTGAGGAGCTCCTGACAGTTAGTACATGCAGGGTGGAGAAAACCCTTCCATTTTAAATAGGCGGCCACTGGTAGGTTTGCTAACACTAACAAATACTCCCACACTCATGCACACTTGGGCAGTACTAATTGAACATCAAAAAAAAAAAAAAAAAAGAAGAAGAAAGATATGGCATAAGAGATGACACATTTGAAATGACATAGGGTGAGTTGAAGAGGAAAATGAATGATAGATATGAGATTTCATTGTATGCATGGATAATATTCTCAAGAATAAAGAAAATTATGTAGAAGCAGTGATATAAAGGTATCCTGTGCCATGTTTCACAAGCCACATTTTAACAAGATCCTTGAATATTTAGAGTATGAATGAGGATTTGACAAGAACAATGCTCTATGTTCTCCCTTTTCTTTTGTATTTTCTCCATTCATAGTCTCCCTTCCTTAAACAGAATACTTTGTAAAATCTGCTTGGTCGTGTGGCAGGAGATTGTATTCCAGGTCAACTGTCTTAGTTCCAATCAGCCTGCCCTGTTAGCTACTGACAGATGTCAAGATTCCACAATGCAGTTGCCTCTTGGCTTTCCTCAGATAGAGTCAATGCTTTTCCCTGATGCCCTCTTGTCTGTAGCCTACAGATGTGCTGAGGTTTTGTTTTATCTTTTTTAATTCCTGAGATTTTATCAGTGTTTCAGGCTCTGTCTCCTTACTGTGGCTTCTTTTTTGTAGTCCACTATAATTTCCTTTTGACTGATATTGGCAGGTGCCTACCATTCTCTGTCTTTATGCTTTGAATCTAACTTTTTGTACTCAAATGTGTTTCTTATACAGAATGTGTGCCTGAGTCTTACTACAGGTGAATAAAATCTATGATAAATTATTTCTAATCATCATGCTAAGACAATCCACAGACTATAATATTCACAGTATTAACAGTCACCTTCATTGTAAATATGTTTTATTCATTTTGTCTATGTAGCTCTTTTGCTTTTTTAAACATGTTTTCTTCATCTTAATTGCTACTTTTTATGATTATTTTAGATGTACCATTTATTTCCCTATTCCTGAACAACATATTCAGTGACAGAATGGCCGCTTATAATAATTTTTAAAATGTTAACAGTGACTACCAAGACCCTCTTTGAACACCCCTTCATGGCTTTCAAGGGCAATGGCTATTAAGAGTATTTTAATGTCTCATCTGTATATTTCCTGGTGTGGTCTTCATCATTTCCCTTCCTTCACAACCTATTAGTACATGTTATTAATGTTTGTAACTCCTTTTATGTCATTATGAGTAATAAAATAAATAATTATTCATTAATCTATTGTCCTTACATTTTTTTTTTGTGCAGAGTCTATTACTTGAGCTATGCTGGTTTCTTCATGTATCAACACCATAATTGGTATTTTCCCAGCACTAGTCTGTTTGGCTTGAGAAGACTTCTGAAGCATAAAATTTCTACTTGTTCTATAATATTTGTTTCACTATTACCTTTCATATTTCTACTATGCAAATGGTTTTTTTTCACAGTCCTTGTGAAATTGGGGAAGTCTTACTGAATCTTACTTCTAACTTACTGACACTGTTTCTATAGTGAATTATCTCCTCACTCTGTCTCCATACTGGATTTCACCTCCCTTTTGGTTTTATAAAGTTTAGTTTATCTATGCCTCCGTGTATCCTTCTTGTTTTTTCTTCTGTTTGTTTTATATTTAACTTCCTTAACTTCTGTGTTTCTGCATATGTTATTAGCATTGAAGAGTTTCAACTATCACTACTTTAATATGCCTTCTTATCCAGCTCTCTTTCTTGTCTTTCCGATATTTTTTTTTTTTTTTGCCCTCTCTTTTAGTTTGTGAAGGTTTGATTGGCTTAGTTTGAAATTTATTGATTCTTTCAAAGTATTGATCCTACTGTGTCATTTCTTACTTGGTTCCATTGTTTGATTTTCTTTTGGTTCCTCTGGCTCCTTTTACATCTCTCTGTTCCCACTCTCTGCTAATCTTGCACAACTTCTGCCTTTCCCATTTAACCATTGGCAGTTTCATCATAATCATTTTATACTTCAGTATTTATGATTTATATCAGCCCAATTTCAACATTTTCTTTGTCATCTCAGGTTCTATGGTTTCTTGAATTTTGGTGTAGAGTTGAGCATGCTGTGCCTGATTATAGGCTTAGACTACATAGGCATTCAGTATGCACATTTGAACTTCCACTTAGAATGTGAGTTATGTTAAGTGTTTGCTGTAGATGCATGTATGCAAGTGCCATACATGTGTCCCCACTGGTAGCTTCAGGGCATTGCTTTACTACACGGCAGAGGGACACTGAAGTTTCTAAACTCTTCAAGCTCTCTGCTTTTTGTTTGGACACTTGCTAACATGGTTCATCCTGATGACATCTCAGTCTCCTTTGTGGTCTGGTCGGAGTCTGTCACAGGGTTCCACCCCTTTCATGGAGTGAAATCTCTTTCTGATTTCATCTCCCAGGATCCTACAGTTTCCTTTACATCTCCTTGCAGCCTAGTTGAGTTTATTTTTATTTCTGAAAAAAAATTCCCATTCTTAGGAAAAACAAGACACCCAAGGCTTGTGAGGATCTTACAATAGCTACTTTATCCCCCTGAGTGAATCTTCTCATGTATTGACTGAGAATCTGGTGGTGTTCTGGGAAGAAAGCCCATGGAGGTAGAGGCCCAGACAGACTGATGACAGCATTTCTCTGAAAGAGATTTCAGTTAGCTCTTACTCTTCAATAAAATAAGCAAGTAAAAAGTTAGTACAGTGCATTATAATCATATTCACTTCCCTTCCCCACTCTTGCCAGGTTGACCCATTTCCAAATCCATCCTCTCCTTCCCTACCCACCCATCTTGGTGTGTACTCTTATTTTATTTTATTTCTTAACCTATTAAGGCCAATTTGTAAGACTAAATCTTCTTGGGTGTCTGGTCTTCTGGTGGGGCATGGTTGCCTCATTGGAGCTATACTGTAAGGAAAACTGCCTCTCCCTTTCTAGCAGCTACTGCTTGGCAACATCTCTGTGGCTGGGGTGGGATTTTATGTCCAACTTCCATCTCCTTCTTCAGATTTGGTCTGCCTCAGGCTTGCACATGCTTTGTTTGTTTGGGCTTTTTTCTACTCTTGTACCCACTGTGCATTTATATGTGCAGCTGCCCTTCATTGTCAGGAATTCCCTATTTTTTTTAAGACAGAGATTTTTTTTGGTGTAGCCTTGGCTGTCCTAGACTTGATTTGCAAACTAGACTGGCCTTGAACTCACAGAGATCCTATTGCATCGGCCTCCCCCAAGTGTTGGGATTCGAGGTGAACATCAGCATGCCTGGCTCATCACTAAGAATCTTGCAGTTACATGTAAGTGTCAAGAGGTTGTTGGGCAGTAGTCCTGCTGCTTATAGGAACTCTTGGGTACTGTGTCATTCAGAATCACCTGTCACTCCAGACTGTAGTGTGGTAGTAGTCTTTTTCTTTTAATTTTTAATTTGTTTACTTTACATCCCAATTTTATCTCCATCTCTCTCTCTCTCTCTCTCTCTCTCTCTCTCTCTCTCTCTCTCTCTCTCTCTGACTCTCTCTCGGTCTCTTTCTCTATTTCTTATCGCCTCTCAATCCCACCCTTTCTTTTTCATGTCCTCCCCCTTCCTCTTCTAAACCTCAGAAAAGGGAGCCCTCATCCTGTATCATCTGACCTCAGACTATCAAGTCTCATTTGGAATGCCTGTATGCTCTTCTTCTGTGGCCTGACAAGGCCACCCAACAGGGGGAAGTGATCAATGTGTAGGAGCCAGCCATGTCAGAAGTAGTCTCTACTCCCCATATTCTGAGACTCACAAAGAGACTGTGCTGCCTATCTACTACATCTGAGCAGAGGGTCTAGGTCCTCATCATGCATGGTCCTTGGTTGGTGCATCAGTCTTTGCAGCATCCCTCTCCTCTGCCTGTATTTGTTGGCTCCATTGGTCTCTTTGTAGAGCTCCTGACCTCTCCAGGTCCCTCTATTCCCAAACTCTTCCATAAGACTCTGCGTGTTTGGAGTTTGACTGTCTATCTCGGCATCTGCTTGGATCTCTTGCTAAGTGAAGTCTTTCATAAGACCTATATGGTAGGCTCCCTTCCTGTTCCTTCTCTTCAACGGTTTCTGGTATCTATTCAATTTGCCCTTCTGAGTGAGAGTTAAGCATCCTCCCTAGGGTCCTCCATGTTATTTAGTTTCTTTAGGTCTGTGTATTGTAGTGTGTTATCCTGTATTATTTGATTAATACCCACTTATAAATGAGTATATTCCATGCCTGTCTTTCTGGGTCTGGCTTACCTCATTCAGGATGATCATTTCTCATTCTATCCATTTACCAGAAAATGTCAAAATTTCCTTGTTTTCAATAGCTGAGAGATATTCCATTGTGTAAATGTACCACAGTTTCTTTATCTATTCTTTGATTGAAGGACATCTAGGTTGTTTCCAGAATCTGGCTATTACAAATAAAGCTGCTATGAACATAAATGAGCAAATGTCCTTGTTGCATGGTGGAGCATCTTTTATGCCCAGGAGTGGAATTGCTGGGCCTTGAGGTAGAACTATTGCCAGTTTTCAGAGAAAGCACCAGCTTGATTTCCTGCAGCAGTGGAGGAGTATTCCCCTTTCTCCACATTCTCCAAAAAGTGGTCTACAGATTCAATGCAAATCCCATCAAAATGACAACACAATTCTTTACAGACCTTGAAAGAACAATTCTCAACTTCATTTGGAAAAAAAAACCCCAAAAGGCTAAGAGAATTCTATACAATAAAAGATCTTCTGGAGGTATCTCCATCCCTGTTCTCAAGATGTACTATAGAGCAACACTAATAAAAATGGCATGGTACTGGCATAGAAATGGACATGTGGGTCAGTGGGATCAAATCAGACCCAGAAATAAAACCACATACCTATGGACAATTGATTTTGACAAACAATCCAAATCCATACAATGGAAAAAAAGATAGCATCTTCACAAATGGTGCTAGTATGACTGGATGCCTAATTATAGAAAAATGAAAATAGACCCTTATTTATCACCCTGCACAAGTCCAAGTGGGTTAAAGACCTCAACATAAAACCAGACACACTAAATCTGTTAGAGATAAAAGTCGAGAAGAGCCTGAACTCACTGGCATAGGAGACAACTTCCTGAACAGAACTCCAACAGCTCAGGCTCTAAGATCAACAATTAATAAATGGGGCCTCATGAAACTGAAAAGCTTCTGTAAGGCAAAAGACATGCTCAAGAGAACAAAACAACAGCCTACAGATTGGGAAAAGATGTTCACCAACCCTATATCTGACACAGGGCTAATATCCAAATATATAAAGAACTCAAGAAATTAAACACCACCAAACCAAATAATCCAATTAGAAAATGGAGTACAGAGCTAACAGAAGAGGAATCTCAGCAGAGGAATATCGAATGGCCAAAAAAACACTTCACAAGTGCTCATTGTCCCTAGGCATCAGGGAAATGAAAATCAAAACAGCTCTGAGATTCCATCTTACACTTATTCCAATGGCTAAGATAAAAAACTCACATGACAGCACATGCTGCCAAGGATGTGGAGAAAGGTCGCAGTCTTTGGCCAGGTTTCCCAGTTTTAACTTAAGGAATGGAAGCATTGATTCACATCCTCTCTTAATACGCAGAAACCAACAGAAATGTTACCGCTCCCACATTTTTACCTACTCTGCAGGCTGCACAGTCCTGTGCACATTCTCCTGCCCCCACCCTTTGTCTAAGTGGTGTCAGCTGTTTTGATCTCTTCCTCTTGTAGTTTTGGTGTTGGTTTTTATGACATCACATTTTCTTCCTCAACTCCTTTTCTTATTGTTCACTGTCTAAATTAAATATTGTTTTTTTCTGGATTCTTCATATCTCTTTCATTATAATGTTCCTTCGCATACTTTTAAATACAACTAATATGTGAAAACGTCCTGAGCTTACATTGCCAGCTCACACTGTTTCTCTTACAGGCAGTGAAGTACATGGACCTTCCACTTGGACAAGTTATTGCTAGAATGAATTCAATTGTATTGAGGGTCAAATCCTTGATGAATGGATTCAGGCCATTCAGGACTCACTCCTAAACTGGAAGGAGCATTGCCTACCTTCACAAATAGCACACATCTGATCTAAGTCTTAGATGTGTGAACACTGTGATGTGTGATATTTCACTGTGGTTCATCTTTGATTAAACACTTTTCTCTAAAAGTTTAGCACTTTTCTCCAATCTTCTCTCCACTGATAACTTCATCTTTTGTGTTGTTCATTAATAAGGTAGTGACTTTTCAGAGATTAATTACCCAGTTCTTCAGAAAAATTCCTTATAACTATCCGGTTGTTCTTAAAGTCTAATCTCATTAACTCCTGCTATTTTCTATGCAGCACTCATTGTGTGTGGTTTATTCTGTTTGTAGCACATGTTCTGGTGGTTAATGTGTACATTTCTTTCTTTCTGGGGATGATTTTTAGATTTATTTAATCAGGAACTAGGGTCCTTTATTCACTAAGAACTTCTCTGCCTAACACATGGTCTCTAGATTGCATGGGAATCATCTCTCTCTCTGTCTCTCTGTCTCTCTGTCTCTCTGTCTCTCTGTGTCTCTCTCTCTTTCATGTTGGGGGCATGGCTCAGCAGTTAAGAGTGTTTACTGCTCTTCCAGAGGACCTGAGTTTACTTCCCAACACACACGCCAGGTGGCTTGCAACCACCTATAGCTCCAGCTGTAGGGTATCTGATGATCTGATGCCCTCTTTTGGTCTAAACCAGCACCCACACATGTACAGTACTCTTACACTCACTCATACACAATACACACACAGACACACACACTCACACGCATGCATACACACTCACACTCACATACATACATATACACATAAACACAAAAATACATACATAATCAGACATGCATATACAGATTCACATACATATATACTCACACATATGTATACACTCATACATGTACATTTATATATAAACACAGAGAGATGTATTTATACACACTCTCACATACATACACACATGTACACACATACACACATACTTACATACATATACACTCACACATAAACTCACTCATGAATTTGTACACACTCACACACAGAGACACATTTATATACACTCTCACATACACACTCACACAATATACACACACTCATACACACAAATAAAATTAATTTAAAAATCTAAGAGGCATTCATTTTGACTAAAGAGATATTTGATTGGAATGAGAAAAATACAAAATTAAGTATAACCAAGTTTTGGGTACCAGATACTTTTTTACTACTATGGTGGGTAAGGGGCTCTGCAGATGAGAGCTGTGTATTAACACTCCATGAAGAGAGAAGCAAACAGTTATAAGCATCACAAAGAAAATTATCAGGAGGCAAAAGTGCTCACTGCCTCACGTTGAGTCATTTCCTTATGTGAGAAGAAATTACTTTTGAGATTTTCTTATAAAGAAAAGCAGACAAATAACATTGTTTTGTAAAATGGTTCACATAACTATTTCTTACATTTAAGAAGTTCTCAAACTTTTCTTAAAAATTTCCCAGAATTTGAGATGATTTGAAGGAAAATGTTGCCTTAGGAGATAATGTGCCACTTGCCATTAAACACAGGCCCTTGTCATTGGGTAAAGAGATAGCCACAAAAAATAACAAACATGATTTGATTTTTAATGGAATAGCCAAAATGAAATTCAGAAGTCTTTAGAAACAGCCACTGCGGCTCTATCTATGAGCCTCGGGTTGAGAATAAGTGGTTCAGACCCTTCTGCAGCAAGGGGGATGCACATCAGGACTTTTCAAACTGTTTTCCTGACATGTTGAGTTGCTACAGGCATTCTGAAAACAAGGAAATCTACTTTATCAAATAATGAAATTTGAAGTGCCTGAAGTAAGTCATCATCACTTTCATATGTTTTATACAAAAGAGCTAAAACCAAGTCCTGCTACTTACCATGTTGGAAAAAAATCTCAGTTTTAAACAAACTCTGGGGCCATCTGAACATGGCCAGTGCCCCAAAATATAAAAAGTGGTCGTTAAACTGGAGGGCCATTAAGTAATTTCAGAAAATGCAGTGTTTAAGGTATAAAGATTATTGACCTCAGGAATTTAAAAAAAAGTGTTTTATGGTTATGTGCTTGGATATGTGTACATGTATACATGTGTGTGCATATGTGTGCAAGCGCTTCCTTTGCTGATGATGACACTCAGAAGTCCACGTGTGTTAGGAAGGCCTTCCAACACTGAGCTCTTCCCCAGCCAATCTTTGAGAGTTTCATTTTGGGGTGTGTGTCCTGAAGTTCTAGTAGAAGTTGAGTGTTTACCTGTGATTTAGTGAAACTTCTGGCTATAGACACTTTTTTTGTTTGTTTTGTGTAAGACACCAGTCAATAGACAAGTATTTATTGGCAATGATACAATTTAGAAAACATTGCTAGAAATAGTGAGAGTAAAAATGTCCAGATATAATATGTGTGTTATTTCTTTCAACATTGGGTTCTCTGGAAGAAAAGTATGGGCTCTTAACCCCTAAATATCTCTGTAGCCCTGCCTTCTTCTCCAATAAAGTGAGATCACTGAAGTTGTCCTGATGAAATTATCATATTGACTTATTTTCATACAAATCCTTCAATGAACAAGGTAAAACTAAAGGAAGCTGCTTATGAAAAGAATGTCTAGCAACTAATTTTTTTATTAAAACATCAAATACATATGTTTAAGAACTAATCAGTAAAAATTCAAAACCAGGAAAAGAAAGAGAGGGACAGAGAGAGGGAGAGAGAGAGAGAGAGAATGAGAGAGAATGAGAGAGAGAGAGAGAGAGAGAGAGAGAGAGAGAGAGAGAGAGAGAGAGAGA
>OU015751.1:56679617-56707770 GCA_907169655.1 Acomys percivali
TCTATCTATCTATCTATCTATCTATCTATCTATCTATCTATCTATCTTCTTTCATCTATCTAATCTAGCATCTATTTATTATTGATGAGGTCTTTCTCTGTCATTCAAGGCACTTTCAAACTTTTTATCCTCCAGGGTAGCAGGATTAGAAATCAATGCTGCCAAGCCCAGCTTAGTACTATTTTTAAAACATCAACAACTTTCACGTTTGGGGATGTCTAGCTATCAGCTTCCCCTTAATTTAACGTGCATTTAGTGCATGGGCTTAAGAAAGGCTTGTCTCTACCAAGATCAGAAGGGTCTTTTCCCGAGTTATCCTCTAAAAGTTTACACTCTTCAGCTTTGTATGAGCACTACAAATTAAAAATGGAAAACAAAGTATACTTGAAAAAAGGTTCTTATTCTTTATCTAGATATAACTATCCAATTCTTTCTGATGCTTATGTTAAAATTACTTTCTTCCCTTCCCACTTTACCAATGAACTCCATTCACAATTGTGAAGTCCATTGGCCTCACAGTGTGGTTTGTCTTCTGCTCCTGTGTCTCCCATAGTTGTTTGTTTGTTTGTTGGTTGGTTTCCAAACACACCACCCTATGACTTTGCCTTAACAAGAAATAAGGACATGTAAGTGTCTGCCTTGTTTCCTGTCACACTCATCTAGCTAGTCTACATCGCTTCCATGTTCCTAACAAAGTGTTTAAGATTACTTTGTTGGTTTCTAAAGAAAATATTTCTAGGATTGTGTTTGGGTGAAGTCAGTCTTTGGATCAAGATGGAGTAACAACCTTGTCTCTGATACTGAACCTCTCACTGTCACCATAGCATACAACATGCAATGCAGTACACAGCACAGCATAGGACACAGCACAGAACACAATATAGGGCATATAGCACAGCACATGACATGGCATAGAACGTACAACATGGTACATAGCGTGACATAGAACACATCGCACAAAACAGCATAAAACATATCATAGAACAAAAGACACGGCACCTAGCATGGCACACAACAAGGCATAGATCACAACACACAGCATGGTACATAACAAAACGTACAGCACACATCATGGTACATAATACGTGCACGATGTGAAACGTTGTGATTGGCAACCTCTTTCTTTACTTCTTCTCCTGTTTTGCACTTCCCACCAGGTCCCACACATATTTTGACAGATTTATATTTCAGTATTTCATTTTTTATGTTATCTTGATACTTTAAAATTTTCAGTTTCTAAACTTTTTAACGCTTCTGTTAGAAATTCAGTTATATTTTATATATTCAGCTTGTGTTCAGAGCCTCTTGCCAAGTTCGCTTATTAGAGTCACTTGGTAGATTATTTTTAGATTATTTGACATTTCCTACATATACAATAAAGTCATCTGTCAATACAGTTATAATCATATGCTTTGCCACCTCTTTTAAGAACCAATTTAACAAAACAAACAACTTTAACACTGTGAAATCCACAGATGAAGAAAACATATGTTAAAATCAGTTTTTGCTTCTTTGTTTGTTTTATTTTATTGGTTTATTTTTCTTTTGTTGTATGCATGCGTGTGCACACGCGCTACTGTTCACATAGAGGCACTGAACCTGGGTCATCAGGCTTGACAGTAGTTTTTTTATCCTCTAAGCCACTTTTCCACCCCCTGGGACTCTATTATAAATCTGATGCAGCACTGAGTGGGTGGTTCGGTAGATGTGCAGAAAATTAAAAACCACAGACTGTCCTGGGCCTTGAAGGATCCAAAAGCTGTGAGGAGAACTCTGTACTTTATCTGTTGTAAAGCGTGCAGTATATGTGTCAGTGCGCATGGCCTGCTCATAGCCTATAACCAGAGATAACCCAGGCACTAAACATTGACATTTATTTTTATCAGATAAACCTAACTGGATTAATAACCTGAATCCTGTTTTATTCATTTGTGTCTATTTTTTGTTTTCAGAAGACTCAATATCTGCATCCGTGGTTACTTGGTTTGTTTCCTTGCTCTGGCCAATATGTCACATTTGTGCCAAATTTGTCCCATGTAAGTATAATAGTACAGGTAAGATTGAAATGTAGATGAGCCCTTAAAGACTTACGGAGGTAGGAAAATGCAGATGTTTCTTTGATTTCTTCTCTCTGTACTAAATTGGAGACTTCGGAGATGATTACTGTTTAGTGTAAAGATTCGTTCACTCTGTCAAAGCCTTCTCTCTTAATTTGGAAAACATTTCCAAGTCTCAGCTGACATTCAAAGACTGAGTATCAACTTGAATGATGCTAAATTCTTCTATTGCAAAGGGAGGTGGAAACCATTTTTATTGGTTCTAGACTCCTCCATGTAGCAATACACGGGTATTCTGTGGATGCTAAGGCATTAGTTTCTGAGTGATACCTTTATGGAGGCCATTGATAAATACTTTCATTGCACTCAAGATAAAAATTTAAAAACTGCATCCCACAAATGATATTTATCATAAGTAACACAGTTGCACTTTGCAGTAAAATTCTGAAAAGAAATAATAAACCCGTTCCTGAATATTTGTGATCATTTATATCATATTTCTTAACTATTGCTAGGAGGAGAGACAACTCGAGAGTGGGCTGGCTTTGAACTAATATTTTCTAAGAAGATAGTGAAAGAATGCTGACCAGTTATTTCTGTTGTTTTTGAAGCTATCTGAAAACATTTTTTATGCACTTTTAAAATATAGAGTACACAATACTGACTACATCTAAGAGATATGCCTGAAAAACAAATGTCAGTTTTGTTATGTAGTAGTTTGCCCAAATGATTTTATTAAAATACATTTTAATGACAATTATGTGACTGGTTTTATTCTTGAAGAGTTGGAAATGTAATTGAGACAAATCGCTTCAAACAGATTTGTGATGAAAATGTCAACTCAGCATTATGTATCTTTATTTATTTTTCTGCAATATCAAAATCTATTGGTAAGTAGAATCATCTGTACTGCAAAGTAGGGTGATGAGCAGAAAGAGGTGGAGAGAAATGCTTTCCGAAAAGATCAGCTACAGACTTAACATGAATCATCAATTTAATATTTTAAAGATTCATGAAGAAATAAGTGATGCAGAATGTGCTTTAAGAAAAATATCTGTTTAAATGATATTAATTCAGCAAGGTGAACCACACTGATAATATTAAATTACCCCAAGAGGTTCCCAGTCAGAATCCCCATGCAGAAGTCAGCTTGCCGACTGCCATTGCTCCCCCCACCGGTTTAGTTAAGGGTCGTCTTTCTTGAAGCTTCTTTTTTAATCATCAGATTCCGACCTTACAGTTTTTAGTGACTACTTTCCTTCAGGCTGTCTTTGCTCCTGTCAAGTTAGGATTTCTAGGGAATTATTCTTCTTTGAAATGCATATTCCAGGCTTGAGACGCTGGCATATGTACACTGTAGAGTAATTGTGGAGGCCAAATGTTTAATTACACATGACAGCTGGAGCTGTAGGAGTCCGAGGCTTGCTTGAAAACAACTTATGCCCTGTTCATGCTTAAGAGAAGGAACAAAATCTTACACACACACACACACACACACACACACACACACACACACACACACGGTTCCACATATTATTCATCAGGCCTATTTTTTCTAAAGCTTCAAATAGAAGAACAGTTCAAGTATTTACACTGGAATATATTTAAGTAAATGATGTACTCATGAAATTTAACAAAAAAGATTACCAAAAGTGCAGCTGAAGAAATCAACATTTTATTCATCAAATTGTGTGTGAGTGTGTGTGTGTGTGTGTGTGTGTGTGTGTGTGTGTGTGTGTAAAAACAAAGGTATAATTTATAGGTGCCTGTCACTAAATGGCTGTTCACAAAAAATTAGACATAAAATGGTTCAAGTAGAAAGTTCAAGGGCTCCTATTTTTCTTATCAGTTGCCATTAAAATGTGATCACCTATTGGCAGTTTATAAACACTGTCCCTACCATATTTTTGCAGCAATAAAAGAGCAGACAGTAGAAATATAATCGTAACATTTAGGCTAAAGTACATTCTATTAAACTTTATCTTACATTCTATTAAACTTTATCTTAGATGCATTCACATGCAGGACATGACCCCCACTGCAGCCTTTGGAGAATCAACAGATGGCAGTGGACATTGAGATGGCTGTATAGCTTCCGTGGTGACAATCTTAAAAACTTACCTTCTAGGACAGCTGTGGGGATTTTACAGGCTTACCTCTCCCCCTTAGACAATCTACCTTAAACTCTCTGTCTGCCTGGTTTCATGGAAGCTCAAACACAAGCCCTAAAAGGCTCCGAGTTGCTGAGCCTACGTTACAGTAAGAGACATGGCCCGAATCTCAGAAACCAGCTTTCTGTGTGTATCCAGTGTCTCCTTCTGCCCATTTGTTAATGGAGTAGAATTATGGTTATGTATGTGCTGTGGTAATCAGTTTACCTGGTCACAAAGCGTGGTATGGAATTGTACTTGAATGGTATTACCATTCAATTCCCAGCCAACAATCGAATGTTGGGCCCACGGATGATGAAGGAGGGTGTATGTGGGTGATTCTCCATCACACAGGAGTGAGAAGAACTTTCAGTAAGTTAAGCTGAAAGTCTCAACTCAGACGTGGTTTAAGTTATCTGTGGCTAGAAAACAAAATACAAAATAAAAAGTGTAGAATAGAGGTTGTTGCTGTTGTTGTTGATGATGATGTTGTTGTTTTGCTTTTTGGAGACAGTTCTCTGTGTAGTCTTGGCTGTCCTAGACTCACTTTGTAGAGCAGGCTGTCCCAAACACACCGAAATCTGCCTCCCCAATTGCTGGGATTAAAAGATACCATACCTTGTTTAGAATAGAGTTTTGATCAATATTGACAAGTAAAGTTAATCTAACTGGTTATAATTTTCATTCCTTTCAATATGAGTTTTTATCTTGAAGTTCTATTTTGGTGGGCCACAAAAAGTGGTATCACTTTGTCTTCAATCTGCTCTGCTTGCTCACTGTGTCATACCAAGCATGGCTCTCTTTTCATTTCCTATGTCATTGAATACCTGTTCTTACTTAAAATTTCTAATATATTTTGATCATATCCTTTTCCCTCCCTAATTTCCCCTGTATCCTTGAGACCTCTCTACTCACCCCTACTGCATGTTATTTCTCTCTGTCAAAAAGTAAAACTAAAATAAAAAATTGAAAATCAACAGAGACAAGAAAACCTGTAAGACAAAAAATATGGTTGATATGCTCAGTGGTGCTCTATTGAGAGGGGGGACACCTGATTTTCTCTCTGCCAGCAGGTAACAATTACAAATAGCTTCTTGTTTAGAGATGCAACTTTGTGTTCCCTCCCCTCCTCAGTGCTGGAGGTTTTGTTTGTTTGTTTGTTTGATTGTTTTAATCCATGCCTGCCTTGTATATGCTGCTACAGTCTCTATGAGGTCACATCCTTATCATTCCTCGTGTATCTGGAAGATGATGTTTCTTTGGAGTTATCTCCTCCCTGTGTTCCTTACATTCTTTCTTTCTTCACCTCCACATAGGCTTCTGAACCTTTGTGGAAAGGGTTTTAGGAAGATTTCACATTTGGCACTGAGTTCTCCAAACTCTCAGATCCTCTGCACTGTCCAGTTGTGGGTCTTTGTGCTACTTAACATCTACTGCATGAAGTGGCTTCTTTGATGAGGGCTGAGTGAGTTGTTGGCATGACAATATGTTGTTAGGTGGTCAGTTTAGTAGAATAAAGTGGTGGTAGGTTTTTCTCTACAGCCTGTGACCAACCCAAGTCTCAATTTTGGGCCACTTTTCACAATGCTAGGTTTTGAGAAAACAACAATTTTATTTATTTTTGATGAGTGCATAGTCAATTCTACTTAAATTAGAAGGACATGGAGTTGGGTAGTGGGAACCTATGGGCAGTTGCTCTGGGTAGCTGGGGAAAGACTCTCTCTGTAATCATTTTGTAATTGAATAAAGGCAAATGAGAGCTGGCTCTGTCTGTACATACTTGGCAATCAGTGTCGGGCACCAATAGAGAGCTCACCTAAAAAATGGAGCATTGATTTAATTGTAAAACAGTAGAAAAACTATGACATTTATTTTCTTGCCAACTCTAAAATATAAAAATGTAATATCACTTCAAATAGTTGTATATGATTTTTAAATACATCCAATTTAAGTCATTTTATTGGGGCCACCTGGTAGTTTAAGGTTTATGATTAATTTATCTTTTGTTTTCAAGTGAGAATTGTTTGTTTTAATGGTCTTTCAAATATGTGCCTTTGCTTTATTTTAATATTAGGTTTAAGAAGTAATTAACAGAAAATTAATACTGGATAAAAATAGCTTAAAGTATCATACCCTTTACTTGAGATCCCATTTGTCTTTTGTATCTATGACTATTCATGTATTGTAGTTGCCTGTGTGCTGTTAGAGGATACCTTACCAAGGAGTATTGAAAATAAGAGAATTAAATATGTTTCATGAGATAAGTTTTGATGAAAGAAATTTAAGTTTAGGAGAGCTTCATTTGCAGGACCTTTTCAACATCAAGATTGGGGAAACTGCATTTCTGGGTGCCCAGAGTTGAGATCAGACCTTGAAAATCATCATGAAACCTGATTTGCTTTAGCGCATGATACATAATACAACAAAATCTCTAGCAAAGTGTCTCTAATTAGAGCAGGGTTGGGAAAGCAGCCTATCAAGGAGGCAGGAAGCAACACGGAAGCATTCTGGAGACCTGAGTCAAGCCTTTACAAATAAAAGCGACCTATAATGTCAAGATGGGGAATGTATGGTTCATTTTTGGAAGTACTTCGGTATATAACTAGTGAGTATCTAGGCTATACTCTACCAGTGTGAATAATTTAAATCAATATCTCCATCCTTGTTGTTGTTACTGTTGCTGGTGCTCTTAATGTCTTACATAGATCTAACTACACAAACAGAAGAATGAGATAGACAGAGCAGAGGGTCTCACCCACCAAGCTCTCACTGGACTGTGTCCATATACCAACACTCTAGTGTTTCTTAATAATGCCTCATGATACATAACTATACTTATTGCTAAAGGTAGGATACTGAGTGGGACTCATGGATTTCTAGTTAGTGTATGGAGTGCTTGAGTATGTAAACATAAGACTGATTTTTATTTGAATTGGGGCATGTAAAAATAAAGTAGATCTTAATGCAATTTTAAGTAAAATCTTAAAATCCAGGCACTAAAGTTTAATGTCTACTATTGCTACTTGAGAACAATTTAATGTGTCTACATCAAATTTACATAGTAAGAAAAATACAATCACATAATAGACAATTTTCTTAAAGATGATTACAATTCTTTTCCTTAAAATAGAACAAAGACCGTGCAATGTTAGTGTTGGTCTTCAGTCAAGTGGAAATAATTTTCTAGGAATTAATAGTATATTAGTTGACCCTTTTCCTGTCCTCAGTGCTCCCTCAAAAATAATTTGAGAGAATGGAGTTGCCTATGGGAAGTGAGATGCGTACAGCTGCAGATTCTCATAGCGCAATTGAACAGGCAATGTGCAAAGGGCTTTGGGACTCAGAGAAAGTGAGGTCGAACTTGTGGCATTCTGAAGCTAGGTCAGGGCTAGGCTTTATGCAAGTTATATGTCGCTTGGATCTGTTCTGCACGGTTATGAAACTGCAAGCATGAGTGCATGTCCCACTGCATTCCTATTAGTAAACCACAACTACTGTTCCCTCATGTAGATCTGCTGCTCTCCAGAGAAACCAGAGAAGGATGGAGACCAGGAGAAGAAAATAAAGAAATTTAAGGGATGGGAAAAGGAGGGGAAGGAGAGGGAGAGAGAGAGAGACAGAGAGAGACAGAGAGAGATGGGAGAGATGGGAGAGACAGAGAGAGAGAGAGAAAGAGAGAGATGGGAGAGAGAGAGAGAGATGGGAGAGATGGGAGAGATGGGAGAGAGAGAGACAGAGAGAGAGAGATGGGAGAGATGGGAGAGAGAGAGACAGAGACAGAGAGAGAGATGGGAGAGATGGGAGAGATGGGAGAGATGGGAGAGATGGGAGAGATGGGAAAGAGAGAGAGAGAGAGAGATGGGAGAGATGGGAGAGAGAGAGAGACAGAGACAGAGAGAGAGAGATGGGAGGGATGGGAGAGAGAGATGAGAGAGACAGAGAGAGAGAGAGAGAGAGAGAGAGAGAGAGAAGGAGAGAGAGAGAGATAGGAGAGAGAGACAGAGACAGACAGACAGACAGAGATGTGGAAATGAAAAGGGGAATACAAGGCTAAGAAGGCTTTCAGGGCAAACAGAGTGGGAAGTGTTGGCATAGTGGAGGCCAACTACGGAAAGGCTACAAGGGACTTACTATTTTCTATGCTAACATTAAAGAAAAAGAGGTAACAGTGGTCATTTCTCAATACGTCTTGAGGGTTCTACTCCTGATTTCCTTCACAGCTCCTTCCAGTCTGAAGCGAGAGACACACAATCGCCCAGCTACTCTGGCCTCCATAGTCACAGTACTCCACCACGGATCTGTTGACACAGAGCCGTAGATGAACGGTCACCGCATGGTGGGAAGGCATCATCTCAAGGCTCCCCCATCGGACTTCTTTATTTTTTCACTTCCTTGAAAATGTTTGGGATGCATATTCATGTGGGCACAAGCTTAACTGGTGAGTTAATTCTCAGCCTAGCATCTTGGCCCTTGTCAGCCTCCATAACAAATTTCCCCTTACTAGGGAGCATACGAACAAGAGCGAGTTACCCCTCAGCATTTTATTTTATTTTTTATTTTTATTTTTTGGGTTTTTCGAGACAGGGTCTCTCTGTGTTAGCCATGGCTGTCCTGGACTCGCTTTGTAGACCAGGCTGGCCTCGAACTCACAGCGATTCACCTGGCTCTGCCTCCCGAGTGCTGGGATTAAAGGCGTGTGCCACCATGCCCAGCCCCCCCTCAGCATTTTAAAGAGTGATATTCAAGGTCAGGTAACTGGCTGATGAAATGTTTGGTGCGGGCTTGTTTCTCTGTCTGCGTTCACAGCTTTCTCTGAGCACATGTCCTGCCTGTGTCCTTATCTGTGGCAGAGGCTGGGAGGAATTTGCATTCATTTTTATAAGGGCACCACACATTCCTAAGTCTGCCTTGATGACATAGTCACTTTCCAAAGTCTCAACTTCCAGTCGCACCCCAGGGGTCCTTCTTATGAGAGGAAATAGCTACTCAAACTACAGTACTCAAGTTTCTATCTGTGATTTCTAAGCCCCTCCTTTCAACCTAATGACGCGAGAGAACTGCAGAGCCTATCAGAAGGCGAAGTTTGGGAATGCAGGTGCCTATATCTTTGGAACCTCCCAGGGTGCAGAAGGATTCTAACCCTCTGGACTTGGTTACTTGAACATTCAATTTCAGCTTGGCCTTCTGAAGACTTAGAAGCAAGATGGATGCAAGCCTACCTGTCCTTTAACCCAGAGACTTTTAAGGAGAATTTGAAATTTTAATTTGTTTAGACAGTGTTTGAAAAGTAACCACTCACTGTTGAAGTGAGGCCCGGTGACATTGTAAACACACACACACACACACACACACACACACTGAACAGATGCTGGAGAACAACTCCTGCATCCTTACTGAGAATAGCATTAACGCTAAAGCATGCATTATGAGCAAAGGGTTGTTAAGGGTGAAATAGAAGGGACCAAACCGAGAATTCAAGTGTCACAGCTCTGTATTAGCAAGAGAATGTGAAATCTGAGCAGTTTAAAATGTTAAATGTAGTTTTTGTTGACATCAAATCTCTTCTGAAGCTGTTTCTCTCAAGCAGGAATGAACACCTTACCTTTATTTCTTTATTTTCTTTCTTGAGAAACAGCATCCCTGTGTCTCCTTAGAGACCATGAGTCATTTTCTTTGGATTGGGTATACACAGCTCTCACAAGTGTCTTTGCAACCAGGCAAGACAGAGGAAGACATTTTACCTGGAGACGTTAGTTAATGCTGGCTGGGCATGGACGGTGCTGTTTTGAACAGGATGAGAGCAGCTTTAGCTCCTAGTTTATTAGACTGAGAATTCCCTTTGTTGACCTATGCCCGAGTGCAAGAGACCCCTGTTTGAGTAAAAGCACAGGAAATGGCAGGGAGACGAGGCTGGGACACCTGTCTGGGCCACTGTTGACCCATCATGCTTAACTAATTTCTCTATGACCTCTGACCCAGATTTCCACAGCTCCATGGGGATTTGTTTCTTTCGTCTAACAGCCCCCACACCTGCAACCAATTAATGAGACAAAACTCAACTGTGTTATCTGATGAACTGAACTCCCCAAGTTAGCGAGACAATTGTTTTATTACTGTATTGACAAATTGTCCTATTAACAGCCAGCTACTACAAAAAATCAATTAAAATCTTGGCTGAGAAATTCAAATATAGTTGAATACATAAAAATGGGAATTAAATGGTGAGCTAATAGTCCTTTTTTTCATAACATAGTTCATCAATTAGTAGCAGCCACATCAAAACTAGGAATCTGTGTTGAAAATAAGAACAGTAAATTGTAAGAGGACATATGGAGATGCCCGGTGTTTCATTTCATTTTATTTTGTGCTGATGTGCATCTCAGCACTTGTATGGGCAGCAATACTGCATGTGCCTTTCTGCAGTATCGTGCCTATGTAGCTTATTGTTAGTGACATCTAGTAAATCATCCTGTAAAACATTTGCTTGGTGGAATGAAGATACATCCTTCTTTGAAACGTTGACCATAAACATACCATTAACTCACTTGTTTGGTTACAACATTGTTTGTAGATTAAGAATATGGACATAGAATGCCTTGGCAAAGGAATTTCAGACCTACAAGAACTTTTCATGACATAACTAAGGTGAAAAAAAAATCTTTAGTCAGAAGAAACTTTACTTTTCTCTAAGTGTGACATAAACTCTTTGTATTTACTTTTGCCCCTGAGTAGCTTTAAGCTCCACATATAATAAGATCAGGTATCCTATATCAAGGCAAATATTAAGAACCATGGAACTGGACCTCAAAGTTTACTTTAGAAAATGTAATCAGAAAAAAATTCTTGAATAAAAGATAAAGGTATCTTCAAGGAAAACTGTATTTCTTCCAAGATATATTATACTTAACAACATTAAAGCATATAAAAGCTTTTAAGTGATGCTTTGGAGGGTGAGAAGACTTTCCCCTAGTCACTGGTGGATTACACTGGAAATGCATACCTTAGAGTTTGAAAGAGAAGAAAAAGTAATTTTACGAGCGAGTGTGAGTCACTGTTTAATAAAGTCAGTATCTTCTCTCCCTGTGAGTGAGGGCTGATGGCTGTAGAAAGCAGCACACATTCATCTGAGTGATGCTGGACCTCTGTCATTCACTTATGTGACAGAATTTTTCTGTGAGGCCATCAGTCAGTTCTGAAGAGAGAGTATTGTCAATCAGCTAAAAGAATACTTCAGGAGCAGAGACACCAACCCCAATGCAGAAGGTAATAAAAACATGAAAAAAAAAGCAAGCTCAGATCACAAGGCTGGTGTCAGTCCCTCATATCCATGTTGCAGAGCGAACGCTGCATGAAAAATCTGACTGCTACCCTACAGTGCGTGCATCCATTGTGTCCTAACTTAATTCCAGGTGTTTTCACATGCGGCCCTTTCCTAGCTGTTTCGGTAGCTCACTCCACTCTCCTCATGGCTTTCCTGAAGTGTCTTAACACACTGCCTTAAGGAGTATTTACACATTCAACATTGGCTTTCCAAACAAATTGCCACTATTGTGAACTGCATAAGAGAGGCATCTTGTCTTCTATATTGGCTTCCAGCTTCTGCCTTTCCAGACATCCTTACATGCTACCTCAGAATCCCAGGGCATGCTCTTATTGTGTTGGTCTTCATGTGTGTGCTTTGCACCTCAAACCACTACCAAACTGTTAAGACTGACACATCTTTGTTCCATCTCAACGTGAAGCAATACTTTTCACTCCTATTAAAAGTCTATCATTTCTCCAGCTACCCAGTAGTTGAAATCCACATACTTATGTCTTCAAAACACAAGCCAAAGATAAAGATAAATACACTGGAAGGCCAGATACGGGCTTGAGTTAGGAGGTTAAGGAGTTAGAATTCAGCCTAGGCTTCAGGGGGAGGCTAGGACTCCACAGAAGCAACAGCAAAGCTAAGGGAGGGTCAGATAAGGCACAGTGGTGTAAGAACTGAGCCAGCAATTGTGGCTTACAGGAACAAAGTCGGGGGAATGCTGCCTTTTCCCATCAGTGCAAACCATGGATTTAGGGCAAGGCTAGGATGCAAAGTAGGCCCACGAGAAGCAGCCAAGTGCTGTCAAATGCCTGTTGTAAATGACTGTCATGTAGAAAACCTCCAGGACACTGGTCCTGCTTATCTGGTGCGCATGCACAAGCACTTCGCATACACAGAAGTGAACTAACTCTGCCTTTCAGGAAGACAGATTTCATGTGGGTCACCATGATGGGACATGGCTCCATATGTTCAGGATGCTACACTATCTACTGGACATCAGACCCAACAACTGACAAAAAATGAGAATGCTTCTGCCAGCCCTAGAGACTGAGAAACCCAAGGTCATGTGCCAGCAGGATGTGTGTCCGTGGTGGCTGCTCTCTGTTCTAGATGGTGACTGTCACTGCATCCTCACACAGCACACAGAACAAGGTAGGTCCTTCTATCTCCTCTATAAAGATTACTACCCTCCATCATAAGGCAGAGGCTTAGTGACACAGTCGACCGCAGACACCTCTAAGTCTTCATACTATCACTTTGGATGTGAGTCTTTAATGCACACATTCTTCAAGTACAGAAACTCACCGTGCACATTGTTATGCAAAGCCACAATCTCCATCCCAAACTGTACAATTATCTTAAATAAAGGATGGGCCACATACACCTGAGGAGTGACACCACAATAATCTTATAGAAATACAGTGTAAATATTCTTCT
Organism: Acomys percivali; assembly: GCA_907169655.1. NCBI lineage: Eukaryota > Metazoa > Chordata > Mammalia > Rodentia > Muridae > Acomys > Acomys percivali. The sequence continues at coordinate 56,692,574 of OU015751.1, forward strand.
CAGCAGCAAATACTTGGGAGCTCTGCACCAAACATGTTTAGGCAACAGGAATAGGGAGATACTCTAGGGTCCGTGATATTGATGGCAAGCTTAACATCCTGTTCCCTGGTAACTTCACAGTATGTTGCTCTAATAATAGGTTTTCATTCTTCTTAAGGCTGAGGTATACTCAATATATATGCATACATATAAGTACATATATAGTGCATATATGTATTACTTGACTTCATGTGTGGAAACACCTTCAAAAGCCTCAGACTCCTACAGAGTATGGAATTTAAAGATTTTTTAAGTTATTCTAACGATTCTTTGACAACAAGACAATTTAACTCCTGGAAACACCTAGCCAACCTCAACGAAGATGATCAACGTCAAAGAACCACCTTACGGAGGTGGCTTCAAATGTGGCAAGCCAGCCACTGAAAAAAATGTCCTCATTTATGCAACAGACAGAATTCTGCCTAAAAATGGACAAGCTTAGATGCAGGCAGAGTCAAGGGCTGAACTCCAAGACAGGTTAAGCAAGTTCTCAATAGTTCCTGCCTCGCAAATATGTCTGGCAGAGATATTGGGCTAGAAGGCTGAAGATGATGCTGCAGCGTTATAAAGAGTATTGGGTGACTGTTCATGCAGTAAACTGTCTCAGTCATTTTTTCATTTGTAATAATATAAATGTTTATGTTAAAAATAAACATAATAAAATAATTTAAAAAAAGAAACGCAGGTATGCACAAGATAGTGCCTCCTATTGAAGATACTACTGAAAATGTCTCTTTAAAAAAATCAATTTTTATCCCATTTTGATTTATACTAAGAAATGAGACTGGTGAATTATATGTTAGTCATTCTTTTAATGTTTTCAGTGTCTTCACATTATGCATTATAAAGTGAAAAATAGTTTCTGTCCACACCAACAGGGTTTGAGCTACTTTTGCCCACATCTTTGCATATGTACTCACTTATAAGCAGATATTAGCCATATATTACAGGATAACCATACTACAATTCACAGACCCAAAGAAACTAAGTAACAAGGAGGGCCCACTGGAGGTCCTCCTTGAATTTCATTCATATGGGGTAATAGACTAGACAGCTGAACAGCCTGTAGAGAGGGAACTGGGTAGGAGAGGGTGTGGGGAAGGAATAGAGACATTGTAAAATGTGGGGAGAGTGGGAAGGGGAAGTTAGAAGCCTTGGAGGGAAAATGGAAACCAAGCACAGGGGTATCACTGAGACCGAGAGGATATAGAATGTCTCTAGCTAAACCTACTAGCAGTAGGGGACATGCAGACTTAGGAGGCTACCTTCTAGCCAGGCAGTACTTATAGCAGTGGGTGGGGAACACCTATCCATCTATAAAACCTTTGACCCCAAATTTATCCTGTTTATAAGATGTGCAGAAATAAAGACAAAGAGGGAATGTTCAACCAATGCCTGGCCCAACCTGTGATCCACTCTATGGGAGACAGCCAATCCCTGACATCATTAACTCTTCTATGCTTATAGACAAAAGCCTAGCATAGCTGACCTCTGAGAGGCCCAACACAGCAGCTGATTGAATCAGATGCTGAGACTAACAGGCCAGCATTAGGCAGAGCTCTGGGAGTTCTATGGAAGAATGGGGTAGATAGAAGGACCCAGAGGGGGCAAGAATGCCACAAGAAGACCAACAGAGTCAACTAACCTAGGCCCTTGGGAGCTTACAGAGATGGAAGCACCAACCAAGGACTTTAAGGAGGCTGGACCCAGGTGCCCTACACCTATATAAGCAATGGGCAGTTTGATCTTCATGTGGGTTCCATAGTAAGTTGAGCAGGTGCTGTCTATGACATGGACTCTTTTGCCTGCTTTTGATCACCTCCCAGTAAATGGGTTGCTTTGCCTGGGCTCAGGGGATAAGGATGGGCTCACTCAGTACTGATATGACTTGATGTGCTGTGCTGGAGTGGGTTGGTGGAAGGGCTCCTCTTTTCTGAAGCGGAGGGGAGGGGTGATTGGGGAAGAGGGAGGGATGTAGATGAGAGGAAGGAAGGGGCTACCATTCAGATGTAAAGTGAATATATAAATGAAAATAAATTTAAATATTATAAAAGTAAATCTTTCATCAAATATTGTGTGTAGTTTCCATGGTTATATGTGTTTCTTTCTTTCTTTTTTAAGAAACATTTTTAAATTGTCTTAATACTTTTTTTATTTTTGTTTTTTCTTTATTTATTTTTTAGTTTTCATGATTTTTCCCCTTCCCTAACTCCTACCATTTCCTCTATTTCCCTAACACATCCAAATTTGTCTTCTCTCTGTCTCTCTCTGTCTCTGTCTCTCTCTCTCCCTCTCCCCCGCCCCAAAAAAAAGGAAGTCTCAGAAAATAAAAGTCATGCAAGCAAATATCCAATAAGACAAATAAAAGGTCAAAACAAAATAAAATGAAACAAAAATACCACTGAGTTCACTTTGTGTTGGCCAACTATTACTGGGTATGGGGCTTGCCCACAGGTGTAGTCAATATACCCAATGATACTACATTGGAAAATCTGATTTACCCTCTGGCAGAAGGTTTCAATTGACAAATCATTTCTTGTTTAATGGTGAGTCCTCTTGTCTACTCCCCACCTCTCAGTGCTGGGACCCTTTCTGGCTTGAGCCTGTCCAGATATAGTATATGCCACCATAGTCTATGAGTCTATATGTGCATCTCTTGTGTAAGGATGACACTAATGTTACTTGGTGGCACATTTCCTACATGTTAAATTGATTGAATCATTGGGAATGAAAACATCATTTTTCCTCCATTCTAATTTTGAAGCTTTTGATATCTTTCTTTGGTATACTATCTCGAGCAGACAAGCTCTGAGGACCAGTGAAAAGAAAAGAAGAGAAAGTTTTGGTGGATCTACAGCAGGGAGAATTGAGCAAGTGGTGAACAGTTGGTTAAGGAAGAGCGACCACTGGGGAACAACTAGCTAAAGGAACCAGTTGTTGAGGAGAGGTTGATGAAGGGAGGAAAAAAAGTAAATACGAGACCCAGGCGTATGAGATACAAACTGAAAGGTCTTACAGCCCAGGAGAACTTTACTTTCCTGTGTTGCTTGTTGTTTTACTCTTTGTCTGTTACTCCTTGGACCAACCCCAATACTTTATTTAAAATGAAGTTCAATTTTTTCCATTTCAGATTACATCATGATTTTCTCATCTTTTACAATCAATAGAACATTTAAAAATCAACAAAGCAAGAGAACAGTCTAACAAAGAAATACAAATAGTTCTGTATGATCTACAATAAAGCATACAGCAAATATCAATCGATTTCCAGGCAATGGTCAGCATGACCTGATTATTATTCCTTAAACAATACTTGGGAAAGTTTAATCATAAATTACCTCAGGCTCTAAGCCATAGTGTTTACATGATTGTTATAGCAACAAGCTTGAGTAAAATGTTCTCTAATAAAGAGAATACTTGCCTTATTCCCAGGCCCAAGCTAATAGGTGTGTTATCTAAGCCTAGACTAACTGCCAAGGGGTCCTCTATTATAAAATATCTGTAAAGTATGATGTTCCAAGCTCATCTTCTATTGGTCTCAAAGCAGATTCTAAAGAAACTTTTCTACAGCTAACAATATCTAGCCAGGTATTGTTATGTCAAGGTCCTAAGTTTCTTTCAAGCAGTTTCTGCCTGACTGCTCACAATGGTCAGAGCCAAGATTCTCTTATTGTCTTGAGCCTTTGGCCCAAAGCCTTCTCTCCACATTCTCTGAGGGAAAAAGTTTTCCCTGTGTGAATTTCATTAGGGCTGAGAAATAGAAAGACAGTTTTAGAAGACAAGGCAGATTTTGAGGTAGTTTTTAGACAAAATTACACCTGGACCATACATAGTCTTTAATGGCATAGTGATCAGCCAGACATCTTTGGAACTGTGTCAGACAAAGCCTCAATCACTCTTTTGTATGTCTAGAGATCATGCTGGACAGTCAGAGGTCTCTGGAACTTTGTCAAGCAAAGCCTCTACCACTTGTCCTCATGCCTGTGACACTATTCATGCTGTGCTGAATAGAACTGGCTTCCTTTCACTGCTCCCAATCTTAGTGGAAAACTTGCAACTTTCCAGCACTGAACATGATGCTGGCTGCAGAGTTGTGACATGCAGCCCTTATTTGCTAAAGCATGTTCTTTCCATATGTGGAGAGTTGTAGTCGAAGAAGGGTGGTAAATTTTCAATCAGCTTGTCTGCTTCCTATACAGTAATCATGTCATTTTGTTCTTATTCTGCTAATCTGGAATGTCATATGTATTGGTTTGCCTATGTTGAACCATTGTTACATGCCAGGATTGAAAGCTACTTGGCCATGAATATGAAAATTTTAATGTATTGTTGAATTTAGTTTTGTAATTGTTTTCTGAGGTTGCTGGCCTTGAATTTATCAAGCACACTGTTCTGTGCTTTCCTTTTCTTGCTGTTTTCTTACGTAGGTTTTGTTTCAGTATAATATGACATTATAAAAGGTGTTTTGACTTATTATTTCTTTGTCTGCTTGTTTTGAAATATCTAAGAAGAGTTTGTATTAAATTAAGTACAGTGGTCACACTTGTAATACTAGCTGCTCCAGAGTCTGAGGCAGGAAGATAGTGAGTTTCATTAGTGTGTTGAGATCTTACATTAAATTTTTAAGTCTTAAAAATAAAATGTTCTCAGAATTTGCAGTTTGTAGAATGTCCTGCATCCCTACAGATTTTAGACTCAACAGCCCTTTTGGTTGCCCCATTTGTGCTGGGTTAGTAATTTTGTTTTGTTTTGTTTTTTGAGACAGAATTTCTCTGTGTAGCCTTGGCTGTCCTGGACTCACTTTGTAGACCAGGCTGGCCTTGAACTCACAGTGATCTGTCAGCCTCTGCCTCACCAGTGCTGGGATTATAAGTGTTATTGGGCCATCACTGCCTGGCCCAATAATTTAATGTGCATTTGGCAGGTCTGTGGATTGAAGTTTTACCTTCCAACTGAAGTGCTCTTGGGAAGTTCCTAGATCTAGTGAGTTCTGCCAGAATTAGCCGACTGAAGGGGAGGATTCGAGATACAACTGTGGTATGAAAGATGGTAATAGGATGAGGTCAAGTCTAGTCAGAGGACTAGATCACTGGATGTGTGTCCTTGGGGACTCCATCTTGCCCTGACTCTTCTTGCACATGCAATTCCTACCTCATGCACAGAAGCTTTTCTTCCATGCCCTTCCTCACTTGGCAGGGTGAAACCTCAGGTAATGCAAGTAAAAGGAATCTTTTCTTCCTTAAGGTGTACTGTCAGGCACTTTGTTACAGGGAGTAAAACTCAGACTAATGTGAAAAGCTTGGGTTCTTAAGTCTTTCTCCTATATACACAATTATTAATATTTTTTCTAGAGAATGGTGACTAGTAGAGACTTGGATGTTAGGAATTCTCACAAAGGAGTAGAATCCTAGGGAATAGATTCCTGAATTAATTCTGGGAATTCCTGATTGGCTGCTTTTATTTGATGAGATGAGACATTGAGGTTTCCAGAAGCAAAGGGGACAGAGCAGGACAGCACATGACAAAGAGAAATGCAAAATTTCATCAGACATTCCTACTCAGACACTTACAAGGGGCCTGGTTTGAGTAAGCATGAATTGATACCCGATAATACATTTCAAATTAATAAGCTTAATGCTGAAATGATTAACCCTGCTATACCAAATACATTAGTGGAAGAAAAGGGTAAGTGCAATACTTAACACTTCTATCCCAAGGGCTCTTTCTGAACTCCAGCTGGCTGACTGAACTCAGCTGTTCTAGTTCAAACTCCTCTCCCAGCTGACTGATTCAATCTGACTTCTCTCTTGGCCTCTGACTGAATTGCTCTGCTTGGCCTCAAGCTAAGTCTTACAAGCTGCTCTAATCTTCTGGGTCCTCCTTTTCTGGCTTCTGGCTTCACATGTATCTAATTTATTCTCTCTCTGAAACCTGTTTCTATACAACTGTGCTAGTAAAACTACCTCCGCCCCTCTCTGCTGCTGTTATTTCTCTCCTGGTAAGACCATCTCTGAATTCCATAAACTGAATTGCCAGGACCTCAACTCCACTACACTCAACTAAACTGACAAACAGAACTGACTAGAACTCTAAGATCTGCATTCCTCTGTCTCCTGCATTCTGTAAATAAAGGTATGTACCACCACGTCTGGATCTAAGATTTTCTTTACCTGAAATTTGCTCTACACCAGCCTGGCCTCGAACTCAGAGATCTTCTTGGCTCTGTCTCCTGAGCATAAAGGTGTGCCTGAATTCCAGCCAGACCACACAGACCTAAAAGGTCTTTGGATGTGATCTCCTGCCAGAGCAGCCATGCTCTGAATTAAAAATTCTCTACACTTTTCTCCTGAGAATATTTTTTCTGTCAATTCTGGCCAGCCTGGCATGGCTTCCCTGGATCAGACCTGTGTCCTTTCACCTAGAGGAGAGTTCTGAAGTCCATGTTTTACTTCCCCCCGAGGATCCTCTCCCTGCTGTCACACGTGAGGACTGTCATCTCATTATAGCTTGTGCCTCTGTGGCATGGGTTCCTCCAAGATTCTCCTCCCCATACATGTTCCCAATACACACCTTTGTGTGTTTGTGCATAGAAATGTTGCTTTTTTTGTGTGGAGGTTCTCAAAAGGAAATGAGAATTATGCCACACAGGGATATCTCTTTACTGAATTTTCTTTGTCAAATTATTACTAATTTTCTCACTAATGTGAAATGCAAAGCAAGATTGTATGTGAATACCTTTCAAACAAAGCAGCATGTTCACCATATCACACCTCATTATTTGCTTTGATTATATACATTAGCAAATTTCAAGGGAAAAGTACTCAGGGTTTCACTATAAGTGGCTCTTATTGTTTCTGAACATATTCTCAAATGTAATGTTACTGCAATATTTGTGAGACATTAAAATTGAATGTTCTCATGAGAAATCTAAGATAAAATCATTTTTCCACACGGGAAACAACAGTAGCTTAAATAAAATCACTACCATATGTCTGTAGAATCTGAAAGAATAAAGAAAAAAAAAAAATCTTGGGTTATGATAAATAATTATGCTATTTGAATGTATATATGTATGAATGTATACATATGTGTAAGTAAATATGTATATACATACATAAAAAGGCATTTATGGAAATATATAATATATTACAAATAATTACAAATGCTTGCAAGAAATACTTTATAAAATTAGTGGTAGCTACATGAAATACATTTTATAGACAAATATAAATATAGTTACAATTACTACATATCATAATATGTTCAGTGTTGTATTGTGCTACATACAAGGATTTTTTCTTAATATTCTTCTTATTACAATTACACATTTTCTTTAAAAGAGAACAAACAAACAAACAAACACGACTTTTATTTTAGAGACCATCTTGTTGGGTGTGATCTTCTGAGGGAAAGCCAGATTTCCAGCTCTGTGCCTTCAGTCTAGTGAGATAATTTTTCCTCATGTAAGTGGACATTAGCCAATAAATATCTGTTTAGAACACGTGAAATATTTAATTTTTAAAACAACTTTTAAACTGTTAGGAACATGGCTCAGTGACTCAAGGATTTGCTGCACATGTGGAGGATTGGAGTTTGGATGTCCAGCACTATAGGGCAAACCTGGAAGTCATGTGACCTGCATGCAATTCCAGTGATTGGGGGCTGCAGCCAGAGTACTCACTGAGCAAGCTGCCCAGCTGCTGAGGTTTGCCTTAGTAAACGAAGTGGAGAGTGAATGGGGAAGATCGTCAAAATCAACTGGTGGCCTCCATATACCTGTACACACACATGCACCCATATAAATATAACACACATACACACCATACACAGAAATTCTTACATATTAATTAATAAAAATAACCAAGAGTAATAAAAAGAAAATATTTGCAAGGAACTGTTCACAGATTAGAATTTGTTCGTCTTACATTTTTCAAGTAACTTTAATTGAAAATTTAATCGTATTTAACAAACCTATTCTCCCAGCTTTATCACAGTATGTCTTTAAGACTTAGAATTTTCTTCCATTAAAATAATGTGTATTTGCTGCGTATTTTCAATTGCCAATATTTTTTCATAACAATAATTAATCTGTTATTTTTTTCACTGGCAATGGATGTATGTTCAAGCTTTGGGTTTGTAAGTCAAGCTCACGCACTGTCACCTTACACATAAAACAGTCCAGTTCTTTGCTCATATTGTGCATCACTACAGATGCAGAGAACTCTTGAAAGTCCCGCATCGTCTGCACAGTGGATGCCTGAGCAAGTATAGACCTGAGATTATTGTGAGATAAGACTGTGGGGTGGCAGCTGGGAGATGGTCCAGCACACTCTGTCCCTAGCTCTTTCCGCCTGGAGGGTATAGACCATAATTCTGAACACAGCAGGAAAAATCTCCAAAGCAGATAGCCCTGCCTGCTTCTCCAGGTCAGCTCTGCTTCCTCTTCTCACCTGTCACTCAGCTGTAGTCCACCTCGGATGCTTCACCATAGCGACGGTACCACAGCTGGACACTCCAGTCCGAGGTGAGATAATGCACCATGCTTTCAGTTAACTATGTATTTAATTCAGCGGTCCCATGCACATTCCAGGTTAGTGGTTCAGCACACTTGGTTGTTGGTGTTGGTGCTCTGCGTTTTCCCTCATGATTGAGTGGCTGACTGGGTCGGCGGCTCACTGCCACTGCGCAAAATCTTAGGGCAGTGCTCCATTTCCCAATCCAAGCCCAGTAAATGTTAAAATTCCAGTGTTTGGAGTCCAGGTTGCACTGGATGCACATCGCTTTGCTCGGTTACAAAATAGAAGAAAATGCCAGTCAAACTATCCTAGCGTGGCACTCGTGTGTGCTTTCGGCTTCTGGGATATGTCTGCCTCCGCTGAGAAAGTTCCTCTAGTCCTGTGGCCTCCTCCTGTCGCCTCACTTGGCTTGCTTGCCCTGGGTGAGCAAAGTGTCCTAATTGAGCATTTTACACAGGATTAATTCATTCTGGCTTTCGCTGGCTATGTTCCCAGTTCTCAGTGTAGAAAAAGCCCGCACTTAGCGTGAGAGAGAAAAGGTCCAGCAGCTGGAATATCTGTCTCCATTGACCTCTCACTAGGTCCTCAGAGACTGATCATCTCTAGGCCTGGCAGCTTTGTCAGCCTCCTTCCAAAAGGGAACAGGCATCAATGATGAAAATATGTGTTTCTTTCTGTAACAAGTGGTAAGCTATAATGTGCACTCAAGGGACCCTCTTTACTAATATTGCAGCGTTTTTTTAAAAATCACTGAACTAACAGTTCCTACATCTAATTGAGACGAAAATTCCCCACTGAAAGCTTCAGTGGGGTTTCACATCCTCTGTCCATTGCATCGGTAAGGACTAATCATCTCAGACTTACTGGACCATATGTGTTGGTGCCTTAGCTGCTTAAGCCAGTAGCAGGTGCAGCAAAGAGCAGGTTACACATGTGATCTCCGCGCAATAATTTTCAATGAAGCCAACAAATGGCAAGTGTGTCCTGGCTTCACTCACTGTTTCTCAGCTTACATTCTTTAACCAAAACCACTCCTGGCGTGACTCCTGCCTTATTTTCCATTTGTTTTGAACTCTTCATTTGAAATTAGCGTGCTGGCTTTTCCTGTCACTATTAAAAATACCTGGGGCAACCAACACAATGAAAGGTTACATTTGAATCTCCACTTTAGAGGTTCTGGTCCACGCTTACCCGGATTTGTCACTTCGGCCTCTGTGGAGTGAGCTGATCCCCTTATCCTGTGTGGGAAGTAACAAGAGAGAGAGAGCGACAGGTGGCCATCCCAACATCCCTAACCAGGGCACATCCCAGGGTCGTATATTCCTTCTACTTGTCCCCATTTCTCAAAGGTACTACTGTCTTCTGATGGTAGCTTTACTATTTAGGCTGTTAGAGGACACTCAAGAGTTAAACAGGGGCGCTATGATGGATCACATTCACCCACTGCAGCGTGTTTCCGATTCCCTGGGCTGTGGTGCTGTGCTCAATCCTTCAATTCTCACCCCTGGTGTTCAGCCGGTGGCATGAGGTGGCTTCTCTCCCAACAGCAAAATCTATTGTTTTCCTTGCCTCTTCTCAATGTGTGTGTTTTTAAACTAAAAAGCTTCTCCTGGCCTTTGTTTTTCTCAGTTAAACTGTCTTCATAGGAAGCTAATTTCATCTCATTCTGGTGTCTTCTAGAACTTTCTTAGAGTAGTGGTGCTTTCCTGTGGCTCCAAGAAAGAGGCCATGGTGGTCCTGAGAACCATGCCTCCTTCTCATAAAGCCCCAGGCCCTGAAGCCTGCCTCTGATTGCTGCAGTAAGGGAGAAAGAAAGTGCAGGCCTTTGATAGGAATGGAAGCCTTTGGATCTGATATTTAAGGTGAAAGCAGAGATGCTAAGCCCTAAAGGAGTATGACCCAGGTGATAGGGGACAGAAATCTTTGGCTTATTAAATCTTAGCTTGTCATCCTCATGTTTGGGGTTCTTCTGTGAACATAATGGTTTCTTAGACTCTTCTTGTAGTGTGTTGTATATACTGGGATCCTGTCCAGGAATGTGAGCTTTTATTTCTTTGCCTCATTTATGGAAGAGCAAATGTGTTGCATTTAGTCCGAATGCTCCTCTGGGCCTGGAGAGATGAACATGGCCAGTATAGCATGTACATACATGGGTATATAAGTACGTTATCTGAAGAAGAATATGTTTCATACTTGTCTAAAATTCACCATACATTAAAATAGTATCCACATTTTTATAAGGCATTTATCCAGATTTCTTGCCAATTTTCATTGTGTAAATGTTTCACGTTGCTTTTATACAACACATTGTTTGGTACCATTGTTGCCACACTTTTAATGAAAGGAGAACAGTGGGGAGACTGTCTTATGTCTTCTCTGTGCAAGGTCATTTGTAAGTGGATCATAAAGCACAAGGAAGAACACAATAATCTCTTAGGCATTTTCAATTGTAACTTTAGGACAAAATAAAATCACTCAGCCCTCTCTCTAATCTCTTGAAATTTTTTTCATAAAATATTTTACAATTTTAGACAAATATGGGAATATTAAAAAAAATATAGAAACATCCACTGTCAAGAATACAATTTATTTTACTATCCATAAAAATCTACTTTTTAAGGAATTTCTGTCCTTTTTAATTACATTAGAAATCCAAATGTCATGTTCAAGTTTAAAAGTTACAAAAGATTATGTGGCAGGTTAATTGCACAAGAAGCAAGTTCATTTTAAAATGTGAGTGGCATAAAGGAAAGCAATAACAGTACTCATCTTTTGAAATTATTTAATTGGCTTCTGAAATATTTCCTACATAAATGTGTGTCTAACTGCATTCTGTTCCCAAGGACAGTTATTTAAGGATCACACATTATATTGGATAGTGTGCCACCAATAGGATAGAACTAACAGTGTGTTCAAATTCAGTTTGTACTTAACAACCTGGGTTGTTTTTTGAAACATTATGCTATTTAGTACCTGTGTTGTATGCAGTATGTACACTCAGTATCTTTTATGGTATTTGAACTCTAGGCTCCTTGAATACCCATCTGCATTGCTTCCTCCTCTAATATATATCACTCATGAAGATTTGTCAGACCACAAGTCAGACATATTTCAATTTTCTTTAACTTGCAATGAGAGTATATATGTCCTGGCAAGCCCATCAAATGCAGAATATATTACAAATCAAAAGCTGCACTTACTCTAGCTTAATGATGTTGCAGTGTAGTCTTGGTGCAGAGTAGAATATTTAGTATTTTCCTTTTTCAGTGAAGGACTTACTGGAGCTTCTGCTCACTGCCCTGTTCAAACTTCCATAAGGGAGGGTAGTAATGTGCAGCATCATCCCAAAGAAAGATACAACCCCAAATCCCAGTCTTCTACATGCTATCTCTTTTATATCATTGAAAAGTGGAAACAAAAATCTGAAGTTGAATCATCATCCTAAGCATACTGTTTATCTTCTACTGTGACCAATATTTAACAATGGAAATTTGAGTCAACAACTACTATACTCTCCATATGGTTAATTGCTAAATACCAAGATCACAGTGTGAGAATGAACAAACAACACAGATCTCTCTCTTTCTGTGGATCTCACCAGACGTTTGCTAACAGAGCTTTGGTGGTGATGGCTAAAAAGCCATTTTACCAATCCCTAAGGAAGCATTTTAAAAGGTCTTTATGTTAATTTGCTCTATGTATAAATACACCTGAACATTCAGTTTCAGATGTGAATGGTGGCATGGACAGTTTAGAACAAAGTGATGGCACTTATGAATGAAGGAGATGTTATGCGTCATCATTACAAGGAAGCTTGTAAAATTCAGGAGGGGCTATTCTGTTGCTTCACTCTCCATTTTCTAGTTCTTAAGCATATAAGTATTCTAGGATTAAAACTTACATAAGCCTGTATTTCCAACCCACAACAATATTAGTACTGAAAAATGAGTCACAAGGCATCATACAGATTCTTAATTTTTCTTCTGCTCATTTATCTTGGTCTGCTTGTTTCCTAATTTAAATATTATGAGCACTGAATGAAATACTAAATGGTTAGTTTTTAAATTGGAACATCATGGGGCTCTGCAAACAGTCTATGATTGTGTGTGTGTCTGTGTGTGTGTGTGTGTGTGTGTGATCTGCATATGTGTGTGTGCACATATCTACTTTTAGCTATATTAGAAAATGCATTAAAATATACTTATGTTCTATACCATGTTGTCAAGTAATGCATTAACATCAAATCTCATTATTATAAATGACTGGCTGAAAATAAGTCATTCTGAAATTGGTGAAATTGGTGGTGTGTACTGGTGTGTGTGTGTGTGTGTGTGTATGTGTGTGTGCGCACACACACATATGTGTGCACCTGTGTGAGTGCACCCTTGCAGGTATACAATGCTCTAAGTGCATGTGCATGATGTGCCTATGGAGAGAGAAAGAATGATTAAAGAGGGCAAATGAGCTTTCAGAGGTGCTTTGAGGCACCACTATGCACGCTCAGGCACTCATTATCTCTTGCTTCTTCTATCTCTGTTCTCCACTGGCTCTGATTTGTCTTTTACACCCCTGCAACACTGCTCTTTACAAAATACAAGTTTGGCCTTTTAATCCTGTGCTCAAGGTCTTACAGGATGAGGCAGCACTTGCACAACAGGCTCTTGCTGCACCATCCTGGTCCCCATGCATCACCCTGCACCATCCTGGTTCCCATGCATCAGCCTGCACCATCCTGATACCCATGCATCAGGCTGTACTAGCCTGGTCCCGATGCATCAGCATGCACCATCCTGGCCCCCAGGCTTCTCTCTAGACTGACCTGGCTCTGAGATTGGCTATCTTCTGAGATTGCTTTCTCTGCCTGTCCATGATCTCGATCTGATCCCATCCTTACTGAAGTTACTGCATCTTATGACTCCTAGGACATCTGCCTTATAGTCCTCTAGCTTGTCTTCCTTTACACAATTGGCTTTTGGGCAAAGCCCTTTGAGATATGTTACAATTAAGTCAACTGAATTTTCAATTCATGTCTCCATGATCTGGAATACAAAAAATAATTTTTATGACTGATTTAAATGCTTACATAGTAAGTCTCAAGAAAAAAATGATTAGCTTAAGTAAATAGGCTATGAGAATTCTGAGGGAAAAACACATAGGAGTCTACTGAAATGGCTTAATCTTCATAAGCAGCCTGCCCTACAGTTTATTTTCATTTTCATCTTGGAAATGTTCATTATATTATCTTTGACCTTTTGACTCTTACATCTCATATCTATGTTTTTAAAAAGGCTAATATAGGAAAAGACCAACAGATTCCATTTTGTCCATATTAGTTTTCACCAGATGCTTAAAGTTTCTTAAAGAAATATATTTCGTTCTGGAATGTGGAGTGCTTTCATGGTCTCCCCTACAAATGCTTATAATACAGGAGATGCAAAATCTGCCTTTCCAGAGTGTGTGCATTTAAGTCCTCATTTCTGGGGGTGATTGTGTGAGAAAGTGAGGCATGAGGACTAGGGAGATGGCGCAGCAAATAAGAGTTCTTGTCGCTTTTGCAGAGGACCAGGTCTCTGTTCCCAGCACCACATATCAGCTTACAGCCTTTTTTGACTTTTTCCAGTTCTAGACATTTCCATGGTACATATACATACATGTAGTCAAAACACTCATGCTCATAAAAAAATAAATAATAGCTCCCTGTGTCAAGAGTAGTTTGCCAAAACAAAATGTAATCCAGTGTGTATGTGTGTCTGTGTGTGTGTGTGTGTGTGTGTGTGTGTGTGTGTGTGTGTTGTTTCTTTGGTTTGGTATCTTTTGTCTTTGGGGCTTGTTTGTTTGTTTTTGACTTTTGAGAGGGGCGATATGAAGTTCGAAGGATCTAGAAGGAGTTAAGAAAGGCAAAGGGATAATGATCAAAATACATTATATGAAAATAGTTTAAATCTAATTTTTTAAAAATGTAGAGCCACATAAGCACAAGAGACCCTCAGAACAGAGCCCTCAAGAACAGAAGTGAGTCAGGAGTGTAAGGGGTCCCCATGGAACTCTCTTCCCACATCCCATGTGTGAGAATGTCGAAAGAACTTCATGTCCATGAACTAAAACCCGGGTTCTTAGCAAGCAGTGAGTCTGCTGGCACCCCAGAGCCAGCTGGATCAGAGCAGATGAGAAGTGGGCTAAGAAGAGGAGCTACAGCACCCCACGGTCCTCTGAAAAGGCACTAGGTGGTAGAGAAGGCAAAGCCATATGCATGAAATGAGGGCTTGCTGTTTCACTAGAAGTATTTCCCAAAGTCTTTCCCATGTTGTCCAGTCAGAAGAATGTCGCCTCTGCTGGACAGTCTCCTTGCTTTAAGAACACGCGGTTTTAGTCTGAAATAAGGAGGACCTCACCAGAAGCCTCCTGCCATAGAACTTCAACACTCTGTCTTTCATCTTATGAACAACTTGTCTGGAAGTTCTAAGCACATCATGAAAATAAGAGAAAGATAACTCTCCTGAGTGTGACAATTGTTGCTTATTGATTTCAAAGAAGCCCTCCAGAAATCAGAAGAAGGGCAGTGGTTTTGAAAACAAGAGGCCCAAGCTTTAGTCTCTTCTCTACTTTACTTACCATGAAAATGAATGGATGTCTCTGTTTCAC